>OW240917.1:220680721-220805393 GCA_933207985.1 Pelobates cultripes | reverse complement strand
ACTAGTGACAGAGAGGGAGGGGGTGACTAGTCACAGTGAGGGAGGGGGTGACTAGTGACAGAGTGAGGGAGGGTGTCACTAGTGACAGAGAGAGGGAGGGGGTGACTAGTGACAGTCACCACCTCATTCACTCTGTCACTAGTCACCCCCTCCCTCACTCTGTCACTGTGTCACCCCCTTCCTCACTCTGTCACTAGCCACCCTCTCTCTCACTCTGTCACTAGTCACCCCCTCCCTCACTCTGTCACTAGAGTGAGGGGGTGACTAGTGACAGAGTGAGGGGGTGACAGAGTGAGGGAAAGGGATGACTGGTGACAGAGTGAGGGAGGGGATGACTGGTGACAGAGTGAGGGAGGGGATGACTGGTGACAGAGTGAGGGAGGGGGTGACTAGTGACAGAAGAAGGGAGGGAGTAGTGACAGGAGGAGGGAGGGAGTAGTGACAGAGGGAGGTGGTGACTAGTAACAGTCACCACCTCCCTCACTCTGTCACTAGTCACCCCTTCCTTCCCTCACTCTGCCACTAGTCACCCCTTCCCTCACTCTGTCACTAGTAACCCCCTCACACTAGTGACAGAGTGAGGGAGTGACAGAGAGAGGGAAGGGGGTGACTAGTGACAGAGTGAGGGAGGAGGTGACTGTCACTAGTCACCCCATCCCTCTCTCTGTCACTAATCACTCCCTCCTAACTCTGTCACTGTGTCACCCCCTCCCTCACTCTGTCACTAATCACCCCTCTGTCCTTAGTGACAGAGTGAGGAAGGGGGTGACTAGTGACATAGTGAGGGAGGGGGTGACTAGTGACAGAGTGAGAGAGGGGATGACTAGTGACAGAGAGAGGGAGGGAGGGGAGGGGGTGACTAGTGACAGTCACCACCTCCTTCACTCTGTCACTAGTCACCCCCTCCCTCACTCTGTCACTAGAGTGAGGGGGTGACTAGTGACAGAGTGAGGGGGTGACAGAGTGAGGGAAGGGGATGACTGGTGACAGAGTGAGGGAGGGGATGACATGTGACAGAGTGAGGGAGGGCGTGACTAGTGACAGAAGGAGGGAGGGATTAGTGACAGTGAGGGAGGTGGTGACTAGTGACAGTCACCACCTCCCTCACTCTGTCACTAGTCACCCCTTCCTTCCCTCACTGTGCCACTAGTCACCCCTTCCCTCACTCTGCCACTAGTCACCCCTTCCCTCACTCTGTCACTAGTCACCCCCTCACTCTAGTGACAGAGTGAGGGAGTGACAGGTGACAGAGTGAGGGAGTGACAGGTGACAGAGTGAGTGACTAGTGACAGAGTGAGGGAAGGGGTGACTGTCACTAGTCACCCCATCCCTCTGTCACTAGTCACTCCCTCCTAACTCTGTCACTGTGTCACCTGCTCCCTCACTCTGTCACTAGTCACCCCTTCCCTTACTCTGTCACTAATCACCCCCCCTGTCCTTAGTGAGAGAGGGGGTGACTAGTGACAGAGAGAGGGAAGGGGTGACTGTCACTAGTCACCCCATCCCTCTGTCACTAGTCACTCCCTCCTAACTCTGTCACTGTGTCACCTGCTCCCTCACTCTGTCACTAGTCACCCCCTCCCTCACTCTATCACTAATCACCCTCTCTGTCCTTAGTGACAGAGTGAGAGAGGGGGTGACTAGTGACAGAGTGAGGAAGGGGGTGACATAGTGAGGGAGGGGGTGACTAGTGACATAGTGATAGATGGGGTGACTAGTGACAGAGTGAGGGACGGGGTGACACAGTGACAGAGTGAGGGAGGGAGTGACTAGTGACAGAGAGAGGGATGGGGTGACTAGTGACAGAGTGAGGAAGGGGGTGACTAGGGAGAGAGGGGGTGACTAGTGACAGAGGGAGGGGTAACACAGTGACAGAGTAAGGGGGTGACTAGTGACAGAGTGAGGGAGCGGGTGACACAGTGACAGAGTTAGGGAGGGAGTAACTAGTGACAGAGAGAGGGATGGGGTGACTAGTGACAGTCCCCCCCCCCTCACTCTGTCACCAGTCATCCCCTCACTCTGTCACTAGTCACCCCTTCCCTCCCTCACTCTGCCACTAGTCACCCATTCCCTCACTCTGTCACTAGTCTCCCATTCCCTCCCTCTGTCACTAGTCTCCCCCTCTCCTTCCCTCTGTCACTAGTCTCCCCCTCTCCTTCCCTCTGTCACTAGTCACCCACTCCCTCACTCTGTCACCAGTCACCCCCACTCACTGTGTCTCCCCCTCACTCTGCCACCACTCAACCCCTCCTTCCCTCACTCTGCCACCAGGTACCCCCTCACTCTGCCACCTGTCACCTTCTCCCTCATACACTCTGTCACCTGTCACATATGCATTCACACAGACACTATATACAAAAAGCACATGTAGTCATCCAGACATGCACAAGTGCATTCACACAGACTCAAATACAAACATGCATTGATACACAGGTCTTCACAATACACACATCCAAAGGAATGCCGTATTATGAATTATATTTAACATTTATTAAAATGCACATATATTTGGCCTTCAAAGGGCCTGGGATCTAATTTTGCCCGGGGGCCCCAAAGGCTCTCAGTCCGCCCCTGGTGACAGCCATACCTCGCTATATATACTGATAGTCATACCTCGCTATATATACTGACAGCCATACCTCGCTATATATAGTGACAGCCATACCTCGCTATATATACTGACAGCCATACCTCGCTATATATAGTGACAGCCATACCTCGCTCTATATACTGATAGTCATACCTCGCTATATATACTGACAGCCATACCTCGCTATATATAGTGACAGCCATACCTCGCTATATATACTGACAGCCATACCTCGCTATATATACTGACAGTCATACCTTACTATATATACTGACAGTCATACCTCACTATATATACTGACAACCATACCTCGCTATATACTGACAGCCATACCTCGCTATATATACTGACAGTCATACCTCGCTATATACTGACAGTCATACCTCGCTATATATACTGACAGCCATACCTCGCTATATATACTGACAGTCATACCTCGCTATATACTGACAGTCATACCTCGCTATATACTGACAGCCATACCTCGCTAAATATACTGACAGTCATACCTCGCTATATACTGACAGTCATACCTCGCTATATATACTGACAGCCATACCTCGCTATATATACTGACAGCCATACCACGCTATTTACTGGCAGTCCCGCACAGCACACTAACAGCAATACCTGTCCTGCATTTAAGCTTTCCCTCACCTCTCTCCCCAGAGCCCCCCAGCTCTCCCTCGCCATGCTGACAGTCTGCTTTTCTTTGGACTCTGACCTGTGATCACTTCTGTTAACACATTCTACCTATAAGGGGGCAAGTCAGTCCCATCAGCTCCACCCATGGACACAACCGAAACAAGTACATTATTAACTGCTGTGTAAATATACCAGGTGTACACCACCCAAAAACAGTGTTTTCATAAACGTATCTCCAAATTCTCCTTTCAGCCAGACCCACCTCTGCTAGCTTTACTCTCCCTTGCTGAAACTGATGGCAGGCTGAGGGGAGGACATTGCGGCACAGAGGGGGTCTGTGCCGCCATTGGATGCATGTTGCGATCATTCTTTGAATGCGAACGTCAGACATACAATATTGGGCCTTAACGTGTGCATTATGGCGCTATATAAATAATAATAATAATTATCTGCATATCCTATACTGTCAGTTCGTTTTACACAATCATTGCCATCACTCTTAAACCCCAGTTCGCTCCGTGAAGGTAGAAAGGAAATACAATGGAGTTGCAGTTGGGGTACTGAAAGAGGTGCACATTCCAAGTGAATGCTATGGCACTGGGGTTAGGTGTGTAGAGGGGGTGATTATAAAAGACACAGCTACTGGCAGCCTTGGATGTTTTCCTTCCAAAATGCTATTAACATACACATTCTTTTAATATTTCTCCCACAATACCATGTTCATATGAGATCATCCTGCAGAAACACCCATCACTCTCAGGCCTCACTTCACAATCAACTCAGTGAAGACTGCATTTACCATCCTGCAGAAACACCCATCACTCTCAGGCCTCACTTCACAATCAACTCAGTGAAGACTGCATTTACCATCCTGCAGAAACACCCATCTAAAGGGATTCTAAAGGGCCGTCAAAGCAGTGTTTGCGTTTCTGGGTGGCCTTCCCAGACCTCCTGAATCCCTGAGCTAAATTCCGTTCTGACTCCACCGGTGACCAGAACTGGTCTGAAGGAGTATTAATTAAGGGAGTCTTATCACTAGGATTTAAACTGCTTCTGGCCTGAGCCACAGACTTTGCAATTGTTTCTTTCATGGAAGTCATTGCAGTATAAATTGCAGATGAAATTGATTTGTGAACGGATAAGTCTACAATATTTTGTAAAGAATCCTCAGTGAGGATTTCACAGTCATGAGTAGCATCAGGTTTTGGTGACGAAGAAGGAGTTTGTCTAATTTCTTTAGAATTCATGGTTCAATATTGCAACAAATTGTAATTTGTAATCAGTGGCGGCTCTAGACTTTATGAGGCCTTCGGCGAAACTCAAACAAGAGGCCCCCCCACTAACACTCATAGTAAAAAAAAAAAACATATAGGGGTTGCATCGTGTGTATAATGAGCTGTAGTTATAATGTATGACAGGCTTGCAGCGCTGTATTCACTGTTGGGGTGAGTGTGGCACGGTTGAAGGAGAAAGTGTGACAGGGCGAGGGGAGGTGAAAGTGACAGGATGAGGGAGGGTTATGTGCAGGGCCGGATTAACATAGGGGCTGATGGAGCTGCAGCTCCAGGCCCAGGCCCATGGAATAGGCCCATTGATTTAAAAAAAAAAAAAAAAAAAAACATTTTTTTTCACACACTACTCTTAGGGATTCCACCTGGCTTTTATTTTATTGGCACAGCCAGTATTTGAGGCTGCCTGGCTGGTGCCAATATTACAGTGATACTGGCAATACAAATGCTGGTATTTTTCTCAGTATAAACAAGAGATTACTCTGCAATACCAGCACTGGCCAGTAGGGGTCACTGTGTGTGTGGAGACAGGCAGGGATAGGAAGTTCCAGCATATCCCTCCCTGCCTATCTATACTCACTGATCGCAGGGGGTGCAGCTACAGAGAGTCCAGACAGCAACTCCCACCCTGTAGAGACAGCCTACAGCTCAGAGAAGTAAGGGATGGGGGGAAAGGCTGCAAGGAGACATGGGGACACTGAGACACTAAGGGAAATTGGGAGACATTGCTTGGCAGACACTGAGACACTAAGGGACACTGGGAACATTATGACACTTTGAGACACTAAGGAGACATTTGGGAACATTGTAGCAGACACTGAGACACTAAGGGGCACTGGGAGACATTGTGAAAAGCGAACACTTTGCAAGACACACTAAGGGACATTGGGAGACATTATGGCAGACACAGACACTAAGGGGCACTGGGAGACATTATGGCAGACACTGGGACACTATGGGACACTGGGAGACATTATGGCAGACACTGAGACACTAAGGGACACTGGGAGACATTATGGCAGACACTGAGGCACTAAGGGACATTGGGAGACATTATGGCAGACACTGCAACACTAAGGGACAGTGGGAAACATTATGGCAGACACTGAGACACTAAGGGACACTGGGAGACATTATGGCAGACACTGAGACACTAATGGACACTGGGAGACATTATGGCAGACACTGAGACACTAAGGGACACTGGGAGACATTATGGCAGACACTGAAACACTAAGGGACACTGGGAGACATTATGGCAGACACTGAGACACTAAGGGACACTGGGAGACATTATGGCAGACACTGAAACACTAAGGGACACTGGGGAGACATTATAGGGAACACGGAGACACTAAGGGACATTGGGAGACATTATGGCAGACACTGAAACACTAAGGGACATTGGGAGACATTATGGCAGACACTGAGACACTAAGGGGCACTGGAAGACATTATGGCAGACACAGACACTAAGAGACACTGGGAGACATTATGGCAGACACTGAGACACTAAGGGACATTGGGAGATATTATGGCAGACACTGACACTAAGGGACACTGGGAGACATTATGGCAGACACTGAGACACTAAGGGACATTGGGAGACATTATGGCAGACACTGAGACACTAAGGGACATTGGGAGACATTATGGCAGACACTGAGACACCAAGGGACATTGGGAGACAATATGGCAGACACTGAGACACCAAGGGACACTGGGAGACATTATGGCAGACACTGAGACACTAAGGGACACTGGGAGACATTATGGCAGACACTGAGACACTAAGGGACACTGGGAGACATTATGGCAGACACAGAGACACTAAGGGACACTGGGAGACATTATGGCAGACACACAGAGACACTAAGGGACACTGGGGAACATTATGGCAGACACAGAGACACTAAAAAGGGGACACTGGGAGACATTATGGCAGACACTGAGACACTAAGGGGAGCACTGGGGAGACATTATGGCAGACACAGAGACACTAAGGGACATTGGGAGACATTATGGCAGACACTGGGACACTAAGGGACATTGGGAGACATTATGGCAGACACTGGAACACTAAGGGACATTGGGAGACATTATGGCAGACACTGAGACACTAAGGGACACTGGGAGACATTATGGCAGACACTGAGACACTAAAGGACATTGGGAGACACTGAGACACTAAGGGACATTGGGAAACATTATGGCAGACACTGAGACACTAAGGGACATTGGGAAACATTATGGCAGACACTGGGACACTAAGGGACATTGGGAGACATTATGGCAGACACTGAGACACTAAGGGACACTGGGAGACATTATGGCAGACACTGAGACATTAAGGGACACTGGGAGACATTATGACAGACAATGAGACACTAAGGGACACTGGGAGACATTATGGCAGACACTGAGACACTAAGGGACACTGGGAGACATTATGGCAGACACTGAGACACTAAGGGACATTGGGAGACATTATGGCAGACACTGAGACACTAAGGGACATTGGGAGACATTATGGCAGTCACTGACACTAAGGGACACTGGGAGACATTATGGCAGACACTGAGACACTAAGGGACACTGGGACACATTATGGCAGACACAGAGACACTAAGGGACACTGGGAGACATTATGGCAGACACTGGGACACTAAGGGATGCTGGGAGACATGGCAGACACTGAGACACTAAGGGACACTGGGACACATTATGGCAGACACAGAGACACTAAGGGGCACTGGGAGACATTATGGCAGACACTAGGACACTAAGGGACACTGGGAGACATGGCAGACACTGAGACACTAAGGGACACTGGGACACATTATGGCAGACACAGAGACACTAAGGGGCACTGGGAGACATTATGGCAGACACTGGGAGACATGGGGCATTGAGACACTAAGGGGCACTGGGAGACATGGGGCACTGAGACACTGATACATAGGAACACTGAGACCTGGAGTATTCGACACATGGGGGAACTGGGAGAAATGGGGGCACTGGGAGGAATCCATCTATACAGCGGAATCAAACTAAGTAGTTTTTTGGTGATTTTACAGCATTTTCTCTTATGTCACTCCTTGTGATTTACATCATGTGATGTCACCCATACATATTTAATTATACAAATTAGTAAGGCCGGTATGTTTTTCCAAGAAAGGTGGCAACCCTAACTACTTTTCACATACTCTTACTTAAGTATGGAAAGTATGGAAACTTAAGAGGGATGTATGGGAACAAAACTTGTGTGGACTGGCTGACCATGAATTTAGTTAAAGGGACACTATAGTCACCAGAACAACTACAGCTTATTGAATTTGTTCTGGTGAGAAGAATCATTACCGTCAGGCTTTTTGCTGTAAACACTGCTTTTCAGAGAAAATGCAGTGTTTACATTACATCCTAGTGATAACTTAACTGGCCACTCCTTAGATGACTGTTAGAGATCCTTCCTGGATCATGGTTGCCTAAAATGCATCCAAACATTCAGTGTCTCCTCCCTCTGCATGCAGACATTGAACTTTCCTCATAGAGATTCATTAATTAAATTCATCTATATAAGGAGATGCTGATTGGCCAGGGCTGTGTTTGAATCATGCTGGCTCTGACCCTGATCTGCCTCTTTGTCAGTCTCAGCCAATTCTATGGGGAAGCACTGTGATTGGATCAGGCCACCACTTCTAATGATGTCAGCAGACTGCTTGTTTTTATGAGTCTAACAGCATGCAGAGTTACAGCTTGAGGCTTGAATATAGTAAGATTTTGCTATATTTATGGAGGCATGAGGGGCCCAGGGGGGCTAGATGGTGGTGTTAATACTATAGGGTCATGAATTCATGTTTGTGTTCCTGACCCTATGGTGATCCTTTAAGGTAATGCTGACTTTGGTCTCTCTAACACTGTGGCATGTTCCCTTTCTTCTACACTCACTGCATACAGCTTTTCTCTGTCCCAGACCATATACCAGGAGCTTCTACCTGCTAGTAAGAAGGTAAGGAGACAAGTGGACCAGCGAGTGCTAGGGGACAGTCCTTAGAAAGCGTTGAGTGAGCGCATCATTAGATGCATTTATGCCAAGCTCAGGGTGCTGTCTGCATATTATGCCCTTAGTTGGCCAGCTGCATGATTGGCACACAGCCTGACATGCATTCATGCCAGGCTGGCCTTCTAATTCTTTGAGCAGACATGTCCTCTTTTTGGGCATGTTCGCCCCTTTTGGCAGGTTACGTGATTTGTGTCAGTGGCACACCCTTTTACCATGCCCATTGACTTCCTGCCTGACTGGACACTGCTGTTAGGGGTTATGGATTTACTTGAAAGATGAAAACATAAATTAGAGAAAGATTAGCCTAGGGTATGTGTTTTCTTATAGCTGCTGTTTTCTTTCTCTCCAGCACCATCTCCATCAGATACATGATGCTTTGGAGTGTTTTACTGTTTTTGGTCGATATGATTCTGTAATTAGGCCCGTCATAATTGTCAGCACCAGGCCCACTGGGCTCTTAATCTGGCCCTGGGGAAGTTGTGTGTTAGTCTCTGGGCGGATAGAAGTATGGTCTTCGTATGTGCGCCCCTGTGCATCGGCGGTGCCTGGTCGTTTTTTCCAGTCGCTGTGGAGGTCTATTGTTGGCAGCTTGCAGGGGGTCATCCTGTATCGGAATGTTCCATTCCATTAAGAGTCTTTTTCCTGTTTCAGGGTCGGGAATCGGGTTGTCCACTCCGTTTCGCTTGACTAATAGTTTAGTTGGGAAGGCCCACTTGTACTGGACATTCGCCGCTCTCAGTGCTGTCGTAATGTGGGCAAATGTGCGCCTTTTAATCATCGTGGAGGAAGACAGGTCTATAAATAGTTTGACCTGTTAGAATTGACCCGGGAGCTGGCCTTGGCTTCTGGAGGCCTGCATTATGCGATCTTTGGTTGTGAAGTAATGTACCCGGGTGATGATGTCCCTCGGTATAGTCGTTGGTAGATGTTTGGGTTTCGGAAGGCGATGTGTGCGGTCCAGTAACATCTCGTTTTCTGTCAGGGTTGGAATGTAAGCCTTGAAAAGTTCTTGTACGTATTGGGTAAGGTTCTGCGGACCAACCGACTCCGGAATTCCCCGGATTCTTATATTATTACGGCGGTCGCGATCCTCTGCCACCTTTGCTTCCAAATTTTGTAGCCTTAAAAGTAAAGCTGAATGTGCCTCTGCTATACTATTTTGTGCTTCTGTGATTTCTTCAGTTCTCTCCTCTAAGCGGGATGTTCTGTCTCCCAGAGATTGAATGTCAGATCTGATATCAGTTGCAATCTGCTTTAAGTCAGATTTGAAATTATTTTTAAGGTCAAGGAGCATGTTGTGCAGTGTTTCGTTGGTAACAGGCGTTTGTGTGTTATCTGTGGTGAGATTGAGCTCACCTGCATCTGCACATGAGGCTGGGGACTCAGGCCTGTCGGCGCCATCTTGGATTCCTGACGCATTTTCCGTCGACGTTGTTATGTACATTTGGAGCGTTTTTTGTTTATATTTCTTGGCTACTTTGGTGGACATCGTGTTAGGAAGGTGGTGCCCCGGTGTGGCCGTGTTTGCCAGTCGGTAAATCACTGTTTATCACGCTGTGTGCACTCGTTTGCGGGAGAGCTCCCAGCTCAGGCGTCCGCTCTCATCCGCCGCTAAGCCACACCACGCAAGATGTATTTTTTAAACCCCCTATTGCAAGGGTAGCCAAAAGATAGATCCACATCTATCTTTCAAATCCCACAATGCTTTGCCAGCTCATGACCTATCATGTGCCCATCCTTGAATGGTTGCATTTAGCACTGTGCAGTGTTTGTGTGTTTGAATGTAAGACTGTTTTTGTATGTATACATACGTATGTACACACAAACTGCTTCATTAAGCAAAAGTTGTTTTGGTGACTTTAGTGTCCCTTTAAGTTCTCGACAATTCTCACTTTAGTCTACTGTATGTCATGTATAACCACTCATCAAAACTCAATGTTTATTGATGAAACTCTAGATTTGGTCCCTAAGGTACTTTTACTTTAAAGACAATGTGGCATTTATAAAAAAACAAAAAACAGTCTGTGACGCTCATTTTAGAAGTGGTGTAACCACATAAAAATGGATAGGCCTTAATAGAAAATATCACACAACATCTATCAATATACATTATTGTAAGTTGTATCTATATACCCAACTAAAAAGGGGTATTGCTATTTTCTACAAAAGCTGCAATCCCACCATAGGCTACCTAACTTATAAAGGGGTATGCAGCAAACTCTGTTCCCAAGTACCCCATCTTGACCAGAGAAGGATTACAGGTGTTCTATAGTGTAAAGAATACAAAGTTGTATTCCTTACACTATAGTTCCCTCTGGCCCCTTCTTACTCGTGCCCCCATAGCACAGAAAGGGTTAAAAAAAACTTTTGACACATATCCAATTCCAGCGGCAAACGTATTATGCCCACCCCATATGAGAGCATTGATGCAATGCTTTCCTATGGGGATTTTACTGACACTGGATAACGTCCAATGTCAGTTAGGTGACCAAAAGTCTGGTAAGATCCCAGAAGTGCCTCTAGTGGCTGCCTGATTGACAGCCACTAGAGGCAGTCTTAGTCCTGCAATGTAATCATTGCAGTTTCTCTAAAACTGCAATGTTTTACATTGCAGGACTAAGGGTTGACAGGGACACTGCACCAACACCACTTTAATGAGCTGAAGTGGTCTGGGTACCTATAGTGTTCCTTTAAGAAGATCAGGCAGGTTACCAGTTTGGAAATGACCTTTCCTTTAATTATTCTCATAGGGATGGATTGTGGGGCCCAGAAAATTCATGATTCTGGGGTACCTCTCTAACCTGGGAGGCCGCCTAAGGTTGCCTTATGGTTTATTCTGCTCTGCTCCCGACAGTAACCTTGTTTAGCACTATACTAGTGATCATTCTTTTTATATGAGGCAGTTGTTTTGAGTAAAGTAAATTGTAAAAAATAAAGCAATAACCAATAAAAATAAAAAACACTATGATCCTTCTTACCCCTCCACTAACTGTAGAGATCTGGGGCTGTGGTGTTCCACATATAGGAATCTAACAATACCTATGCAACTAAGTCATATATTTTTTTAGAATAAACGTTACTGTTCATGGATGTATGATCAAATTTCTAGTAAAATCAAAAATCTAGTAAAGCACAAATTGTGACGACATTTCTTTTTTTTGTTTAACAATAATCAGGAAAAAAATAGTTAAATAGAAGAATAACCCTGAATGTGACATATTTAATTTTCGATGTAGTAGGAAGTGGTGGGTCCTCAATTCCTTTCACCACTTCTTTGCATTTTTGGTTGAAGATGGATGGGGACAATATGTCGAGTAAGTTAGTGGAATATGTAGGACTGGAGCACTTAAACCAACCATAGAAGTGAGCCTCTGAGATTGAAAAAATAATACATCTGATTGGCTAGTTGATGCAACTGGGAGGCCAATGAATCTATGCTGCTTAAAGTGGTAAGGCTACTATATATCCTGATTTGATATCAAGGCTGCAATGTAGTTGCGGTGATGATCACTCAATTCGGACCTAATCCAAGTATAGGTAACTGTTTTGAGGGTATAGATGCAATAAGACGAGAAGCAGAATTTCAATAAGAGGTGAGTTTTATGTCTTGATGGTATATCTAGAACCAGGTGAGATTTTGGAAAAATCTGAAATAGTACTTATGTACCTGCCAATACTGTGTTGCATCATCAAATTGGTTTGATGGCTTGCTTTTAAGAGAGATTATTATAGCAAAATGTTGAGGAATTTGAAATAAATACAAAGAGGATGTATATGACTAATAAATTATGTGAGCTCGGAAGATAAAGGATATTTAGGTATTAAGTATATTTAGGTATTATTATTTCTTTAAAGAGCTATGCAGGAGGAGAATGAGATAGCTTGGCATCTGCAGCCTTAGAGTTCTCGAATATTCAGCTAGACAACTTGAAACACAAGTAGTGACAGACTGGGAACAGATGTTTTAGTCTGGAAGAGGACTTCATCAACCTTGACAAAGGTCTGTCAGACACCAAAACATTGAATTAGCAAGGAAGAATAAATTATTTTCATTACCGCACTTGATGGACTCATTATTTTCTGCATCTATTTAAAACACTTTATAGTCATGTACATCTCAGCGACTGTATAAGTGATTATGTTACATGATTATGTGTGTGTTCCACTGTTATATATTTATTTATTTTTGAATGATGAACATACTTATTTGCCAGATTTTGATTTAATTATATTTATTTTTTAGTTAGTATTGGTACCTAATTTTGGAATCGCTCCATTATTGCCCATATAACATACATGCAGCTGCAAAACCACAAATTCATTGAAAAGGCCACGGGCAAGAAATGCAGTTGATGTAGCAATTGCGCATGTATCAACCTGCCTACAAATACAGTGAGGCATGCCACAATTTTTAGGATGTTGGTAATCATTAATTACTGTTGGATACTACGCAAAACATTTTAGGAGGTGAACATGCTGAACTGCTTACATTCACTGTGAAAATAATCCTTAGAGGGATACTCTAAGCATCAACTCAACTTTAGCTGATTAAGCAGTTTGGGTGTATAGATCATGACCCTCACTGTTCAATTCTCTGACATTTAATAGTTAAATCACTTAACTACTGCACAGATGGTACCTAGTTTTAGAAGTTTTTTCTCCTGCTCTGTAAATGGAACTTTAATCACACACATGAGGCTCCTGTGAGGTCTACGAGGCTACTGACAGAGTAGGACAGGTATAGGCAACCTTCGGCACTACAGATGCTTTGGACTACACCTCCCATAATGTTTTGCCAGCATTACGGGTGTAAGAGCATTACGGGGGATGTAGTCCAAAACATCTGGAGTGCCGAACGTTGTCTATCCCTGGAGTAGGAGATAATAAATTCTAGAGTAAACAGACTGTGCACTACAGGGTACTAAAACATCTAGGTTGTTTATTCAGGAAGTGTTTGGGAAGGCTGAGCAGGTCACATGCAGGGATGTGTGACTAGGGCAGTATAGAAAGTGATCTAACTGCTAAATGGCAGTGTTTTGAGCTATGAGACTGCAGGGGTATGATCTTTACACCAAGATTCATTAATGCTTCATTAAACTAAAGTGGTTTTGGTTTCTATAATTTCCCTTTAAAGAAACAAAATAAATCTTGAAATAACATATCTTTCCATTTGTATGTTTGATAAAAAAACTTTGATGGAACTATGACTAAACTCAATTTGTTTATCTATAATTTTAAGTACAAATTTTAGAGAAACGAGCTGTTGACACATTTCATTTGGGGGTGAGGGGACTTAACATTTAGGGATGCATTTGAATTTCACTTCCTCATTCATGCAAATAGGTTTCCTAAAAATATAATACTTAACACAGATAAGTTTCTAATGTACCTGAAGTGCAAGTATTATAATTTTTGTGAAAGATGTTCTATTTACTTTTATGCATTCAATGTACCTATCTATATACTTGAAAGGAATATTTAACATACACAACAGCATATTAGATTTTTTTACATAAAGTATTGGTAAAATTTTATATTGTTTCCACTTGTGAAAATGTTTCTATAAGTGGTTTTACATTGCCTACAATTTCAAGTATTAATACATATGAAAATAGTACATATTTATAGAGACTCAACGTGGAATTTCACAAGAACACAAGTGATAAGCAGATGGTAGTTCACACTAAAATATCTCTTATATACTGTTAGCACCATCAGTTTATTGCAGTGCCTGTCAGTTAATTAACAATCCTTATTGCGTTATCATACAATGCTATTTGATGAGTATCCCTATTTTGCCTGATCTATGTCACACCTCTGACTCCCAGCTGATTCTTCTTCGTGTCTCAGAAGTATAATTACCTCTTGTACTTTCACTTCTAAATGTCCCTGGTAGTGAAGTGGTGGGGTACTTATTTCTGGTCCCCTGTGTGTAGCATGCAGTCCTTCCTAAAGATGCTATGGTTCTGGTAGTGTGATAGTCTCTGTGGGTAACACTAGGAGGCACTGAGAGTTTGGAGACCGTTCCTCTATAACATGCCTCAGCGTGGGGGGATTTATGTATATCAGGCGTGAGCCATCTCCCCCCTCTGCAGTCACTGGGATGAATTTTACTTATACAAACATGGCAAACTTGTGAAGATGGTAGAGAGCACTGGTGGAGTCTTTCACAATTTAAATGCTGTCCTGAATCCTCGCTGCAATGAGAATCACTAAAAAGAAGTGGCTTGATTGTGTAACCTACATGGGGTGGTTGGTACCATGTTTTGCAGTGTGGCGGTGCCCCTGTCTGAATCAAAATAGGAGGTCTTTGTAATGATTTCCATCTTTTACCCATGACTTGGGAAGAATGGTGGTGTTCTCGGCCAGGTATCAATCCAATCTCTCGAATACTTCCATTCTGTGAAATGGTGGAAACTCGATCAGTTGTCTCCTGAGGAAGGAGACAATTCACCTCTATAGACTGTTGATCACTATCTTGCAGCAGAGGTTTTGTATTCTGACAAAATTGTGATGAATAAGGGAGAGGGAAGTGTAGAGTTGGTGTGTGGGTTGTTGGTTTTACCGGTTTAATCAGGGTCTCACTGTGAGAGCCAGTGGTTTGTAATAATTGCTGAGGTTCCTGCAGAGTGAAAGCAGTCTGCAGATTCTCACTCCTTTTTCTCCACGTGCGAAGAGCATGAGAAGCATTCTCAAGAGATCCTTCCACCCTGGAAGATGACACAAGATTTTTAGCTGTTTCCAGAACTCTCAGAACATTCACTGGAACTGGTGTTCCTGTAACATCAGGGTCTGGGCATCTAAGGCCACATGATGGACTTTGAACACCCCGGAAGCAACTGTAAATTCCCTGTGAGAAAAAGAGTGACAAAGAAGGAAAAATTAAGCAAAAGAAACAACAAAATAAAAAACTAAACACTAAATATATTAGGCCTACTGGGAGAATTAATAATTATCAAGAAAGATAGATCTCTGAAAGCAGATCTTTTGACCACCACAAGGAAATAGCTTCATAGGCTGAAGAAAAAAAGGTGTTCAGCCTTCAAGTTCAGCCTTCCTTACATCTGTATTTTGCTGTTGATCCAAAAGAAAGAAAAATTACCCAGTTTGAATCACTTCTAATTTTGCAACAAACTAGTAAAGAAAAATCCCTTTTGACCCTTTTTGAACCATTACTCAATGCTTTCCTATGGACGTCCAGCGTGAGTTCAATGTGATTTTCACATTGAGGATCGCGGAAGGGTCTCTAGCCACTAGAGGCTGGATTAACTCTCAATGTAAACATAGCAGTTTCTCTGAAACTGCTATGTTTTCAGCTGCAGGGTTAAAACTAGGGGGAGCTAGCACCCAGACCACTTCATTGAGCTGAAGTGGTCTGGGTGCCTATAGGGGTCCTTTAAACATATGCACCAGGGGAGGGCTGGCAGCCTTAGGCCTGGGGGGCAAAACCAATCAAGTGGCCCATTTCACCACCAAATCAGTTCACCATCCATGCCCACCTTTTCCTGGTTTTAGAACGGATATTGATGTTAGGCTAATCAGTAGCTCTTTGCCATACCCGCTGCTTCACGACTCTGACTTTCAATGTTGTCAGAGAGCAGGCTGAGAATCTCTGAGCCTGTGCTCTGACTCACTAACTGAGCGCCGGAACCACGAGGGAGAGGATATGATCTGACTGCACCTACTGCCGGTGCGCACCAGTGGACCACCAGCGAATCGTTTAAATTGAATATGCTGGTGTACCCAACTTGTGAGCTGTGTTGGCCGCCGAGCGCCTCTGTTGTCATGGCACCCTGCGTGACCGCACAGCGTGCACACCCCAACGGCTGGCCCTGCTGACACACACTGATGTTACTACTTAGAAATCCCTCAATATTAATACAGACATCAGAGTAAACACCAATAAACTGTGGAAACAGAGCTGATCCCCCCAAATTTATAAAGATTTGCTTAGTGGATTTGTTGTAAGATTAAATCATGCCTCCTCTCTCTCTCCCATGCGCTGCTCTGTAGGCTGGGAGGAAGTGAAGAGTAATCACATTCTCCCAGCACAGTGCCACCGGTGGCTGCATGGGGAACAGCTGGTTAATGTAATGCTTGCAGGACAGCCAGCTGCCGCAGAACCTCTTTGTTCCCATCTCTGTAAAGGGCTCAAGGCACTGCATGTTGTGAGTGTGAGCCACTGTAAATTGGGGCAGAGGGCACTTGCACTGCGGTAAAGACGGGTCTGGGCAGGAGGAGAGTGCAGTGCAATCAGTGCACTCCCCTCCTGTGGGTCACCAGTAGACTGGTGCACCTGACCAGGATCAGAGCCGGTGCAAGGATTTTTGCCGCCCTAGACAAAAGAAAAATTTGCCGCCCCCCCCATGTGACATCACAATGCCCCAACCATATGATCTGCCATATGAACTAACGCAGTGCTGCACACAGTGTGTGTTTACATTAAAAAGCCTGCAGGGACCGGCTATAGATACCAGAACCACTTAATTAAGCTATAGTGTCCCTTTAATGAGGTAAATTATAGATTAGTGTCACTAATAATATACTAGATTGCCTACTTACAACCAGATGAGGATGATGATGGGCTGCAGTTTGGCTCTACTGGTCTGGTGTAGAACAGGATATCTGGAGGCTGTTTGCAACTGTGGTCACAAAATTCAATGTTCTGGGAGAATTGGAAGCAGCTCCATTTTTTGGGGGCCCCTTACACAGCTCAAGGTCTGGGCCCCAGGGCCTGACGGTGAGTATGCGCACAAGGCCCACTCATAAATCCACTTATATGTTCCACCCACCCATGACTTCGCTCACAGGGAGTGGAGTGTGTAGGGGATGTGTTATGTGTTATTGTAGAGGATCTTATATGTGTGCTTATGGTATGTAGTGTATAGGGATACCAGTTTGTGTAGGTGATGCAGTGTGTTTGTGTGTAGTGGAAGCAGTGTGTATTTGTGTATAAGGGATGTATTATGTGTTTCTGGTTGTGCGTAAGGGATGCATTGTGTGAATTTGTGTTTGTATGCATAAGGGATGCAAGGTGTGTGTCTGCATGTGTGTGCATTGAGTGTAAGAGATGCATTGTGTTTCTGTGTGTATGTAAGAAAAGCAATGTGTGTGTTTGCATGTGTGTGTAAGGGTTTGCATTGTGTGTTTCTGTGTATGTGTGCAGAGGATGCATTGTCTTTGTGTGTAAGGGTTGCATTGTGTGTGTAATGGATGCATTGTGTGTTTCTCTGTGTGTAAGGGAAGCATGTTGTGTTTCTGTGTGTGTAGGGATGCACTGTGTGTTTCTGTGTATGTATAGGGATGCATTGTGTGTGTGTGTGCACGTAGTGTGAAAGAGCTCCCTGTCTTGCCCCCTGTCCTATAGAGCTGTCCCTTCTGTCCCTTAGAGCTCTCCCCTGCCCCTTAGTGGTCTCTCCTCTCCCCCACCCTCCCCTAGCAGTCTCTTTTCACAGACATCCCTGTGCTCTTCTCATCCCCCCCTCCACCCTCCCTGTGTTCTTCTCACTCCCCCCCTCCATGTGTTCTCACCCCCCTTGTTCTTCTTACTCCCCCACCTGTTCTTCTTATCCCCCTTCTTCTTCTTACTCCCCCCTTCTTCTTATTGTTCCACTCTTCTTCTTACTCCCCCCTTCTTCTTCTTACTCCCCCCTTCTTCTTACCCCCTCTTCTTCTTACCCCCCTCTTCTTCTTCTTACTCCCCTCTTCTTTTTCTTACTCCCCTTCTTCTTCTTCCCCCTCCTACTTCTTCTTACTCCTCCTGCTTCTTCTTCTCCCCTTCTTCTTACCCCTCTTCTTCTTACCCCCCCTCTTCTCTTCTTCTTCTTACCCCTTCTTCTTCTTCTTACCCCCTCTTCTTCTTCTTACTCCCCACTCTTCTTCTTCTTACTCCCCCCTTCTTCTTCTTACCCCCTCTTTTTCTTATCTCCCCTCTTTCTTAGGAGAGAAGCAACTGCAGCCGCCTGAGGCTCTTAACAGAGCGCTCAGGCGGCTACAGCATTTAAAGGGCCGGCCCTGCAGCGGCCGGTCTTAAAATAATTTAGGGCGGCCTCGGGGGCAATTGCCTCCCTTCCCCCCAGCCCAGCCCGCCCCTGATCTGCACAGACTCTGATAAAACCACATATTCAGGCAGAGAATTCCAAATACTTATTGTTTTTAAGGTTAAAAAAAAAATTACCTTGTTGTGTCTAAAGTGTTTTCTTTCTTTCTTTTTTTCTAAAAACACCTTGGACACAACTGGGTGAGCCCTAAGTCCTGGACTGTTAGGAGGTACTTGAGGACTGGGTTAGGAACCACTGCCTTAGACTAAATTTAATTTTTTCCAGTCTAAATGCATGACCTTGAGTCCTATGTATAGTTCTGTTCGTGAATAGATTTCCAGACAATGGTTTGTATTGACCCCAGATGTATTTGTATAATGTTATCATATCCCTTCTCAGGCAACATTTTTCTAAATTAAAGAGTTTTAAATTTGTTAACCTTTCTTCATAGCTAAAATGCTTCATTCCTTTTTATTAATTTTGTAGCCGGCCTCTGCACTTCTTCTAGTACCATAATATCTTTCTTTAGAACATGTGCCCAAAATTGCACAGCATATTTAAGATGTGGTCTTACTAGTGATTTATAAAGAGGCAAAATTATATTTTCATCCTGGGAATTAATGCACCTATTATACTTAGGGCCTTCCTGGCCTTAGCAAATGCAGATTGAAATTGCATATTGTTGCCTAGTTTGTTGTCTAAAATAGTTCCCAAATCCATCTCATCTGTTGTTATCCCTAATTCACTACAATGTAGAATGTTAGTTGTGTTCCTTTATACACCATTTTACACCATTGTCAAAGTGATCTGGTGTATCTAATAGCCCCAAATGGCTTTCTAACTATTGGCAGACAGAATCATTTCTTTTTTTTTTCTCACACTGTCAGGTAGATCTTAATTTATCATTGTCACGCTCTCATTCTACCTCTTCTGAACAAAAATATTTAACACTACTCTGGTTGCACCTAGACTGTCTTTTATTTCTTGTCTAAATATTACAATTAAGCAACATAAAATTGCTATCCTCCCATTCTCACCCGGCTGATGCCCAGAAGTCCGTGCTCCCCACATTTGCTCTTCACACAGTGTCTCATCCTCCAGTACACCAAGTGCTCCCAGGAAAAGACCAGAAGACTTAGTCCCATTGCCACCAGTAGCATGTAAAAGACTCCAGCCATGTTATCAATGTCCAACTTGCTGCTCACTGCCTCATTCTTCTCATTTTGACAGATTCCAGATAACCATACAGTCTCCAGCCTCTGAGTGTCTCCTACAAGAAAAATCAGCTAATCACTCACCCAAAATCTATCACGGCAACAAATACGAGAACGGAATCCAGGTTTAACAGTGAAAACATTAGTCTTGAAAGAAAAAACTACACAACTATAACATTTACAGAAAATTAGTGTATATATTATAGTAGAATTACACACCATCTCCCAGGAACTGCAGCAAAGCCAAGTCAATGGGACGCTTCCAGCGTGAATTCTTTTGTAGTGCAATCCCATATCCTGTAGTTGCAAAAACCTTCCCACTTCCAATAGTTACCAGCTTGCACCCTTCATCCTTTCCTGCCATATAATTTAGTACTGCAGCATCATAAATGAAGGCATCCAACTTCCTGGAGGCAGTAGAGAAAGAAGAAAGTAATATCAAGGACAGTGGACATTATCCCATTCTATAATTTGTTTGATATCATTGAGATGTAACGTCATTTTCGATACTTGCATATCCTGTTTGTGTATGAATAATTCCTTAAATGGATGTTATAGCTCAATGAAGTGGTCTGGGTACCATGTCCCTGTCTGCTTAACCCTGCAACTGAAAACATTGCTGTTTTATAGGAAAGGCAATGTTTATAATGTAAGGTTAACATGCCTCTAGAGTCTGTATTCCTGAAATCCACTAGAGGCACTTCCACCCCAATAGTCAAGTTAAACTCGGTTATTCAATAAGATGGTCTCATAGAGTCTTTTGCTGCACATGTGCATGAGCCTCTCAATGAAACATTAAATTGACTAATATCATCTACATGATCGTGCACATGATCGTGAGCATGATCGTGGAGACCAGCAGAACAAGGGCTCACGGGGAGGAGGAACCTAAATAGATGTCATGACACTAAAGTGTTAGAAGTACATGTTTGTAATTCTAATGGTATAGTCTTCATTTAATGTTTTGCAGTATAACAAAAAAAATATTCTTAGCTTCTTGATGTGTTGTTTTTGTTGGATGACCTTTAACCCCTTAAGGACCAAACTTCTGGAATAAAAGGGAATCATTACATGTCACACATGTCATGTGTCCTTAAGGGGTTAATTTGATCTAGTACCATACATTTTGACTTCCCACCCTGGCCACGTCAAGGTATCTGTTTTATCGGTCCTAATTACATTATACACTAAAAATACAAATTTAAGAAAATGCATAATTACTGGTATGTCTCTCTTTTCTACTAGACTTTAACCACTTCTCAAGGTTCAGTTTTGGATACATGTACTGGTGACTTAACTTGAACACATAACATTAATAATTGAACAATTACAGAATTCATATAGATAGATACAGCTATAAGTGAAGATCATTAAGATATACAGGTAATTTTAAAGTCAATACTATGATCTTTTTCCAAATCTCTTAAAGTGAACCTGTCATGACAGATATAGGTTTGCAGTTCTAACCATCTGGCTTGACTCATATTACACAATTAAGTGTTTCTTCCTTTAATACTATTAAAAGCTCATATTTTAATTTATTTCCATTTCCTGTGTCTCCCTCTGAAAGCATCAATTATGTTTTTAGTGGGTGCTACACTTGCTGTATACCTGTATACCCCTGTTTGGGAAATATATGGAAGCATAGACTTGCACACTTTATGTTGGCTTTATTTAGATAAAATGTATATGTTCTCTCTCTCCATTATCAGATAGTCTGTCCAAATGTGCTACAATAAATCATTATGGCTGTTTCTCTCCTTTCTCATGCTGCTCTCACACAGAGCCTCCCCCTCTTCCCTAATTCCACGTGAGGAGAGTTTCTCTGATGATAAACATGCAGAGCACAGACTTCTTATCGCTGTGCTAATTGGGACAGGTTCTGCACAGATAGAACTGACTGAGAGATGGTGGGAAGTGGCTGTTTTTTTAACCTCCGATTTTAGAAGAATCTAAACATTTGATAGAAATTCAGCTAGTACAATGTATAGATGAAATTGGATTTTCTGTCATTTAGGATTAAGTTATATTTGTCATAGCAGGTACTCTTTAATGTGATATAGTACTTTGCAAATTATTTGGGGCATTATTTATGGTTAGATGAATTCATGTTTGGTATAGAAAAAGACTTTCACCCACAGTATTCACGTGTGGATTTAATCATGGGCTTGATTTAGTAACTGTCAATAAGGCTGCTCCAGAACCATGCCTGGAGAACCGAATGAAATCCTGAAAAGCCCTGGGTCTCATGTTAGCACCGTTTCATCATTAACCACTGGCCCCCTGTAATACTGAGAGAGAAATAATACCTTTAATGACATGATAGTGTAGTAAGTAGTGTAGCATAATAAATGAATGCTAAATAGGATTGGTGATTGTGGCAACTTAGACCTGTTTTTTAAAGCGCTGGATTTAACTTGAAGTATCAGGCAATGTTGGGTAATTATGAGCAAACACTTTTTCTGTTTTCTACAGAAAATAAAGTGTGTGTCTACAGTGCAATTATTCCTAGCTCAAGAGTAATATATTAGCAGTACATTGGTAAACGTGTTGCTAAAGTAATACAGAACATCAGTACATAGCTATAACAAGCAGTGATATAAAGAAGAATGGAGAGAATAGTACACCCCAGGGAATACAGACACCTCCAGAACATGCTGATACATTAGTTCGGTTAGTGAATGGGGTATTTGTCAGTATTTGACATACAGAATATATCTAAAAAAGGCCACATTTATACAAGTTTACAATCCAAGAGGAAGAAGAGCAAGTCAGAGAGGTGGAGGGATTGATGTATGTCTGTGTCGAAATAAGCTAGTAGCGTGTAGACCGTTGTAGGAGAGAGACTGAGCTGGGCTATGGAAGTGAGGGAACTGCAGAGGGCACTTCTAATTGGAGAAGTGTCCCCCAGGAAGATGGTAGGATTTCCTAAAGAGGTGTGTTTTCAGTAACTTCTTAAATGGCTGGAGGCTAGAGAAGAGTCTACCGGTACGGAGTAAGGAATTCCATGGGAATGGGGTACTTTTTAACTACTTTTTCACATGTCAATACATATTTTGTTAGGATTAATTGATTGTAATTGTAATGGGGCAGCCTTTGAAAAATTCTGCAGATGAGAGTAAGCAGCAGAATGTGTAGATAAGTAGACAATTGGCGAAGGTCTCTTGCTGAGCAAAGGGAATGAGAAGGGGTATATAAGTGAGTAAAGAGGTAATGTACTGGGGAGTATAATTATTGAGCGCTTTGTAGGTTAGCGTTAACAGTTGGAATTGCATCCTGAAAGATTCAGGAAGCCAACCAGTGTTAATTTTGGTCGGCAAATTTAAATTTAGTTTTAGTCATAATCTTTTGACTAAAAAGCCATTTTAGTTTTAGTCATATTTTAGTCATCTGAATTGTTTTAGTTTTCGTCTAGTTTTAGTCGACTAAATCTTCAGTAGGTTTTAGTCAACACAACTAAAATCTAATGGGTTTAGTTAAAGTCTCTGTCTCTTTTGCCCCTTCTCCAGCCCCTCCTTGTCTCTGTCTCCCCCTTGCTTTCCATGTGTCTCATTTCCTCAGCCCCCCATTTGTCTCATTACTTCTCCTCCCTCCACCATGTGTTTTACCCGCCAGTGTTCATTTTACAGGCAAAGTTCAATTTAGTTTTTTAGTCAACTGAAGTGTTTAAGTGTTAGTCGTCTAAAATCCGACTAAAATTGTTGGTCGACAAAATTAACACTTAAGCCAATATAATGATAAGAAAAGGTGTGGGTGTGGGTGTAGCCGACAGAAGTGCCAAGCCTGCCATTAGAAATCTCAGGGCCCCTTAAAAAAAGTGGCTGGGACCCATGACTACATACACGATCCTTGCCACACACATTAGCAGGTATACCCATACACTCTTCCAGGATACATATATATACACAATTCCAGATACACATACACTGTCACTAGTAATGGTCTTTAGTAATGGCAGTTTCAGTGGAATGGAGGAAGCAGAAACCAGACTTCAGAATGTCAAGGATAGAGTGAGCATTGCTTAAGTAAGAAAGACATGTAAACACAAGCCACATAAATTTATATCAAGAACTTAGATTATTTTCCTGCAGAATCAGGCACAGACAGCATAGAACTGAGGGAGGCAACCTTCGGCATTCCAGATGTTGTGGACTACAACCCCCATAATGCTCTAACATCCATAATGCTGGCAAAGCATCATGGAAGGTGTAGTCCAAAACATCTGGAGTGCCAAAGGTTGGCTATGCCTGGTATAGAATCAAGCTTTTCATATTCAAATGGTATATAAAATAGTAATATTCTGACTACAACAGATGCTATAGAAATATTTATGTATAAAATATACAGGGTCTCTGTACAGTTCTGATGCAATAATTCCATTTATATGTTTTCTTGTTAACAGCAGTCAAATAGAATAACAAGACCAATATTTTTAAAACAATGTAAAAAAGCTGCTAAATAGTCAAACCCTGTATTTGTGCAGAAAATTTAGCTTTGATAACTGAGCAATAAAAATAAAAATAAATTATATCTGAAAGTGGAACATTCTTATACAGCAATACATTAAGCATATAAACTTTCCCGTCCGCTATGTTGCGCAGTACGAGTATATTTACCCTGTCTTCAGACTGGCAAGGGCATCTTCCACAGAGCGTTGGTTGTAGCGAACCATGTAGGCATGCATGTCAGGGTAGTTGCTGCGAATATTTCTCTCTGTGCTGCCATTAGGGACTGTCCCAAATCGAAATGGAGGATAATGCTCTTGGGGCTTCTGGAACTTTTGGAATTAAAAAAATATTGTTATCTCAAATTACTTGTTATAAATCCCCCCATTCTTAATGGAATTTTTTTTTTTTTTTTTTTTACTTATACTTATTTATAAAGTCTTCATTTATTATAGCTTAGTTGTGCCTAATTTTATATTTACATTACTAAATACACATTTATGACTACAGCTAACTCGTTCTTTGTGTTTGAGCAGCCATCTTGGACATCTGAAACCATTCAGAGGATCTATGAATATGGCTGCTACCATGGTGCCATGGTTAGTTTGGAGATGCACAAAAAATAAATATTAACCTATGTGACAATACACACAAAGACAATTTTTTCTACAAACATTTATTCACAAAAAAATAATAAAATCTTTATATATACACAGTTGGCCAAAATTCAGAGTAAGTTTTAAGGAGTCAATAGCTTCTTATTATTGAATCAATTTCAAAGATATTACATACAATGAATGCTTAACATATTGAGAGGACATCTTTTAAATGAGTTCCATTTGCCGCCTCGTAAAATGTCAGTTCTTTCAATTGTATTGTTTATAACACTAGTTAATGTTTAAGGCTCTAGCACTGGAATTTCTGCACGGATATTCTCCTTGAGCTGATCAAGTGTACGCAGTTCGTTCACGTACACCCGCTTCTTCAGATAACCCCACAGGAAGTAATCGGGAGCTGAAAGGTTGGGCGAACGTGGCGGCCAATTAACCGGGGAATTTCCTGAAATTACAGTTGTCTCCATTTTGAAAATAAAATTCCTCTCGTGAAATTACCCATAATGAATCTCCCAAGACTCAGTTATAATATATATCTGCAACAAGTATGTATATATGTGTGTATAATGTATATGTTAATATAATGTATATGTTAATATTAAAATACTATGCATATTACATATAATATTTTATTTCTGAATAATATTTTCATACCCTAACCATTTTACCACAGCAGAGTCTTGTTTTACACATAAATCGCGAAACACCTCTCACCATCCCTTGGTCTCTCCAAGTAGCTGAACAATGTGTGCATTCTTTCAACGACATTTATAAATCGTTATATTTCTATTTAGAACAGTACCTTGACACTCCAATATCACCTATATCTACCACAACAGCAATATAATAATTTTACAGCTTGCACATAACTGCATTAGTTTTATATGGAGCAACGGCAGACACAATAACTGCAATCTGTTCAGGTCGAGTTATTAACTGAATGTGTTAGTGAAAGTTCCTTTACTGACATAATGGAGGGCTCTAAGTTTTTCTCCCCTTAGCGACTTAATGCCACATTTTTTTCCCCATTGTTTTTCTTTCTGTTGGGTTGATTCATAAAACACGGAACTGAAGAGAATTGAAATATTAATTTTAGGTCAAAAATGTTCAGTGAAACACATCTGTTTTTATTAATATGACTGTTTCTCTTTAATATACTACAATACTCTTGTCAATTCTACACAATTCTCAATTAAGTTAAAGGATTACTCCAAACATCATAACCAATACAGCCCGCTGTGGAGGTTATGATGCCAGGAGTACGGTTTGACATCTTAACTCGTCCAGCCAGAGGACTGATCTTCTTTAAAGCTGGCTGTGACATGTATCTGGATTCTGCAGAGCTAGATGCCAGTCCTGACAGCCAAACATTGGCTGAGAGCATCAGCTGACCACTTTCAGCCAATGAGTGTAGATATGCCCAAATTTTAGATTAGTCAGCCTAGAACTCTAGTTCCTGGCTGGCAGATTAAATCCCAGTGATGCCACTGGAGGTGGAGTTATATCTCCAGCAGCAGAGGGGTTAATCTCCATATGGGCAGCGTTTCATAGCGAAATGCAGACTCGAAGCACCATGATCTCTTCATATCACTGGAGTTGTCATGGTACTTGGGGTAACCCTTTAATAAACACAATAGTCTTTGTTTTGCATTTTTGCATCCTTATGTCATTTAAATTTATAATTTATTGAGAAAAAACTCCCAACATACTTTTCCATTTACCTTTACTCTTTGTCATTTTCTACGTGTTATCATCACAAAATTAAACCCCTTTGCAAACTTCAATGATTTGAAAAAGGTTAATGATAAATTAAAAGTAACCGGCAAATAACCTTTTCTGGCTCACAAAAGGTACTCAAGAAGAATATAAATATATTTTCCCACTAACACAATCGCAATTCTGTAAAACTGTCATAATGATACAACATGACTTTAAAAGGATCGTAAAGATTTTGTCATGGAAACAGAACTTATTTTTACGTTGTCCAACTTTTTATTTTTTTACAATTATTAGTGTACATTATCCTTTAATTTATTAACTATCATGTCAGGAAAAATAAAAACTTCCTAAAAAATCATGAAAAAACACAGAACCTGCTTAATTACACTTATTTATGGTCTCCTCTGACATGCACTAAGTACCTAAAAATCCTCTGACAAATATTTAAGGATGCCCTGTCATCTTTATTAATCCCTAAGAACACTTTAATTTAATGGTCACCAGAAACACTAAATTAACTGGCCAGATTTTTTGCTTTTTTTTGGTTTCTGATCACATCTAAAAAGAAATTCCACTAACCACCATCTTAAGTGCCCCATTTGGATACCTCTGCCCTTCTGATGACGTTTGTGCTGTAAATTCCACTTCACAGTGCATTTAAGTAGAATTATCTCTGGTAAGAACCAAGGAGAGGTAAGTATTATGTTGTACATAGAACAAAGCACCATTGAGGTCTACTACTCCCATGCATTGAGCTGGGCTGGGATAAGTGATTATACACCACTTCTTTCTGGCACACACTTACTGGGAGAGAGAAGGGGGAGAGATAGAGATGGTGAGAAGTGGACAGTTGTGAAAGAGAGCCAACCAGCTCCCATCTGCCCCAGTCAGCTTCCGCTGGACCTCCGTATGCTTCCATCTACCTCATGAAGCTCCCCCTGGACCCCAGGGGAAGCCACCCACCTGCAGCCACTAGATATGGAACCAAGGAAGTGGCTAAATAGTGTGTTTATCTATGTGTGGGATCTGTATGTGAAAATCTATGAAACTACGTATGCGTACATGCCCACATTCACACACAGATACTACGTGTGCAAAAATAGAAACATAGAATGTGATGGCAGATAAAAACCATTCGGCCCATCTAATCTGCCAGTTTTCTAAATACTTTCTTTAGTCCCTAGCCTTATCTTATAGTTAGGATAGCCTTATGCCTATCCCACGCATGCTTAAACTCCTTCACTATGTTAACCTGTAACACTTCAGCTGGAAGGCTATTCCATGCATCCACTACCCTCTCAGTAAAGTAATACTTCCTGATATTATTTGTAAACCTTTGCCCCTCTAATTTAAGACTAGGTCCTCTTGTTGTGGTAGGTTTTCTTCTTTTAACCCCTTAAGGACACATGACATGTGTGACATGTCATGATTCCCTTTTATTCACAAAGTCTGTTCTCCATACGAATGGGCTCCACGGCATGGCTATCTGGGGTATGGTTTATTCGTTCACAAAGTACCGAACAGATGGACATTCGCGGATTTCTACCGAAGGAGAAGGGAGGTCGGCAGCTTCAACGGTGTTCGTGCCAAAAAGTGTCCGTTTTGAGTTCCGTGAGTTGGCCGTTGAACACCACTGAGCTTTCGTGGATTTAAAATGGCCACGACCTCGTGTTTGGTATACGAATGGCGGCCACCCAGCTACAGCATCAATTAGGAGGTGTCTGTGGTTAACCTCAACTTTCTAATGGGGCCAAGAGGTTAACCAGCAGCACACTTCTCTACTGGGTGGTCGGCCGTTTGAGAGTTTTATTCGGTAGTTAAAAAGGGAACGGTATAGAGTCCACATGAACGGGAAAACACGAATTAAATTAACAAATGAAGAATAAGTCTCTGTAAGTTTAAGACAGAGAGATCTGTCACAAGTATCAATATCCTTCTGAAGATATGGTCTCCAGTACTGCGTACAATACTCCAAGTGAGGTCTCACCAGTGTTCTGCTAATACCTCTCCCTATACAACCAAGAATTCTGCTAGCATTTCCTGCGGCTCTATTACATTGTCTGCCTACTGTAACAAACCACCTCTTTTACAGGTAGGATTGTCACCCATCTTGCAGTGACCACAGCCTTCTAGGGTATACAAAGTCCAGGACACCTTCAGCTCAGTTTTCCTTTTTATTCAGTAAGAAAGCAGGTACTTTAAATAATAACAAAAACAAACAAAATCCCTTGCTCTTACTTGAGCTCTTACTAGACAGTAATTGCTATCTGCAATTGGGTGGCTTTCCCACTTACCAATTTTCCAAACAAAAGCAATGTCTTTGCAATAAACACAATCTCTCCTAGCTGTCTTTTTCTCCCTCACTCTGCAGCAGGCTGCTCTCTTCTTTTAAAGGCCTGTCTACTAATTGAGTAGCTACAGGTGAGTGCCAATTAGTTAACTCTTAAAATCAGATCCAAGCTGTGGTCTGTTATACAGCAACTAGTGCTGTTGGAGCATTGGCCCACCCTGCTCTCCAAATACTCCGCCCCAGGGACCCATACCATGTTTTGCAGAGCATCAGCTATGCATATTGCAAACTTTAACATCTCTCCCTGGGGCATTTAACTGAAAAATCCTCTGGTTGCTGTTTAGCAAATCAGGTCTGATGTATCTCCCATCAACCACTATTCCACCTTTACGCTCACATATCCTCCCCCCCAGCTCATACCCATGGGTTTGAGCGACCATGGAAATCAGGGAGTGAACCCTCGAAAGCCCATCAGCATTACCTTGTTGCAGACCAGCCCTGTGTTCCACAGTGAAAATAAAAGATTGCAAACTCAAAAACCATCTGGTTACTCTGGAGTTACTTTCCCTGTTCTGATACATCCACGTCAGAGGAGCATGGTCCGTTATCAATCGGAACTTTCTGCCTAGTAGGTAGTATTTAAGAGAGTCTAATGCCCACTTAATAGCAAGACACTCTTTTTCAACAATAGAGTAGTTCTTCTCATGTGGGTTTAACTTTCTGCTCAAAAAGAAAACAGGGTGTTCTTCACCCTGGTATTCCTGTGAAAGAACAGCCCCCAAGCCCACATCAGAAGCATCTGTCTGAACTATAAAATCCCTGGAAAAATCTGGGGTCACCAAGACAGGATGGCTACAGATAGCTTCCTTCAGACTCTTAAAAGCCTTTTCTGCCTCAGGGCACCATTTAACTATGACTGGGGATTTTGCTTTAATAAGGTCTGTTAGGGGTGCAGCAATGGTAGCAAAATCTGGAATGAACCGCCTATAATATCCAATTAAACCCAAAAATGCCTTTACTTGTTTCTTTGTAAGGGGCTGTGGCCATTTTTGTATGGCTTCTACTTTGGCTTCCTGTGGTTTAACCAAACCCCTCCCAATAGAATAACCTAAGTACTTAGCTTCCTCTAAACCAATCGTACACTTGGAAGGATTGGCAGTTAAGCCTGCTGAGCGGATAGCATCAAGTACCGCTTGAACTTTAGGGAGGTGGGATTCCCAGTCTGCACTGTGGATGACGACATCATCCAAGTATGCTGCAGCATAACGAACATGAGGTTTAAGAATTCTGTCCATCATTCGTTGGAATGTGGCAGGTGCCCCATGTAACCCAAATGGCAATACAGTGTACTGAAACAGGCCACTGGGTGTTGAAAAGGCTGTCTTTTCTTTGGCTCTTTCAGTGAGAGGGACCTGCCAGTAACCCTTTGTTAAATCCAAGGTTGTTAGATAACGAGCTTTGCCCAGTCTTTCTATTAACTCATCAACTCTTGGCATTGGGTAAGCATCAAATTTTGAGATGGCGTTTAACTTGCGGTAGTCATTGCAGAACCTCCATGTGCCATCAGGTTTTGGCACCAATACAATAGGACTACTCCAGTTACTCTGGGATTCTTCAATGACTCCAAGTTTTAACATGCTCTCAACCTCTAAGTTTATAACCTCCCTCCGGGCCTCAGGAATTCTATAGGGTTTGAGGTTAACTCTTTTCCCTGGTTCGGTTATTATGTCATGTTTAATCACTTTAGTCTTTCCTGGAACTACCGAGAAAACATCCCTATTTCTTCTGATGAAATCTCTGACCTCTTGCTTTTGATGTACAGACAGAGTCTCAGATACGTTCACCTCTGGCTCTACTATAGGAGGTTCTGAAGGTTTTAAAGCAACCAGGACCTCCCTGTCCTTCCATGGCTTTAACAGATTTATATGATACAACTGTTCAGGCTTTCTTCTTCCTGGTTGTCTGACTTTATAATTGACATCACTCACTTTCTCTATTATTTCATAGGGTCCATGCCAAGTCGCAAGGAACTTATTCTCCACAGTAGGGACCAGAACCAATACCCTGTCTCCAGGTTGGAACACTCTGACTCTAGCATTACGGTTATAGCTGTTTTTCTGAGCCTGCTGGGCTTCCAGCATGTGTTCCCTGACAATAGGCATGATGGTGGCCATTCTATCCTGCATTTGAGCTATATGCTCAATTACACTCCTGTGAGGAGTAGTCTCCTGTTCCCAGGTCTCCTTAGCAATATCCAATATTCCCCTGGGATGTCTTCCATATAATAATTCAAAAGGAGAGAAGCCCGTGGAGGCCTGTGGAACTTCCCTAATGGAAAACAGTAGATATGGCAATAAAAAATCCCAATTTCTTCCATCTGCATCAATTACCTTGCGTAGCATACTCTTAAGGGTTTTGTTGAACCTCTCTACTAAACCATCAGTCTGTGGGTGATATACTGAGGTCTTAAGATGTTTAACCTGCAAGAGCCTGCACAACTCTTTTGTGACTCTGGACATGAACGGGGTCCCCTGGTCTGTCAGTATTTCTTTAGGGATACCCACCCTACTGAACATCAACATAAGTTCCTTAGCTATTAACTTTGCAGAGGTATTACGCAAGGGAATGGCCTCAGGGTAGCGAGTTGCATAGTCCAAGATGACTAATATATATTGGTGTCCCCTAGCGGACTTTACCAGTGGCCCCACTAAGTCCATAGCGATCCTTTCAAAAGGCACATCAATTATGGGTAAGGGTACAAGTGGACTACGAAAAGTCTTGAAAGGAGCCCTGTACTGGCACTCAGGACATGAGGAGCAATAGTTTGTAATAGCAGCAAACACTCCAGGCCAGTAAAACCTTCTAAGGACTCTCTCTCTAGTTTTTTCGACTCCCAAGTGTCCCCCTAATATGTGGCTGTGAGCCAACTTTAGCACTATATTCTGGTAAGTCTGAGGAACCAACAGCTGCTTAATGATGTCTGAATCCTTTTTTTCTACACGGTAAATTAGGTCATTTTGTACTTCAAAATAGGGGAACGGCAGTGCTTCTCCTGGCTGATTAGCAACCCCGTTTACAACTTTAATATCATTTCTAGCTGTCACTAAAGTGGGATCTTCCCACTGAGCGCTTTTAAAGTTACCTGGACTAATTCCAATATCAATTAAGTCCTTATCCTTGTCTGCAGTATTAGTAGGCTCCTCACTAGTTTGAGCTGGGTTATCTCCTATTAATACTGGTTTAGGGCAGTATTTTTTCTTTTTTCTTATTTTTCCGTCACAGTGGTCAAAACCCAAGTCAATATCGGAAAAAGGGAACACATTATCCTCGACAGACTGACTCATTTCTGATAAATTTTGGTCTGTCTTTTGTAAAGCTGCCCATAATTTTAGAAAATGAGGAAAGTCTCTACCGATCACTACCTCATGGGCTAATCTAGGTACTACACCCACTCGGTACTTTAAATCCCCATACTGGGTTCCAATATTTACTTCCGCAGTGGGGTATTCCTTTTTATCACCATGAACACAGATAATGCCTATTTTCTGTACATGATCAGGTTTTACACAAGGTATTATAGACTCTGCTACCAACGTAACCATACTACCTGAATCAAGTAATGCTTTAGACATTTTTCCATTCACAGTTACACAGCATTTATGAGCGTTATTATCATAGTCATTGTTAACAGTACCATAACAATTGAGCAAAAATGAACGTGTTCCCTCATCTTTGCCCATATTGCATTCCATAGGTTCATCCTTAAATGGACAGTCTTTGGCCATATGACCATCCTCTTTGCACTTGAAACATTTGACAGTACAATCTGACCACCAATTAGTTCCTTTCCCAGGCCTATTAGACCTGGATGCCCCCTGGTGTTTTGTGTATAGAGCTGCAGTTCTTCAGCTCCCCTTAAACCTTGAACAGTCTTACCAGGTCTTGCAGAATCTTGGGGCTTAGGATTGCGAGGGTTTGCCTGTGAAGTAGGACATAGCAGTTCTCCTGCAGCCACATATCTTTCCACCAAGGCAATCAGTTGGTCAGCTGTATGGGGGTCACTTTGGCTGACCCAGCGACGCAGGGAAGCTGGTAAACCACGCAAAAACCGGTCCATTACTAAGGTTTCCACAATGTGGCTAGCTGAATGGATTTCAGGTTGTAACCATTTCCGTGCAAGGTGTATGAGGTCAAACATTTGGGAACGTGCGGCTTTGTCTGAAGAATATGACCATGAGTGGAACCTTTGGGCACGTACTGCAGAGGTTACACCCAGTCGTGCCAAGATTTCAGCTTTCAATTTGCTGTAGATACTTGCATCGGCTGGTTCTAGGTCATAATATGCCTTCTGCGGCTCTCCACTTAGGAACGGTGCCAGTATGCTTGCCCACTCACCAGCCGGCCATCCCTCCCTCTCAGCAGTGCGCTCAAATGCCAGAAGGTACGCCTCAACATCATCTGATGCGGTCATTTTCTGAAGATAGTGGCTCGCCCGAATCACCTTTGGCCCCTGGTATCTTCCATCAGGGTCTCCATTCAGTTTTTCAGAGATAGCTTGGATTTCCTGTTGTAGTCCCTGGGTGACTTTTTGCTGCTCCTCACGGGCTACTTTAAACATCTCCGCTTGTGTCACAACAAGCTGTTTCACCAAGGACTCAGTGCACTCCATTTGTGTTTTGGCCAGGACTTTAGCACACTCTGCCTGGGCCAGCACCAGTTGTTGCAGGGCTGCACTGTTTTCTGCAGCTCTCCTGTTAGTCTCCTGTTGCACAGAGGTGGATTGGATCAGAGCCTTGATAACATCCTCCATGTTGAGCTTTAAATGACTTCTACCCTCAGGCTTACGTGGCTGCCCGCATTCTCCACCATATGTAACAAACCACCTCTTTTACAGGTAGGATTGTCACCGATCTTGCAGTAACCACAGCCTTCTAGGGTATACAAAGTCCAGGACACCTTCAGCTCAGTTTTCCTTTTTATTCAGTAAGAAAGCAGGTACTTTAAATAATAACAAAAACAAACAAAATCCCTTGCTCTTACTTGAGCTCTTACTAGACAGTAATTGCTATCTGCAATTGGGTGGCTTTCCCACTTACCAATTTTCCAAACAAAAGCAATGTCTTTGCAATAAACACAATCTCTCCTAGCTGTCTTTTTCTCCCTCACTCTGCAGCAGGCTGCTCTCTTCTTTTAAAGGCCTGTCTACTAATTGAGTAGCTACAGGTGAGTGCCAATTAGTTAACTCTTAAAATCAGATCCAAGCTGTGGTCTGTTATACAGCAACTAGTGCTGTTGGAGCATTGGCCCACCCTGCTCTCCAAATACTCCGCCCCAGGGACCCATACCATGTTTTGCAGAGCATCAGCTATGCATATTGCAAACTTTAACATCTCTCCCTGGGGCATTTAACTGAAAAATCCTCTGGTTGCTGTTTAGCAAATCAGGTCTGATGTATCTCCCATCAACCACTATTCCACCTTTACGCTCACACTACCTTTAAGTCATCAGAAATAATCACCCCTAAATCCCTTTCCTCAGATGTTGAGGTTAGGACTCTATAAAATATTCTGTACTCTGCCCCTGGGTTTTTACATCCAAGAAGCATTATCTTGGACTTCTCCACATTTAATGTCAGTTTTCACAACTCTTTTTTGACCATTTTTCTAGTTTACTTAAATCATTTGCCATTTGGCTTATCCCTCCTGGAACATCAACCCTGTTACATATCTTAGTATCATCAGCAAAAAGGCATGCCTTACCATCAAGACCTTCTGCAATATCACTAATAAAAATATTAAAGAAAATGGGTCCAAGTACAGATCCCTGAGGTACCCCACTGGTGACAAGCCCAAGCTTCGAATGTACTCCATTGACTACAACCCTCTGTTGCCTGTCACTCAGCCACTGCCTTACCCATTCAACAATATTGGAATCCAAACTTAAAGATTGCAATTTATTGATAAGCCTTCTATGTGCAACAGTGTCAAAAGCCTTACTGAAATCTAGGTAAGCAATGTCTACTGCACCACCCTGATCTATTATTTTAAAATATATCCCACACTCACTTATAGCTGCTCTGCACAAAGATAACCTCACATTCACACAGAGCTATATTTGAAAAATACACTCCACATTCACACACACTACCACATGGTACAAATATATTCACACACATAAAAATGGCACCCTGTATTTATAAACACTTTGTCAATTGCACTCTATACAAATCATTGTAGTTCAATATAGAGAAATATATTTACACTTACACTTATAGCTGGTGTAATATTTACACTTATTTTAACTTGTCCACTTGCTGTTGGCAGAGACGGATTTCCCATTAGGCAGACTATGTGCCTGTCTGCAGGCACATGACCTGTGGTGGACACTTGATTTTTGGAGTTTAAGTGAGCTGATAGGGGTGGATAAATACCTGGAGCCTTGGCCAGTGTCTTTTGTAATCCTGTCGCCCTCCTATGCTTTATAGCAGAGCTGTAAGTACAGTAATAGAAGGTGTAAAACTGGGGCTGTTCCAGCTCCTCCAGTGTCTGTGTGTGAGGCTGGACAGGAAGTGGAAGGGATCACTTCCCATCTGCCCACTAACAGCCTCTCATACAGGAAATGCCTCGCAAGAGGAGCAGGGACATCACTAATTGATACACACTGTATAACAGCTACTAGAGATCACCAATTAACTATAGGAGGCTGACTGGACTACAGGCAAGATAGGAGAATGAGTACATTGTAAATACCACTTTAAACACCACGTGCCATGAACATCTTTTTTTCTATAATTCTACATTTAACCCCATCCAAAACAAACACTTCCTTAGTGCCAAATTGAAAAACTTGAGCCCCCAGTTTAAAAAAAATCTTTTTACCTTAATTCAAAATGTAATTTCTTTAAAAAGTAAATGCTCCATTTTCCACAATAGTAAATGTAACCCAGCGCTATCTATAAAAACAATATTCCTTAACATCATTAGTTCTCTACTGTTTAGGAGCTAAACTATTTTATGTATGCACCCCAAGGCTTTCAACCACACATCCTGAAGTGATATGTCAATAGCTTCCTAGTTTAGGTTCAACATCAGTAACATATTCAACTATAGGACTTACATTGGAAGTGAACAGGGTCCTTCTTATCTTACTGCTCTGAGGAATTAGTCCTTCGCAGGTCTGTAAATTGTCTGCTAAAGCATTGCTACCTACCAGCAGCCTCCTGTGTGAGATAAGATAAATATCTCACATGAAGAATGAAGAAACCACCAAAGCCTCTAGAGATCAACCCAAGAAGAAAATGGAATTATTCAAAGCCTGCAGTTTTGGAACCTTTTACATTATTGTAATTATTATTGTAAATACATTTTGTCATATAATTTTAAAAGTTACAGAATGTATTTAATTATAGATTATGTATTTTTTTATATAAATATTTATTTATTGTATGTATTATAGCTTCTAAATGTGTATGGGGCACATTTACTAAAATAATATTCGAGTAAGTGTTCATAATATGTTATATTAAGCACCCTGTATCCACAATGCTTTTCTATATAGAGTCTTTGATTGAAAAGAGCACAAATAAAGGATGTTCATACTGGGAAAAAAAAAGCAAGTTTTGCAGCTAAGAAAATTGATAAATTAAGGCAATTGGGAAATTATTTTTTGAAAATAGTAAAGTACTGTTAATGCATCACAAAATATGTATTTCATAACCTAGAAGACCTTTTATTGAACACTAATTAACCTTTGTTACCCATGAGCAATCTAAATAATTCCTTCAACCATTTCAAAGTACTTGATTCACAATACTCACAAAACACCTGAAAAAAAAGTTAGAATAAAACTTTTTTATTTTTTAAAATGGCATACTCCCTACAATAATAAAATATGTGAGGGGGTATATGTCAGTTTAATAGTGGTTAAATATGGGATTATATCATGGGAGTAAGAAGTTAAGGGTTGCCTAAGCTTTCACTTACCTGATCCAAAGGTAACGTAAAATATGTATTAAAAATCAACCTCTCTAGGTTGCACCTGAAGGTCCAACTTTGTGGGTCTTGAGAAAGTATACAAAATGTTATATCTGCCTTATTGGTGATTCTGGAGCCTCTGGAAGCATTTTATTTCTACTCATCCTTTAGTTGTTTCATGAAGAAGTTACTAAGAGAGTTTTAAACAAGTCTACGCATGGGAGAAAACATTTTAAATTACATTTTTTGCTGCAACATTTGTTATTTAAAATTGTTGTTATTACACTTAAAATTAACGTTTGTTTAACTAATTATGGCCTCAAATTTATTTTATTGGAAACACTTTTAAAATGTTTTTTTTTCTTCAAATTATTGAAATATAAAAAGAAAATTATATTGAAATGTTTTTCAAGATTTTAAATCATTTGAAAAGCGTATTCAAAAATATTAAATCAAGGCCCAAGCAAACAATAGCACAACTTTATTCTTGGATTTTGACCAGATGGATGTTCCTTCTGGAATATATTTTTTTAAACCTTATTTTCAGGCACATTTTGGGTCAGGCGGACTGGTTTTCCCTCTTGAAGAGCACATGCTTGTAATTGAAGTGCAGGCTTTTGATCTTTCAGAGGATTGTGTCATCCATTAATATGGCACTTAAAATGAATTGAGTCAATTCTATTCTATTCTCTTTTACTTTTTGCGCGTTTATGATTCCCTGTAATTGTGTTTCCCACGTATATCTTATGAACATATTTCAGTCATTAAAGCGGCACTGTCATGCCGAACTTACCTTTCCTCAATCTCTTCCTCTTCTCCCCTTCTCTCAGGATCTGTTATTCTTTTCTTCCTGTCTTCTTTAGTTTTCTTTAAAATCATAAGACAAAGTAGAGACTCTTTGCCTTATGGGGGATTCCTCCGCTTGACCAGCTCTGACCAGCGGAGGAGCAAAGTGTGCTTCATTTCCGCTGGTCAGAGCAATTTTCCCATGATCCCTAGCTTTCCTCAGTGTTCCCACAATGCTTCCTGTCATTTTACACAAAACTGCCGAATTGCGTTCTAACTGAATGACAACAGTATGTTCGTTTCTTTTAGAATGCAATTCGGCACTTTATTCGGATCAGAATTTCATTCGAATGAATGAAACTCGGATCCTATTCTTGCTGTGGCTGCATCTTGCAGCCGCTTAGTAGATAACTCCCTAATTCCCATGGTATCAGGGAGTTATCTACTAAAAGGCTGAAAGACCTAAATTGGTCTTTCAGCCAACTTTACTAATACCAAGTAAAAATTACTTGGTATTAGTAAGTAATATGCCCCTACTCGCTATACTGCGAGTAGGGGCATTTCTGGTAAACAGTGAGCAGCCTGTGGCTGCTCACTGTAAAAAAAACTATTGGCCCCCACCCCTAAACGACGGGTGGGGGCCCTAAAGTAAAATAAGGGGGGAGACCAAATGACCTACTGCCCCCCCCGGCCCCCACCCCTGGGCGGCGGGTGGGGGCCATAGTGAGAATGAGGGGGGGGACCTACTGTCCCCCCCGGCCCCCACCCCTGGGCGGCGGGTGGGGGCAATAATGAGGGGGGGACCTACTGCCCCCCCCGGCCCCCACCCCTGGGCGGCGGGTGGGGGCCATAGTGAGAATGAGGGGGGGGACCTACTGCCCCCCCCGGCCCCCACCCCTGGGCGGCGGGTGGGGGCCATAATGAGAATGGGGGGGACCTACTGCCCCCCCCGGCAACCACCCCCAGGCGGCGGGTTGGGGCCATAATGAGAATGGGGGGGACCTACTGCCCCCCCAGCCCCCACCCCTGGGCAGCGGGTGGGGGCCATAATGAGAATGGGGGGGGACCTACTGCCCCCCCCGGCCCCCACCCCTGGGCGGCGGGTGGGGGCCATGAAGATAATGAGGGGGGGGACCTACTGTCCTCCCCCCCCCCGCCCCCACCCCTGGGCGGCGGGTGGGGGCCCTAAGTCAATTACCCCCCCCCCAAGGTGACTAGGGGTCCCCAAGCCCCTAGTCACCCACCCCCACCCAAAAAAAAACAAGTCCCTACCTACCCCCCTCACCCTAAAAAATAGTGAGGGGGGGATAAAATAACTAACCTGTAAAATAAAATTAAACTTACCATTCGACGTCTTCTTTTTTCTCAAATCTTCTTTTTCAGCCCCAAAAAAGGCCAAATAAAAAACCATCATAACCGTCGAATTGAAAATAAAATAAAAATCCCGAGCGCAAAAAAAAAAACCCGACGAAAAAAAAAAAAACCCGAGCGCAAAAAAATAATCCATCTTCACCCATGGAGGGCTCCGCGCAGACTGAGCTCCGCAGAGCGGGGGAAGGCTTATAAAGCCTTGCCCCGCCCTGCAATTAGGCTAAGAACACTCTGATTGGTGGGTTTAAGCCAATCAGAGTGTTCTTTGTCATTTTACACAGCGTGGGAAAATTCAAAAGAACTTTCCCACGCTGTGTAAAATGACACAGAGCCACAGGCATTTTGGAGATTTTTATCTCCCTTGTGCTATTATGGGGGTCATATTGACCCCCATAGAGTGAGAGGGGGACCTGGGGGGGGGTTATGAAGTGGTGGGGAGCACTGCTCCCTGCCGCTTCTATAGTTACATATTACAAGGAGGGAGCTGCGTGCCGGTAGCTCCCTCCTTGTAATAACCTGCACGAACAAACTAACACTGATACATTGTGTTTGTTTGTTTGTTCGGCTGATATTTCTATTCACTCATTCGTCTGTCTGATGAATGAGTGAATAGATGAAATTCCCGTTCGCATGTCCAGGTGTTTCACTGGGCATGTGCGGGAATCTCACAGTCTGTCTAGTGTGGGCTGATGACGTGTCCCTGAGGGACTTCACCTACCCACACAAAGATGGCTGCGCCCTGAATATAGATCGGGGCAGAAAATAAGGATTAAAAAATAGGTAATGTGGGGGGCTTAGGGGCATTTGGGGGTGACTAGTGAGTCAATTGGATGTAGTGGAGGCGGGAGAGGGGTTAAAAAAAAAACAGAATTCGGCATGACAGTGCCGCTTTAAGAACATAATCACCGGTGAATATTATTGGCTCTGAAAACAAATTCACTGGCAGTAAGATCATTCGATGTGTATCATATTTCCTTGTCATCAGCTTCCCTTTTCTGGTACAGTATGACAAATATGGGAAAAAAATGTGCCAAGGTGCAGCTAAAGGGACACCATAGTCACCACAACAACCACAGCTTATTGTATTTATTCAGGCAAGACAGTGTTTAAATTACGGCCTAGGGATATCTCCACTCGCCACTCCTCATATGGCTACTACAGGTGCTTCCTGGGTCAGTACTGCACAATGTGCGGCACTGCCATTCAGTGTATGGAGACACTGAACTTTCCTCATAGAGATGCATTGATTCAATTCACCTCTATGAGGAGATGCTGATTGGCCAGGGCTGTGTTTGACTTGTGCAATCTCTGCCCCTGAACTGCCTCCTTGACAGTCTCAGACAATCCTATGTGAAAGCATTGTTACTGGCTCAGAGAATCACTTCTGATGATGTAAGCTAAGCAGGCAGATCAGGCAGAGTAAGCAGTAGCAGACATGAATAAAAGTAAGATTTTACTATTCTTAAGGGGGGAAGTGGGACAGGGAGCCTAGATGGTGGTTTTAACCATATAGTGTTCCTTTAAGTTATTTTGGTCCTCACAGAAAAAACTAAATATCCACTGGTGAGGACATATAAGGCTGTGGCATTTAGCTTAATTTATTTTCTAATGTTGCGCCTCCTGTATGAAGTAAGCACACACACCTGTAGCAAACTCACAGAGGCGGTCTCACTCCTTTGGCCTCGAAAGGAGCACTAACAGTCATAACACTCAAACCAGTGGTAGGCAACCTTTGTTCTAGACCAGGTGTAGGCAACCTTTGGCACTCCAGATGTTTTGGACTAAATCTCACATAATACTCTTAGAGCCATAATGCTGACAAAGCATCAGGGGACATGTAGTCCACAACCTCTGGAGTGCCGAAGGTTGGCTACCCCTGGTCTAGAACAAATTCTTTGAGTGCTATGACTGTTAGTGCTCCTTTTAGTGGAGAAAGATGTGCAGCAGATGTGCAGTGAGCAAAAGCACACACATTGTGTTCCATCACCATGCCAATAAGATCTAAAACAACTGGTAAGCAGCCCGGTTGATAGAAATATTAAAACAATGTTAGAGGGCAGAGGACAATCCTACAGTCCGAAAAAAATATTTGGGGGAGGTGGGTAAAATGTCAGAATTAACTGAGGATGTAATTTGGGGAAATAATAAATTGGCATGGCCAACTGGGATGTAAGGAACACCACAAGCACCATAACCACCACAGTGTGCCAGGAGTATATTGGTTCCACTACAGTGGCAGTAGTTAGGCCATTTGCTAACTGTCTGGTTGGGGAAAGTGAGTCTGTAAACTGTGATGGCACCTAAGAGTATTGAGCCTTCAAATGTCTGGGTTGTATATCTCCTGTGGCATATACCATAGGGTGGAAATAGGTAGGTCCACAAGGCTCATGGTACAAGAGATATACACAGGATAAAATGGTTAGACATCTATTCTAGTAGGGCCTCGTGCCAAGAATACAATCCCAATGACAACCAAATATTCAATCATTTTTATATATTTTATTTACCTAGATTATTGTAGCTTCGTAAATGAGAATGGTTTGTGTAGCACCCCTGCCAGTGTATATACACAACATATATAATACATGTCAACACACCTCCTAGGGAAACTACCATGGACCACATGGTCTTTGTAGGAATACCTTCTCAAAAACATAGACTAATAACTAAATAAATCAACATCTTGTCCTGCATTCATCCACCTCCTAAACATTCCTCTACTCTCATACATATTTAATTAAACCTTCAGTAGTTTCATGTATAATTTGATACAAATGGTTTGGGCTGATGGATGCTGTAAATGCCAAATAGGAAGCTGCACATACAAGTATATTACGTACACCACTACATCTGCAATGTCTTGTGAAGACAATGATGCAGTTTGCAGCATCTTCCGTAGGAGCTCATATGACATGTCCAACCTCAGAAGGTCAGAATAGCATTCTAGGTTAAGGTTTGCATGTTCATTACTGTCAGCTTTACAGCCTAAGCCTAATAAGCCTAAACCTAATTATGTTGTATTTTACAACAAAGGATAAAGGAAAACAGCGGTGCAGTCCAGGAGCCCGGATGCAAATCAAGGGCTTGTGTGTGCACCCCTGTGACCACCTATAGTGGAGCTCCTTGTATGAGAACATAACCCTCTAATGGCATAAAAGTCGGAAATATAGTGTCCTACTGAGGGAGACTAGAGGCAGGGGCTCCACTAGCATAAAGAACGGAGGGAAAAGAGAATGAAACCATACCTTTATTCAATCTAGGAATATGTTGTATTTTACATATCATTGCTGCATACCTGACATTATTCCCTGTCTACCATCTGGAACAGAGGTGAGCAGGGAAGAGTGCAGATATGCAGAGGGTGGGTCAAAGTGGGCAGTATATCTGACAATGGGGATGGGTCCACACATTAGGGGGGCAAGTCCAGCCAAAAGTGCTGGTCCTAGTGTGCAGATTTTAAAATACGGGAAAGGTCTCTGAGGCCTATATATGCTAAGACAGTACCCCAATATGTGGACTGTTCCGGCACATTCGGTACCGATGTTGCTGTGGAGAAATAACTTTTATGATGCATAGAACCATATTGTTTAATGAGAATCCTATGTGTCAGAGTACCAGTAGCAGCACATTTACAGTTTGTGCCCTCATTAAATTCCACTGTGGCATATCTAACCATTCGCCTTATATCCATGGTCTCAGCTGTAAGTGTGCCCATCTAGTGATGAGAAAAGATATCACACCTGTGAGAAAATAGTACCTTTGTTACTTACATATTGACCTCACTTTGAAGAGACCAGGGGATTCAGACACCGCAGTACTCTTCACCTCATTAAGTGCATTTGCTAATATTCTCGATGATTCTGGATTGACTTAGCTTTGATTAACAGTTTATTCAGTTCTATAACCTTGGCCTGTCCTGATTACTGTCTGGTGTCTGCATCAACCTATTGTCTTAGTATTTGACTACTTTCAGTTCAGGATGACCTTTGTTTGTCCCTGTTTACCCTATATCCATTATAGCTTTCTAAGAGGTATTTGCATACCATCAGGCCTGGCCATCGTAAGGTGTGGTAATACTTTTTCTGTACCTGCATTTGTGTATCTGGCATAATCTATCCGTACTGATAATATGCCAGAGGAATGGATTAAATTGACCTATACAATAATGTTTTTCATTTAAGTGGACTGGAGATTATATTCCCAAAATCTCACTCATCTGATCTAGTGAAATATACATACACAGAATATGTATCAGAACCTCCTTTATGGCTGTGTGCCACCATGATACATTTGTAAGGTTCTATTGGAACTGATATTTGAAACTATCATTTATTGCAATCACCTCATTGTCATATTGCATATACACTATATGTACAAAGGTATGGTGACATCTCACCATTACACCAACAGGAACTTTTTGTCATGAGGAATAACCTCAACACACAGAGTCTAGATTAACAGTAACAGACTGGACTGAAATAGACGTGTTACCGATCCTAAGAGTGGACAGGTTTAACGTACAATAGTAGTCAAATACAAGTCAAAAGTCAAAAGTAACCACACCAGTCAAACTCTGTAGAATGGGTAAAACAACCACAGACGTGTGCTGGAGAGGGTGCGGGGACAAAGGGACATACCTCCACATGTGGTGGACATGCCTGAAAGCAAAAACCTTCTGGGATGACATAGCCAAACTCCAAACAGAAGTGCTACACAAACACGTCCAACCGGACCCAGGGGCATTCCTTATCGCAAAGCCACTAGATGCCCTAACACACAGGGAACAAAAACTCTTCAACAAAATAAATTTAGCTGCCAGACGGGCCATGGCACAGACATGGTTACACACCGACCTACCCCCAATGGATAGAGTGACTAGCAATATAAAAGAGGCCCACCTTATGGACAAACTCACAGCACAACTAAGAGACACTTATCCATTATTTCTTAAAACCTGGGAGCCATGGGAAGACTACACAAACCGCTGAATGACATAATCTCGTGCACACACAAAACTGAGAGCCGTGCCTACATCCAGAGACAGACGACAGTTGCTCCGACCGCCAGCGGCAGATTCCCCCCCCCCTCCTATTGTACCTTTCCCCACACCCTCTTTCTCTCTCTCTACTACCTTTCACCCTCTCACGTTTCTCTTCTCCTATAAATAGAAAATTCATGCCTTAACCATAGCGCCTTAAACTGAGGCATAGGTACGGAACACCGACATACAGACAGGAAGCAAACCCAAGTTGCACTAAGCTGCACTTCTTCTATGGGCAAACGACAGCACTACCAACGTTAATCTGAACAACCGACTCAGTAATGCCATACCTCTTTGTACATGTCTGGCAATAGAACTTTACAAAATACCTATGTATAAGCAAATTGATATGCTTTCCTGTATGCTCGACTATATACTGGTAAAGCTTTTTTCTGTACCAAACCTGTGCATGATCTGACAAATAAAGAATTGAAAAAAAAAAAGTCAAAAGTAGTCAAATACAAGTCTAGGTCAGGATAACAGAGAAACAGTGAAACCGAGAACTAGCCAGAGTCAGGAAAACGGGATATTAATGGAACAGGTTAACTAGTCAGAAAAGGGTTACAGAGAAACTCAGGCTCATCAATAAAGCCAAGGCCAAACCAGAAATACCACAATAAAACAAAGAACGCACTAAAGTGTACTGAGAACAGAAACCATGATTGTAAATGGGGACACCAAACTGACGTGGACCAATTTGAGCTAAAATAACGTTACGTCCCCTGTGTGTCTTTAAAAATGTGTTTCAAATGCTAGCAGCATTATCAATGCTGGGAGTTGGGCCATGCGAACAGTTATCTCATTCGGTGCACACGGCCTATTCGGAGGTTCCCGATCAGTTCTAAGACCAAGTAAGTATCGTTACACTTTTATGACATAGCATTCTAAATACATAGACATTAGTATGTGGTGCTCCCTTTGCAGCTTTAACAGTTTCCACTCTTCTGGGAAGGCATTCCATAAGATATTGTAATGTTTCTGTGGGAATTCTGCCAATTCATCCAGTATAACATTTATGAGGTCAGGCACTGATATTGGACGAGAAGGACAGGCTTGTAATCTCCATTCTAGGTTATCCCAAAGGTGTTCAATGGGGTTGAGGTCAGGGCTCTGTGTGGGCTAGGCAAGTTCTTCCACACCAAACTCATCCAACCATGTCTTTATGGACCCTGCTTTGTGCATTGGGGGACGTTCATACTGGAATAGAGAAGAGCCTTTACCAAACAGTTCCCACAAAGCTGGAAGCATAGCATTGTCCGAAATATCTTGATATGCTGAAGCATTAAGATTTCCCTTCAATTAAAGTAAGGGGTCTGGCCAAACCCCTGAAAAACAGCCCCACACCATTATCCCTCCTCCACCAAACTTGACACTTGGCAAAGTGCAGTCACACAGGTAACGTTCTCCTGCATCCGCCAAAACCAGACTTCCCCATCACACTGTCAAACAGAGAAGCATGATTTGTCACTCCACAGAACACATTTCCACTGCTCCAGAGATCATTTGCGGTGTGCTTTACACCACTCGATCCGACGCTTGGCATTGTACTTGGTGATGTGAGGCATGCAAGCAGCTGATCAGCAATGGAAACCCATTCCATGAAGCTCCAGCTGCAAAGTTTATGTGCTAATATTAATACCAGTGGAAGTATGGAATCAGCAGAGCATTGGTCACTTTTACGCACCATGCACCTCAGTACTTTGTGACCCTGCTCTGTGACATTACTTGGTCTTCCGCTTCGTGGATGTGTTGCTGCTGTTCTTATAAATGCTTCCACTTCCCAATAATACTACTTACAGTTGACCGTGGAATATCTAGGAGGGATGAAATTTCACAAACTGACTTTTTATAAAGGTGGCATCCTATCACAGTACCATGTTTGCATTAACACAGTTCTTCAGAACAACCCATTTTTTGCACAAATGTTTGTAAATGCAGACTGCATGGTTTGATTTTATACAACTGTGGCAATGGGTCAGATTGAAACACATGAATTCAATAATCAATAGTTGTTTCATTTTCTTTATTTGGTGTATCCTTTTTGCCTGTAAGTCTATTGTAATAATTTACATTTTCTAAATATTGAATTTTCCATGGGATGTATTAGTAAGTACCATCTATTACAGGCTTCCCCAAGCTCTGGCCCTCCAAATGTTTCTGAACTACAACTCCCATGATTCCATGAATGAAATAAATAGGCTGAAGATCATGGGAGTTGTAGTTCAGCAACATCTGGAGGACCGGAGTTTGGGGAAGCCTGATCTATTGTAATTGCCTCTGTGCCTCTTGCTGTATAATCAATTGAAATATTATAGAATATCGTATTTTTTAAAAAAGGTTTGAATATTAATATTCTAGACTCACCAACAGTTCAGGTTTTGTCAGTATCTCCATTGGAATATATCAGAGAAATGCATAAATCCTTGATTGTTGGTGGGCCACGAGGACTGGTTAGAGATCCACTGTTCTAGACAATAACATAGGACTTGTACTAGAGGATTGGAGGAAGCAGATGTGCTTCCTATTTTCAAAAAGGGTTAAAAATATTAAGTATAGATTAGGTTGTTGCAGCGCATGTGATCTACTTGGCTTTGTTAAATTTTCAAACTGGGCAAAAGTGGTAAGTGGTGCCCCTCAGGGTTCTGTTCTGGGACCGCTTCTATTCAGCATTATAAATGATCTTGAAATAGGTATTGAAAGTCATGTTTCAGTGTTTGCAGATGACACAAAACTCTGTAAAGTAATACAATGTGAGCAGGATATTACTCCACCGCAGAAGAATTTAGACTGGATTTGGGGACTGGAAACTCAGATGACAGATGAAATTTAATGTAAATGCAAAGTTCTGCACTTCGGGGTAAAGAATGCACAAGAAACTTATGCCTTAAATGGTAGTGAAGTAGGGATAACAACAAGATGGATTTGGGAATTGTTATAGACAACAAACTAGCCAACAGTGTGCAATGTTAATTAGCAGTTTCTAAGGCCAGTAAGATATTTTTATGAATAAAAAGGGGTATTAATTCTTGGGATGAAAATATAATATTGGCTCAAAAACGCGGGCTATAAAATTAATAACAGAAATGGAACATTTTAGTTATTTAGAAAGGTCGACAAATTTAAATCTGTTTAGTTTAGAAAAACTGCGCCACAGACAGGATATGATAGCTTTACGCCAATATATTCTGGGCTAATACAAATCATTGCCTGGAAATCTATTCATAGACTGGAATAAAAATAGGACACAAGTTCATGCGTTTAGACTGGAAGAAAGGAGATTTAGTCTAAGGCAAAGGAAATGATTTCTCACAGAACAATAAGTATGTAGGATTCTATGCCTAAATAGGTGGTTTTATCAGTGTCTGTACAGATGTAGAAACAGCAACTGGATGAATATTTGCAAAAACATAATAAACAGGGATATCATTTTTAATATGTGAGATAATAACTTCTTCATCCAAGGAGAGATCGGACTGCCATTCTGGGGTTGAGAAGGAATTTATTGTTGCAAAATTGGAAAGAGCTTAAAATTCTTTTTTTTTTTTGTCTTCTTTTGGATCAACAGCAAAAACAGATGTGAGAAAAGCTGACCTTGATGGTTGGACTTTCATTATTTTGGATTGGTTATTTTAACATACATTTTCCAAATGCATTAAATACAAAATAATGAGTTAATACAAGTGGTCGGTCAAGCCTAGAGTACCCCTTTAAGGAAGGGGCAATTTATAATATATGTCACTAGCAGCATGATCCCTTAAACCACCTTCAACCACTAAAACATTTATTTGTTTTCTCCCACCTTCAACCACTAAAACATTTATTTGTTTTCTCCCTGCCTAAATCTCTTCCTCTTCTCTTATACTCACAGTTATTATTAACTTTAATTCTAGATTGAAGCATTGAGGATGCATTAAAGCGGCACTGTCAATGTCTGGGGACTTTGCCGAATTTGCAAAGACCACAGATGGCGAAATTGCTGCTGGTTATCTGGTGGAAGGTGGGAAGGGGAGGGAGGCAAGTAAAGGTGAGTCCTACTTATGTGAACCTGTCCCTTGCAGGCATGACCATATTGTTCCAATGGTGACTCTTCATGTGGGAGAGAATAGTATTAAGGTCTTTGGAGTATCCCACAAGACCACTGGTGACGGCCACCAGGATTAACACTGTAGCTCTGCCCAGAGTCTTAGAAAGTTAGGCGGAGGAAATAAACAGTAGTAATCCATACTTTGTCTCTTTGTATCTCTTGATTGAAATCTCAGTGAAAATCCAACACAATCAAAAAGAGTTTTTGTAAAGATTCTATCTTTATGAAATATTAATTATTTTTTAGGGGGAGGGGGTGACAGTGCTGCTTTATTTAATGCATAAATCCTAAACATCTCAAGCTAAAAGTGAAATATACTTATTCAATTATCATTTTAAGCACAAATACACATTTTCCTTCATTATTGGATATACATATACATAGGTAAATAAGTTCATGTCAGATGAAAAAAGGAAAACTCAGATCATGCCAAATAGCTGTCTAAAAGCAACTCACCAATTACCACTCCAATAGAAATATTTATAGCAGATAACTGGTGCCCTATTATGTCTGTGTTTTGCATAGTATTGCCTTCTTCTCATAATTCTGTCTATACATTGTTGGATTTCTTTCTGAGTTTAAGTCCATTTCCTTTTTTTACATAACTCGTTGTATGTTATGTGATCGTTTTCTGACTTTGGCTCTTAAAAAAAACAAAAACTTGAACAGTAATAACTTTAAAAAGATACAGGTAGAAAATGAAATAAAAGGCAAAACATGTAGACAGAATTAGGAGAAGATTTTATTATGTTAAAAAACCATGGCAGATCTGTTTAATTATCATGCAAAAATTAAGGAGGGCTTGCTAATCCTGTAATGTTTCCAGGTATGGAGAGTATGGCCAGATATTCTCATTTTCACAACACACAAACACTCCCAACTTTGGCTGCCCACGAATCAGGACGTCGGTTTGAGGGAAGTAAGCGGGGCAGGCCAGTGATGCGATGGTGTCACTGGCTCCACCCAAAAGGGGTGGACCCACCTGGAATGGCTGCAGGTCCGCCCACATTACTGGCAAGACAGCCTCGTGTTGACACCACAGGCTGCCATTCAATCTTTGAAGATCAGCCCTTTTAGGGCAGACTTTCAAAGGGGCACTCTAAGTGCTCCATGCAAGGTCCTAGTGCCCTGAACATAGCATGAGGGCATCTAATGCTGCGCTTGTGCTATGATTGTTGGGGACAGTTTACTGGTGTCCCCAAAAGTGGGACATCAGGGAGCTAAAACTGGACAAGGCCCAAAAATCAGGACTGTTCAGCCTAAATTGGGACTGTTGATAGGCATGCAGATGTTGTTCGTTCAGATATATTTCACATGACATATTAACATTTTTGTAATCACATTTATTTTTATAAGCCATTCATTTCAATCTCTGCCCCAATATGTTGCTAAATTACAACTCCCATGATTCTCTGGTCATCTATTGCATTTAAAGAATTCTGGGAAATGTAGGCTATTAACATCTGGGGATGCAGTTTTAAATCCCTAAGCCTTCATGAATCCATTGTGCAGAACTAAATAGAAACTGCTAAGCCAGCAGAAATCACTAGACAACTTTTCCCTAAGCGTGAGGTCAACATAACACTGATTCATGATGTTAGTATAAATACAAATACATTGGTAAAGAGGCAAGGTGGAATCATGGAAAAACTGTTAAAGGGGAATTGTCACTTCTCAGGGCTTTTAATATTATATTTACTTATTCCTGTATTTAACAAATATGTATTTGTAAGGTATGAAAAACACATTTAAATGTAGAAATCCACACCTCTTTATGGTGAAACATCTTAAGCCTCGATTTGATAAGCTTTCCAAATTATTTAATTTTGTAACAAAAACTATCGAAATAATTTCTCTACAAAGAAAAATCCCATTAGCTGTAGATTAACCATTTGACAAGTTTTTCTAATAGTATTGAATCACTTGAATCACTTGAATTCTCGGTCATTCACTGTTATTAACTCTGTCCTTTGCACCTGGCAAGCAGCATAAAGACTGTATCAAGCGACAAAATTTAACAATTTTTCTATTTCTCCTCCTTAATCACAGTCTGTGCCCTGGCTCTGCTTGGAGTAAACCGGACTGTGATGACATTTTGCTAAATCAATAAAATAAATTTAATATAAAAGATGAAAATAAAAAAAGGTTAAAACAAGCCACGGGTGATTTTTTAAATGTTTTATTCAATGGTGTCTTTGCCAGAGTAGTGACAGATTTCCCTTAACTATAATATTAACATTATAAAATAGACAATACAATAGATCGAGGTAGGCAGCCTTCAGCACTGCAGATGTGAACTACATCTCCTATAATGCTCTTACAGCCGTAATGCTGGCTAAACTTCATGGGAGATATAGTCAACAACATCCGGAGTGGTTGCCCACCCTGGTAATGCAGATAATGCATGCAGGTGTCTATTTTTAATTTCATACATATAGATTTTTTTTTACTTTATAGTATTTTGATCTTTAAAGTCTTTTAGCCAATTAAGATTTTTTTTTCCTCATTGTTCAACTATATAATTTAGACTTGTTCACACCATGCATATACGATGCAATATTTTATTACACAGTTGTAGAGTAGACAAGGCATGGTAAGATATAGAATTTTCTTTGCAGCACAGAATATGTTCAGTACAATAAATGCATTCGTCTCAGACAAGCTTAGCAGAACACTGGGCCCCTGGGTAAAATACTGTATGTGTGAAAAGCAAACTATGTGCATAAATAGAAGTGCCAAGCTCACCTTTCTGTCGCTCAGACCAGACACTGTGTCTATGTACTGCTCCTGAATCATGAAAGCCGCCAGATTGGCTGTGTAACTGGCCAGGAAGATGACTGCAAAGAAGGCCCACACCAGCACCATGATCTTACTGGTAGTGCCACGAGGGTTCTGGATTGGAACGGAGTTATTAAACACCAGTGCCCAGAGCAGCCACAGGGACTTCCCCACAGTGAAACTCGGGCCCCCCAAACCTAAGGGGAAACAAGGAAATCTTGGCACTCTCTCTTTTATTGTCCTTTCCTTCACTCATATAAATTTACTTCTTATTGTAAGATACATTTCCACATCTTCTATTTTATTAAAGGGACACTGTAGCCACCAAAACAACTTTAGCTTAATGAAGCAGTTTTGGTCTAAATATGATGCCCCTGCAATCTCACTGCTCAATTATCTGCCATTTAGGAGTTACATCTCTTTGTTTATGCAGCCCTAGTCACACCTCCCTGCATGTGACTTGCACAGCCCTCCTAAACACTTCATGTAAAGAGTCATCTCATTTTTTACATTTCCTTTCTTACGCAGTCTGTAAAATTTTGAATTTAATATCTCTCGCTCTGTTAATAGTTTGATAGACCCTGCAGAAGCCTCCTGTAATGAATTAAAGTTCCATTTACAGAGCAAAAGATAAAAACTTCTAAAGCAAGCTAACATCTGATTGAAAGTGAAACCATTTATTTTCACTCAGGCTGTGTGAGTCACAGCCAGTGTGAGGTATGGTTAGGGCTGCATGGATAGAAACAAAAGTGATGTAACTCTTAAATGGCAGAGAATTGAGCAGTGACACTGCAGAGGCACAATCTATACACAAAAATGTCTTCATTAACCTAAAGTTGTTTAAATTGCTGTAGTATCCCTTTAACTTTACACTCACACATAATCATTTATCTTATATGCTGTTTGCATTCCTTCATCAAAACTAACCAGTTTACATTCCTAAACTAATACAGAACTGTCCCTGCCATCTGTTTACTGTTGTTATTCTTATTTCAACACTTTTATTATAACCCTGCTGTAATTTCAAAAATATATATTTTCTTCCTCTATTATCATTGTTTCGTCCCGAATCATCTGAAATTAATTTTCTGTCTTCATAGGCATATTCATCTTCTTTCACTAAGTTCAGAGGTAATCCCTGTAAATCTATTACCTTTTAACAAGTAGCCAATACATTATTAGCCAGTGTAGGTCTATTTATTTGTCACATAGTCACTATAACAAAAATCAAGTCTATTTGTTATTTATAGACATCAGGTTTTCTGTAATAGAGCACAGGAGATCCAATGGGACCCTATAGGAACTGGACGTACATCATCTCATTGAAATGGTTATAGTGTCTGGTGACCCCTGACATCACCCTTCCATTCAGTGTTAAGCCATATAAAATGTTTAGTGCTAAGTGAATGTTTCCAGCAGCCATACCCTCTGTACGGGGATATCATTATTAATTAGTGAGGTAATAGATTATTGATCCAAAGAGATATCTGACTGCCATTTTGGGATCAAGAAGGAAATTGTTTCTAGTTAGTTGCAAAATTGGAAGAGCTTCATACTAGGTTCCCCGCCACCCCCTTTTTTGGATGAACAGCAAAAACAAAGGCTGAACTTGATGGATGAATGTCTCTTTTCAGCTATGTAACTATATAACTATGAAGATGCATAAGTCTGGTCAGGAATCGGTGCTTGTGATTGGCTGAGAATGTCAGCAGACCACTTTCAGCCTATCACAGCAGCCCTCACAGGTATGTTTTTAGTATGGTAACTAAACCGTTTTAATAAAATAAGGGTTCTTTGTCTCCTGTTCTATCGTATTTTATACCCCACCTCCATTAGACTGTAAGCTCGTTTGAGCAGGGTCCTCTTCAACCTATCGTTCCTGTAAGTCTTTTTCGTAATTGTCCTATTTGTAGGTAAATCTCCCCCTCTTATAATATTGTAAAGCGCTACGGAATATGTTGGCGCTATATAAATGCCAATAATTATAATGGGATATCACAAAATGAGACCTTCTAATAGTGTGTGTCTACTATCTCAAATCAATTTTTTGCTCCCCTTCTCCCTACTCCCAAAAAATTATAAATTTCTTGCTTTTAAATGACTTCTCCATTCACTTTTTCCCCTTACATGAATAATTCCCTATCCTACTTCAATGTAGAAGTTAAACAGCTACACTTTACTTAAATATATTATTTTAAAAAAATTAAAGGGATACACCAAGCATCATAATTACTTTTGTAGTGGTTATGACACCAGGAGTACTCTGGTGCTGTTCCACAGTAAAGAGGCAATGGTTTGCCTCTTACAATGACATTCATTCATTGACTGAGAGTTCAGTGTTCTCAGCCAATGAATGAACTTGTGTACACAGAATTAAATGATCTATAGTGTCTGGTATCCCCTGGTACTGTCCTTCCATTTAGTGTTAAACCATTTTTAATGTTTTAATGCTATACAACATTATCCTGATTGGGCTAAAGAGGAAGCATTAGCCTGAGCAGAAATTGGTCGCTGTGATTGGTTATAGCTCTCCTTCTGAACAGTTATTGCCCCCTCTGCCTGCACTGCTTTGGAATACTGCCTTTACAAAGGCACTTGTAGCTCTCAGGCCTAGCTCTTTCTTAACAGAAAGAATCTTTCTTAACAGAAAGAAATGGGAATTGAGGGCACACCCAGAACATGCATTTCTAAGCATTTATAGACTGTAAGCTCATTTTAACAGGGCCCTCTTCAACCTATCGTTCCTGTAAGTTTTCTTGTAATTGTCCTATTTATAGCTAAATACCCCCTCTCATAATATTGTAAAGCTCTACGGAATCTGTTGGCGCTATATAAATGGCGATAATAATAATAATAAGCAGTGGTGCTGCCGTATAGACAAAAAACATATACAAAATACAGTTAAAGGTACAGCGCACACATAAAAAAAAAAACAGTTTTATATTTAAATTGGCTACTTAAAATCACCTATCTTAGCAAACAAACACGGGGACTCGATTCCACCACATGGCCATACTGTGTCAAGCTCACCACTATGTCACAGCACCCCAATATCGGTGGGTCCCACACTAATTCCAACATGGGAGATTTACATGCTAACTTGCAATACTTCAAAAGACAACTTTAACACATCTTTGGGACCAGGGACTAGTGCAGCCAGCAAACTGGCTAAATACTCTGTTACTAGAATCCCTAAACAAACCAGACAGGACACACAATTCACAATAAAAGTGGCACAACTTATTTTATTTACACTTAGGTCTTACCCCTATTTGTATTACCGTAAACTTATGGTGACACACTCAAACACATAAACAAAACATATTCATATTGGGAATTATACAGGCACTCATATAATACAATACAATATTTATAAAGGGATTGGGAAGGCAAAGACTAACAAGAAATATGCACTCTGTGTGCATAAACCGTATTATGCAAATAAACCTGAATATGCAAATTAAGGAGCCTTGCTATTCAGCTAGTGCACATAACTGTTTAAAGATCTTCACAACCAACAGGTGGTGCTGTAGAGACTTGCAATCTCATTCAAAACCAACAGGCGGAACTGAACAGGCTCCAAACCCAAATCCATTAAGTTGGCAGAGTGCATCAGCAGGACAGGAGAGCACACAAGGCTTATGATACACAACATAACTATAATGTACACCCTGCACCTAAAATGTGAACATAAGAACAATATGTGGAGCTACATGAAGTGTCAGAAATATGCTGCCAGGGATGGTGACTACTGTCACAGACTCGTCACGCGTCAACAAGAGGCACAGTTGCCAACATTAATAGGGGCTCCTTAAATTACCATTAATGTAAGATATGCTACATGTTCTTACCAAAAAGTAGAATGCTACATTCAAACAAATATTTTAAAGGGATGAGAAAAGAAAATTGTTGAGATTAAAGTGTAAGAAAGCCATTTCTGAGTCTCGTTGACTCCAGACAACCACAGTGACAACCTTAATCTCGAAGTAGAGATAACAGTGGAAGATATTCAAAGCGTACTAGCCAAGCATAATTCCTGCAAGGGCACAGAGAATACTCAACCAAGTCATCATAAAAAAAGAGCCATGCCAATATTTCAGTAACTGCAGGCCTCTCTAGCTTAAGACATTGTCAGAGGTCAAAATGTCACAATAAGAGGGAGACTGGGTAAATATCGAATCCATAATTAAATGAGCTTGAAATTAAAAAAACAAACTTTGTGTTTACTTGTGTTCTGTTTGACTTATATGACATTTTATATTGAAATATGAAAACATTAATTGTGGCCAATATGTAAAATAGATGTGTAGCGGATGGCATGGGGCTGTCCTCAACGTTTGCTTTAAAAGTGTATTTCGTGTGAGTATTCCCCTGTATAGATGTATTGTATGTAGCATTCTTCTGATTGTTCGGTAGTTTTCAGTCTGTATTCCATACGAATGAAAACTACCGAATCATCAGACCACCCCAGAGAAAAGTGTGTTAGGCTTTCACACTTCTCTAACCGCAAGCTAACTGACCATGCAATCGGTACTTGTATACATATCTGGGTGGCCGCCGTTCGGCCATCTTACGCAAGAAAATCTCAGCAGTGTTTGGTCGTCGAGTGTCTGGAACTCAAATCGGACACTCAATCACCCGAACACCGCTGAGACATCCAGAGCTCCATAACTCCCAAACGTAGGGACCAGCCCCTCGTTCGGTGAACTTAATGTTAAGGGTATTCATACGAATACCGATGGAACGTTGGATGGCAAGTAATTCTACATGTTTTATCTCCCGAACAGAGACCGACCGCAAGGCCAAAACACATGGAGCCTTTTTCGGATACTACCTCATGTGCGGTTGGTCAAATTGCCTCTTCCACTTAACTCCTGAACCCCTGGTCCAATCTGGGTGAATTTTGAATATGTTGGTCACCCAGATCAGGGCTACCAGGGGGTACCCCTTATATAATTGTATCTGACTGTTTTGGGGTACATCCAGAAATCAGGTAAAACTGTAGTATGTATAAATGGATTATGTGTCACACTGAGGGGAGATGTGTGGGAGGTAACCATTACACTATTGGCTACTGTACAAATTAATGTGAATCCCTCCCTTGCATAGGAGAAACCTTTAAAATGAGTTTGTGTGATTAAAAGTTCAGTTCTGCTCCTGATGCTGTGTGTCGTCCAGTCATTGGGATCTGTATTGGGATATTCGTGGATTACCTTGCTTGCTGTGACTATTGATCTAGATTGTATTACTTGTTCCTGAGCCTCACTGGGATCTTTAGTGGAGATAACCTGTGAAATACCAGCTCTCCGCTACAAGATGAAGAGGGAAATGTTTTTTCATGGCAGTGCTACACTTGAGAGGCCATTTTGTGAGGGCTGCAACCAGAGAGGATGTGAAGGAGAGAGCCACAGTTATGCCACAGCATAAACCAGTCACCGAATATCTGAGGAATTAATGACAGACACACGGACAAAGAGATGGCCACATAGCACATCACAGTCTTCTGTAGCTGCAATGCAAGAAACAAGGACTGCCACCTGTCACGAGAGGAAGCTGGGATATAAACATTTATATTCACCTGACTGAATACACTGTTTGGAGACATCTATCCTGAAATACTGCTGTAGGAATTATTTATCTCAAGTGGAGCACTTCAAACCCAGAGCCAGGGGTGATAGGGCTCTGGTATATGTGAGTTCTCTCCCAGATACCCCTAAATATTTTATGCTTTTATTCAGATAGTCTGCACTATATATGTTTATGTAATTCATTTCAGAATATGATCTGAAGGAATCACAATCATTGCAGTTTAAGCGTGCTACATTATTTGGTATTCTTTTGATATATTATGTGTCACTTTTGTGTCGCTTTGGGGGTAGAACAGCTAACTGTGTACACTCATTATAACTTTTTCTTAAGCTCTCTCACATTTTTTTTGTTTTTTTTCCAATGTTTTATGGATCCTGCTCTAAACTTGATATAGTACCAGGCAGGTTAAAAAATGTGCAGCTCCAATAAATATGTTTTAATTGTAGCTGCTGAGGTTTTTCTTCTGTTCATTGTGATATGGCTCTATTGAATTTAGGTTGATTGTGGATGCTATTCTGGTAGCTTTTAAAAGGTAATTCTACAGGTCAGAGATGGCAACTTTTTAGTAGCACTGTGCCAAAACAAGATCCTGAAGTCAATTGGTGTGCCTTTCCTGTTTTTTAAATTGAGGTATGTATGTTGCTGTACTCTGCTTGTGTTATTTATGGGAGTTGCAGTTGCTTTGTATCGTTGTATTTGTGCGTATGTCAGCTGTTATATTGTATATGTTCATGAGTAGTTTGTGATATTCTGTATGATACCTATGAATGTTGGCAGTGTATGGGGGCTGCTTGTGGAATTGTGTGTGTGGATAACATGTCACATTGTGTTTTTGGTGGTGTGTGTATGTGTGGGGCTGCTTGTGGTATTGCATTTGAGAAGTTGCTTGTGGGATTGTGTGCATGTATGTGGATTATTAGTGGTGTTGCATTTGTGAGGACTGTGTGTGTACTTGTGTGTGGGCTTTTTGTATTATTTGTATGAGGGGGAGGCTTATTCTGCAGCTCTGTGTATATCGAGCAGTGTTGGTGGCTTCACTCTGGTCAATTGGGGACCGGGCTGGCCAGGTACAGGTCAATGGTAGGAGCTGAAACAGCTGCAGTGGGCTGCTCTACTTCAGTGCAGATTCGCGTTCAAAAGTGCTGGGAGGAAGTGAACTGAGATCACTTCTTCTAACTACTGCAATGCGTACATTGAGGATTGTCCCTCAATCACTGCTTGGTTTGCACTAGCAGATATATGAAGTCCCACTGGCATTCCTGATAGGCCAGAGCTTTTTTTTTTCTCTGGCAGCCTTGAGTGCCATGTAAAATGCATCTCTAATGCCATGCATGGCACATGTACTACTATAGGTTGCTGACCCATGCTATGGGTAGTAGGTAAGTTAAAGAATGGCATATTGTAACATACACGCCTAACGCCTTGTACTTCAAGCAAAGATGTAGCAAGTTGTAGCATGCCTAGAAGCACCTGATCCCTCACATTATATAGCCTTGAAATGCCATTATCTATGTACCAAGAAAGATCTAGGATCTAACACACATTAACCAAACTGTATTGCAAACCTTCTATTATGGTATCCAAGACATAACTGGACTGATTAAAACAACCTAGTCTTTTGAAAAAAAATTCAGTGGCGGCTCTAGACTTTGCGAGTCTTAAGGCGGACCTCAAACACGAGGCCAGGCCCCCACTAACAGCCACAGTAAAAAAAATATATGGTTTCTATTGTGTGTGTATGAGGAGCTGTAGTTATGTCGAAGGGCAGGCTTCCAACACTGGATACAGAAAGGTAGTCTCTGTTCAGAGGCTTCCAGTGTCGTGGCTTCTTTTGCCACTCCGTTGTGAGCTTTCTCAGTTTAGTTACGGCATAATTTGCAAATGAAATTAATTAGCAATAAACAAATTCAATTTGCAATTATGTTAATTGTGTATACACGATTGCTGGGTATGGTTGCATAATCTGGCAGTCATATATATATAAGTAAGTGCCGCTGTGAAGGGGTTATTAGCAACAAAAATGCACATTTTGGTTGAGCAGAAAAACCTTACAAAAATGAATTTAACAGATAATAAAGTTACAAATAAGTAAGTAGTGTCATAGATATTTCCCCCACATATTATATAATCCTTTACATGTGTATTATCCTATATGTGTTGCCCCATATATTGCATATGCACATCCCACAAGTATCCCTATTTAGGGGGGATAATCTCTATTTTAGGCCCCAATCCTTCTGGCTCTGTTTTCTATAAAAATGTCCCTCTTGTCCATCCGAAATGTGTCTCTCTTTGTCCATCCGAAATGTTTGGATGTATGTATATCATAAATGTTGCCACCTTACCTTTGCATTGCCCATACCATCCTCACATTGCAGCCATAGACACACACATGCATGTATGCACACATATACACACTGTTACACACACACACACATACACACACATATATACACATTAATACAAGAATACATATACACACGCTGATACACGCACATGCATGCAGACAAACGCACTAATGCACAGAGACCCACACATTGACAAATACAGACAAATAGTCACAATGTGAATCTGGCTGTGTGTATTACTGAGTGTGATTGACATTGCCTGCCTGAGTGTGTGTCTGACAGTGAGTATCCTTGTGTGCAAATGTGTATGTTTGTGTCTGGGACTGTATGTGTGTGCGGGTTGCTTGGAGTGTGCTGTGTGTATGGGGGTCTGCCTGTGGTCTTTGTGCATTTTCTTTGTGGTGATGCTGTATTTAATGAATGTGTGTGTATGATTACTGTCTTCAGGGGATGACAGTGACAGGATGACTAAAGGGATAACTGTGGCAGGGTGAGTGTGACAGGGCAAAGAGGGTACATGAGACAGGGTGTGAGAGGATTAGGGGAGAATGTGACATGATTAGGGGGTTAATATGACAAGTTGAGTGTGACAGAGTTGGAGAAGAGTATATGGCATGGTTGGAGGAGGGAGTGTGATAGAGCAGGAGAGGCAAGTCTGACAGCTTTACTGGTGTTACTATGACAGAGATTATAGCATGTTTGGGGGTGAGTGTCACAGGGTTGGGATGCATATGGTTGGAGGAGGAGTGTGACAGTGTGAGGTGAGATGTATATGTGTGTGGGGGAGTTAGTGTAACATGGTTAGTGTGGCGAAGCAAGTGGGTCTGAGTGTGAAAAGCATTAGTGGATGAGTGTGACACGATTAGAGGCGTTAATGTGATAGGGTGAGTATGGCATGGCTGGTGGGGTCAGTGTACAGGGTTGGAGGTGAGTGTGGCAAGGTTGGAGGAGGGTGTGTGACAGGGCGAGGGGAGGTGAGTGTGACAGGATTAGAATAGGTTTATATAACAGGACAAGTGTGGCATGCTAGGAGGGTGAGTGTGACAGGATTGGAGGGATAAATGTGAGTGAGTTAGGCTGGGTTAAGAGGGATGAGTGTAACAGGCATGGGGGGTGACTGTGTGAGACAAGGTGAGGGTGAATGGATTAGGCGTGTTAATGTGATCGAGACTGTGTGGCACAGGGAAGGGAGGTAAGTGTGACATAGTTGGGGGGTGAATGTGTCAGGAATGGTGGACGGGGTTGAGGGGGAGGGTCTCTACAGACAGTGTGAGGAGAAACTGTATTACTGTGACCAGCCTCCCAACACTGCAATACATTTTTTATGTATTTGACCCTTTCCTTGGTAGGAGGGAGCAGTAATGGATTCCCTGGCGGTCTGTGGCCTAGCTATCCCATTTGCAGCTCTGCCGGGTGCAGAGTTGCAGACCATGAGGTAGTTGTCTTGCGAGCTCCGGCCCTTGGAGTATCAGAGCATTGCTGTAGTAACCTGCCACAATGCTATGATTGACTGGAGATTGCTGACAACAACTTCAAGGTCTGTAACTCTGCACCCAGTGGAGCTGCAGGCCACAGGCTGCTGGGCTCTTTGTCCCCTTGGGTCAACTCAGTAGGGTGCCACATCTGGTGGCACCCACCCTTCTTTTGTCGGGCCCTTGGTCACCTAACAGATCAATGTGCCCTAAGGCGAGTTAGGCAGCCGTAACTCACTTAATTATAGAGCCTCTTCTGAATAAGTTATATAACATTAACTTTATTTATGGCTTGGTTATGTGGACTCAGTATTTCTTCTATGTTCAGAAATGTTTGTCAGTCCATCAATTATGCTGTATGAAACCTCATTCAACATTAGACAAATAAAAATACATCATTGTAGTTTTGTTGGGGAGATGGAATATATCAGACTCCTTATATTGTCCCTTTACACCTATTTAATTTCCTAGAGCATAATGCAAAATACCCCCTGTCCTTTTAAATTCCATGTTTGCTTGATATAAGTCATATTCATTCCTCCTGCAAATTCTTCATGTTATCTGTGTCTTCCATTAACATCAGTCAGTGAGCTTGGTATTGCTCTCTTCATATGCTTTCATATAAAATTAGTATTTCTCAGATGCAAATCTTCTCTTGAGCCTATAAGTTGTTGCTCTTTCCTTTCCATCTCTGTATGCTTTCCTTTAGACTAACTATTCTTCTTGTAAACATTTTGGACCATTCTGCCATTTTATTCATAACTCAGTCTTTTCTTCTATACTGTTACAAGTCTACAAACCATTCTTCATATTCTACACTTTTCAGCCACAGCATTTGTAATGGACCCTCCGTCAATCAATGCTCCTAGTGCTTACCAAGGACCATCAGCACCGCACCAGACACCATAAGCACTACAGACCCCATGAACTGCCGCAGCTTGGTTGGGGTCTCGCCGTCTCCTACCCACCCTGGACCTACGACAAGGCTCCAGGCTCCAGTGGGTGAACCTCTCTTCCTTCAGAGAGCGAAGCAGGAACAGCTCTTAGAAGAGCTAGTGATTAGCATCCAGGGGAGTATACAGAGTATAGCAATCCCCAGTGTGATATAGCAATACCCTACAACACGAGACAAGGCTGCGAGTTGAGGGTAAGAAGGTCTGAAGGTTTATTGAACAGCTTGAGTTTTTATACAGTTTTTCCCCACAAGGTTGATGCCCAGGTGAACCTTGTGGGGCACAGGACACAGAATTAACAAACCAATAAAGAGTCTTACATGCAGACCCTCCCCTACAGTGTACACAATCCCTCCCCTCTGCATGTGATACAATTAACAAAGACAATGGGCTAACTCAATTCTAAACAGAAAAAACATACATTTTAGAAACCCCAAAAAGTACCCCAAATTACAGCATATCCCCACAGTCACAGCCCCGATCTGGGTGAACAATATATCCAAAAATCACCCAGATTATTCAGGAGTTCAGGAATTTCCTGAAAGTCTTATTTTTGCCCCACCGTGCACATGGTCCCATGGCCCAATGCCCAAAACAGTTCCATACACTCAACGGCAAAACACTGCTGGACAATTTAAGATGGCCGCTGCCACATGTTTGAATCTGTTCCAGTTAAAAGTCTGAGGGGCAGAAACAGTACAGTTGAACATGGGTTATCACAGGGCCCATAGTCCCAGGGTAGGAGACTGGCAAACAGGCCCCTCCAAAAACCAGTGGCAAAGTTGCTTTCGTCATAGCATTAAAACCACTTGTCTAATATCGTGTAGGTCCTCCTAGTGCTGTCAAAACAGCTCTGATGGCTCGAGGCATTGACTCTAAATGTGTCCTGTGGTATCTGGCACCAAGACATTAAAAGCAGATCTATTAAATGTTGAGAGTTAAGGCTTCCATGGATCAGATTTTTTGTTCCAGCACATCCCACAGCAACTCAATCGGATTGCGATCTGGGGAATTCAGAGGCCAAGGTTACATCTTGAAGGGGAATTTGGAGGCCAAGGCAACATGTTGAAGTCTTTGTCAAGTTCCTCAACCATGTCTGAACAATTTTACAGTGTATCATTATCCTTCTGAAAGAGGCCACTGCCATCAGAGATAATCATTGCCATAAAGGGGTGTACGTGTCTGCAACAATCTCTAGGTAGGTGGTACATGTCAAACTAACATCAACATGAATGCCAGGACCTAAGTTTTCCCAGCAGAACATTGCCTACAGCATAACACTGCCTCTACTGGCCTTCCTTCTTCCCAGTGCATCCTGCTGCCATCCACAGCCACACACGCACTAGGCCATCCCTAGTCACACACGCACCAGACCATCCACATGAGCTAAAAGAAAACATGATTCATCAGACCAGGCAACCTTCTTCCATAACTCCATGGTCCAGTTCTGATGCTCACGTCCACATTGAAGGCGCTTTCGGTGGTGGACAGAGGTCATCATGGGCACTCTGACCAGTCTGCGGCCTGACTCAGTCATTGAGCCATCACTATTTGGCCGTTGTCAGTCACTCAGATCTTTTCACTTACTTATTTTTCCTCCTTACAACACATGAAATTCAAGAACTGACTATCCACTTGCTGACTTATATATCCCTCCCCTTCACAGGTGCCATTGTAATGATATAATCAATGTTAATCACTTCACCTGTCAGTGGTTTTAATGTTTTGGCTGATCGGTGTATATTCCATCCATTTTCTTACAGTATGTTGTGTTAACTTAAAGGGACACAATTGTCACCAGAAGAACTACAGTTTAATGTAGTTGTTCTGGTGTCCATAGCCTGCCCCTGCAGGCTTTTTAATGTAAACACTGTCTTTTCCCTGCCAGGTGCTTCCTGGGTCAGTGCTGCACTGTGTGCAGCACTGACTTTCAGGGTCTCCATGTAGAGATGCTACCCATTAGCATGCATTGATTGAATGCATTTCTATGCGGAGATACTGACTGGCGCAGCGTTTTGGGTTACCACGGCAACGCTCTGACTGGGTCTCACGAGATACATGGACTGCAGCTCTGCACATTGTGATCGGATATCACGACCGGACCACCAGGGAGCCCACTGGATTACCAGGGAGCACACAATGGACCATTAGGAAATTTCATAAGGTATTTAGTCCCCCCTCCCTCCCTCACACCATCACCCACACATTATTATTCCCCCTCTCTCACACCATCACTTCCCTCCTTCACGCCATCACCCCCTTCCCTCTCACCATCACCCACCTCCCACACATTATTACCCCCCTCTCTCACAGTATCAGCCCCCCAAACAGTATCACCCCTCCCATACAGTATCACCCCCTCCCATACAGAATCAACCCCCTACCATACAGAATTCCCCCTACCCCCCACACACACAGTATCACCCTCTCACACACATGATCACCCCCCACACACACACACACACAGTGTCACCCCTTTCCCACACACAGTAGTACCCCCCTTACACACACTGTCTTCCTCCCTCATACACATTGTCACCCCTTCACACACACATATACTGTCATGCTCCCTACACACTGTCACCCACAACATTGTTGTGTCACCATATTCCCACACACTGTCACCCCTCCCTACACTGTCATCGCCCCCACACTGTCACCCCCTCACACTGTCAGCCTCTTCATGCATCCACACTCACATTAACCACTCCTACTCCTGTTAATCTCACCCCTTCCAAACTCACCTGGCCTCACTCTGCCACACTCACCCTGTCAAATTAACTCCTCTAATTCTGTCACACTCACCATCTCTCACTCTGTCACACTCTCCATCCAACCCTGCCACACTTATCCTGTCACATGAATGCCTCTAATCCTGTCAACTCTGCCACTCATCTTGTCACATTAACCCCCCCTTAATCCTGTCACACTTGTCCCTCCTACCATGACACAATTGCCCTGACACACTTGCCTCCACTCGCCCTGTCACACTTCCTCATCAAACCATGTCATACTCCCTCTCCATCATTCTCTCTCACAACCCCCCTACCCTGCCCCATTTACTCCCTTTGCCCTGTCACGCTCTCCCTGACACTGGTACCCCTTAACTCACCTTATCACAGTCACCAGCTGAAGACATTCATTATACACACACAGTCAGGAAACATAGCTTTGCAATAAACACAATGCACAAAGGCCACAGGCAGACCCCCATACACAACACACTTCAAGCAGCTACCCAATACACATATGGTCCAGACAGAAATGCAAACATGCTCACAGAGACATACATTCACACACACACAAGGATACTCTCTGTCAGACACACTCTCAGGCACATACACAGGTAGACAGTGCATTAATGTGTATATGTGTGCATGTATTGCAACTCAATTTTTTTCACTTTGGTGTTAGTGGGGCCTCATGTATGGGTTTCGCCTAAGGCCTCATAAAGTCTAAAGCCGGCTCTGTTCCTTTAACAACTTAAAATGAATATTCTCAGAGCCTTGACTAACATTATTCGACCTATTTTGTCCTGGGATTACTTTTCCAAGAGTTTCTTGTCTCTGTCTTTTGTCCATTCCAAGTCTATGTCATTACTTCTGCTCATATGTTCTACCCTGTCCAGTTTTGCAGATTCCACTAATCTAACTTCGACTGCAGCCTCACTCAATAAACACAAATTCTCCTCAATTATTGATGAACAAATGAACTTGGCTAATTTGTATCCCAACCAACTTCTGCTGGTTGTATCCCAACCAAATGTTTGTTGCATAGGAGATTAGTTACAAAACACCAAATTGTAGTGAATGTACAGCCTACAGAAATTGAAGGCAAAAATTGCTGATTTGGAAAAATATCTCCAACTCATCTGTGGTCCCAATTTAGCCAGTTTAGTCTAACCTTTGCAATTTGGGTTCCAATTCACTACAATTTGGTGTTCCCTGAATTTATTCAACAGTATGTCTTCTTGGGACTTTTGGAAATAAATATCAGGTCTGGCCTCCACTTTTTTACCAATTCACAATGTTTATTTTCTTTAGTATATATTTCTGCATTAGTATCCTTTGCCTACCATACTTTTGCAGATTTGCCTGTACAATTATGTCCCTATGTGCCAAACTTACAGTATCCTGCAATCTATCCTTCATGTAAGTTAACTGTACTTAAATCTCTCCTCTCATGTCCACCTTTCTTTTATGGCAGGTTAGAACTTAGAAGGCATGCATTCTCATGTTATTAAATGAACACTCAATGTAAGTGCATTTGTTTGGTTTCAGCCTAATATTCATGCTGCATTTCTATCCACTTTCAAATCTCTTCAGTTTTACTACAACAGAATAACCATTCCATTTTCAGTCATGCCTCCCTTTCTCACAAAATATCTTCCTGATTGGAATGTACACGATGTGGCTCAGTCATTAAGAGATCTTTGCGAGTTCACTGCTGTCGGGACACCCACAGCCAATCGCTGCCCATTTATAATCTGTATTACATTTCAAATAAGAGGACCAGGACTGGCTGTGGGGCAAAGTCATGTCATCATCACAGCTCACAATGTTCTCTGATTGGCTGTACATACTAGCAACTTGGAAGATGTCTTGTGAAATGGGGAGGAGTGGCAGAACCTTCAACATTGTTTTTTTTTTGTATATTTTAGCAAAATTAATGAGATTGAAGTTGGGAGAAAAATACAGCATAAATTTGAGGCAAAATGCACCTAAATTGAGAGGGTGCCGAGAGTTAATGTGGAATGTTTCTTTAAGAAACTGTACACTATTCTGAGGCTTTAGAAAATAGTCGCACAAAGACGTCTGTCTACCTTTATATTTAGTTTTTGCTTTAGTTGGCATTGTTTTGTTGCCAGGTACAATGCAAACGGTTTTATTTCTTAACAATAACATCTTAGTGTGCGTATATTTTTAGAGATCCTTCTCAATGACACCCTTCACAGAAAGTTCCTTTTTTCTACTGTTCCCTCTACTTCTCTAACTGTGGTTCTTCTTCTTGATTGTCTGTAATGACCAAGATGTCTTCGACATATCAATTTATAGCAATGATACCTGCCTTATATTCACATTGACTCCCTCTGCCTTTCTTCACACTGAATCCCTGACATGACACTGTGTCTGAGGTTATACCGTATTTTACATTGATCCTTATTCTTTCCTTCCACTCATACCTGTCTATCAAAATGACACATGTCCCGTCTGTCCTACAGCCACCTAAATTTCTCTTATTCATTTGATTTACTTTTTATATTCCTAGTTCCACATTTCTCCTGTTTTTTTGGTTTTTTTTACTATTCTTTCCTGCTGTCAGTAAATTATATTTTTCACTCTAAAAGCCCAATAAAACAACTACCTCTCCATCTAATTTTCTTTTTTTCATTCCCATAATCTATTTGTCTTTTTCTCATTCTCACGTTTTCCGTTGTTTAAATCTTGATCGTATCCCATAGGGCTGAAATATTCGAAGATGAAGACAGTGACAGCAACGACAGATAGACACATGACGAACATCATCATCCAGACAGCTGGGCTGTATGGCTCTGTTGAGAGAGATTTAAGTGACAAAAAGGAGTCCAGGAATGTGACATCATGCAATCCCTAAAGTAGAGGTTTGAGCACCATTTGTCTATGGGGACCAGCAGTCCATTTATATATAAAGTAATAGAGTACAGATTTTCATAAAGGTGTGCCGGACCATTCATATCTTTTTGGGATTGTCTAGATCTAATATACTGGACCAAGATTACTTGTGGGTTCAATTAGGTTCATGTCATGATAAATTTAGCACTATGTGTCAGGTCACTTAGATAACTTACGAAAATCACCTTGCTAATTTTGATAATTTCAATCATACATGGGATATGTGAAATAATAATGAAAATATTATTTGGATCACCATGAAGCAGTTGAAGTAACACTGTACTCACTATAACAACTTAATCTAGATAAGGTTGTTACAGTGCCCACAGTTGATCCCCCCTCCTTCATGGCCTCAAAGCTAAATATTTTAGTAATTAGAAGGCTTGGAAATGCAACTTCATGCCATGTTTCCAAGCCTTCTGGATATGAGAGCCATGACTGTTTTTTGCGGTTCTCACACTCTACCATACCGCGACCACATGCACACGTGTGCAGTGCCGTCACAATCTTCCTTAGAGAATCATTGCATGCATCGTGATGCAATTATTCTCTGTTCCAGAGTCGTATGTGGATTGCGTCTAGTGCCACACATGTGCCTACAATCCCCAGTGCTCCTCTATGGACACCTCAAGAATGAGAAGGCACACTTGGAGTAGGCCACTGCAGAGCTGAGGGAGACTCAGCGATGAAGAAAAAGTGAGTGAAATTCTTTATTTTTGTTTTAATTCATTTTCTCATTAGCTGGTGGTGTGAGGCACCTGAAACTAAATAGGGACATTAATACAAATATATATTCCTAACGCTATCATATCCCTTTAACCAGTTAACAATAGTAAAATGTCAGGCAAACGTGATTGTCACAAAAAGAACAAAATTAAGAGTATATAAAAAGTATAAATAGTTTATGGATTCGCCATAAGTTCTGCAAGGTTAATAGTAGAATTTGTAAAATTCATACAAGATGCTTTGGAAGACAATCTCATAAATTCATTGTAAAGACATTCTATGAACAGGTAAGTAGTGTGATTATCCAGTTAGAATTATATGGATTGATTTAATTGACAAATAGGTTCTGATTGCTTATTATAGTAAAGTCAACAGCAACATTACAAAATGTCTTACCCAGAAATGCAGAGGGAGACACTGTTCCATTGCTACGTGATACCAGGACACTTATTCCAGTCTCTACGAAGGGAACAGAGAAATCTACAATCTCTGAGCGCTCCTCGTTTATAGTGAGAGACCCAATAGCAAGATGCGCACGCTGGTAATATACCTGGTTTGTAACAAATGGGAGCGAGAGAGGAAGATGCAAGAAAAAGAAAGAAAAGGATAAAGAAAATGTAGTGTTAGAAGAACACTAGGTTGAGTGGGTTATGTGCAACAAATGTAGATAGAATGGGAAATAGGTGAAGGATCAGGTAAAGAATGAATATGACGCCAATTCCACAAAAATTATGAGAAGAAGTAGTTTTTCTATTTTATATCTCAATATTTTTCCATGAGCTCACCTCTCCAATCATCCCATTCCACACACCTCGCACAATTTTTCCATGCTTCCCATTGGTCACCAGGTAGAGATCATATGAAAACTTAACAGAACGGGCCAATTTCTTCAAGATGTCAATACAAAATCCTTTGCAGCATAGCTTGGAGTAAGGTTCTCCGGAACTGCTGAAGTGTGGAAGATAAAATATATGGAAGGTTCTATATCGGGGTGTTCCACACAATTAAGTATTACTGGGAAACAGGGACAAAAATACATTGTAAGATGCTACCAGTTCTTGTATGATGTGGATTATATATAACGTAAGTAAAATAATTAAATTATTAAATATCTTTGAATCAACATAAATTCCCTCTATACATCCTTTTTACCTCAAAGTTAAGTTGCTTTGTTTACGGCATGGTACGGTGTTCCTGACACAATCCCCAGTCACTGGGTCTGTGTTCTCAACGATAACAAATGGCCTTTCTTCAAGCGTAGCTACAGTCAAATGACGTGAATCTGTCACAAGCTGCTGACCTATGCCATACCTTGGCCACACAGGGTACTTCATCTGAATAATTCCACGATCCCAGCGGCCCACCTAGGAGAACAAAGTCATAGAAACTTTCTAAATATGGTCACTAGTTAGAAACGGACACAAAGTGGTTATTTAGTTAACCTATGTGTTGTCTCACCTCCTCCCATTCTCGATGTGGAGTCAGTATTATCACTAGCATTGGTGGATCCAACAAGAATCCCTGGGTATTAAATGACAGATTTCGCTTTTTCCAAACTATATTCAACATATGCCTGCCGATATAAACAGAAAGGAAACATTTAAAAAAGTACAAAAGATAACGAAAGTGCTTGGACATAGTGATAGTATAAGTCATTATTAATATTTTTAATATATAGGAGAGATATATAAAAGGGATAATCAAAACACAAATCAGTTAGAGAAGAAAATATAAAATTGCATGAGAAATAAAAGAAGTGGTGGTAGTTTTTTCATGCATCTTTTTAATTTTGTAAATTACCTGTACAAAGTGTCATTTCCATGAACTTCTTGTGGGTCAGAGCAGGTTCCACCAGGATGTGGAAGATCCCCATGGCTCTGCAAATAGTTTTTGGCACCTGCAGCAATAACTGCTACCCCATCTTGCACCTTCTGTAAGAGGCTTCTCCTCCAGCCATCGGTCACCACACTAACCAAGCCAACTGGGAAGAATGTAGCTGGACGTTCTGGTGACCCAATTGTAAAGCTTGGCACAATCCACGTGTATCCAGGCCCCAAAAGTCCAACCTCTCCTGCTACTGAAAACAACTCCTGAGCCTCCTCCCTTGAACAGAATAGTATTAGCACTGGGGTGGAAACTTGTCTGAGCACATGCTGTATACCTCGGGTCCCAGAACCTGGTTCCAGTGTCAGCTCATCTTGGGGACACCAGCCTGGTTGAAGTTCCTCACACAGAGTATGGATGGACCTGAGGAACAACTGGTGACCAGGATAGTGGCTGCTTATGATGGAATATGGACCAAGATTGTACTCTTCCAGCACTTTGAATATTACAGCAATTTGCTGTTCCACTGAAGCTGCCATCTGCAAGAATGAGGAGCTGGGTTCCTGTAGATAGCAACATACAAAAAATACCCTAATACATTGGTTAAAATGCATTCTGTTTTATCAGATCTACTGATAATAAAGGAAAACTCTAGAAAGCACGATAATAGTTTAATGGCCAAAAAGGGGGAGACAATCTTTGGCACTCCAGATGTTGTTGACTACATTTCCCATAATGTTATTATAGCCATATTGCTAGTCCACATCATCATCATCAACATCATCATCAACATCTGGAATATCAATATTCTAATAAAGTTCCATAATTAACAAATTAACCTTTATTGCAGTGACTACTATGGTCCCATGCTTTAACTTGATACAGTATACCCCACCTGCTATTACATTTGCCCCTTTAAAATGTTTGGTACTAATTAATCTCACCTTTGGGCTCATGACCACAGCAGAACCCCCACTGATGCTAATAATGGGTACAAGAGTCTGAGAGGAGATGAAGTCAAGGATTTGTGCCACTGCCTCTGTGCCTATATTGTCCTGGAAAACAACTCCATGAGCACCACTGAGTGCGAGGCACAGTTGGCGCATAAGTGGTCCAGGGCCGCTGTCATTTAGTAGCACTGTAACCGTGTGAATGTCAAGAGGAAGACTCAAAGATCCTTCTGGAAGCAAAGGGCCTCCATGCTCCATTTGTGGAAAAGAACCTCCAAACACCAGAGCCACATTCAAGACAGGTCCTCCAGCACGTGGTAGCAGGGTCTCCATCACCACCGCCTCACAACTCAACATACAATAGACAAACCACCCCAGGGACAAAGTCAAAGACATGCCAAAGTGCCACCCTAGAAATTATAAAGGATAATGTAAACAATTAAAATTCCCATTCATGCACATGCCCATCAAGCTTTGCTAAAGTGTATACAATTTAAATCTTTGTATCATGACAAAATATAACTATCAGAAACCTTTATTGAACATATACACAGAAGACACAGGTAGATGTGTAAGAACTAAGCCCTAGATTTTTATATTTTCGTATAAGCTTTTTAAATGGTTTAATATTTTTGGATAAACTTTAAAAATTATTTAATATTATTCTTTGAAAAAATTATAGCATTATATATGTTTTTTTTTGTGTGTATTTAAAAATTTTGAAAAAAAAATACATTTACATTTTTTCCCCAAAAATATTAAATCATGTGCAAAGCTTATCCAACAATATTAAATCAAGGCCTACAGAGAAAGAAAAAGCAATTCTAACTGAGATATGAATTGTGAATAGGCATATGAAAGAGAGTCTAACATGTAAAATGAAGATCATGTAGCATGGGATGAAGAACATTTGAACATTGGGCTTCCAGGAATGGAACTTTGGGTAAATATGGTCGATACAGTTTTGGAGGGAGTACCCTGTGAAATGCTCTCAGAGGGAATCATAGACTATAGTATAGGATGCACAAAAGACACCAGAATGTGATTTATTTTTAGTTTCCCCATGAATTATTCATGGATAGATGTTGCAGACATCCTGTGACTACTGACTGAGCAACATACGTCACACTGAGATCATAAAACATGTCCAGAAGCAAAACAAAAAAAGAAGCCTTGCATTGAGCTGTAAATTCATTCTTTACTAGAATCCAGATTCGGACTACGTCCAATATCCAGCCATGGGTCAATGCTCTCAAACTGCTGCATCTCAGCATCAAATCTGACCTGAACTTGCAGAACCAGATTTATGTCTCAACCTGACGTAGACAATACAATATCTGAAACAGTGTCAATGTAACAATCAATAGACAAATCAATACATGCATTCAGAGAATATAAAGTCAAACATGGGATTTGTCAGAAAAGTATAAATTAAGTATCAGAACACCTGTTCTTTTAATGTGCAGTATGAGATCATTATTCCTTAACATAAACCAGCATTTGTGTATTAAAGGACAGAGACATCTCAGGGTCAGTTTTTCTAAAATGATGGCCTAATAAAAATATGGTTCAGGAACACTTTCACAGCAACACTTTCACAGCAACAGAGCAACACAGCAACACAGCAACACAATTAATTTAAGGATGGGATGTACAGAATACCAGTTAGACTAGGAGGTTGTGCATGATAATAAACATTCGACCAATGCTTCCATGTTTTGGCACCATGTTATTACATTAAAAAATGTGCTCTATGCTTTTAGTCTTGCAGGCAGTAGTTAGAAGGACGTGTCGTGCTGTGGTGTCTAACTAAATCCGAAATGTTCCAAAAGAGAAAATTACTGCATCAGAATGTGTTCACAAAATTGCCTTGTAACTTTAACTGCTCCATATGTCTGTAGCACCTGCTGCATATGTGTGGAGTGGAGCTATGGACTTGCATTCCTAAATACAGTAACAATTCTAAGAATAGTGTGGAAAAGTGATGAATGTTGTGTGAAGAACTACTAGAATGGGGTGGGGAGAGGACTTAGAGGAGGATAGGACATTCTTCTCTTTAAATGGTTAAGCAGCAGGGTTAGCAAAACACATTCACCTTTTACTTGACCTGGGTTTATGGATTGGGCAGTGAGAGGAGCAATAAAATTGGATGTACAGAATACCATGGAAGTAATTAAAAGGTAGTAAATGAGATACTCATTGGAATATCATAGAGAAGGACACTGAGGGGGGCTCATTAAAATGAGAAGTTAAGTAGAAAAAGAATGAATTATCAAAGGAATTCACATATATAGAAACATGAAATATTCCAAATAGAGGAGGGGGTGGTGGGGGGTGGGGTGTTTAAGGTTGTGGCAATGAAGGAGTTTTTCATCTGATGAAAAAAAAATGAGCAGGGAAAAAAATACATTGAGTCATAGTGTATCTCGGATAGGAAGGTAAAATCGATGTGTTGAATAGAAGGAACAGGTATCAAGTGTAAGAATAGAGGATTGAAAGGACAGAATCAAGGGCAGAGACAAAGGCAAAGCTATAAATCACTCACTGACAAACAGAAATGCCTTTTTTTGGCTGAATATCACTTACAGGCTGTCTCATCTCTACTGCACGTGCACTCTCTTCTGAATTCTATGCATTTAGTTCGTCTGCCTATGAATAGGACTCTCTCTTTGTACCTTGTCAGCTTTCTTCTCTGGGAATGTCTCTTCTGTGTCTGGATGGTATTCAAGGCAGTCTCTCTCCTCCTCAGCAGTCCGTTACTTTCCCTGGAGATGCTTAGCAGTAACACATAATGAAAGTGAGGTCTTTCATTGATCTTTACAGTCTATTCTCTCTTGCTCTCTCTCTCTCCTTAGTGATCCCCTTCCTGACCTATTTGATGGCACTGTTGTCTCTTTTTCTGCGTGATTGCAAATGTAACCCTTCCTGTTTTTGTCATGTCCTCCCTTTAACTTTGTTGCTGCATTTTGCAACACTTGTCTTTTGACAACCAGTGATGTGTGTGATTGCCACTTTGTATTTTGTTTGCTTTTACAGTTCTTTTCTCTCTCTCTCTCTCTCTCTCTCTCTCCCCCTCCCTCCCCCTCCCTCCCTTTCCCCCTCTCTCTTCCCAACTAATTATCTGCCTTTATCTATATACTTTGTCCATGACAATCTATTATATATATATATTATCTATGCCAACTATATATGTGCTTTTATCTATATCTGCTTTGTTCATGACCTAACCTACATTGTTTGTGCTTTTATGTTGTGCCTGTCACTGTGTGTGTGTGTGTGTGTGTGTGTGTCTATAGTGTAGATGAGCCTATATAGTAATTGCTGCCTGTATGACTATATGTAAATGGAAGAATATTATGTTTAGAACGTTCTGCGTATATCTATCTGTATTTTATTTGTCTGTCCTGTGCATATGTTTATGGTGGTGTGTGTGTGTGTATGTGTGTGTATGATGTTATACGTGTATATGTAATTGTACCTGTGGTTGCCAGTGTCCCTAAGTTGTCTCCATGATAACTATGTGCTCTACAAGATCTGCTGTACCTGTCTCTCCCCCCAGGCTTCCTCCGTCTCTGCTTGAGCAGCACATAGGCGAAGTTATCCCTGCTGTCTCCTGTTTGCTGTCCAAGGTACTGTACTGTCTCACCTTTCCTCCTCCTTGCGCCTCCTCTCTTTCTCAGTAATTCCCTTCCTCTCATCTAACTTAGTTTCTGCCTTTGGTGACAGGTGTGCTCTGACAGCCTGGGGTGGCTGCGTGTGTGTGAGTTTAAATGTCTCTCTCACTAGATCTGTGCGTTTTGTATCATTCTGCAACTTGTTCTGCAATGAATTACTGGCTCATTTATATGTATGTCCCTCCGTGCACGTGAATGGCTGACTGTCCCTCGGGCTAAATGTTTGTGCATACCCATCAATCACTATATGTGCCTGTGTATGTTGATTGAATCTGCTGGTGTGTGTGTCTATAGTCATTTCATATTTTGTTATCACAATGTATTAATCTGGGTCAGGAATACAGTAGTTCAACAGAATATTTATTGTTTCCTACCCCATGTATACATGTATCTAGGTAGGTATGTATCTAATCTATCTATCTATCTATCTATCTATCTATCTATCTATCTATCTATCTATCTATCTATCTATTATCTTATCTATCTATTATCTTAGCTATCTATTGTCGTATCTATATATTATCTATCTATCTATCTATCTATCCATCTATCTATCTATCTATCTATCTATCTATCGATCGATATATTATCTAATCTATCTAGCTATCTGTCTATCTAGCTATCTATCTATCTATCTATCTATCTATCTATCTATCTATCATCTATCTATTCTTCGGGCCCTTTCAAACACAGTGACGTGCTCCATAATAAAACTCCCAGGGATGCTTAAACACACCCCACAGACACACACAGATATATATTCCAAACACTCACTGATATACACACAGGCACACATACTGTAGGCACTGTCTGACCGACAGGCATACATGCACACAGATACACACTGACAGGCACACACATACTCACAAACACACACAGACACACTGATAGATGCACACATACACAATCTGCCAGACACACACACTCTGCCAGACGCAAGTACATACTACCAGACAGCAAGTATACATGCACACAAATGTATGCACACATGTACATATACACACATCATGAGACCAAAGGACAACTGTTTTATTTGCCTTTGCCACTTCACTATTAATAATCATTTATAGTACATGGTTTTAATATTTTAATATTTTGTTTCACAACATCTTGAGTGTGACAGGTGGCCTATTCTCTGTTTTACCACTTGCTGTGCAGTTGATACACACACACACACACACACACACAAAACAAAACATTAACAAAAAAAATGTACAGTTTATTGAGGTTGTTGCACATATTGATAAACTTTTGGATTGTTGTTTGAGGCATTTTTTACATGTTTATGTATATGTATATAGACATGGTGATTAATTAGAGGTGGTTTTGTCAGTCAATTCTGTCATGTGACTCGGATAGCCCTGTAGGTCTGAGTTCAAATGAGTTTGTCTTTGTCTATGCAATCATTATGGTATCTAGCTAAAATAATGCATATTTTGAAGTAATAGAGCCATCTGAAAGAGCAATTGTGCTAGTTTACTTTTGTAGATTTGATACCACTTCTGTGAATTCTTGGTTTCCTGCCTGCTACATTAAGGCATCCAGTCCTGAGGTTTCATTGGATATGAATTGGTTGAAAGACACAAGGGGCAGACTATTTTATACTGATTAATAAAGTATTTACACTTTATAAGATACACTTTTCTAATAGTGGGAACAGCATTTGCCCTTGGAACCACATGAATTTTTTGTAAGGAAAATCAAACAAGGTGCAGTAAAGCTTCCTAGAGATTCAAGTTCAAGTCCGCATTTTAGATGCTGTGACTTTTGCAGCTGAACATTCTCCTGTTCCACCAAAAGTGTTTATTTGGACCAAGATATGGTGACATTGGAGGCTATTGGTGTACACTGAACTCATTGTTATATTTTTGGAACCATTTTGACATGACATATTGTTTGTGACATGATGTGATCTCTGGTTGGAAGAAACCAAGAGACGATGGGTAGCCTTTGGCTACGAGAGCGTGCACATGGGGAACAACAATATCTATATAGGCTGTGGCATTTAAATAATTCTCAGTTATCTTCAAGGGGCTAATTTGTGGCAAGAAAATATGTCTCATTAGATTACACCACCAGCAACAACCTGAGCCATTCTGGTCATTTCATCTGACCTCTCAAGGTATTTTTGCATTTTTGGATTACAGCTCATTTAGTGTTTTTTTTTTTTCTCACTGTAAACGTTAGAGACTGTATGAAATCCCATGAGATCAATAGCTTCTGAAATATTCAAACCACCTACCGGATTATTTGTTAAAGTCAGAATTGTCAGGAATTCAAAGTGAATGTCATATTTCAGGCCAAAATAGTCAAACTGGAAATATTCTTTAAATCCTAAGTCAGTTATGCTTCCAGCTCGACTACCTTGGCCGTAAATTTTAAATTTACATTGAATGAATTTTGAATTCTCATTTTAGTAAATAACCCTGTCTGTATGGCACCAACAATTATGCTTTCGCTGTCACTATGATAACATTACTTCTCCATTTTGATGTTTTTTTCTGAACAACTACTGAATCTCTAGCAATGGGTAGGCAACCTTCAGGACTCCTGATGTTGTGGACCACATCTCCCCTGATGCTTTACCAGTATTTTGGCTGTAGGAGCTTCATGGGAGACGTAGTCAACAACATCTGTAGAGCCAAAGGTTGCCTACCCTTGCTCTGGACCATTTCTACATGCTTCTGAGCATTGAACTACTTCTTGTACATGGCTGATGAGATATTTGCGCTAACCAGCAAGTGTAAAGGTGTTTCTAATGCAGCGTTCCTCAACCCTCTCCTCAAGGCACAACTAACAGTCCAGAAGTTAGGGATTACACGGGTATGTCTAACGTGTTTAGAAGAATAAAAAAAAACCTTTGAGTTAAAAGGTGTTTTTTTTTTTGTTTGTTTTTTAAACACCTTAGACACACGTAGACAATCCCTAGATTCTGGACTGTTAGTTGTGCCTTAAGGAGAGGGTTGAGGAGCACTGACCTAATGAACAGGCCACTAAGTGTATATCTACACAGTACACATCATCGACAAAACAAACATAATGGAAAGGAAAGGAAAGCATAGAACAGATTAAGAAATGTCTTGCCAAAGTATTGGAATTCAAAGACTTTATATTCCTTTTGAAAACCCATACATAATTACTTGTAAATTCCTTTTTAATGATCCCGGCTTTAGAGTGCCAGTACTCATCAGAAATTAAACAGAATCAGTTTTAGTTATTTATTTATTTTTTTTATATGCTCAGTGCGTCTGGACTGATTTACCATCTGGTGAGTGTGCCCCCTGTCAAGTCATCATCTAACAGCTTGTCATTATCTTATTTTACTAAAACATGGTATCTGTGTGCCACTATCTATATCATTGCTTATTCTTCTTCTTTTTCATTTTTTTCTTTAAGTGCTGGCCTAGTTAATAAGGTTTGCTTTGTAATAGGAAGTGCATTGTTCCATAATGAGAAATTCCTTAATTAATCTTCTGGAGCATGATATATTCAATCTCCTAAATATTGTTTTTTTCCAGGTCATTGGACCTTGACCACCCAACATTTCAAGTGGCCAGAAAGAGACACTTTTATTATAGTGGATTTGGCTCATGGTGTAACTACATTAACATACACCAGTTTTGCCAACAAACTGAATTGCTTACAAGGGAGCAATGTCTATAAAACTTGTATATGAAAACTAAGTCAACCCTGCTTTTATTCTTTTCAACATTGTTTATCTAGTAAAGTAAATGATACACATTACTGGAAACAGTAAAACATAACATCAAGTATCGCACACAGTGGAAATACTTTCATACACTCCTATTCATACTGCATTCGGTTGAAATCTCTGCAGCTCATCAAGGGTTCAGAAACTACAGTCTCTGTAGAACTTACACAGAGATTGGACATCAAACTTTACGTTGAACCAGATTAGTCACTCAGTTATTTTGACCTTAAATTAGTTAATAACCCTCTAAGGGATTGACTGACCGTCCAGAACATATGGCAGGCTACGGATGGCAAAAGGACAAAAGGTCATAAAAAAAACCAAAACATAATAACACAACTCAAAGTACCACCCTGAGTCTCAAAAAAGAAGAAAAAGAAAATAGGCTGAAAAAAACTAAAAGTCCATGAAGTGAGATAGTAGGAGTAAAAAATAGAACAATATTATGTGTGAACATGCACATGCATACATATACAAAAGGATAAATGAATAAATATAATACAACCTTGTGTAAAAATCTAAGAGAAGAAAAAAACCAAATATAGTGTAACACAGTTACAGAAGAAAGCACGGAAGGGGGAGGTAGAGAACTCACAAGATAATAGTAAGTTATAAGTATGATCCACAAGAAATCATCACTATATTTTATATATGTAAAGGAGAAGAAGATAGAAGATATCCCTGAAGATAGTTCCCTGGTGAGGGACGAAACGCGTTGGATTTGCTGCTCTTGTTGGACTATTTATTTTTATTTTATTGTGGATTTATTGTTTTTTTACTGCTATAATCGCTGCCTCATCAGAATTTCCATCTACGTCCGGGTTTCCCGAGATCCACTTGCTGTGGATATATGCAGTTTTATCTTTTCTGTTTGTAAGTGCATTTGTCCATTAAATTGTTTTGCACCATACAGTATTGTACTTTCTTCTTCTCCTTTACATCTATAGAATATAGTAAAGATTTCTTGTAGAGCAAAGATGGCCACATAATGTGGTCCAAGATATACGGTATGGGCAAAATTTGACTGTGGAAGAATTAATGTAACTGTTTTACTTGAAGGAGATGATCCACAATGGCCAAAACAGTACCCAGTTCCAAGGAAATCAGTGGCACAGGCTGCTCACTGTTTACTAGACATGCCACTACTCGCGGTATAGCGAGTAGGTGCAGCATTTACTAATACTAAGTAATCTTTACTTAGTATTTAGTAAACGTGCCTGAAAGACCAATTTAGGTCTAACACGAATAGAGAAACTGATCTCATTCTGTTAGGACTCAATTCGGCAGTTTTGCCGGCGTTCTGTCTAAATGACAGGACGTATGGCAATACTGACAGGAAGCACCGCGGGAACACTGAGGAAAGGTGAGAATTATGGGAAAATTTCTCTGACCACCGAAAATGAAGCACACTTTGCTCCTCCGATGGTCATGGTCAGGCATAGGAAACCTCCATAAGACAAGTAGTCCCTGCTTTGTCTTATGTTTTAAAGAAAACTAGAGCAGACAGGAAGAAATGAAGAACAGATCATGAGAAAGGGAGAGAAGAGGAATCGATTAAATAAAGGTAAGTTCGGCATGACAGTGTCGCTTTAAACCCTGAATGTTGTTGAGTCCGTAACTATTTGCTTCCTGTCTGCAAGCACTGCTATTGGTCAAATTGTCCAAATTTCAGTAAATACCCTTTCAAAAATCAAGGTAATTTATTTATTGGATTGGCCAATTTATGCGCAAGATCAGGTAGACATCTGTAACTCATTCTGTGTTTGATCTGTATATATTACTTGTATCATATATTGTCCTTTGGAATTATTGTATTATCCTTTGTTTTGTTTTGATTTATTAGCTTCAGGTTAATTACTGTAACACATCCAGTTTTTGGACTTTTTTTCACTTATTTCTTTTATTGTTTATGTGTAATCGACTGTGTAATCGGCTTATGTGTAATCAGCTCCAGGTTTAATTTCCTTGGTACATTTGTACTTTTCGTGGTTTCTTGTGAATTTGCTTCATGTGGGTTCTTGTATGGTAACAACTGGACCTGTGTGTCAGAATAATCCCTGTTTTCTACTTAACTATAAGGAGTAACTTGTTTCCTTTGCTTAATTCTATTTGGCAAATAAAATGTTTTAGAGACTCAGAATGGCACTGAATGTTGACCAAACGTTCATTAGTATATGTGAGAATGAAAATAATTTTCACAGACTTTTGTCTTACTTGCTTATCAAATAACTCTGGTAATTGATCCCAGTATGTAAAGATTCTATAAGCGATCTCCTGCTGTCCAAGGATCACTGTGGGGTGGTTTGCCAAGGAATGTGAAGAGCTGATAAAGGACATAAGTAGTGTACAAGTTGATATAAACTAAATTATGTCAATAAATTAATTGTCTAATGCTCTGCGATATCTACAATAGACATGAATGTACCAGTTTTTGCTGAATGTACATCTGGTGTCAACCAAATCACTAAAAAATTTTGTCTTTGTGTCACGCCAAGTGAATCTATAGACACCCTTCAAATAGACCTACAGTTGTGCTCAAAAGTTTGCAATCAGTGGCAGAAATTGTGAAATTTTGAAAATATAACTGAACTCGCGAAAAAAGTGTTTTATTGAAGGTTTTTAATTTTATGAAGCGATTATTATCACATAATTGTTTGGCTACTTTTTAAATCATAATGATAACAGAAATCACCCAAATGGCCCTGTTCAAAAGTTTACATACCCTTGAATGTTTGGCCTATTTACAAACACACAAGGTGACACACACAGGTTAAAATGTCAATTAAAGGTTAATTTCCCACACCTGTGGCTTTTTAAATTGCAATTAGCGTCTTAAATATGTTTAACTAGTCAATGAGTTTGTTAGTTCTCACATGGATGCACTGAGCCATGGGGAGCAGTTAAGAACTGTCAAAAGACTTGCGTCACAAGGTAATGGAACTTTATAAAGATGGAAAAGGATATAAAAAGATATCCAAAGCCTTGAAAATGCTTATTAAGAAGTGGAAAATTTGGGGATCTCTTGATATCAAGCCAAGGTCAGGTAGACCAAGATTTCAGCCACAACTGCCAGAAGAAATGTTGGGGTACAAAGAAAAACTCACAGATAAGCTCAGGAGAAATACAGACTGCTCTGGAAAAAGACGGTGTGGTTGTTTCAAGGAGCACAATACAACGATACTTAAACAAAAATAGGCTTCATGGTCGAGTTGCCAGAAAGAAGCCTTTACTGTGTCAATGACACAAAAAAGCCTGGTTACAATATGCCCGACAAAACCTTGACATGTCTCACAGGACACTGTAATTTGGAGTGACAAGACCCAAATAGAGATGTATGATCCCAACCATAAGCGCTATGTTTGGAGAGGGGTCAACAAGGCCTATAGTGGAAAGAATACCATCCTCACTGTAAAGTATGGTGGTGGCACACTAATGTTTTGGGGCTGTGTGACCTCTAAAGGCACAGGGAATCTTGTGAAAATTGATGGCAGGATGAATGCAGCATGTTATCAGAAAATACTGGCAGACAATTACATTCTTCAGCACGAAGGCTGCATATGGGACTCTTGGATTTTACAGCATGACAATGACCATAAGCACAAGGCCAAGTTGAAAAAGGTGAAGGTTCTGGAGTTGCCATCACAGTCTCCAGACCTTAATATCATCGAGCCACTCTGGGAGATCTCAAACATGCGGTTTATGAAAGGCTGTCATTGATGCTAAAGGGGGCAATACACAGTATTAAGAACTAAAGGTTCTTTTTTCTTTTTTTCTTTGTTGCCATGTTTTGTTTTCTGATCGTGCCATTTTGTTATAACCTACAGTTGAATATGAATCCCATAAGAAACAAAAGAAATGTGTTAGCCTGCTCACTCATGTTTTCTTTAAAAATTATACATGTATTACAAATTCTTTAAGGGTATGCAAACTTTTGAGCACAACTATATGGTTCCCCCAGACCGTTAGAATTGGCAGATCGGCGCACCAACACCCCCACTCCCTAAGCTAAGGCCAGAACTTGAGCTGATGCTTGATCTCCACTACACCCTCCAGCTCCAGCTGTAGGGTGATTGCCCTTCAAGACTCCTGAAGGATTGTGGATGGCTGATGGGCATAGCGTCCATCTTGGCTCTCGGCCCAGAAGTAGCAAACGGTGCCGGAATGCTGCTGGAGGTCTCTGCATCCACAGACGAGGTGAGTAGTTGAGCCTTCTGACAGGGCTCAATCTGGTTCCAAAAGGTTATACATAGAACATCAAAGGCTGCTTGGAACTTAGATTCCCAGTGTAAGCTTGAGTGCTCCGTATGTGTGGTGGCCATCTTAAGTGTGCTACGAGATCTTGCCATATCAGGGTGAGTAGTGACCATTTTGCGTTTGGAGTCTAAGTAGCTTTTCCTTGGTGTGGACCAGGATAACCCCTGCTGCTCCAGAAGGTGCGGAAATGGTGCTGCAGTGCCCACAAATACTGATAGTAGCCCTAGGACAGGAGATCGGCCCTCAGAGCGTTTAGGCCACAGTGCAAATCTTCATTAAAGGATATAAGACGGAACTGTAAGCTTTTTCAGGTGTGGACCCTGATGTACAGGAACAAGTAAATGTAGTAGTCCTCTCACTAAAGTTAAAATTTTTATTATTATATTCAAGCAACAATAAAGAATCTTGGATCTAAAATGTCATGCCGCTGGTGACTTTTTGCATTTGGATCCACCAATAACAAGTAGCACAGTGCGAATTAGCATGAGTGGAAATATACTAAATTGTGTTATAGTATTACACTATGAACATTGTTTTTTTATAATAGGTTTTATGAAGGAAGAAAATGCCTAGAATAGTTACATAAGTATAATTGTTTCACGCACCAACATATTATTACTATTATTAGAAAACTAAGAAAGATGACAGTGAGATGATTTGGTTTTAGTGTGGTCATATTTCTGATTCTATCAGTGACACTAAGAATGAAAGCAATCTCCATTCAAAGGAAAATAATTCCAGCTCGAATGCAAAGTAGCAGTCAGATTTCTCCTGGGATTAACAATCTGTTATTACTCTGCGTTAGCAGTTAATATTAGCATGATCTATAATTATTCCCAACCCTTCCTGCTTTAGTGATATCCCTAACTCAACCACATGTAGAGTATACATTTCAAATTTGATCCACATTCAAATCTGTACTGTATATACAATCAGTTTCCTAATTAGTTTTTTTTAATTTCTTTTTATTAAGTTAGTTTTTTTGTAAAAGTGTAAGCAAAATAAAGTAAATATAAATATAACATCGGATGGGACAACCAGGTCCCAAGTAAAAATGGTTGAACAAGTTCTCAGAAGGAAACTCGCAGGTCTCCATACATGTACATTAACAGGAGACGCGCAGACCTCTAACTCAGCAGATACAATTTACAAGCGTAATGAAGGGTTGTAGGAAAAAAAGCTTTCGGAAGATCGGGATAAGGCCTACTGGTCTTAGAACAAATAACGGTAAACATTTATCACAGTTGCACGTATTCTAAAAGGCCTGTTACAAAACAGGAAGGCTAATGATGATCAAGATAATCAATCCCAGCTAACACTGGACTTAGCAAAACTCAAACCAGCAATTACAAGGATGTGAAAGCCCTGGAGTCTACCATCGCGGAGGAAGGAGGAGGGATGAGGAGAGAGAAAAAAAAAACACAGAAGAAAAGGGGTGTAGCGGATGGCACTGGGCTGTCCTGAGAATGACATATGTTTTGAATGCATTCGTGTAAATGGCAAAGTTATATGTGTTAAATGTATTGTATTCGTCTGATTGTTCGGTAGTTTCATTCCCTTAGTTTGTTTGAATGAAACTACCGAACAGTCAGACCTCCCCTGTGTGAAGTGTGCCTTCAATTACCCATTGCAACATTGTTGCGAACGGGTAATTGACAAGCTGAGTAGCAGTCCTTTGTTCTCGGGGGTGGCCACCATTCGGTAAACGAACACGTGGCGGCGGCCATTTTAAAACTCCCGAACAGTGGTGTTTTGCCGTCGAGTGTCTGGAACTCAAATCGGACACTCGACCAAGCGAAGACCGCTGAGACCTCCACAAGCCCGGTCCGTTCGGTTTCAAACTACCGAACGGACCCTCGTTCGATAGATAGAAACAACCGAATGAGGGGATTCAGGCGAACCCTCCCTAGTCTCTGTAACTGGAGGCTTTCGTGTAGTTTGTTCCCTTAGTCCAGGACCGACCGCAGGGCCCCATCGCATGGAACCCCATTCGGCTGCTCTTTCCATCGCTGTCGGTCATTTTATTCCCTCCATAAATTTCCCGAACCCCTGGTCTGATCTGGGTGATTTTTGGATATGTTGTTCACCCAGATCAGGGCTACCAGGGGATGTATAATTTAAAGTGGTACCCCTAGGTTTAGGGGTACATCGAGAAACGGGGGGAATTGGTGTCCTGGATAAGGGGATTATGATGCAGGCTGAGGGTAGGAGATGTGTGGGAGGTTACCAGAGCAGGATTGGCTACTGTACAAATTAATGGAAATCCCTCCCTTGCATGGGAGCAGGCTTTATAAGGCCACTGTCTGAATAAATCTTTAGTTCTGCTCCTGATACTGTGTGTCGTCCAGTTATTGGGATTGCTGTTGGGATACTGCTGTGTTATTTTGCCTACTGGATACTTTACCCTATGGATTTATAATTGCTTGTTCCTGAACCTCCCTGGGATCTAAAGTGGAGATAGGCTGTGTAATACCAGCTCTCCGCTACAAGGGGGAGAAAGGGTTTATGCTCATCAGTTTCCTAATTTATCCAAATCTCTCTGAAGTATTGCGCAAAGTAGATTATTTTACCAAGTTTTATAACATACTGCCTTTTGATGCCTATGCAGAATCATTAAATGAACACTCCAAACACCATAACCACTCTCCACCTCCTCTCAGAAGTCGGGAGAGCCAAGGCGCCTTCTTAAGTCCTGCACTGCCAGGGCTTACCTCAGACGGAAGGCTTCTTGCCCTTTATGAGGCTTGTAATAAATTTAGTTTCTTCTGTGTGGTTGATTGAAATGTCTTTTATGTATATTTCTTCTTGGGTAAAAGGCTCGCCAGGTTCATGTACGTCTATATTAACCAAAAATACTAATACACAATCTGACTTACGGTTTCTTCAGGTTTGTTCTTACAGTTACTGATACATAATAAAACAACAAAGGATGTTACAGGATAATGGATGTTCAACAGCAGATGGTAATTGCTGGACTCCTGAGGGGAGAGTTTGTCTCTACATAGTTGGACAGCCAGAAAAGAACAACCAACAGCCTCGTGCAGCAAGCAACAAGCAACAGAAAGACCTCATGGTCCTTTGTCCCCTATTCCATATAGCTATGACCATTATGATGTCAGACCTTTTATATAACCATAGCCACATAAGGACAAGACCCCCAATTACCACATTCCAGGCTTCTCCTGGTAAGGATAGCAAAGTACCATCTGTTCTTTTTAATCCATTAGACATCCATGCCTACTATGAATATAAATAGGAACATAGTAATATTCTACATTCCCTCTGTTTATGGTTTGACTAAAAACCATACCACATTTAGCTGTCCATTCGTACATCATTCGTATCACATTCATTGGGTATAAGAAGAGATGTGTTCATATATATACATATAACACTAATAAATTAATAAAATAAAATAAAATATTTACAAATGTTGAAACAATAAACAATAAAAAGCAATGATAAAGATCTACCTGCTCTGGTACAGTCATATCTTTGTGGACAACAAAATCAAGATCGTAACTTTCTAAATAATAACTGTGTATCACTATCATATTCCTAATACAGACACATATAACAAAGTATTTTCATTCTCAAGAACTGATATTACTTAAGTACCAATACATGTATTACTTTTATATCCTGTCCACTTATATTTCCATTAATCATATATCTTCTCGTAAACGTAAACTCTTTGTCATTTGTATTCATGAATGACATTCCTTTACCATTAATTCCACCTAGTGATGGTTGTATCAGTACTTTTAATCATAGTATTCAATTTGTATATTCACTGAATTCTCATCACCTGAAATATACCAACACTTATAAGACTTAAAATAGTTTGTAAACATTCAAAGGTTGTGTTATTATCAACCATGAAGTTCTCAAATAAATCTTCAAATAATGTTCATGTTGTTGACCATACTTATTGTTCTAGCAATTCTCCACCCAAAAATCTTGCTATCACATCTATTTGTTTTGTTTACATGATTATCATTCTCACTAAAATTCCACCTTATAGTAACAAACGTTTCATTCAATAGGAAAATGGTTTACTTTAAAAGAACTTTGAAAGAATAATTTAAATTCATTATCATCACTCTCTTCATTAGACCTTAATTGTGATGACTTATTAATGTAATAAATTTTAACATAAAAAAAGGATTGTCCAAATGTTATTCAAACATTTGTTCTGACCAATTCGTATTCCTTTTTCCCTAGTAAACTAAACTTAAATAAACATTGGGTCACACTGACCAGAAACTCTTATTTTAGTCTGTGTCTAGCAAACTCAGGGTAATCATAACAAATAACCTATTCATTGGATACCGTCATATCCAGAAACCTATTCTCCCTAGTCCATACCATTATAGACTTAGGTCAAATATAATTCTGTACCATAATCTTAACTAAACTTCAATTCAATTCTTCTTGGATCTCTGAACTGTTATATCCAATGTATTCTTAATGTATAGCATTACTTAAAATGAATCAATATAAATTATCCTTCCTTAGTTTTCTTTCTTTTGTTACCATAGTTTGTTTTACTTCACCTCGATATCAAATTACTCATTCTTGTAAATCTATGAAATACTATTGAACTTACTCGTTATGGTATTAAGTATACATGATCCTTATTTTACCAACTTCATGTTTTATCTACCTCTGATACTTCTCATATGTTATGTCATAATGTAATAGTTCTCTTCATAATACTATCGTTTGTAATTTTACTCCATGTGTTACACATTTATGAGTACTCTCTTTTGGTATTAATACACTCAGATAACTTTTCATTGTCTGTTTTCTTCTTTGTTAATATTTAGAAATATATGTAAGTGCCAATTTTTTTTATTTTTTTTTATTCTGTTAATCTTCTGTATCAAATTAACTCTGTAGAATCTTCCATCACAGTTTGCAGGTCAGATGAAAAGTCTCTTTCCAACAGCCGATGTCCAGTTGTCTGAAGGAATGCTTTCCTAATTTATTGTCACAAGGATCTGTCACACTTTACCTACATTAAAACAAAAAACAAAAAAACATGTGCAGCATCAATATAATGGCTTACCTCCTTTACAACTCAATCTTATTATTATTATTAATATACAGTTTTACATTGAAATATGTGAACTCCAAAACATTCTAATTTCTTCTCATGAGATCTACAATCTTGTGGTCATTGCATTTACGCGTCAAACTTTTATATCAGAATATCTTTCTGAACATTTACATTTTTAAAACTTTTTACTAACCATACGCCCCTTTTAAACTGTTTGATAATCTGTTTGATAATCTGGAGGTATAACCTTGTCATATGTCAGATGTTACAGACAAACTACATTATTTCACATTACACTTTAGCAATAGTAGCCATCTTGTCTTGGTCACTAACACCATTTTGTCACATGAAACAAACTAAAAAAGAAATCGATAGTTTCCTACATCAAATACACCCTGTTCCAAATTATTATGCAAATTATATTTTTCTCATTTACCTAAATAATTGATGTAAATAACAGTCAGCATAATTCTCATGTTATCAACTATTAAGAGTACAATTCAAATTTTATTGAACAAACCTCCTAATGATAACAGTATTTTTTTAAAACATAAAAAACTTACAATGCACTGTTCCAAATTATTATGCACAGTAAGTTTCAAAACACTTTATAGGTTGTAAAGAACTGAAAATTGTCATTTGTTGTGTTTGCAGCATATTTACTGAAATCAAAAGCTATTTCAATAAAACTTATAACAACATTTAACTGTTTAAACAATTTAACAGGTCACGTTACATTTTAACATAGGACCCCTTATTTGATAGCAGCTTCACAAGTCTTGCATCCATTGAACCTGTGAGGTTTTGGACAGTTTCTGCTTGAATTTGTTTGCAAGATGTCAGAATAGCCTCCCACAGCTGCTGTTTGGATGTATACTGCCTCCCACCCTCATAGATCTTTTGCTTGAGGATGCTCCAAAGGTTCTCAATAGGATTGAGGTCAGGGGAGGATGGAGGCCACACCATGACTTTCTCTCCTTTTATCCCCATAGCAGCCATTGATGCAGAGGTATTCTTTGCAGCATGAGATGGTGCATTGTCATGCATGAAGATGATTTTATTACGGAAAGCATAGCTCTTCCTTCTGTACCAGGGAAGAAAGTGGTCAGTCAGAAACTCCACATACTTTGCAGAGGTCATCTTTACACCTTCGAGGACCCTAAAGGGGCCAACCAGCTCTCTTCCCATGATTCCGGCCCAAAACATGACTCCACTACCGCCTTGCTGACGTTGCAGCCTTGTTGGAAAAGGGTGGCCGTCCACCAACCATCCACTACTCCATCCATCTGGACCATCCAGGGTTGCACGGCACTCATCAGTGAACAGGACTGTTTAAAAATTAGTCTTCATGTATTTTTCTGCTCAATGCAGCCGTTTCTGCTTGTGAGCATTGGTTAGTGGTGGCCGAATAGAAGGTTTATGCACAGTTGCAAGACTCTGGAGGACTCTACACCTTGATATCCGTGGGACTCCAGAGACACCAGCAGCTTCAAATATCTGTTTGCTGCTATGTAATGGTATTTTAGCAGCTGCTCTCTTGATCCGATGCATGGATCTGGCAGAAATCTTCCTCAATGTGCCTTTATCTGCACAAACCTGTCTGTGCTCTGAATCAGCCACAAATCTCTTAATAGTGCGATGATCACGCTTAGGTTTTCTTGAAATATCTAATGTTTTCATACCTCGTCCAAGGCATTGAACTATATCACTCTTTTCGGCAGCAGAGAGATCCTTTTTCTTCCCCATATTGCATGAAAATGGTGCTCTGCTTAATAATGTGGAACACCCTCCTTTAGTAGTTTTTCCTTAAATTGGGCTCACCTGGCAATCTAATTATCACAGGTGTCCGAGATTGTTTTCAGTAATCAACAGAGCCCTGAGACACAATGCCATCCATGAGTTAAACTGAAAAACAAAATATTTAATCTTTGTGACACTTAATATAATAATTTGGAAGAAGGTGTATATTTGCAAATCTATCAAAACTTTTGTCTTCTATATAGTCAAAACATATGTCCAGGCTTTGCAAACTATACTAATCCATTATCAGTCATGATAATAAAATCTCATTCTCGTAAATTAAATCAAAGATTTTAAATCAACCCCAGAAGTAACAAGGAATACATCCATTGTTTTCCCTTCTGTAAAATGATTGGTATTACTCTAAATTTGCTCACACCCAATATAACATACATTGCATGTTCCTAACAACTGCTACATTAGTGTACTTCATCATGCCATACTTGCAACCTTGATGTACATATTTATTTTAATTAATTAACCTAGTACTTTCCTATAACACATAAAAACAATGAAGAACAGTACAGACTAACAATTCAGTAAAACAACAAACTAACATAGATCTCTATTCTTGTGCTGTTTTTAACTCTGAAATCAGCCTGTGCACATCTGTTGGCACACATATCCATGCTCATTCTCTAAACTGATCATGTCTTATGATGTCATCTGATTCTTATAACTTTCACTGCATTGCTGGTTTCTATCCTAATTTTAATTTAGCTAAAATTGTCCTTATTTGTCTGATTATCGGTTTACAAGGAAATGTCTTTATTGAATTATCTCTGTCATGTATTTTCTCTGTCAACTTTTTCAATCAACACATTAAAGGACCACTCTAGGCACCCAGACCACTTCAGCTTAATGAAGTGGTCTAGATGCCAAGTCCAGCTAGGGTTAACCCATTTTTTTATAAACATAGCAGTTTCAGAGAAACTGCTATGTTTATAAATGGGTTAATCCAGCCTCCAAATCCTCTAGTGGCTGGGTTAATCCAGCCTCCAAATCCTCTAGTGAGAAACACGCAAGCGTCCATAGGAAAGCATTATGAATGCTTTCCTATGAGACCGGCTGAATGCACGCGCAGCTCTTGCCGCACTTGCGCATTCAGCCCAGTAGGAGGATCGGAGGCGGAGAAGAGGAGGAGAGCTCCCCACCCGGTGCTGGAATAAAGGTAAGTTTAACCCTTTCCTCGCCATCCAGCCCGGCGGGAGTGGGACCCTGAGGGTGGGGGCACCCTCAGGGCACTATAGTGCCAGGAAAATGAGTATGTTTTCCTGGCACTATAGTGGTCCTTTAAATTTCTCATTTGCTATTGATTTGATATCTCTGATAAAATATCTGCAAGACCTCAAATAATGTTTTTTATTGCACCAAAACCAAATAACTTTAGGAGTTATATTCTGCATTTGATTGTTAACTCTGCAGTTTCTATTAGAAAAAACTGGGTTGGATTCAGCTGTCTGTATCACTCTTCTACACTGTGTCCAAGAAGGAGGAGGAGGGGTGTCAAATCCAGGCTTCTTTCTCTGCCTAAATTTACAAGTAATTTTAACCCCTTCATTTCTAGGCTCCCTCCTTAATTTTTCTAAAAACAAAGCAAATTTATTTTTTCTTTTACAATTACAATTGGAGTTGGACCTAGACCTTCACATTTTTCACAAAATAATTAATTAACTGATCTTCAGGAAAATTAGCAGTCTATATGCACTTTCAAATTTTACAAGAAAACAAAAAATATCCTCATTTGTGTTTGGTTTCAGTTTTTCCAACATTTCAATGTATGCAAAATCATTCCCTGGTGTTAATTTTATTAATTGTGTTAATCTGTCTTGCTCATTCCCATATATTATTTCATCATTGAAACAATTAAATGGTAAAATCGTAGGTAACTGAATCTATATGAATAGCAAAAAGTAGTAAAAATAAATAGGTGCTATAACTTTAAATGGGCTGCTTCACAAAACAAGATGAGCGATTAACAGTTATTAAAATGGATCAAACATGTGTATTTGTGAGCGCTCCAATAAAATCAAGTTTAGTTCCAGCAGAAAAGAGATCGAAAATCTCAACAATAACTCACTTATAACAGTATCAATTCACAGTGTCTATTATTATCATCTAATAAAAAATCTGTATACAAAAAAGCAATTGTATCAAATAGACTGTATGGTTAAAGTATACAGTATGACACCTAAATACTTACAATATGGGGTATTGAAGTATGTGATTAAAGGGTTGCTAAAAAAAACAATACCCAACTCAATTGAAAAAGAAAATTAAATTGTATCAACAGTTATATATATTGAGTAAAAACATTTATTGAATAATGGGGTAGCAATTATAGAACACAATAACTAAGAAATTCCAATTCTGAGGGAATTGCCTGTGTATCTCCAGTGAGGGGCCCCTTCACTGGAGAGATACTGAATAATTCACAAAAAAATGTGTATGTAAAAATATAAAAATAAAAATGATAAAAAGCTTGAAAAAAAAAAGAATTCTTATAGTTAAAAAGTTGAAAGTGAGTGCATGCTCAATTCAGCCGGGCGGATGGGACATGGAGCTCTAAAACCCTTCCGGCTATCGTGGCACTGCTAAGGGTGTACCGAGAAAACTCTCAAGCCTGAAAAAGCTCTGGGGGTATCCCAGTATGACTTACCCTGTTCGCCGTGCCAGAAGCCAGGTAGAGGAGCACGCTGGTCCACACCCACCTGATGTATGATGAACTTGGTCGGTTTTCAGCAGGGAGTCAGTCGAGGTGCTGTAATCCGGATCACAGTAAATGAAAGCTGGAACTTTGAGTAGAATGCTGGAATCTGTCCTCAAATCTTACAGGCGCGGTCAGCCTACATGCCATTTCAGTCGGCATCCATATTTGAAATAGTCTATTCCTTTGTTCGTCATTTAGGCTATATTTGTCGAAATTTGACTCAAACATCTCAGCATTAGCAAATGCATCCACTGACGTGTAATGAACTGGAATACATTTCACAATTTTCAGTAATTGTTCATGGATTTTCAAATTAAGTTTTGCAGCTCTGTCTTGAAATTTACATTTCTGCAAATCACTCTATGAGGATACGTTTTCAGTATCAATTGGTTCTGGGATTAAATTCTGTGCCTGCACATTTCTTATATTCACACACACTTGCTTTACTTTATTTCTAAACCGGCAAATAAGATAATTTCTTAGTTCAACTCTATCATCTAATTCACAGACTGTTTCTGACAATCTCTCACAATTACAGCATGTACTCTGTGTTACATTGTTACACATTTCATTTTCATCTTTGTCATCTGTTAGCATATTCAAGTCTATTTCTCTATCTGCTGATTCTAAATTGTCTTGACCTGCATCTCGTTTACAAATCAATGCATTGTAAGTACATAGGCGTGCGCAGCCTATTGCATTAGGGTGTGCACCCTAAAGCACAAGCACACGCCGTATATATATATATATATATATATATATACATATACACACACATACACATATATACACACATACACACACTGCTGTGTGTGTGCTGTGTGAGGGTGCCGTTAGTGTGATGTGTGTGTGACGGTGCTGGTAGTGTGCTATGTGGGTGAGGGTGTTTGTGTGTGCGTGCTTCTGAGGATGCTGTTTGTGTGTGTGTGTGTGTGTGCGCGCGCTTGTGAGGGTGCTGTTAATGTACTGTGTGTGAGGGTGCTGTTTGTATGTGAGGGTACTGGTAGTGTGCTGTGTGTATGTTTGTGAGGGTCCTGTTTGTGTTTATGAGGGAGCTGTTTGTGTGCTGTGTGTGAGGGTGCTGTGTGTGTTTGTGAGGGTGCTGTGTGTGTTTGTGAGGGTGCTGTATGTGTTTGTGAGGGTGCTGTATGTGTCTGTGGGTGCTGTATGTGTGTGGGTGCTGTATGTCTGTGGGTGCTGTGTATGTCTGTGGGTGCTGTATGTGTGTTGGTGTTGTATGTCTGTGGGTGCTGTGTGTCTGTGAGTGCTGTGTATGTGTGTGGGTGCTGTGTCTGTGGGTGCTGTATGTGTGTGGGTGCTGTGTATGGGTGCTGTATGTCTGTGGGTGCTGTATGTGTGTGGGTGCTGTATGTCTGTGGGTGCTGTGTATGTCTGTGGGTGCTGTATGTGTGTGGGTGCCGTCTGGGTGCTGTGTATGTGTGTGGGTGCTGTCTGGGTGCTGTATGTGTGTGGGTGCTGTGTGGGTGTGTGCTGTATGTCTGTGGGTGCTGTGTATGTCTGTGGGTGCTGTATGTGTGTGGGTGCTGTATGTGTGTGGGTGCTGTGTATGTCTGTGGGTGCTGTGTATGTCTGTGGGTGCTGTGTGTGGGTGCTGTATGTGGGTGGGTTATTGGGGGGGGTGGAGGTGGGGGTACATTAATTGCTATCCCCCCTCCCTTCTTACCTTTTGTAGGGAGGGGGGAACGTGGTCCTGGTGGTCCAGTGGAGGAGGGGATCCTTGCTGCTGCCATCCCTGGTGGTCCAGTGGAGAGTGAACTCTAACCCCTGTGGGGCTAGAGTTCACTCTCGCGAGATTTGAGCGTTGCCGTGGCAACGCTCATATCTCGCTAGAGGAACCCGGCGGAGCTGCCGGCAAGAGCTCCGCCGGGTCCTCTCCTGCCTCCCTCCCTGCATGTGGGTCGGTGGGGAGGGAGGCCGAGAGCAGAGCCGGCGCTCAGATAGCGCCGGCTCTGCATGAGCCGACAGGGGAGATCCTGAGATCTCCCCTGCCGGTCTCAATATGCATAGGCGTGCCGCGGGGATTAGGGTGTGCCCAGGCACACCCGGCACACCCCGTGCGCACGCCTATGTGTAAGTACAAACTAGATTCATAACATTTCTGATCTTTAGTTTTTTCTTATTAACAAACAATTTATCAATTTCCCTATTGGCAATTTCACATTGTGTGTATAAAGATTGCCACAAAACAGCATCTGAATAGCTATTAAATGCAAACTGCAATTTACCTTTCTCTGCAATATCATTTATGAATTCCATGTTACTCACCAGATCAGTTATTTATGTCTATTTGGTTGCTTCATCCACACAGCTGCGCAGTTCTGGACTTGGATCTGGAAACTTGCCAATCTCTGCCACATGCTTGCTTGCAGAATTCACATTGTAACTTGCGCTTTTTTTCAGTTGTAGAAAATAATCTTGTACAGTCTTTCTGGTTTGAAAATTTAGTTTTTCTTACAAACAAAATGATCTTCATACAGTTCATTTTCTGTGCAAATATTCTTAGTCTCTGTGACACAGTCTAGATTCTTTTTTTTTTCTCTTCAAGTTTGTTTTCCCAGTTCCAAACCTCAGCTTTGTAACTCGATTCTTCTTTCTCTTCCCCCTGGAAGTGGGAACAAAACTTGAATAGAAGACTGGCTGGCCAATGTAATACATTCTGCTTCTTCTGTGTTTTTCCAGGTTGATTGAAATAAGTCTTTTATGTATATTTCTTCTTGGGTAAAAGACTCACCAGGTTGATATAAGTCTTGTGATAAGGTGAATGGGGTGGTCTGTGAGGGAGTTTATATTTTGACTGAAATGTGCAGAGAGACATATGATTTTTAACCCCAGGGGGAGTGTGTGTGTCTGTGTGTATATAACCAAAATTAATATTTAGTTATGGGCCCCTGGGGTGGAGCATTTGGAGAGGAGGGTGGGCCAGTGCTCCACTCTGCAGTTTAGTGGTTTTCTTGGGAGACATTGATCCAGGCCAGGGTTTTTGGACTGTCTCCAACCCACTGCTCAGCTGCAGGTGATCAGCTGCAGCAGTGGGAATAAACCCCTCCCTGCTGAGCAGGTAAAAGGAGAAAGATCATTTTTGTTTCTTTCTAGAAGCAATGGAAGCCACATGCTAACTGAGTGTGGAGTGCAGAGATCTGACAAAGGCACTAGGCTGGTGAAACCAATTCTTGTTCTGTTATAGTTTAAACTCTTGAGAGATAGGGAACTTGATGCTAGTCAGTGCTCAGACCGAGCTAGGTTTTTGTTTTTAGGGATTTGTGTTATTGTTGTTTTTTCATTTGCTGCTGTATCTGTGGTGGAGTTTAACAATAAAGTTCCTGGAATTAAGTTGCCTTAAAAGGCTGTGCATGTTTGTGCCCAAGAGGACCGTTCTACCTGCAGACAAGGATCACAGTCTACATTAACCAAAAATACTAATACGCAATCTGACTTATGGTTTCTTCGGGTTTATTCTTACTATTACCGATACATAATAAAACAACAAAGGGTGTTACAGGATAATAGACGTTCAACAGCAGATGGTAATTGCTGGACTCCTGAAGGGATGGTTTGTCTCTACATAGTTAGACAGTCGGACAAGAACAACCACGTGCAGCAAGCAACAAGCAACAGCAAGACCTCGTGGTCCTTTGTCTCCTATTCTATATAGCTATGACCATTATGATGTCACACCTTTTAAATATAACCCTAGCCATATAAGGACAAGACCCCCAATTACCACATTCCAGAGTTCTCATGGTACACATCTGTTCTTTTAAACCGATTATATATCTATGCCTACTAGGAATATAAATAGTAACATAGTAATATTCTACAAGGCTGTAGTTGTGGTAGGATGTGGTGTCCAGCGTGGAGTGGTGTCCATACTAAAATGGTTTGATTACTTATAGTGGGGGCACCAGGCCACTCGTGGCACTAATAAACACTGCAGAGTAGCACTGCTGTAGAGATTATAGTTCTTGAAGTGTTCTTTTAATGAACAGATTAAGTAGACCAGGAACTAGGATAGAACCCTCGAGCAATAACCTTTAATGTACAAACTGAACAATTTCCAATAACTACTGTCTTTAAACCAATGTTCAATCCAAGAACATGTATTTTCATTTAAACCAATTTCTTTCAATTTGTACTGTAACCTTTTGTGTGGAACCATATTAAATGCCTTAGCAAGATACATGTAATCACATCTACTGCAACACCCTGATCTATATTTCAACCCACCTTCCTAAAATGCAATTAAGTTAGTTTGACGCGATCTGTATTTCATAAAGCTATAATGGCGATTACTACTAATGCTATTGTTTAAAGGGAATTCCTGAATATTATCCTTTCAAAAAAAAATTTTTTTTAAAGGAAAGTTCCATATATAATTTAAATCCTGTTCTTTGGCAGTTGTCAAAGCTACAAAAATAAACTACAACACCTCCCAGTTACTCTAGAAGCAAGATACGTATATGTCAATATATAATATATAATACGTTCCTGATGAAGACTTTTTAAAATAGACAAAAGTACTTTAGTAAGACCATACTAAAATATTACAAGGTCACGTTTCATTTTATAAATATATTAAGAGCGCAAAGTGGAATGTTGAATGAATTAGTGCAAGCACAAGAACCATTATAGCCTGCTGTAGTGGTTATGGTGACAGAAGTGTTCTGGCACCCTCAAAGAGTAAGTAATCAAAACATTTAAAAACAGTTTGACAATTTACATGGATCCCTTTTCATGCACAAAACGCCATCTGTTTTCACTGAGCCAGATGTGACCCTATACAGCATCTCACTCATTCCCCGAGTGCTCAGCTGACACGCTCTGCCGATAAGATCAGACCTACATAGCCCTATTTAGCTCAGAAATCAGCCTTAGACTGATTTGTCAGACTGTTCTTCGTCTGAGTGCTCAGTGGACAATTGACCACCCGCTCACCCCTTTCACGCTGACAAGAACAAGGCTTTCCCACACATCCAGACTGTAGCCTCAGTGACCGCCCTTTGGTTTCAAATTTTTTTTTTTTTTTTAAATGCCGCCCTAGCTGCGTCTGCATATATTTCATTTTAAAAAGGAGAGAGGGTGAAACCAGTGAGTGGTGCATCAATTTCCCCACTTACTTTTTTCTTTCAATTTTAAAAAAGAAAAATTCCCCCATTTTTCAAATGCCTTTCATTGTAGTGGTCTGGCCCACTCTGGTTGAGTTTTAACAAACCTGCTACCTCCACAAATGCAGCTGGTAGAAGCTGATAATAGGGCAGTGTTTTTGTTTGACCATACTAACAAATAGGCAATCATGCTACAGACAGGATGTGTGGGCAAGCTTTGCTCTTCTCAAGTTGGAAGGGGGGAATGGATTACAAACTGACCATGCCCACTCACTTTTTCCTAAGAAACAAAAGTGACCGTCCTTGAGTGTGGAAATAGCCAGTGCCCTCTCAGCTGCTCCCAACTGCTACTGCAGAGGTAAAAGGCGCAACCCCACTGCAAAACTCAACCAGGCAGGATGAAACCATTACAATAAAAGTAATTTGAGGAAAAGAGGAAAAGCAGCAGGAGAAGTAACTGAATTTGTATTTAAAAAAAAATTTTTTTTAAGTGGGTGACCATCAGCACTGCCAACACCATACGTTTCTACTTTACACCATACTTTTCTTTCTACAAAATTTTTTTAAAACAGTTAAATAACAGATGTAGGCAGTGTTCATTTGTGCAGTAAGCTTTAGCTTCTCACTTTACCAAGGGACGAAGCGTGTAATTTCCAAGCAGTGGCATCGAAGCACACAGCAAATAAATACTCCATCTCTGACTAGAAATAATGCTGTTGTTTATTTTTGATTCTGTCCACACTTACACACGTTTTTCTGTCCACACTTTTACATGTTTTTTACAGTTAAGTGGTCACCAAGTTCGATGTGTCAGTTAAGATGTTGCTGACTCGGTATGTGGATAGCTCTGCAATGTATGTTTTCTTGTGCGTTCCATTGACAAATACCTTATAACTGTGCTTCCCTACAAAGGACCTCAAACAGCAAAAGATTTAACAATATCCTACAATCTCCACTTTCTTCTTTTTAAGAATGCTGAAGAAAGCCTGTTTATCACTACAGATAACGATTAACCTTTAACACTGTACAATTGAAAGTATTTTGACAAATTGTATTTTATCTCCGGTAACTGTTTAACTGTTGTTAGGAAGGCTCTTCGACGAGCAGTAAAGACTGCTCAATATATTATTAGTGTTCAACTTCCATCAATTCAAGAAATTCACTGCAAACGCTGTGCCTGGAGAGGAAGAGGAATCATTAAGGATACATTTCATCCTAATCATGGATTATTCAATCTTCTCTCAGGGAAACATTATAAGAGTCTGCATTGTCGGACCTGTAGGCTTGGGAATAGTTTTGTTCTCTCTGCGGTGATGCCTTTAAATTGTATGCTTAGGCAATAGTTCTTAAGAATATATTGTATTAAGATTTAGTTATATCTGTCAGAGTGCTCTTTTTGCCTAGAAGGATACATTGGATTTTGTGCAAGTCTTCTTTGTACATTGATTTATCATTTGCGCTTAGTGGTTTTATTGGCAATTTAGTTGTAGAAGTAAGATGATCTCTTTAAACATTACACATATGCATATGGTGGATGTGTTTATAAGTTTTCACTTTATGTATACGGCCATAATGGTTGATGTGCTCATATTTGCACCTTATGCTCATCACGAATATACAACATACACTTTATGTATATGACCAACGTCCGCACATTTGCACTTTTATGCAAGTGGTCTATATGATCACATCTTGCATCTTATGCACATGAATTTGTGCTCACATTTTGCACTTTGTATGGTCCATGTGCCCACATTTTGTACTTTACAGATCTGTGCTCATATTTGGCACTGTTATGCACATGGCATTTATCAGGGGTGCCCAAAAGGTAGATTCCCAGATGTTGTAAAACTACAACTCCCATGATGCTTTGCATACCTTTTGAATGACAAAGCATCATGTAGTTTTAAAACATCTTGGGATCTACCTTTTGGGCACCCCTGACCCCAATGCTCTTAATAAGCACTTTATGTTATTGGTCAATGTGTTTGCAGCTTGTGTTCGGTGTGTATGATGGATATGATTAGTTGAATTGTGATATGTGCTAACTCTCACATGATAAAGGAATATTGTTGAGAGTAAGTTCTTTATTTGCACTAGATTGTGTTAACCGTACATGTAATTTCGTACACTTCATTTGCACGAGGTATGGTGGTTTTTACAGTATAGATACTTTTTACTTTGACTTGGGGCTGCATTCTATATTGTTGATATTGCTAATATTGGTGGCACTATTGTGTAACGTCTATATACATTATTAAGCTGTTAAAGTTTTTTTTAAAATTTTATTAATAAAGGAGGGGTTAAATTTCTCATATATTATGGCATTAGGTAAGGCCTGCTAAATGTTCAACTAAGAGTACATTTTTATTTATAGTATATTTTTATTAATCACTACTGTATTTCTGATCAGAGGCCAACTGTGTTTCATTGTTTTTGTATGTACACTGTACAGTGATAATAAAGTTGACTCGGAATCTGAATCTAATTAATGACCAAAGAGAGGTCACCGAGGTTTCTCAATAGTAGCTGCTTTTAGCTACACATCTCCCAGTGAATTGAGCGTACATTGTTTTAGATATAAACAGTAAAAGGCAGTGTGTATGCTAGCTATGTGCACATAGTATGCAGTGACTGTGCAGCCATTCCCATCTCTCTTGTTTCATTTCCACTCATGCGGACATATCTTGCTGGAGGCACACAAGACACATTAAATGCTTCTCCGTCATCCTGACATCTACCTCCTCAACATCTTATCAGAGTATATTCACTGTTTTTAAGGAGTGTAGTGCTGCTATGTGTCTCACCAATGGCTAACGAAAGAGCCAGAGCATTTAAAAATTATTAATTTTTTTAATCAAATTTTTATTATGGTGAAAAAGAGAAAATTTGGAAGAAGCAAATGTTTTTCTTGAAAATGTGTCTTTTTATCTAACTGCTAATAAAATAATAATTAAAAAAAACAACTAAATTTGGTTGGAGTAGCGTCAACGGGCAATAGATTGAACTAACTAATAAATAACTAATAAATTATTGCAACACAACTGGGGACGTTATTGGGATTATTTTTATAAACCTTTACACGGCTTGGCATTCTCTTTCATTTTAATGTACTGGAACATTTTCTCATTTTCTCTCTATGGCTATAAAAATAATTCTCCTAGTTTTGCCTGATTTCCATTTTAACACATTTTATTTGATACTCAATAGCTAAAACAATATTTTTGATTTATGTGACATATATATTTAAGTGGCACTTTATATTTATTTCTTGACAGACTTTGTTTTTTAACCCGGAGCTTTAATTTCTTTTTTTTTATCTACTGAAATACAATATGGTCAAAAGTATGTGGACATTTGCTCATCACCTTGTTCAAAAATCACGGTCTTTAATATAAAGTTGGTCTATCTTTGCTACCATAACTATCTCCAGTCCTCTGCCATTGCTTTCTACTGCTGTTTTGCATTACTACTGAACACAAAAGTTATAATGAGGATTTATACTAATGTTGGGTTTTATGCGTGGCTTCCTAATAAATACACTTGATATTGCGACAGTATTTGTTGTTAGATTGATAACAAAGGGATAAAAAAAAAAAAAAAAGTTGTAATTGTAGTATCTTAGGATCCTGTCCAGGATCTACTTCTCATCAGGTTCTGATGTTCTTCAAAACTAATAGTAAGCTGTGTGTCAGTGTTGGCAGATGGACCATTGTTAAGAGACAAATACGTGAGAATGATTACATACAAATGAGAGAGCAACAATATGCAATGCCAGTCAGCAGCATCAACAGCTAATAAGATATTGTTATGAATAAGAAAGGGTATTCATTTACCCGTGAAAATTTAATTTTGTCTCTTTGTAAATGAATGAAGCAAGCAACCGCTTTCTATCTCTACATGCAGTGTGCTGGTTTAAAACACGTGTATTATGGAACTAGAAAAAGTACAGTGGTTGGCTGCATACTCGAAGACACAAAATTAAGATTAGAATTATAATGCATTATAAAAGATTTCTTTATTTAATTAAAGTGCACGTGCCGTGATGCACACAGCTTATGCTCATTTATAAAACATACAAATTCATCTATCCTTTGTGCTTGCAGAATTACAGAACTTAACATGTATAGCTTGGAGGAAAGACGAGACAGGGGGGATATGATAGAAACATTTAAATACATTAAGGGAATCAACACAGTAAAGGAGGAGACTATATTTAAAAGAAGAAAAACTACCACAACAAGAGGACATAGTCTTTAATTAGAGGGGAAAATGTTTAAAAAATAATATCAGGAAGTATTACTTTACTGAGAGGGTAGTGGATGCATGGAATAGCCTTCCAGCTGAAGTAGTAGAGGTTAACACAGTGAAGGAGTTTAAGCATGCGTGGGATAGGCATAAGGCTATCCTAGATATAAGATAAGGCCACGGACTAATGAAAGTATTTAGAAATATTGGGCAGACTAGATGGGCCGAATGGTTCTTATCTGCCGTCACATTCCATGTTTCCAATTTTATAGAATGGGAGAAAAATAGGTTTAAAAATAGGTATTTCCCCGACATGTCAACCAATTCTTTCACATAGACCTTTGAATTCAAATAATTTGATTAACCATACAAAACCTATCATGGATCACTATCTCCATGTATTCATTGTATGCTCCAAGTAAAGCCTAATAGTGCACCAGTTGGGGACTTTTGCCTTTTTAGGTAATATACTTAAAATGATACTGTTTGATGGCATTGCCTATTTGAAGTATAGTACTCAATGCGCTTCCCTTTGATATTGCAGTTACTGTTTGATTAGACTATGCCTGTATCCACCAGAATACTTCAGGATATTCAATTAAATTCCAGAAACCTTATTACCACATTATTCATCAGATATTCAGAGTGTGTAGGTGGCCTCTTCTCCAAAATACACCCAGTCTTCTTTCAATATCTAATTAATCAGGCTGGACAAGCACCTTGAAGCAATGACAAGACAGCTGGATTTTAAAGGCAAACCATAGTACGAGGAAAACAAAGTTGTTTTCTTGGCACTATAACTCCCTATAGTACCCCCTCCCTCGCGCCCATGCCTCCCCTCATGGTGCAGAAGGGGTTTAAAAAAAACAAACTTTTGTCACTTACCTGATTCTAGCGCCGATGCTGCTCGGTGCTGGTTCAGGCTCTGCCTTCACTTTCCTCTGCTGATATCAGCCGGCGGGGTGGACCTAATGTGAATGCGCGGCAATTGCCGTGCTTGTATTAGGACTTCCCCCCATAGGAAAGCATTCTAGAATGCTTTCCTATGAGGTTTGGGTGACGCTGAATGTCCTCTTGCATAGCATGAATACGTCCAGCGTCAGTTTGGCGCCCCAAAGTCTCCTAATGATCTGGAAGTCCCTCTAGTGGTTGTCCGGTAGACAGCCACTAGAGGTGGAGTTAACCCTGCAAGGTAATTATTGCAGTTTATTAAAAACTGTAATAATTACCTTTGCAGGGTTAAGGGAACTGGGACAGTGCACGCAGATCACGTCAATAAGCTGAAGTAGTCTGGGTGACTATAGTGTCCCTTTTAAAGCCATTTTTTTTCGCTACACAGTCCCACAAGCAAGTGTAAATATAATTGTATAATAAGAAAATAACTAATTCCATACATTTTCACTGTTCAACACGGAACAATAAAACACTTAATAAAACACAATAAAACTGCCATTAGATGTAATGTTAACATGTAGCCATAAAGGTGTTTCATGAGAATATGTACATACGTGTAATAATCACTGATGCTGCTTGGCTGTCACATTAACTCTTCTGCATAGCAAATTAATGCAATAATGCTGTGTTCACACCAGGAATGGTTTACATTTACAATTCTACACATATCCTCATTTCCATGCAAGATAGCTATTTGCCCCTTGGACAGTCAACATCGGTAGTGATATCAGAACTCTAGAATGCGTTGCACAACTATTGAATGTAAAGAGTGGAGATGAAAATGTTTTCTACTCAGCATCTATTGACAGGGCAAAGTAGAAAAGTACAGTGAGCATATGTGTTGTTGTGTGGTGGTTTTAAAGGCTAAAGCTCTCTGTATGATTCTCTTTAGCCCTGCATCCAGTCAAGTGGTAGAATTCAAGGTGGGAGTGGTGGGGGGGGAGGGATAGGGAGAGAGACTGGTTAGTTGAAATGGGGAGAGATACACAAGAGAATGAAGAAATACGTTTGTATGGATAGAGAGACACAGTATTGGTGAGGGGAAATAGAGAGGTAAAGAGAGACACAAGAATGGGTAAGGATAATTAGATAATACATGGTCAATTGCGCACACTGTTAGCGGGTCGCGAAGGCATCGGCAATGGTCTGTGCGATGCCCTTGTGGACATATAGTGCAGAGGTCCGCGCTGACAGCGCTCTGATTGCAGCACTTGTCCGCGAGGGAACTGTAAAGCGGGGAACCGCAATATATAAGGCGCTCTGAGGTAACAACGGGCGCCAAAACAGCTGAAGAAAATCTGTATGCCAAAATAGCTCTGGAAGATTTGGATTATAGCTGTTCCCTGCCCTCCCTCCCTATAATTTTATAAAATCCATATTGTGTTTTTTTTATTGGGGCTAAGATCACCTGCCTATTTTAAAGGGCGGAGGGGGGAGAGAGGATGACTAGCCAAGTTTGGTAGATGTTGGATTGGGAGTACAATATCGCAAAGCTTAAAGAATGACATTTGGCCTTTGGTGCTGCCGTAAGACAGGGGTCATTGTGTTTTGATTTGGGCTAAAGCTCAAAGTAGTCTTGGAAGCTAGCAAATCCCTTAACAGAGAGTGTACAGTAGACACCATCAATTCCAAATAATTGGTAACTTGCTGGTCAATGATTACGGCCTGATCTAATTAACCTCTCCAGTTTTGACCTTGCTTATCATTTGTCATGTAATCCTTTTATTTTAGCTAAACACTGTTGTTATAAAATCTCAGTTTATCCCACGGTAAAGACTTCCTTCACTCCTGGCATATTCAATAAACAGTGACCTTTGTCACTATGAATCTGTCTTCGAGGCTACATACAGTCATTTTCATTTTTAACCTGTCACTTGTGACACAGCACTCTTATGGATGGCCTTTTAATAAAGTGGATATCAGCATCTCGTCCCCAGCATGTCTCTCAGTTAACTTGGAAACACTCTCACCTCTAGCCTGTCGTTAAGATTAATGAGTCCTCTCTTTGCTGTACACCCTTCATCTGAGTTTTGCTTGCAGCATATCTCTCAGGTCCTCGACAAGATCAGGAAAATCCCTCCCTAAACAGTCTTTCCCTAACCGGTTCTGACGGTTTTCCCTTAAAGGATAAAATCCGAGTTATGAAAATCACCAGCAATCTTTCAAAAGGCATCAGCCTTAAAGTACCTGCAGGTTTATTATAGTTCTGTGTTCATATATATTTGTATTCTCGGATGCATTTAAATAAATCCATGGCATGAAAGCATGCATAAATATACAGAAACAGGGCTTCACTTTTGTGTGTTTGTATGTTACAAAAGTCATATTACAGAGCTGCTGTAATATGTGTACCCTATAATGGGTCATTAATATTTGTGGAGTGGTTTATAAAAATTCCCCTTTCTGTCTCATCCAAAATTTAGCATTTTAGCTGAAAGCAGCAAGGGGAATTGTTAGAGTAGGACTCACTTAAGAGGTTTTGCCTTGACTAGGCAGCTGAGCTTACACTTTAACCTCCATTGGAGTGATACTAAAAAAAAAAACCTCCTGTTATTTAAATGTTCTTACAGATTTGGGATTGTGTGCAGGCAATCTGTTTTTAGGTTTTGACAACACTGAAGAGAAAAAACATTGACATTGTTCGCGACTTCACAGGCTGCATATGATGAACTAGATACACCTTGTCTAATGTCATGGTAGTTTGGGGCATGAGAATTGGATGAGCTGACAGAGCACAATGTGGGTGTTGGCTGAAGCAGTTCATCCTTTGTCTGATAAATTGCTTTTTCGTTATCAGTTTTGTGAGACAGACAGCTCTGCTTCCCTGACCCAATACTTCCTGCTCAGGCGAATCTTGTGTCAGGTCCCTTTCTGTGTTTTATCGACCTGTCTTTAGAAATGACATAAATATTCTCTGACTATATAAACCTTAACCCTTTCTGCTCTCCTCCCTCTCGATATATTTTTCCTCCCATTTATTTTAGAGCAGTGATTTTACCAGCTGATAGCTTTACCACTATATGGATAGTCACTATTGTGCTCTTTTTAATAACTGCCCCATGTTTGGATACATTGGTGAGAGACTTCAAAATACTTATAGAAAAGTGTCTTGGAAACAATGGATATATTTGTATCTTCTTAGATTCCTAAATGTATATATGGCAATTTAAACGTGGACTCCTTGTTAATTGCTTCTAGAGGGATATCAGCCATGCTTAATTGACTATACCAATTGAAGAAAGAAGGTCCAAACACTTTGATGCTCTATAGGCACATTTATTGGAACCAGAGGTACACCGCAAAGTTTTGACCCACCAATGGGCCTTTGTCCAGGGGGTCCAGGTGAAATAAGCCTTTTTTTTTGTGGTCAGGAAACATAGGCCGATAGTACGGAGAGAACTATGCGTAATTGTATACATAAATGTCTTTTGGGGTGTGCAGAAACTGACGAGTGGTTTGGACCGTAAAAAAGAGAGGAGAAAATATGATGCAATACTTTATTGAATTCACATATAGACAAATAAATAACAATGGTATTGGATGTATGTCTGATTTCCAGTTCAGGGTGTGGTATGTATGTACAATAGATGGGTGACTTCTAATGGCCCTTTCTCTTTATGATACGTGTAGGAATATTGTGACTTGATGCTGAGGAAGCTCCTATGGTGTCCAGAGAAAGAATCAGGGTTTGAAACCTAATCTGACTAAGAAAATCCTAAAATATAGCATATCTTTTTGTGTAGTGAGAGTGTTCCCATTCAACAATATCAATGAAAAATATGGGAGTTTATCAGCAAATGTCTTGACAAATCATGAAGTACCTTTACTGGACACCAATTGGTGTCTAAAGTGCAAAAAAGGTATTTGCACCGGGGTTCTATATGACTGGTCTTGGTATGTTTTAGTGATCAATATAAATTGTTTTGCTTAATTCAATCTTGCATCTTAAGGCAATTGACTTGATTGGTAGTTTGTTCAAAAGGAGCGGTGTCCAGTAGATACAAGATGGCATGGAATTCCATGCTATCTATTGGCAGTCATTTTGGTTTTTGCTTAGTGTTGCGTTTTTGGATTTCTTTCAACACACTCTCTATGGGATAAAAAGAAAGGAAATGTTTTGTGTTGGGAAACAATGTAAGCATGTGGTGTTTTGTGCAGGTAAGATAGAGTTTACTAGCTTCATGAGCCAATTTGAGCAAAAGGTGACAAAAATGGAAAATGCAACCAAAGTTTCAACAGAAAACGTGTTTATTATATGAAATTCTGGAACAAATTTGTTACAAATCCTAAATGCTTTATTAATCCGATTTTTTTTGTATTTTCAGTCCTGCTTGTGCCAAAGTTGTACTGTGAGACAGTAATACATTCAGTCCATGATTAAACCCAAGAAATTACCCCAAGTTTCTGAATCACACAGGTTCTCCATGGAATGAACGTTGAAAAAAATCCTTAAATTTTAAACGTGAACAAGCATCAGCTGCTTTATTGTGAATACCTCTATATCACTGCATTATATGTGTGTACACTCTATATAAAATTGAGCAACTGCTAGCCATGCTAATTTCCTGAGTAATTTCTTGATTGTTAAAGATTATGAACGACCTTTGTTTATTATGTGACTGGCTGCTTGATTATCCAGAAAACACCTAACTTCTTGACCTTTTATATATGTGCCACCACTACAATGGGAAATTTTCAAACATGGCAGAGGAATTGTCAAAATTGAGCAATTTGGTAGTCTCAGGGGCCTAATGATCTTGGACCCACTCATTAGCTTATATGGCAGTGATAGTTAGTGAGCACACACCTTAAAGAAAAGTGTAACATGCAGGGATTTTGGAAGATTCAAGCGGATTAGGGAGTACCTAAATAAACACATATGTAGAAATAATTTAATTACATGGGAAGTCTACCTTACCCAAGAGTGTTATAACATCTAGACATGTGCAATTCGTTTCGGTCCGAATATGAATTCGGACAAATTTCGGGGAATTCGGACATTCTGGTACTTCCGAATGTCCGAATTGCCGAAGTGCCGAATTGCCGAATTGCCGAAGTGCCGAATTGCCGAGGTACCGAAGTTCCGAAATTACGGAATTTACGAAGTGTTGAAGTGCCGAAGTTCCGAAGTTGCCGAAGTTCCGAAGTGTCAAAGTACCGAAGTGCCGAAACACAGTATTGCCTAAGTACTAATATACTTACCCAGTAAAAGAAGAAGAATGTTACATTGTATACAATTTTAAATAAAAAGTATACAAACATAGCCAGGATTCAGCTGTAAGCATTTGCAACACTTACAACAATCAAGTAACATACATTCATATAAAATGTAAGTTACTTGGCCAGTCAAAGTAATGACAGGAGCGGTGGGTGGGGGCCCTAAATACTAATAAGGGGGGGGATCTAATGTCCTCCCCACCCCTGAGCAGATGGTGGTGGCCCTAAATACTAATAATGGGGGCCCCAAAAATGAAGTCCCCCCCCCCAGGTGACTAGGAGTCCCCAAACACCTAGTCACGCCCTCCCACCCCAAAAAAAATTATCCCCCTACCTACCTCCCTCATCCTAAAAATAATGAGGGGGGAACTTTAATTACCTGTAAAAAAAATAAAACTTACCATTCGATGTTTTCTTTCTTCTAAAAGCTTCTTTTTTCAGCCCCAAAAAAGCCAAATAAAAAACTATAATAACCGACACAATTAAAAAAAAAAACCAAAAAACGAGCGCAAAAAAGAAAATACATCTTCACCCATGGAGGGCTCCACGCAGACTGAGCTCTGCAGGGCGAGGCAAGGCTTATAAAGCCTTGCCCCCCCCTGCAATTAGGCTCAGAGCACTCTGATTGGTGGGTTTTAGCCATCCAAGCAGAGTGCTCTGACAGGTAAATGAAGAGACTGACAGGTAAGTCTCTACATTTACCTGTCACAGCACTCTGATTGGTTGGTTTGAAATTCACCAATCAGAGTGCTCTGTGTCATTTTACACAGCGTGGGGAAGTTCTTTGGAATTTTCCCATGCTGTGTAATTTGACTCATAACACTCTGATTGGTTACTTAATCCACCAATCAGAGTGTTACGAGTCAAATTACACATCGTGGGAAGTCCCGAAATTCCAAAATGTCGAAGTGCCGAAGTTGCGAATTTCCGAAGTGTCGAAGTGCCGAAGTTCTGAAGTGTTGAAGTTCCGAACTTGCCGAAGTTCTGAAGTGTTGAAGTGCCGAATTGCCGAAGTCCCGAATTGCGAAAGTCCTTAATTTCTGAAAGCCGAACCGAACGGAAAATTTTCCCCATGCACATGCCTAATAATATCATTTACGGTACCTATACCTACCTTTCTGAGTTAGTCATATTTATTAATGGGGAACTTTTGTATAATAAATATCAAAACAACTTGACTATTAAAGAGAAAAAAGCAATGATAGATTTAAAAAAAAGATAAAAACATAGTGATTAAAGCCGCCGATAAAGGAGGAGGGGTGGTGCTTCTAAATAAAGAGTCATATATAGCGGAGATTAAACGACAATTAGATGATAAAGAAACATATAAGAAGCTTAAAAATGACCCTTCAATTGAAATAAGGAAAGAATATATAAAAATTTTAGATAGGGGTCTACAAAAGGGCATCTTGACGCTAAAGGAATATAAATTTCTAAATATAGAATGTCCAAGAATACCCGTTATATATGTTTTGCCAAAGTTACATAAAGACATACAGAATCCACCCGGGAGACCTATAGTCTCAGGGATAGGATCATTATTATCACCCCTATCCAAATATGTTGACACCTTTTTACAACCGATAGTTAAGACATGTCCCTCCTTTCTTAAAGACTCTATGAGCCTATTACAGGTTTTAAAGGATGTCAAGTGGGAAAAGGATTTTTTGCTTGTCACGTGTGATGTGGCCAGCCTTTATACGTGTATTCAACATGATAAAGGCTGTGAAGCAACAAGATCTTTCCTCCAAATCTCAAAAATGTATCCGGAGGAGCAAATTGATTTTATATTAGAGTCTATTCAATTGATTTTAAATAATAATTTCTTTTGGTTTGAGGGGGACTTTTATCTGCAATGTAGAGGAACAACTATGGGGACCAGGTTCGCCCCCAGTTATGCTAATCTTTTTATGGCTTTCTGGGAGGAACAATTTGTTTTTTCCCAGCATGACTGGGTCGCGAACCTGGTCCTCTATAGAAGATACATTGATGACATTTTTTTTATTTGGAAAGGTGATGAATCATTGGTTTTAGATTTTTTAAATTATCTTAATACTAATCAGTGGAATATTAAACTAACTCATGTAGTAAATAGCCAAACGATTGATTTTCTAGACCTGAATATCTATATAAAAAAAGATAAAATTGAAACCTGTACTTTTTTTAAACAGGTGGATGTGAACAGCTTTATTGAAAAAGGTAGCTGTCACTTTCCACCCTGGCTGGATAATATTCCGAGAGGTCAGTTCCTTAGATTGAGAAGGAACTGCTCAGAAATAGAAAAATATAACCTACAGGCCTCTACATTGAAAGGACAATTTTTAGAAAAAGGCTATGAAAATGAAATCCTTGAAAGTACAATTCAAGAAATTGAAGAATTAAAAAGAGAAGATTTGTTAAAATATCAACAAAAGAAAGATAACAAACATGAAGACACGATTCCACTAATATTTAATTTTAATAAAAATCATTCTAAATTAAAACGTATTTTTAACAAAAATTGGCACCTAGTTAAACAGGATGATGATATTGCACCTTATATAGGGGAGAAACCAAAAATTATATATAGGGGGGCACAAAATCTTAAACAGATTTTAACTTCGAGTTTTATTGAAAAAACTGACAATAATTTTTTAAATAGTCAGAAAGCTTTATTAAAAGGATTTAATTTCTGTGGTAGTTGTATGGGGTGTAGAACATCTAAAGTAAAAGAAAGGAAGATGTTGTCCTTCCACTCCAATGTTAATTTGAAAGAATATAAGATAAAAAAATTTATTTCCTGCAAAACTAAAAATGTTGTGTATGTGTTAGAATGCCCTTGTGGCCTGCAATATGTGGGCAAGACATCCAGGTGTGTGGCCACGAGGGTGCGGGAACACATATACAACATCAAAAAAGGATTCAAAACACATAGTGTTTCTTTACATTTTTTAGAACATCATAATCAAGATCCAAGTGGAATTAAATTTTATGGAATCCAAGCTGTGACTAAACATTGGAGAGGGGGTGACATTAACTCTAACTTAAGTAAATGTGAAATGGGCTGGATTTTTAATTTAGATACACTATCACCTAAAGGTCTCAATATGGATTTTGAGATGAGTGTACTTATTTAATTACTTTTAAGGTTATTAATATATATTATTTAATAATATATATTTTAATAATATATAATTTTTTAACTACATTGTTTTTACAGTTTTCTGATTAATAATATCTCTTTCCCTTTAAATTTCTCTCTTTCTCCGTTTTTATCTCCTTTTTTTTATTTTATATAACATGTTATTAATTAGATTTGATATATAAAATTAGATTTTTTTTGGATATACAAATGTATTGTTACAATGATTATAAAATGAAATAAGTTTAAGGATAAGAGGCACAGAAATTTGAAGAAAAAACATTGCCAGGACATCCTTATGTAGACTATATGGTTAAAGAATGTTCAAATATGTCTGCAACAACTTCATTGACTTAATATGAGTCACTTCCGGTCCGGCGAAAACGTCTGACGTCAGACGCAACGTGACGTGAAAGAGGGCGGGAACGTGGAAGCCGCCCCCCGGAACCAGGAAGTAGGAGGAGGACATCACGACGGAAACGTTTGGGCGCCAAATTAGAACACCAGTGAGGATATAAATACCTAACATGGCGACCACTACTTTATGCACTTTGAAAAAGATTTTATTCTAGTCGAAACGCGTTAGTGTTATTTTTTTATGCACTTTATAGATGTCTTTGTACATTTAGTGCTGCTATTTTGTTTTATGCACTTTATATATGTCCCTGTATATTTGTTAATATTATTAAATTTTGAACAAGTATCCCCACTCTTGGAGTTATTATATCTCCTGTATCCTGATCCAAGTGGAGAATCCTGGAGACGTGGTGGAGTTCAATATACCAGGGAATTACTAAAGAGCAACTATAGTCAGAGCCTACTATACGTGGCTCTGCAAAGTGTGAGTGAAAAATCCACATTTGCTTATTATATTATTTGGAAAAACAGTATTATGCTATGTTTGGATCTTTTTGTATATAGGTTACATCTAAAGGACTGACCAGTGTCTCTAAGTATACCATATACATTTGTATTTGCACTCCTCTATCTTTATCTTTTACATATAATCAACAGAAGTAATTGTGATTTAACCATTTATCGATTTTTTATAATGCATGACAGACTCTAAACCCACAGAACCATAACTTGAGAAACATAAGATGTTTATATTAGATTAAAAGACAAAGGAGAGAAGAGAGGGAAAAAAAACACAACAAAAAACTCAAGCTGAAATGTCATACTATATAAATCCATGATATGCAATAACATAAAAACCACTAGAGGGCCCACAATGTCTGTATATACCCCTTCAAACATATTATTTTGTATTCCCCATACTGAAAAATCATATTAAACTAAACATAATGAAATAGAATTGGCCGAACGAATTGGAGTGGCCGAATTAGGGCTAAACTCCTGAAAGGTAGGCTTCCTGAGACTGAACAATCACTTAACACAATATGGGCAGCCAAACAAGGTCAAACAATGGAATTGGAGTGACCGAATGTGGGGTATTGTAAAACTAGGAATCACGAATGCTTAACCCCTATGAGAGGCCAAACAAAGGTGAATAACATCCTTAATTTGGCCGAACAAGGGCAGAAAGCTTTCTCATAGTTAGTTGTTTTGCTAAAGCTTTGAATTCTCTGACGCAAATGTGAGCATTCGCAAGCTGTGAGCGTTCCTCCGGTAGAAGAGATTGATGTGTGAGCATTCCTTTCAGGTGGGAACAGGAATTAAGAGCACCTCCAACAACGTATCCAGGTAATATAGGCGGATAACCACTGCAACTACTACAGGCTCTCTCCTTCATATATGTATAGTGTAAATTGTATTAGCCGTATTACCATTATATTGTAATACCAGAGTATTGCAATATGCAATGATATCATTTTATTGGACTAACATAATACTTAAAAGACAAGCTTTTACGGTATGCATGTATATTAATGTGTGCATTAGTAATGTATATAATTATGCCTTTAATATTTCCACATATATTAATATACATGTATATATGCATAAAACACAAATAAATGTCATTAATATATAACATATATGTAATGAACATGCATTGGCCCAGTCTTGCTGCTAGGTGCACACTCCAGCACAATAATATATTCAAAGCGAAGAGCACCCTCATAGGACTTCAAAATAAACAAAATAAACTTTCCTTAACTTTCCTTAATATGTCAAGTAATAGGACTGAAACATTAATTATATACAAATGCATGTTTGCTTAAAATAAATCCGTTATTTTGTTTATTTTGAGGCCATATGAGTTCTTCCTTTCACTTTTTCAATTTTAAGTGATCTTTTCTACCTCTACATCTGCACACTATGCTGGTGCCGACGCATTTTTAGGCTGGTATAGAATTTTTGTCCACAGCTATTTTCATTTCCAGTACAGCCACGCAGACCATTCCCTATTATAGCATGTTGAATGATAAGAGAACATTATCACCAGTGTGTAAAAGTGTCAGGGTAAGTACTGCCAAAATATGCAAAACATGGGATGACCAAACTACACAAAAAAAAAAATAGATTTTTTTGACACTATACTACCGTCATACCCTTTACGGTATATGATACTGATTATGGTGTAGTATCAATAACAGTGTTCCAATTGAATCATATAATATTCACACTCTTCTGTCAGGCATTCATACTGGTGAAACTGCTGTGATATACTTGATGTACCAGTATGGCCAGTCAATCAGGGCTGGCGCTACCTGTTAGACGGACTATGCAGCCGCCTAGGGCGCCCCTTGGGAAGGGGTGCAGCCAGGAGCGCTAGCCCCCCTCATGCTGTAGCCGCCCGAGCGCTCTGTAGAGAGCTCAGGCGGCTGCAGCTTTGCCCGGGCTGGTGCGTCCATGAGGGCCCACCGCCCGGGCGCAGCATAAGGAGAGGGGCTGACAGGAGGGAAGCGCTCAGCGCTCCCTCCTGTCTCTCCCTCACTGTAGTGTGGCCGAGCTCTGTATGGTCCGCGATTACAGGGAGCATCTGTCTCCTGTACCCGGCCGGACTAACAGGAAGTGCACACGAAACAAAAGCTCCCTGTACCCGCGGACCATACAGAGCTTGGCCACGCTACAACAGTGGTGGGGGGGGGGGGAGAAGGAAATTGAGGGGGCAGAGAAGGAAATTAAGAGAGGGGGGAGGAAATTGAGGGGGAATCGAGGGGGGGAGAAGGAAACTGGAGAGGGGAGGAAGAAACTGGAGAGGAGGGAGAAATTGAGGGGAGAAGAAGGAAATTGGAGAGGGGAGGGAGAAGGAAATTGGAGGGGGAAAGAAGGAAATTGGAGAGGGGGGAGAAGGAAATTGGAGAGGGGGGGGAGAAGGAAATTGACAGGGGGGAGGGGGAGAAGGAAATTGAGGGGGGGGAAGAAGGAAACTGAGAGGGGGGGGAGAAGAAGGAAATTGAGAGGGGAGAAGGAAATTGAGGTGGGGAGAAGAAAATCTGAGAGGGGAGAAAAAGGAAATTGGAGAGAGGGGGGGAGAGCAAACCGATAGGGGAGAAGAAGGAACATGGAGGGGGGGAGAAGAAGGAACCGAGAGGGGGAGGAAGGAACATGGAGAGGGGGAGAAGAAGGAATGGAGAGGGGAGAAGAAGGAAATTGAGGGGGGAAAAGGAAATTGAGAGGGTGGGGGGTAGAAAGAAATTGGAGAGGGAGGAAGGAATTTGGAGATGGGGAGTGAAACTGACAGAGGGGGGAGAAGGAAATTGATGGGGGGGAGGGGGAGAGATTGACATCCATCACACTCACACACAATGCACCCCTTGCACACAGAAAAACACACAATGCATTGCACACAGACACACATACACAAGCAATGCATCCCCTACACACAGCAACACACAATGCACCCCTTACACACACTCAATGCATCCCTTACAGACCCACACACTGCATCCCATATATACACAAACTCACCTTGCAGCCCTTACACATACAAACACAGATTCACACAATGCATTCCTTACACACATCAGGACATCCCCTACACACTCCACCCCCTGTGAACAAACTCATTGGTGGAACATGAATGTGGACCCTGGGACCCAGACCTGAGCTGTGTAAAAGGCCCCCCAAAAAATGTGGAGCTAAGCCCCAGAACATTGATTTGTGGACCATTACAAACAGCCTCCAGAGAGCCTTGTTCTACACCCAGACCAGTGGAGCCAGACTGCAGCTAGAGCCCATCATCATCCTCATCTGGTTGTAAGTAGGCAATCTAGTATATTATTAGTGACACTAATCTCTAATTTACCTCACATTAAAGAAACACTATAGTCCCCAGAACCACTACAGCTTAATGTAGTGGTTCTGGTGTCCATAGCCTGTCCCTGCAGGCAGGGCCGGATTAACATAGGGGCTGATGGAGCTGCAGCTCTAGGCCCAGGCCCATGGAATAGGCCCATTGATTTAAAAAAAAAAAAAAAAAAATTATTCCTTTTTTTTTTTACTTTTTTTTTTCCACACACTACTCTTAGGGATTCCACCTGGCTTTTATTTTATTGGCACAGCCAATATAAATGCTGGTATTTTTCTCAGTATAAATGGAGATTACTCTGCAATACCAACACTGGCCAGTAGGGGTCGCTGTATGTGGAGACATGCAGGGATAGGAAGTTCCAGCATATCCCTCCCTGCCTATCTATACTCACTGATCTGCAGGGGTGCAGCTACAGAGAGTCCAGACAGCAACTCCCACCCTGCAGAGACAGACTACAGGTCAGGGAAGTAAGGGATGGGGGGAAAGACTGCAAGGAGACATTCACTGAGACACTAAGGGACACTGGGAGACATTATGGCAGACACTGAGACACTAAGGGACATTGGGAGACATTATGGCACAGACACATGGGGACACAGTGTCCCCATGTCTCCCAGCCAGTGTCCCTGGTGTCTCAGTGCCCCCTAGTCTCCCAGTGACCCCTAGTGCCCCCAGTCTGCCAGTGTCTCACTGTCCCCATGTCTCCTAGTGCCTCCATGTCTCTCAGTGCCTCAAGTGTCACAATGTCCCCAAGCTAGTGTCCCTAGTGTCTGTGACCCTGGTGTCTCAGTGTCCCCATGTCTCCCAGTGCCCCCATGTCTCAATGTCCCCATGTCCCCCAGCCAGTGTCTCTATTATCTTTGTCCCTGGTGTCTGTGTCCCCATGTCTTCAAGTGTCCCCTATTTTCCATTGTCCCCATGTGTCCCAGCCAGAGTCCCCTACTCTCCCAGTGTCACTGGTGTCTCCATGTCCCTAGGTCTCCCTGTGTCCCCAGGTCTTCCGTCTTCCTAGTGTCCTAGTGACATGGGGACCCTGGGATACATGGGGACACAGGGAGACATGGGGCATTGAGACATTGATACATAGGATCACTGGGAGACCTGGGGATACGACACTAGGGGACACTGGAAGACATGGGGCACTGAGACACTGATACATAGGAACACTGAGACCTGGAGTAATCGACACATGGGGCCACTGAGTCATGGGGCACTGGGAGGAATCCATCTATACAGCAGAATCAAACTAAGTAGTTTTTTGGTGATTTTACAGCACTTTCTCTAATGTCACTCCTTGTGATTTACATCATGTGATGTCACCCACACATATTTAATTATGCACATTAGTAAGGCCGGTATGTTTTTCCAAGAAAGGTGGCAACCCTAACTACTTTTCACATACTCTTACTTAAGTATGGAAACTTAAGAGCGATGTATGGGAACAAAACTTGTGTGGACTGGCTGACCATGAATATAGTTAAAGGGACACTATAGTCACCAGAACAACTACAGCTTATTGAATTTGTTCTGGTGAGTAAAATCATTACCATCAGGCTTTTTGCTGTAAGCACGGTCTTTTCAGAGAAAATGCTGTGTTTACATTACATCCTAGTGATAACTTCACTGGCCACTCCTTAGATGACTGTTAGAGATCCTTCCTGGGTCATGGCTGCCTAAAATGCATCCAAACATTCAGTGTCTCCTCCTTCTGCATGCAGACACTGAACTTTCCTCATAGAGATTCATTAATTAAATTCATCTATATGAGGAGATGCTGATTGGCCAGGGCCGTGTTTGAATCATGCTGGCTCTGACCCTGATCTGCCTCTTTGTCAGTCTCAGCCAATCCTATGGGGAAGCACTGTGATTGGATCAGGCCACCACTTCTAATGATGTCAGCAGACTGCTTGTTTTTATGAGTCTAACAGCATGCAGAGTTACAGCTTCAGGCTTGAATATAGTAGGATTTTGCTATATTTATGGAGGCATGAGGGGCCCAGGGGAGCTAGATGGTGGTGTTAACACTATAGGGTTATGAATTCACGTTTGTGTTCCTGACCCTATAGTGATCCTTTAAGGTAATGCTGACTTTGGTCTCTCTAACACTGTGGGCATTTGTAAGCAGGGGCCCGGGCTCGCGCACAGGGGCCACTTGCTTCTCGGTATCCTAGGAAGGAGTGATGGCCGAGAGTCACTTCCTCCCACAGAGGAGAAGAGGAGCCACACAAGTGAAATGGAGGAGGCAGGAAGAAGGGGGACTGGTCTGAGAGAGCCAAACCCCAACTCCCAACAGCCTCAGCAACCAGTGTGGACACTGGGGACACCACCCCCCAAGGTAAGAAACTGGAGGGTGGGTTTAAAAGTGTAAGTTTGAGTCAGTATGTCTATGTAAGTGTCTGTTTGTGTTAGTGTGTCTGTCCGTGTATGTGCCTGTGTCTGTGTGTATGTCACTATGTCTGCCAGTGTATGTGTCTGTATGTGTCAGTATGTCTGTCAGTGTATGTGCTGTGTCTGCGTGTGTCACTTTGTCTGCCAGTGTATGTGTCTGTCTGTGTTAGTATGTTTGTCACTGTATGTTTATGCCAGTATGCCTGTCAGTGTATGTCTATATGTGTCAGTATGTCTGTCAGTGTGTCTGTCAGTATATGTGTCTGTGTCTGTATCACTATGTCTGCCAGTGTATGTGTCTGTCTGTGTCAGTATGTCTATCTGTTTATGCCAGTATGTATGTCAGTGTATGTCTGTGTGTGTCAGTATGTCTGTCAATGTGTGTATCAGTTTGTCTGTCAGTGTATGTGTCTTTCTGTGTTAGTATCTCTGTCTGTGTATGTGTCTGTGTGTCACATGTCTGACAGTATATGTGTCTGTGTATATGTATGTGTTTGTATGTTGTTATATCTCCATATTTGTATGTTTTCATTGTGTGTATCTGTGTGTCTAAGTAACTGCATGTGTGTCAGTGTTTGTATCTGTGTATCTTTTTGTCTGTATGTGTATTGGTGTGTGTATCTGCGTCAATCTGTGTGTCTGTATCTGCATGTGTGTCAGTGTGTAAATCTTTGTATCTGCATGTGTTTCAGTGTATGTGTATGATATCACAGTGTGTGTGTGGCAGGGTCTGTGTATATGTGCATACATCTCAACATTCAAATGCCAACAATACACACAAATACACCCCTGCATTCAAACTTCAACCCTACATATAAACACACTCCTGTATTGAAAAGTCAACACTACATTCAAACACACTGTATTTTACACCAAAATTAAATATCAATACACATATATGAAACCAGGACACCAGCACTCACCTGAACATGCATAAATGGGGTGCTGCTGAGGGCCAATTTATACAATACACAAGATCCAGCGCACTCCTTTATCTACAAAACAGCAACTTCAATGTTGACAGATTGTATTCGTTTTGTTAAAAAGACCTAATCTAGGCAAAAATAATGGGGGTTTAGTTACATTATATGATCCTACATTGCATAAGCCTGACAAGTTGCTGTTTAGTGGATAAGTGAGTGCGCTGGATCTTGTGTATTAAATATCAATACACCCCTGCATCCGAAAACCAACACTACAAATAAATGAATACTTACATTCATACGCCAGCACCACATACAAACACACCCCTAAATTCACACAAACATACTCCATACAAAAACATGCTAACATTTAAACATACAAACACTTCTTAGTGCTAAACACAACCCTGCAAGAATGGGGAAATGGTAGACTCCAGCTGTCAAAGCAAGTGTTGAACGACAGATAGGCATCTACCTTTTGCCCACTTTTGCGGTAGAGGGGTCCAAAACAATTCTCGCATTAAGGTCCTTCCTACTTTAGTTCTTCCACTGCATTGGGGTGGATGGCGTGATTGCATGCCTGGAAGTGGGAGGGAGTGGAGTCCAGGGGGCCCAAGAAAATGGTTTTCTAGGGTCTAGTCAATATTAAAGGCTGCACTTGCTGGGGCAGTTCCCTGGCATCCCCAGATATAGGATACCAAGGAAGCAACCCAAGATGGCAGCACATGACCCTGAAATTGGGACAATCCCACCAGATCTTAGACTGTTGCAAGATAAGCATTACTTTTTTTCTAGCCTACTTAAATATTCTTAAAAATTATTCCACTAACTCGAGCTCTAATAATTAAATAACCTAACCAAAACTTTGCTCCTGGCTTAACCTATGATGTTTACCTTTTATACAATCTTATCTGAACCTTGTATTTCCCGTCCAACTTTACCTTTTACATTGTAAGGCTGAAAACCCTACTGATTTGGTTCGTTACTCTCATCTAAAATTCTACGGTATAATCCCACTGGAAAATCCTTCATTTCTTGTATCGTACTGGACAAATCTGATAGCATGTAAATAATATATTATTTAAATTATTATTATTCTTTTCAATAAAGGTAGGTCCTAACTTTCTATCCTTTTTTTTTTTTTTAATTAGACTTTAAATAACTTCAAGAATCCTCTTTAAATTCATTATTTAAACAAATTAAAATTAAAGAAATAAAGAATTGGGCCAAGGACAGATCAGCAACTTTGAAGCAAGTGGAAAGTAAGTTTTTCTCTCCTTGGCATTCTGCTATTTAACCCTGAAATAAAAATAGTTTCAGATCTAATATTGTTTAATTTATATCATTACCTTGTGCGTGGCATATTATCAAACACTTTCAAATTTTTCATAGAAAACAAGTAAATTAGTGTGACAGGATCTATTAATCATAAAACTACACTGGCTTCCACGTAACATTGAATTTAAATTAGATGAAGATCTTAAATGTCAAACCTTATCCATTTCAGTTCCTTTTCATCTATAGCAGCGATAACTATACGGTGTTATATTATATATGTGCTTGCAGCCTGTGTGCCTGTGTAGATAATACAATTGTACAGGTGTTTCTTAAAAACCATATTAGCATTGCACTTAACATTTTAATAAATAATAAGGTGGAAAATAACACAATTTAGTGTGAGTGGAATTAATGTGTTATGTGCATAACTAAGATATTTTCCCTTTTATTGGAGTAGTGGTGTCTTAAATTCCTAAGATTTTAGATTGAATGAAGATTTGACTGTGTCCCTGAGGTTATTCCATAATTGCGGTGCTCTGTAAGAAAAGGAGGATTGAGACACTTTATTTTTGTATTGCGGAATGCTAAATATCGTGCTAGCGCTGGATACTGGATCGGAGGTGGGAACATCCGGGGAGAGCATTCTACTCAGGTAGGGTGGGAGCTTCCCAGAAATGCTCTTATGCACAAGGCTGGAAAGATGAAGAGTGTGTCGGGATTCCAGCGACAGCCAGTTTAATTCTTTTAACATGTCACAGTGTTGGTTAAAGTAATTCCATTCTAGTACAAAGCGGCAGAACGAATTATATAACGTATTAAGTTTTTTACGGTGGGTTTGCGATGCGGGGGCATACACTACATCCCCATAATCAATGACCGGCATTAGCATTTGTTACACTATCTGTTTCCTTACTATAGGGCTTAGGCAGGATTTGGTTCTTTACAGGGCACCTAGTTTTGTGTAAAGTTTTGAAGAGATTTTTTTCAATGTGAAGGCCAAAGGATAGATTGGTGTCTAGCAACATACCTAGATATTTAAAAGAGCAGACTGCTGTCAGTGTGCTATTTGAATTCGTTCTGATACACAATTCTTGATTTTGTAGTTTACGTAATTTAGGTACAGTTCCATTGTAACGGTTTTGTCAGGATTTAGGAAGAGTTTGTTATCCGCTATCCACTTTTCTACCTCTGTGAATTGGTTTTGGAGCACAGCCTCAAGCTGCGGTACATTGGGTTTACAAGCATAGATTACAGTGTCGCCTGCATACATGTGTACAGTTGAGGATTTGCAGACGTTAGGCAGATCATTTATAAATAATGTGAACAGCGGGGGCTGAGTATGGAGCTTTGTGGAACACCACACGTGACTGGAAGAGGAAGGGAAGAGCTATCAGAAATGGCCACATATTGCAATCGGTCTGAAACGTATGATCGAACCCAGGTTAGCGGACATTCACCAATGCCTGAGTTTTTAAGTTTTTGCAAAAGAATGCCATGGTCTACTGTGTCAAAGGCCTTGGCAAAATCAAGGAAAACAGCTCCAGTTAAGTCTCCTTGTTCCATGCCAATTTGGATGTCGTTGCAAACTTTTAAGAGGGCAGTCGAAGTTGAGTGATTTGGACAAAAGCCTAATTGTTCAGGAGGTCAGATAATTTGATCATTGATAATATTCACATAGTTGCGTGTGGATGCATTTTGCCAAGATTTTTGACAATACAGCAATGCTATTGGGTGATAATTAGATACCAAAGTATTGTCATCACTTTTATGGATAGGTACAACTTTTGCAGTCTTCCAAAGTTTGGGAATGTATCCTGACACCAGGGATTCATTGATAAGGGTATTGACAGGTTTAACAATTGCTGGTGCATGGAGCTTCAGCAACATTGCTGGGATTTGATCTGGTCCACACTGGATTTTTATTTTTAAATTATTAAGATGTTTATTAACGACACTAACAGCACTGTTACAGCAATCACATTGAGTACATTGAGAACTTTTACAAATAAATACAATGGAGGCAGTATAGACCAAATAGCATAAACAACGTATTAAGTTATCCCGACTCCATTAAACCAAGTGGTTACATTGCGTCTCAATAAATTGGGTGGAGGGATACTCCTCGAGTTCACTATGGCATCTATCCCAATCCGTAAAAGTGTCAGTGTCGGTACCGAGTATTAATTCATGAACAGTACAGAAAACAAAGACAATAAAATAAGGATGTAGACAAAATAAAGTAATATCGTATATAGTAAGAACTTGTATACAAGTGTCCCTCCACCCCCAGTGGACTATTGACTACAACATTGGGGTATGTATAGAGTAAATTAGAGAATAAATGGCAAGTGTTAGAGTGATTGGTCCTGGACCAGTTTCTGCTAGCAATGTGTCCCCTGCCAGTAGAATGTAGATATTTTATGAATAGGCAGAGAGTTAAGTACATCCCACTCTCTACTAAGCCTTAAAGTAGATTAGCTCAGTGCAGTTGGCCTGATATAATAGTCATGCTCTGAAGGTCTTGAGAAGGGCTGTCTAATCGTATGGGATTGATAGTTTTCAGATTGCACACATTGGGGTTATGAGTGTGTCTTTATTGAGTTCCAATCATTTCTCCAAATATGTTCTGCTTCTTCATTGTATTTTCCAAGTTTAATTTGTTTGTGTGCCATGAGCTTGTAGTCCCAGTTAGTGTTAATCTGGTTAAGTAGTGCTTCCCGTAAGGGTGATGTCAAAGATTTGAATGCCCTAGCAATTGGTGTATTGGAGGCTATAAGAATGTTGAAGTGCAGTTTTTAGTCCACTTTAGGCAAAATCTCTTGCCACATAAAAAGAGGCATCTATGTGCAGGACGATAGCTACTATACTCTATACTATTACCCAAAAGTAGTATGTTGTCCCAACCTCATTATTGCATCTCCAACATTTGTTGGATGAATTGAGGTATATGTGAGCTACATTGTGTGGCAACGGTATTGCAGCTTCCTTTAAAGTTCAAGATGAGACGCACAGGACGTATTGCCCATGGGTGCTTGAAAGGGTTTCTCCCACATATTGGAAAATGTCTTGCCCATCTCCCCTTGCCAGGAGGTCATAGAATGTTCTGTAGTGCACTGACTGTCGACTAAAAGAAGCAGATATATAGTAGACAATTTTTCTAGGTTGGGATCCTCCAAACAAATAGTTTTCAAAGTAGTCATGGCTGGTCTCTTGATTTGTTGGGCAGGAGTTGTAAGAAGAGACTTTAGTTGAAGGCATGTAAAAAGTGCTCTAGAATTGGGAGAGGAGTTCTGGAACTTGTTTCATTATTGTGTTGTGATACAGATGGACATGTGTACATCCCTTGGGTATCCACATAGTGTAAACAAAAGGTTGAGGTTTTGTAGATATATACTGTAAAGGGGTGTGGCCAATGATATTGGTATGCCCCCACATAAGCCAGTACGTGTTGTATCCCAAGTGTGGAGGAGTAACTTGGTAGTGCACCAATTCAAGAGTCACTTCTAGACAAAGATTGTTGACACTCTGACCCAATAAGGAGACATAACTGGACAAGAGACAGCACCAAGATACTAATTATGCCGTTTTAAGGAGAGGTCTATGTGTATTTTTATAGTGACTCTTTGTGCAAGGCAAGATGCCTAATACACTGGTTTCTTAGGCCCGGAAGCGTATCTAAAACTCTCATGTGATACATTTTATTATTTAAAGGAAACTAATTAAAGGACCACTATAGTCACCCAGACCACTTCAGCTCAATGAAGTGGTCTGGGTGCCAGGTCCCCCAGGTTTTAACCCTTCAAATGTAAACATAGCAGTTTTAGAGAAACTGCCATGTTGACATTGAGAGTTAATCCAAAATCTAGTGGATGTCTTCCTGACAGCCGCTAGAGGCGCTTCTGCGACACTGAATGAGAATATCACATTCAGCGTGCAGAACGTCCATAGGAATGCATTGGGAAATTTTTTTAATGCGCGTGCGACTCTGGCCGCTAATGCGCATTCCACTCCACTTGGGAGCTGACGTCTGAGTGGGAGGAGAGGTCACCAGCGCCGAGGGAGCCCGGCACTAGATTAAAGTAAGTAGCTGAAGGGGTTTTAACTCCTTCAGCCCAGCGGGAAACCTAAGGGTTATATAGTGTCAGGAAAACGAGTTTGTTTTCCTGGCACTATAGTGATCCTTTAAGTATTTTACAATAATTTTTTCCACCATGTCTCTCCTCTTCATTCTCATTTAAAATATGAAAGATTTAAACAAAATTGTAGAATTAAACAAAATGCAGACATTAATTTGATAAGTGCTACTCAACAGTACTGTAATCTTACTTGAATATTTTCTAATATATACACCTAATGTCCTTATTACAATACATGAATATACTTTTTTTTTTTTTTTTACAGGATTTCAGAAAATATAAGTCTGTTTTAGAATATTGTAATGCAGTACTGAATATTATCAAGTTATCTTACTACTGTGAAGTTCTACAAATTCTCAATTATTTTTGTCATCTAGACGGTTCCTAATTTATACTTGGCAAGAGTTATGATAAATAAAAGCTCTGACATAAAATATTCATCGGAATGTTTTATATTACATTAGCACTAAGAGAGGATTATTAAGATAGTGTCAATTATGTTAATGTGAAATTATGATAATGTCCAGATGTTTCTTGTGTCACAATTATGGTTTATGGGATACAAATGCATCATTACTACAGCAAATTATTACTAGGATATATTGCTAGTATTTTTTTTATGGGGAAAACTCATAACAGAGACAACAAATCCTGCAGATTGTCTCAATTTATTTCTCTGTTTTGTTCTCTATAACGAGGTGGGTTCACGTCTACAGGATATTTGAAACAAGAGAATTATGACAAGAAGAATAGAATTCAAATGTATCAAATTATTTTATTGTAATAATTAAAATATCACAACTAAAAAAACAAAATCACAACATTTGTTATACACATTTGAGGTAACTAAGAGTAGAACAATTAAAAAACAAAACAATAATAAAAATGTATTATATATATTTATATGTATTATATTTTTTCCTCCTTTAGATGTAGGTTGGCACAATTTGCTTGCAGTTACCAAAATAACTTTAGCTTAATGAAGCAGTATTGGTGCATATACCATGCCTCTGCAGTCTCACTGATCAATTCTCTGCCATTTAGGAGTTAAATCACTTTGTTTATGCAGCCCTTGGCACACCTCCCTGCATGTGACTTGCACAGCCCTCATAAACCGTTCCAGTAAAAAGTCATCTAATGTGTACACTTTCTTTATTGCAAATTCTGTTTAATTGAGCATGTCTTCTCTGTTATTTGCTTGCTAGATCCTGCAGGAGCCTCCTTTATGCAATTAAATATTAATTTACAGAGCAGGATATAAAAACCATATAAAACCATTTTGTTTCCATGCACGTTGTGTCAGTCACAGTCAGTGGAGGTGAGGCTAGGGATTCATAAACAGAAACAAAGTGATTTAACTCCTAAATGGAGAATTGAGCAGTGAGACTTCAGAGGCAT
>OW240917.1:220667348-220680621 GCA_933207985.1 Pelobates cultripes | reverse complement strand
TGCTTGATCACTTCTTTACAAAGACATTTTCATCAATTTGGAAATCAATATGTAGAAAGTTTCTATTTTTCAGTTCTTTAATTTATTCCACAGTTTTTCCACTCAGGTGTATTTATTGCAGGAAGACATCCTTCGCTCAGTTGAGTGTGCTAGTAATTTTGGATATAAAAGATCAATGCACTAATACATTTATAGCAGAACCATATAAGTAATGTCAGAGAGTAAGCATTGCATGTGTTTTGCAATACTTAAACAATGTACTGTAGCGGACTATGAAATGAAGAATTGTAAACTTAGCCACATACAGTAATGAAAAGAAACCAATTATTTGGTCTTCAGATTTGTACATTTAGATACATGACAGAGGCACACAATCAAGTGTTGAGAAACATATGAAACACATGTATTGTAATTCTCACATCTTTGATCTTTTTTGGTAGGACATAATTCTTTTGTCAGTGACCAGTAGAGTTCATGGTTTGCTTTAGCCATTCCAGGCAGTGCACGTGTTGGAACACAGAGGTTAGAATAAAAGTATTCTAATTGGAACAGCAACTAACATTACATTGTCATTGTGAAAAGTCAATTTGAAACAACTGACAACATTTCTTGGGGATCTAGGATCTTTTCCCGAGGTTTACCAATTTCCAGACCCCTTGCTGTTTCTACTGCATCAATTTTTTCCCAATCAGAAAAAGAGATTGGTTGGATTTCTGTGAAAGACAAAACATACAAAGCAGTGTTATAAATCGGCAGGCTTAAGAAATATCGAGTGATGTTTGAGTGTTAGAGAGATCACACTTACGTTTGAGTGAAAGTAATTTCTGTATGGCTGCAGCTCCTGGTCGGGACTCTGAACAGTTTAGGTTTCCTGATTTCATATCCTCCAAAATGGCCTGAGCGGTTTCAAAACCATCAGACATGGTAGTTGTGATAACACCAACAGGGCCTCTCTTTACCCAACCACTGCAGTACAAACCTGCAGAATGAGTTAAAAAAAAAAAAATATATATTATTTTTTTTATTTTTTTTTTATTACACACACACACACACACACACACACAAAAAAATAACGACGATACCAGTAAAAACACAACACTCACCTGGAGATTCCTTTACTCTGCCCATAGAGTTCGGGATCACTCCCTGCTTGGGGAGGAAGGGTACAGCTTGGGAGATGGGGATGCTTTTGTAACCAATGCTACTAAGGACTAATCCACCGGATACATCCTCTACCTGTCCCGTAGGGACTGCTATAGAATTATCCCCAGTACCCTGTGCAACACAACATATGAAAAGATTGACTGGAGATCAGAGCATACAACTCGTTTTGATAGGAGTCTCTGACATAATTAGAACAGTCTCAAAGAGACACTTACTTCTATCCGTGTGACAGAAAGCCGGACCCCAGCTGCTTTATTCCCATCTTTACTGGGTAGAATCTCAATGGGGCTCCTAAAAAAACGTAAGCTCCACTCTCTCTCAGCTACACTCCAACGGGTAGCATCCTTTTCAGTAGGCTCTTCTAAAGCAGACTTAACCAACAGTTCAGTAAGGCGTTTCCTAGGCCGAGGCAAGTCTAGGAGAGCAAAGTAACAGAGAGGAGAAATGGTCACAAAAAGAAGAAAAGTTATATAAATAAAAAAAATAAAAAAAAATATACATGATAAACCATAATACAATGTTAACCCCTTAAGGACTGAGGCACGCTGTACAAGTTGTGATAAAAACAAAACGTAAACAAAACCTTGAATTTGCGCTATATGTCTGGTCAAGAGTAATTCAAGTCTTTCCTATTACGTGCACCCACACTTATCATATATAATTTTGTTCAGGAGAAACAGGGCTCTCATGTCACATAAAATATTAATATGAATAATGCAAAAAAAAGTGAAAAATGCAAAAAACGAATTTGAATGCTAACTTTGGCCAGTGTTTGTGACTAAGCGGCTACTAAAAAAAGACTGGACATACCCCATTTGCGATACCTTGGGTTGTCTACTTTTGCAAATGGTATGCCATCATGGGGGTAATTCTCATTTCTGGGCTACCATACGCTCTCATAGGCAACGTAACCAATCAAGCAAATTTAAAATGTGAAAAAAGTAAACTCAAGCCTTATATTTGACTCTAACTTTTGAAAACACCATAAAAACTGTACATGGGGGGGGTAACGTTTTACTCATTATACTCTGCTGAACACAAATATTAGTGTTTCAAAACAGTAAAACATATCACAACAATTATATCATCAGTGAAAGTGCAGTTTGTGTGTGAAAAAAATCCAGAGCAAAAAACAGTACCCCCCCCATGTACAGGTTTTGTTGTGCCCAGGAAAGTTACAGGTTTAAATAAAGGGCTTGTGAAACAAATTCTCTGGACTTTCTGCCTGGGTTGTCAGGCAGGTCCCTCAAACTGTAATTAATAAAAAAAAAAGTACTTAATTATGTAAAAATAATATAAATATATATATACACATACACACATTTATAACGTTATATTAAAATGTATTTTGATTTAAATATATGTAATTTTATATCAAAATACAGTTAGAACAAATTTAAACCGGTATATAATTCTTTAATTTAATTTTATTATTTTTTAATGAAATTTTTTTCAATTTATTTATTATTTTTTACATATATTTATATGATCTAAGTACGTTTTATGTACTTTATAAACTTTTCTTTAACTTTTAAAAGTTTTTTTGCAGGCATTAGGGGGACCCCTGCTGCCCGGTCAGTGCTGCAGCGATTAGAAGAACCCACCTCTGTACCGCCATGGATCTCCACACAGTACTGTGAGGTGGTGGTGGACTTAACACAATATCGCCATATGGTGTAACTGAATCCCCATTTTTGTTCCGAATGCATGTTCCGGTTGTATACACAATTCCCTTTTTTTTCTGGGTAGATTTGGAATCCTGACCAGATTCCTATTGGCCAAGCACCTGACCTACCCACAATAGGTGCCCCTCTTGAGGTGACAACAGAAGAGCATAAATTGAGGAGAGTCTCTAAAAGCAGTTTAGGCAGTCGGTATTGCAGTTAGCAGGTTAATCTTTCATGTTAAAATTAGTGTAGGACCCACTGATATTCGCGTACTGTGACGTAATGCTGAGATTAACACAATATGGCCATTTGGTGGAACTGAATCAGATTTGTTTGCCGGGAGAGGCGATTTTAAGAAGCCTTGTAACATTTAAAGCTGTATTTTTCTTAGTTGTGTGTGTACACTGTTCCACTCACCTTTAGTGATATCCCCCAAGCCCTGGTAGTCATTTGGGTCAAGTCTTGGACGAGTCCCAGGAAGATGAAGCATCTCTCGCAGTTCCTGAAAAAGGAAGTGCGATAATGATGCGCTGGGCATTTTGTATTGGTTTTATCACAGTAAAACTAGTATATGCAGAGCAAACCTAAGAAGCTAAAACAGGTTTAAAATGCTCCTGACATACAAATAAGGCATCAGAGTACTTTTAAGGAAATAGCATTTTATCTACACATTGTGCTAGGCATATTCCCAAAAAATAAACAGATATAAAGACATTTCTAAAATAGGGATAGTATAGAATATACCATACAAACACCCCCTTTTGGTCAATGAGATAATTTGGACCAAATCATGGACTATTTCTGATCTTATTACAGTAAATGCCAAGTCTTTCACTCTCATTGGATATATTGTTACCATCTTCTCTGACCAATAACTTACACATTTATATAATGTTTTATTTTAAAACAATGTAGAGGTTTGGCGGCATAGACTTATCTTTGCAGTCTGTTGATTACAAACATGGTTGTTTCCGAGAAATGGTAAGGTTTACATTTTGCCGGCAAGAGTGTCAGTAGTGGTTGTTATACAGCCACTAGAGACACTTGCTTATGAATATTTTAAATAAGGTAACCCATTCAAGCCATTAGAGCATGCTACTGAATTACGCTTTATGTGATTGCCAGTTTGATTATTCTGGATTTCTGACCTGGTCTTGTCCTCATTACCCTTTGTCAGCTGCTGGCACAGACGTATCGGCATGTTTTACCAACTACTCTGAATTTTGGATTCCTCTGTCCTTGGCTGGTCTCTGTTTACATTAAGACCAGCCATTATAAAGTGGCTACACCAAACAATTCAAAATACTACATTTAGGATACTTGTTAAAATGTTATACCATCGTGTGGGCAATTTTCATTCATTGGGTGCTATGTTCTCTCAAAAGCAACATAGCAGTTTTATTTGTGTCGATGTTAAATAAAACTATTGAAAATTTATTGCACTAACACATATAGGATTTAAAGAAATATCCTGTGAAAATTCATGTGTGTGAAAAAAAACACAAAAGAAAATATGACCAACAAATGGGGCCAGCATTTGCGGTGGCTAGACCAAACACCTCAAATGATGCCATTTTAAATAATAAAAAAAGTAGGTTGCCTACTTTTAAAAATGATCCGCATTCATGGAGGTAATTTGCTTTCCTGTGCTGCCATATTTTCTCAAACGAGACATAGGCCCAGAAAAGCATTTTCAAATTTTCATGTTGAAAGGGGCATCTAATATATTTGGCCCTGTGTTTTTACAAAAAACCCTGGAATACGGGTATAGGGGAGGAACAATGCCAAGTAAAAATATTCAGGCTTTATTATTTATTATAATGAACATCAGGATTCTGATACACATTGTGAAAATGGAATTTGTGTATGAAAAAACATAAATAAAAGTATAAACACCAAATGGGCCTTGCATTTGAGCTAAAGTGGCTAGACCAAACATCTCAAAACAGACCAGTTAGACTACTCTCTACTTTTGAAAATGGTATGCCATTATGGTGGAAATGTTATTACCCAGGCTGAAGTGATTTTCTGGGAACATAGGCCCAGAAAATCACTTCATCAAATTAATCTCTGAAATGGACATTGATTTGGCCCTGTGACTTCCCTAAAAACTTGGAAAACTGGTGCATAGGGGTACTGTTATATTCGTGAGAATGTTAAATCAAAATACTGAGGCTTTTTTGACCGAAATTATATAGGGGCTAGACCAAACATCTCAAAATATGCCATTTAGTGCACCGATTAAAGAGGGAAGACTAGTTCATGCTATCGTGCCATGGTGTTGGCTACCTCTATTCCACACTTCATTGACCAACCCCCTCCACAATAGGTTGAACTAGAAAATGAAATGCTTTATCCCCACACCATTACAAATCTCCTTTGGATACCTAAATCAAATAGACCAAGAATTACCCCGTTCACCTCTACACTCAACCTATTACTCTCAGTGTGGGACAAACGTAAAGCAAGCTTAACCCAAACAACAAATTTGGCTATTGCGACACAGATACTGGCTCTCCCTTATCTTATCCCCACATGCCATGCTGCACCTTTGCATAAAAAAGGGGTGACCCACCTATATCACTTCTTTCAGGAGGACAAGATACTACAGTTTGACCACCTGAAAGAAAAATACAATATACCCCAAACCTCACAATTTTCTTATTTACAACTGAGATCATATCTGAGTAGACAACACTGAGGGGAGGACGCTCCTGACCTCTCAACAACCGCCCTCACAGTTTGGGAACAAATATGCATTAACAAGAAGCTACCCCCCCCTGTTACCTCATACTTACCTTTATACGGTTTCTCTTCCTCTTTCAGAATCTGCTCTTCGGTTTTTAAATTTCTGGTCTGTTTCTCTTTAAAACAGAAGAGACTATTTTGTCTTATGTATTTTCCCATGTCTAACTTCCTTTGTCAAGCATAGGAAAAAAACAAAAGAAGTCCCTACTTTGTCTGATATTTTAAAGAAAATGAGAACAAGAATAACAAGAGGAAACAATAGGAGAAAGGACATTTTGAGGTGAAACAGACACTTTAAATAGGACTTACACAACATCTAATGCAAAGTTATCATGTCAAAACATGGATGTCATTTTGAAATGTACCTTTATTGTGAATGCCACTTGCAGGGGACCACGTCGCCCAATCAGCAAAACCCTTCTAACATGGCTTTGAATCAGAGCATCCAAGGCGCACTGTGTGATATCGGTCTTCTATTATGCAAATAAAGAACATAAGTTGAGTAGTGGTGGAAAGTAGAACACTGTAGATAGGAAAATGAGAATACGCTTACCTTCAGTAGTTCAATTGGAGACAGAAGAATGCGGGCAACATCAAGAGCCACATTACCCTGTCCTAAAATGATAGCCGTATCACTGCTCAGGTCTGGATTAAGCTGTAAAAAAGAGAAGAGTCAATTCTTCTTCAACATCTACATTCTAGAACCAATTTTTCGTTATATTCTAACAGTGGAAATGCTTTGACCCAGTCAGGTTTTTGCACTTGCCCATTTTTCCTGCTTCCAACACATAAAATTCAAAAACTGACTGTACACCTGCTGCCTAATATATCCCACTCTTTCACATGTGCCACTGTAACAAAATAATCAAAGTTATTCACTCAAGTTGCTCAATGCTTTCCTATGGGCATCTTTTTTGACACTGGACTCCGTGTAAATCGCAGAAGCGGCCTCTAGTGGCTGTCAGTGACAAAGCCTCTAGAGGCAAGATTAACCCTGCAGTTTTTCTGAAACTGCTATGTTTTCAGCTGCAGGATTAAAACTAGGGGGACGTGGCACCCAGACCACTTCATTGAGCTGAAGTGGTCTGGGTGCCTATAGTGTTGCTTTAAGGATATAATTAACATGCATAAGAACAGGTTTTTCATTCAAAGAGACATGTGATAGGTGCTATGGAGTCAAGAAGGATTTTCCCACCTTTTTGTGGCACAATTGGACATCATTTCAAATTAGATTTGAAAATGTGTTTAACCCCTTAAGGACCAAACTTCTGTAATAAAAGGGAATCATGACATGTCACACATGTCATGTGTCCTCAAGGGGTTAAAGGTTGAACTCCATGGGGTGTGAGTATTTTTTCTACCTAAATTATTATGCAACTATGGATCAATATTCCCTCATCTATACTGTATTCTAAAGAACCGTCTTCATTTATTTATTTTTTTTTTCATTTAGCTAAATTTCATTGACCAAAGAATGCATCAATGATATCAAGGACAAACCAATTAAAGCGGCACTGTCATGCCGAACTTACCTTTCCTCAATCTCTTCCTCTTCTCCCCCTCTCTCAGGATCTGTTATTCTTTTCTTCCTGTCTTCTTTAGTTTTCCTTAAAATCATAAGACAAAGAAGGGACTCTTTGCCTTATGGAGGATTCCTCCGCTTGACCAGCTCTGACCAGCGGAGGAGCAAAGTGTGCTTCATTTCCGCTGGTCAGAGCAATTTTCCCATGATCCTTACCTTCCCTCTGTGTTCCCACAATGCTTCCTGTCACTTTACACAAAACTGCCGAATTGCGTTCTAACTGAATGACAACAGTATGTTCGTTTCTTTTAGAACTCAATTCGGCACTTTATTCGGATCGGAATTTCATTCTAATGAATGAAACTCCGATCCTATTCTTGCTGTGGCTGCATCTTGCAGCCGCTTAGTAGATAACTCCCTAATTCCCACGGTATCAGGGGGTTATCTACTAAAAGGCTGAAAGACCTAAATTGGTCTTTCAGCCACATTTACTAATACTGAGTAAAGATTACTTAGTATTAGTAAATTAAATGCCCCTACTCGCTATATCGCGAGTAGGGGCATGTGTAGTAAGCAGTGAGCAGCGTATAGCTGCTCACTGTAAAAAAAACAACTAATACCCCCCCCCCATGCCCGTGGGGGCCCTAAATAAAGATGGGGGGGACCTACTGTCCCCCCTGAGCGGTGGGTGGGGGCCCTAAATAAAGATATGGGGGGGAACTTCTGGCCCCCCCCTGGCCCCCACCCCTGCGCGGTGGGTGGGGGCCCTAATAAAACAATAGGGGGGGGACCTACTGTCCTCCCCCCCTGGCCCCCACCCCTGCACGGTGGGTGGGGGCCCTAATAAAACAATAAGGGGGGGGGACCTACTGTCCTCCCTCCCTGGTCCCCACCCCTGAGCGGTGGGTGGGGGCCCTAATAAAACAATAAGGGGGGGGACCGACTGTCCTCCCCCCGGCCCCCACCCCTGAGCGGTGGGTGGGGGCCCTAAATGAAACACCCCCCCCCAATCAAGGTGACTAGGGGTCCCAAGCCCCTAGTCACCACCCCCCCACCCAAAAAAACCTATCCCCTACCTACCCCCCTCACCCTACAAATAGTGAGGGGGAGAATAAAATAACTAACCTGTAAAAAAAAAAAAATTAAACTTACCATTTGACGTCTTCTTTTTTCTAAAATCTTCTTTCTTCAAAAGAACTTTCTCACGCTGTGTAAAATGACACAGAGCACTCTGATTGGGTGGCTTGAAAGCCACCCAATCAGAGTGTTATAAGCCTTGACCCGCCCTGCGGAGCTCAGTATGCGGCGTGCCCTCGAAGGGCGAACTTGGATTAATTTTTTTTTGCGCTCGTTTTTTTTTTTTTAAAGTGCGACGGTATAATGGATTTTTATTTGGCCTTTTTGGGGGCTGAAGAAAGAAGATTTTAGAAAAAAGAAGACATCAAATGGTAAGTTTAATTTTTTTTTTTTTACAGGTTATTATTTTATTCCCCCCCTCACTATTTGTAGGGTGAGGGGGGTAGGTAGGGGATAGGTTTTTTTGGGTGGGGGGGGTGGTGACTAGGGGCTTGGGACCCCTAGTCACCTTGATTGGAGGGGGGGGTGTTTCATTTAGGGCCCCCACCCACCGCTCAGGGGTGGGGGCCGGGGGGGAGGACAGTAGGTCCCCCCCCTTATTGTTTTATTAGGGCCCCCACCCACCGCGCAGGGGTGGGGGCCAGGGGGGGAGGACAGTAGGTCCCCCCCCTATTGTTTTATAAGGGCCCCCACCCACCGCTCAGGGATGGGGGCCGGGGGGGAGGACAGTAGGTCCCCCCCCTTATTGTTTTACTGGGGCCCCCACCCACCACTCAGGGTGGGGGAGGGGGGGAGGACAATAGGTCCGCCCCCCTTATTGTAATTTGTCATTTTTTTTCAACAGTGAGCAGCCACAGGCTGCTCACTGTTTAGTAGACATGCCCCTACTCGCGGTATAGTGAGTAGGGGCATTTGGGAGATTTAAATCTCCCTTGTGCTATTATGGGGGTTATATTGACCCCCATAGAGTGAGAGGGGGTACTGGGGGGCTTATGAAGTGGTGGGGAGCACTGCTCCCTGCCACTTCTATAGTTACATATTACAAGGAGGGAGCTGCACGCCGGTAGCTCCCTCCTTGTAATAAACTGCACGAACAAACTAACACTGATACATAGTGTTAGTTTGTTCGGCTGATATTTCTATTCACTCATTCGTCTGTCTGATGAATGATTGAATAGATGAAATTCCCGTTCGCATGTCCAGGTGTTTCACTGGGCATGTGCGGGAATCTCAATGCTGTCTAGTGTGGGCTGATGACGTGTCCCACAGGGACTTCATCTACCCACACAAAGATGGCTGCGCCCTGAATCAAGATCGGGGCAGAAAATAAGGATTAAAAAATAGGTAATGTGGGGGGCTTAGGGGCATTTGGGGGTGACTAGTAGGTCAATTGGATGTAGTGGAGGCGGGAGGGGGGTTAAAAAAAATAAATAAAAAAAATAAAAAAACATTCGGCATGACAGTGCCGCTTTAAGTAAACTAATCTGACTGCCTATGCACAAATATAAATATTTTATTAGCCACAAAGTAACCAGGAATATGCACTAAAAATAATTGGTACTATGTAAAATTGCAAGACAAGCTTATGAATCAAGTTTTAATATAACAGCAACATAAGAGACAATAACCTTTTTAGCTTTGCAGGAGGGAAACTCACATGTCTGTTATAGGGAAGTCCATTGTACCAACCCACAAAATCTCTGGCAGCGTAAACTCCAGGCAAGTCTTCTCCCGGAATTCCTAGCTCACGCTTGTCTTCAGCCCCATAGCTCTACGGATAGAATAGTTTAGTAGGGGAGAAGTATAGAAAGTACTAATTCCCACCTCCCCTCTGGCTGCTTACCAGAACAACAGCATGATAGGCTGCCTGCAACTCTTCCACGGTTACATCATTCCCAATAGTCACGTTACCAAAGAATCCACATCGTTCAGACTGGGCAGTTTGTGTAAAGGTGTTAATGACATTCTAGTGAGAAAAGATGGAAATATTGTAATGGGACCTGAGTAGACAATGAGCGATGAGAGAGAGAAGAACAATAAATTGAGAAGCACAGAAAGATAAGCGGTGAAGCAATGAAATGGAACAGAAATACTCGTAAGCAAGTTAATTGTATAATATTACATAGTCCTATGTTCCTATTCATAGTAGGCAAGAATATCTAATGGGTTAAAAATAACAGATGGTAATTTGCCATTCCGTACGATGAGAAGTCTGGAATGTGGGTTTATAGAAGTGGTTCCCAACCCAGCCCTCAAGTATCCCCTAACAGTCCAGGATTTAGGGATTACCCAGTTATGTCAAATGTGTTTTTAGAAGAAGAAGAAGGAGGAGGAAAAAGAAAAACACTTTAGACACAACAGGGTAATTCCCAAGTCCTGGACAGGTAGGGGATACTTGAGGACTGGGTGTGGAACCCTTGGTTTATAGTATAGTAAGAGTAGTGACTGTCTTCATATATGTCCTAAGAACAGTAGACAAAGGAACATGTGTTCCCCTGACTTTCAGGACAAAAGGTGCTTACCCTCCATCGAAGATCTCTGTTACATCAGTTAAACTATTCCATCTTAAGATGTTGTTTTGTTTTTTACGTATGCTTTGCTGTTTGCATTGTGAGTAGAATAAATGTATATTATTTTATAATGAACATAAGACTGCATATTAATATTTTTGGGTGATATAGAAAGATATTATGGCGAGCCATTTAAAGAACAAAGTGTATACAATAAAGACAAATTTCAAATCACCCATAACATATACATTTCTTACATTAGGTTTAAGGCAGGTTTATGGAGGATGAAGAAAATATTACACGTAAAACAAAGGATTTCAAAATAAGGCAAATTTAGTACAGTGCATTAAAGAGGAGCACAAATAAATTATTTTATATGCTTTAAAATCAAAAAGACACAGAAATGTATCAGGCTGCAGCAGGTACAACAGATCTTTGGAGGAAGACCTAACCAAAACCTCATCTCCACCAGCTGTATTCTCACACTCCATATCATCCATGACGACTTTGCCCCCAAATTTCATGTGACTCCACCCTCGTTAACATCCATATGTGTGGGAGGGACAGCTTTATTTCTCGGACAGAAAATGAGGTGAACTTTTCATGATATCGTCAATAATCACCTTTAGAATGAATAAGTCATGAGCCATTTTTTCCCCAAATTAATATTTGGTTGCAGGTCAGCTTGAGAATACATCAATAAATGAAAACTGCGGTTTAAGGGATACAGGTAGAGCAGCTGACCATTGGCACCTATGGCATTGAAGAATAGAAGGAACCACATTACTGGTTCCTTCTTGGTTAATAGGGGATCCTGGTCACCCATTTGTGTCAACGGATTTATTTAAACTCTCTGACCCCAGGCTGTTTGAATGACCAGCAGCCGAATATTGCAAATATCTTTCATTTTGCTAGCAAGAAGCCGCAAAGTTTACTTTTGCAAGTGTGCCTTGTAATAAAACCGATCAGAGCGAATTTGGGAAGGTTTCAGCATTTGATAAATAAATGTTAAAGTGGCACTGTCACCACACTGCAAAATGAGTTTTTCATGAAGACAGTCAAGAGATATACAGAGATAAAGTAGGGGAATACTTGATATTAAGATTGCGATGTATATTTAACTATACCATCTCTGCGTTTTTATTACATATCCTGAATACTTACATCTCAAGCACTACTAAACTCAAAGGCAAGGATTGTACCACCCAAGCCCATATAGCAGAGCTGATTTACGTGTTTTAAGTGTGACTATACTACTACACCACTGGATTCTTTTTCTCTTGTATCGCCATATCGCCCTTGAGTCGCAACATCAATTTTTTCTAGAAACTCTCCTTGTCATGAAACGAACGACAATTTGTCCAAGAAGCAATGCAGTCGTCGTTACTTTTGTTGTGTTTTGCATTCAGACGTTTGTCATTCTGAAGAATGGCTGAACTGGAGATAAATATGAATTTCCAAGCCTAATGTTCCCAGCACACTTAAATCCTTGCTCCTTCCTAGGAGTCAGTAAAAGCACAGTAGTGGTATGGATTCCCAGCTGAACACACCTGTCTCCCTTGTAGCACTATGCAAACCATTATGGATCATTCTCAATGCCCACAACGAGGTGCAAGTGGATTCAGAGGGTATGACAGCACACACTGCTCCTGCTCTGTTAAGCACCCCAAAGAGTGAGGAAGCAGAGAGACAGGTTTGTACGTCAAGGAAAGCTTAACATAATAAATACAGCTTTAGAACTTCACTGCAAAATTAACTTGCAGGGGCTCAATTTCCACTAATCAACCAAAAGTAGGTACATCCTGTATAAGCCACTGAATGTTTGGTATTGTGGTTTATTATGATGTATCCAGAACCCTCATAGCATTATTTTCCTATAAACACATGGTTTGTCTTTATATGTCACAGGCACACATACATACCTAGATAGATACACACACATTCCCATCAGATGACAGTGAAAGAACAGCTGCCTGACCTTTGGCTGTTAACCCTTCTGATGAGTTACACATGAGATCCTAGGATATCTGTCACTTTCTTATCAGCGAGGCCATTCTAGCAAAGCATGCTGTTCAAGGACTTCATTCTCTTATCTCACATAGGCAGCTTTTCCAATCTGATCCCAGTACTAAGCTAGAAATGATTCGCATCAGGACTCTTGTCTTCAAGGAGATGCACAGAATTTATGCTTCCCTGCACCCCCCACTCTTTTTTTTTTTTTTAAACACACAGAAAAGACTTAAATGAAGATTTATGAAGGTAAAAATTTCATGTGTATCACTTTCCTTCCAATATAGCACCTGTTCTGCTTTGATACATCTCCCCCCTTAACATTAGATTAATCTCCTCATTACAATAACGTAATAGGTCAATAAATGTACTGATGACACTTGTTATCCAACCCGTCCATCATCTTGAATGCTTTAACATTTACCATAACACCATTGTTTAGTTTTGCTTTTCTCAATTTAACAAATTTGGATTAACTATTAATAACCTTCACTGATCATTTTGTAAATTAACTTCATCATGCTGAACACTAATGCAAGCTTCCACCGCTTGCATATATAAAAATAACTCTGTGT
>OW240917.1:220636657-220667248 GCA_933207985.1 Pelobates cultripes | reverse complement strand
TCAACATTGTTATTGTTATTTGTTTAAAAGCGCCTTTCTAAACGATACGCAAAGGATGCCTACGATATATGGTCTTGTGTGTGCAATATCTATGGGCGATCCCAACTTGGTAATCTGTAAAGTAAAATCAATAATGGAGAAATAGAAGCAAAGAGGAATAGTCATTTCTCTACAATGGTACCTGGGTTAAGTAGTGCATTGAAGTAAACAATTAATTGAAAATTGAATTCCAAAATTAAGACAAAAAATAAAAATAAAATAAAATAAATGCTTATTTGGAAAAATTCTCCAACTCGGCTGTAGTTACAGTTTTGCTATTTTTGCTATTTTAGACAAAAAAAAGTGTTTAAATTTGGTTTGCAATTTATGACAATTTGGTGTTTTGTGAATAAGCCCACTTACCTTTGAAGTATCTTCAGGTGTTGGTGAGATTATCACACTATGAAGCTCTGGGCATGATGTGTGAAAGGCCATTGAAGTTGCAAATTGCCATAAGTGCATAGGCCAGGGGTCAGCAACCTATGGCGACATGCATACCACAATGCTGCCAGAGCCAAACAGGCTCTGGACTATCAGGAGAACAATCCGCATTGTCGCACATAAATATGCCCTGTTTCCACTGAGCGGTACGGCTGGGGTCAGTATGGTCTGGTACGCTATTCTGAGTGTTTCCATTATGAAAGTGAACCATTCCTGTGCCCCCTTCAGAAGTAGGTCCATAGGAAATGGTACGGTACAGTACAGTGCGGTTAGGGCGGAGCTACTGGCGTCACACTATACAATCCATGGATTGGCAGACAAGAAAACTTCAATGCTCACGACAAATGACACCCTAGGCATTTGGTCTAAACCCCACATGCCCCCTGGCGGTCCAACTTGCAGTGAAAACGCTCACCTGAATAGGCTGGACCATTCCAACCCTTCCGAATCGTACCACTCAGTGGAAACGAGGCATTAGAGAATCACTTGGAAATCGGCACCGGACGATCTCACAACCTGCCCTTAACCTGTGCTCCACTGGACAAAATGGAAGCTACCCACACTGCTAGATACACAGAGCTTCAGAAGGAGTAACAAACAACACCACTGACAATCCGCATACATGCACAGCACCTCATAGGCAATAATACAAGCAGTCCCACACATATACACATCACCAAACACACAATATAACATAACCACACACAATTCAAAAAGCATCCCCCATACACAGACCACATTCATAGGTATCATACACAAAACCACAAACTACTCATGAACATATACACATATGCTCAAATACAAAGCAACTGCGCAACACCTAAAAAAATACACAATCAGAATATGGCAACACATCAGAGCCAAGGGACTTCAAGATCATGTTTTGGCTCAGTACTACCAGAGTCCACATGCACAGCACCACAAGTAATCAAAAATAAACAAAAAAAACATTTATATTGTATTCCTGGAGTCACACCAGGACAGCCTGGACTATGACGTAAATAGAAAAAGAAAAGAAAAGAAATCAAAATGAACTCACTTTTACTTCAGGATGATCGGGTGCAACACCAAAACGGACTAAACCAAAAGGCACTGGCAATTTTTCATAGATATCCACCAGAACTTCTGTATGATGCTGACAGGGCAGAAAAAAAATGCACATATATGAATGCAAATAAAATGCACTTCGGAGCAGAAGATGAAGAAATTTGTTATTGATTTGATTATGGTAACAAGCCATTACAGTCCCCCCACCTCCCCTCCCAAAACAAAAAAAAACAAATACCCTGTACTTTAGTAATGAAATATACTTTTACCCAGAGGTAAACAAAAGTAACAATTACAGCTATTCCAATTCCACATAGACATGAAAAACATCTGCATTGAAGAAGATTAAAGGACCACTATAGGCACCCAGACCACTTCAGCTTAATGAAGTGGTCTGGGTGCCAGGTCCTTTTTTTTATAAACATAGCAGTTTCAGAGAAATTGCTATGTTTATAACATTGGTTAATCCAGCCTCTAGTGGCTGTCTCATTGACAGCCACTAGAGGGCTTCCACGCTTCTCACTGTGATTTTCACAGTGAGAAGACGCCAGCGTCCATAGGAAAGCATTGTGAATGCTTTCCTATGGACTGACTAAATACGCGCACAGCTCCTGCCGCGCATGCCCATTCAGCCGGAGAGGAGGCGGAGAGGAGGAGGAGAGCTCCCCACCTGTGCTGGAGAAAGAGGTACGTTTAACCCCTTCCTCTCCATCCAGCCCGGCGGGAGTGGGACCCTGAGGGTGGGGGCACCCTCAGGGCACTATAGTGCCAGGAAAACATTGTTTTTCCTGGCACTATAGTGGTCCTTTAAAAAGAAAGCAGAGAAAAGGCTGGCCTCCCTATGGCCCAGCAGATAAATAGATATATGATACCTTTAGTAGATGTTGTGCAGTATAGAATCCAGCTGGCCCACTGCCCACTACACAGACCCGTGGTGGGTGAGGGACTGAGGAGAAGGATCTGTGCACATCTAGAAAACAAACAGCAAGGACAACTAATATTAGAAAGGAAATTCTACAATGTTTTTTGTTTGTTTTAAAATAGAAACAGAATGTGACGGCAGATAAAAACCAACTCGGCCCATCTAGTCTGCCCAGTTTTCTAAATACTTTCATTAGTCCATGACCTTATCTTATAGTTAGGATAGCCTTATGCCTATCCCACGCATGCTTAAACTCCCTCACTGTGTTAACCTCCTACCACTTCAGCTGGAAGGCTATTCCATGCATCCACTACCCTCTCTGTAAAGTAATACTTCCTGATATTATTTTTAAAACCTTTGCCCCTCTAGAGGGGCACCCAGACCACTACAGCACATTGAAGTGGTCTGGGTGCCAACTCCCATCACCCTTAACCGTGAGCATGTAATTATTGCAATTTAAAAAATAAAAAAAATAAAAATATTATGGACTTCCCTGCTAGGATTAACTCCTCCTCTAGTGGCTGTTTCGGTGCTTAGACACCTAAACGACACTGGACGTTCTCGCACTATGCATGAGGACTTCCAGCGTCGCCGTAATCCCCATAGGAAAGTATTGAATGACGCTTTCCTATGGGGAAATCCTAATGCCAGCGCGGCCATTAGGTCTCGGAGTGTGGGCAGAGCTGAGCAGGCGCTGGACCCAGGTAAGTGACAGAAGTGGTTAGTAACCCGTTCTGCACCACAGAGGTGGGCCTTGACAGAAGGGGAAGCTAAGGAGCCGGGAAAATCTTCCCTTTAAGAGGGTACAGAGGTATAAATTTAGAAATAAACAGATAAATACCAAACCTAACAAAATATACAAACTGAGGGTACACAGAATAAGAAATGCACACAAGCAAAAGGAATTTCATTAATATATAATACAGGAGGATTACAAAAAAAATTAAAAGTAGGATGTCTAAAAGAATGCAGGAAAAAATGGGGGAAAAAAACCTTGAAGGGGTACCTCAAACATCCACGTTGTGCAGACAATACAAGCGACATTAGTAATGCAAGCACAAGAACTGATTTTATCTATTTTAATGAGGGGATAAAGGGATAAAAGGGGAAGGGTATACGTTAAATACAGGTATAACATTTTAACATGTTAAGCATTTCAAGCAAATGTGGATCTAAAGGTGGCAGTGTTATGAAGAACATGGGACATCATAATCATGGGACCTTCCTGCCCTCCTTTCACATTTTTATTCATATTTCAGTTATCCTGCTGACTGCCTGGCCAAATTATTAATTTGCCAGCCGGTAATCAGCTCCAGTTTGAAGAGTCTTTAGCTCAGAGCTAAATTCCAGTTTAGGCTTGATCAGTTAGGAGTACAGTGTTGGCTGCACAGTGCCACGTCTGGTAACTTTATACACAAACCTAAATAATAGCAATTTGTCCATTGAGCAAAAACCCATTCACAGATCTACCAGTCCAACAAATCCCAATGTGTAAATTGAGCCCCATTGTCCCCATTTGACAAACTAAGGGACACTGTCAGTAGTCTAACACCATAAGCACAACATGCAGTAGTGATTATGGTACTTAGAGTGTATATTTAAATGGAAGCCAGCCATGTCCACAGGAAGTACCAGTATGCTATTCTATCGTGAGTTAAGAGGAGGAAACAAGCTATAGGTTTACATCCATAGTAGGTGACACACTGATTCGCCACAGGTATATTTGGACAGTACCTCTGAAGAATTACATTTAAAAGAATGGTGACTAGTTGCCGACTTGGTATACAGTCGTTGTCCCTTTACAGGGTATGTCCCTTCCTTCTACTACTAGGTACAAGTTACAAAGTATTAACAGTTAGCTCTTTTGCATTGTTCATGGCCCATAGCTTGTCAAAGTACCTGCTCACTTTAAAAAGGTGGGAGACTTTACAAAGTACAATGATCTTATATAAACACACACATTGTTATCTGCTAACTTCAGTTGTACAATTTTAAAATCCCAACGGCAGAATTGAGGATAACAGATCTTATCTGGAACAATTCAGTCAACTCACTTATAGACGCATCTGAATTTTGGAGTTCAAAGTTTAGTAAATAGCACACAAAAAGGATAGAGAATCAATTAAAACACATAGCTATAGTGCAGGATGCCAGGACTATATTAGCTTCTAAAGTTAGGCTATTGTGTCAAACCACTTAAAGGGAAACTATAGTCCCGAAAGTGACTACAGTTTTTTGAGACTTTAAAGGGACACTATATTCACCAGAACAACTAAAGCTTAATGTAGTTGTTCTGGTTAGTATAGGCAGCCCCTCACAGCTTTTTGCTGTAAACACTGTCTTTTCAGAGAAAAGGGAAGTGTTTACATTACAGCCTAGGGACACCTCCAATGGCCACTCCCAAGATGGTTGCTAGAGGTTCTTCCTGGCGCAGTGTTGCACAGTGTGCAGCACTGCCATTCAGTGTCTCCACCCTCTGCACGGCGACTTTCCTCATAAAGTTGCATTGATTAAATGTATATCTATGAGGAGATGCTGATTGGCCAGGGTGGTGTATCGCTCCACCCCTAGCCTGGGCTCTAAAGTGTGAGTGTTCTATTTTTATTGTACCACTTATGTTTATGTAAAAAGGTTACACTATGGTTCCTCTGCTTTCTATTATGTTATTAAGGGTCCTGCTATGAAAAAGACCCGCTACATATACTTTTTTTTTTTTTTTTAAACGGTAACTAATAATAATCACTTTGTACGCTTTAACACTTTTTTGTGATATTACATTGGATCTATGTTAAGTTTTCTTGGTGACAATATACTTGAAATATTTCCTTAGGCTGCATTCAGATTTTTATTTATTTGGAGCGCCATGCACCCCTTACACATTTTTTCTATACAAAATGTAATCATTGCAGTTTCTACAAGAAAATGGCAGGATCAATGCACCCCTCATTGGTGGGAGATTTTGGGGGGAGATATGGATGGAATGGGGGAGGAGGAAGATATTGGGGCCCCTATTCCCCCACTTGCACTCCTTATTCCCTACTACAGCCTCTAAATCCCCTTTTGCACCCTATACCCTAGCCCTCATTCCCTGACTACAGTCCTTAACCCCCACTCCAGTTGCTATCCTTCCCACTACAACCTGTCTCCTCCAATTGCAGCCCATAACCCCCACACTACAGCCCCTTTTCCCAATAACAGCCATCCATCTACATCAGCCCCTAACCCACTACTACATTTCCTAAACCCCAATTACAGCCCATACTCTCCACTACAGCCCCTATGACCCCATTAGATCCCACCTCCCGAGATTAGGGTCTGGATCCGCCCCTGCCAGATATATGGCACTCCAGGTAGATGCCTGGCGCTGGAGAAACCGAGAGTGCCAGAAAGTGACAGATGTGGTGAGAGAGTGACACAGCGCATGTCCTGATTAGACTCTCTCTTACTACGTCTGTAAAGCCCGCCTACCAAGAAAATTTAAGACTTTGTGATAACTAACTTTAATAAGTTAGTTATCACAAAGTCTTCACTTTTCTCAGTAGGCGGGCTTTACAGTCGACCTCTATCTTCAATGTTTGTGGATGGGGACACACACAAACACAATAGCCACCTCCCTGAAATTAGTTTTTACATGTTGGGATGTCTGAAAATTTATTTTATTTTTGCATTATTTTTTCAGACATTTTGTGGCTTTTATAACGTATACACAGTCTGGTTCACAGTTTTGTCAACTGGACTGTGTACTGTAATTTCAAAGTCACCACACCAAACAAGTGAGTTCATCTCTGTACTACGTGTTTGCAAATTGCTGAAGTTATACACCACTTTGGGAATAAAGACACGATGTAAGGCGTACATTAACAAGATTGTTTTATGGGGCACCAACCCTTGCACGTCCAGATGAGAAAATGCACAAACTCTTAGTTGATCATATTGGTCACAATGTTTAACACTATTAACCGTTGCAAACCTGGGAGAGGTGAATACAATCCCTGTAAAGTGAGATGAATACATCTATGGTACCGATAATTCCATATTGTGATGAATAAAGAAAGTCAGGTAAAAGATCAAGGTTCAAAGGTTTAAACTTGAATGCAACTTTGTAGCATATTTTTAAATATATTAATAAAGACAACTTCACACCATATAAAAATAACTCCAAAAAATAAACTATGGTCCGCACTCAAAAAAGTATATTAGACGTTATAAACAACAAAATTGTAACAGGCCACCACAGCATTCATATATCTACAAAGACAGCTATACATCATTGCCAGATTTTCATTAACGTAGTGGCAAGAATATCAAGACGGCGACCAGTCACCATTCTTTTAAAACTGCACAGCAACAATAAGAACATTTATAAAATTCCACAGTAATCTTCCATGTGATATCAGGGAATGTAGGAATGTGTAATCTAAATCACACTGTGAAATAATTCCACAATAAAGTAAATTTGAAAAGAAAGAGCATTGTCCCTCTGTAGCGCTTCGTGTCTCCTGGCACACAGTCACTCTCTAAGCCTACACATATCTAGACTTCTATTATTTTCAGTTAACCCTTGCAGCCATTTCTTTTACTTAACCATAGGGAAATAGGTACAAACTGGACCCCCTGCCTGTTGGAGAAATATTGGATTTATGGATAAACACAGGTTCTAAAAGTGGTGGAATCAGCATGTACATTCCATTGGTTGCCATGGTTACATTCCCACCTTTAGAACTTTGTCCCAGAGTTACTCTTTATACATAAAGCTCCAACTCCACTCTTGGTTTGCAAAGAATCAATGGATCTGCAGTTTTAAAATATCTATAGATTTTACTTTTTTCCCCTCTTAATTGCCTTAAAGTGCCCAGAGCAGCCCTTTTATAATATACATTATAATCACCAGCAGTGTCCCTTTATACAGAGTGCTCACAGGAGGAGAATGTCAGACTAAAGCTGTGACTGTGACCCAGTGGTGCAGCACTCACCCACATTATGCCGGGCAGACAGCTGACAGCGACCTGACAGTACCAGCCGGCGTGACAGACCCCACATCCAGTTACAGCAGGGAGACATTTCGAATTATTAGGCCCCTGCCAAAACCAGGGGCTGGATTCAATACCACGCCCCCTAGGCTCCTCCTCTGTCGGCATAAACCAGAGCGTTGGGTCGGTCTGAGCTCCAGCCTGATCCAGTGTAGTGTCTTCCCTTCCATCCTTGAAATTCCGCCCACTATACGACGCGTTGGTCTCCGCCCACGTGTTCGATTTGTGGGCGTCCTTAGACGGTGCCCTGTCTGCGCATGCGTATTTGTTGAGTCAAAGCTAGGTTTCGCTCTTACTTTTTGTCCATTTGGTAGATTGAAGGGGAAAGTAGTGAGGACGTTGGTCAGCACCGTCCCTGGCCATTCTGCAGCCCTGTGCAAAAGCAAGCATTAAAGCTTCACCCAGACCTGCCTCAAATAAAAATAGAAAAATCATAAGATGGTTATCATATAATGGGTAGGTTTCTCATTGCAATAAATACCAACATTTTCTGAGCAAGGGGTCAGAAAATGTTTAGGACAGGTGATTAGGAATATTTGTATTTGGCCGGTAGGTAGAAATAAGGACCTGGGCAGGTGAGGAGTTTGAGTAGCAGCAATAGCAGAACTAATGAGAGGTACCAGGTGCAATCATTTTTTGAGTCTCCCTAAAAATTAGGAGTGACCCCCCCAAAAATAGATCCTAATTCCTGAACTGTTGTGGAACTCCAATCATGATTTGCTAGCTGACATTTAACCATTTGCCCATCTTGGAAGGGTTATATTTGTGTGTAATGTGTTTGAATGCAGGGTTGCTTTTGTACAGAGCAGGGGTTCCCAATAATTGTGGAAACCCTCCTGCAAAACAAAACTACTTAGTGCCGCTTCGTAAACCTTTCAATTAGCATATATTGCCAAAAAAGTTTTACCATATATATGCACTAATAAACAGATTGCAGTATTTAGGAGCAGGTGTTTGTATGTAATTTTATAGTTTTAATACAAGGATGTGTTTGTATGAAATGTTCGCATGTGCGTGCAGAGGTGTATTTTCTTTGGATGTAGTGTTGGATTTTAAATGTGGATGTGCACTTGTGTTTCTATATAATTATGGAGTTAGAATTCAGGGGTGTCTTTTTATGTCATGTTTGTTTTTGCAGGAGTGTGTGTTTGATTGCTGGGATGTCTGAACATGTACTGCCACATACATACTTACACATTAAAGGACCACTATAGCTCAATGAAGTGGTGTGGGTGCCAGATCCATATAGGGTTAACCCTGCAGCTGTAAATTTACAGTAGGGTTAATCCAGCCTCTAGTGGCTGCCTCATTGACAGATGCTAGAGGCGCTTCCTCGATTCTCACTGTGATTTTCACAGTGAGAAGACGCTAGCGTCCACAGGAAAGCATTGAGAAATGCTTTCCTATGGACTGACTGCGCGCGCGGCTCTTGCCGCACATGCGCATTCAGCGGAAGAGGGAGGAGAGTCCCCAGCGCCAAGGGAGCCCAGCGTTGGAGAAAGGTAAGCGTTTAACCCCTTCCTCCCCCTTCAGCCCGGCGGGAGTGGGACCCTGACCCAAAGACCCTATACAGCCAGGAAAACAAGTTTGTTTTCCTGGCACTATATTGGTCCTTTAACAAACAGAAACACACCAACACATACAGTCATATACACACAAACAGAGACACACTGAAACAGATACACACACCTTGACAGACATTGTGTATCTGTGTGTGTATGTATCTGTGTGCCTTTGTGTATCTGCCAGTGTGTGTATCTGCCAGTGTGTGTATCTCTGTGTGTGTCCCAGTGTGTATCTTTGTGTCTAGTTGTGTATCTGTGTGTCAGTGTAAATCTGTGTGTGTATGTACATGACACACAGATACACTGACGTAAACACTGACACACAGATATACATACTGACAGATACACCTTGGCACACCGATTCACACACACTGGCACAATGATACACACAATGGCACATAAACACACACTGACACACAGATACACACTAACACATACACAGATACACATACTGACACACACCTTAAAACACAGTAGGGGTCGACAAAAAACAAAAACAACTGTTATAATAAAAAATGCTCCCTACTGTCCCCCCATTTTACACAAATCACATCCCTTCAGAAACACACACTATACAAACACACACTGCATTCTTTATATACACACACTCTGCATTCATTATATACACACACTATACAAACACACACACTGCATTATATACACACACTACACACACACTCTGCATTCATTATATACACACACTATACAAACACACACACACACTCTGCACAAACACACACACACTCTGCATTATGTACACACACTACACAAACACACACACTTTGCATTCATTATATACACACTACACACGCTGCATTCACGTTACACACACTGCATTCACTTTACGCACACTACACACTACATTCACTATACACACACTACACAAACACACACACTCTGCATTCACTATATATACACACTAAACACTCACTGCATTCACTATACACACTACACAAACAAACCTTGCATTTATTATATACACAGTGCATCCACTACACAAACACACACAGCTCCCCTGTCTACACACTACATGTGGCATGTGTATTTTGTGCATTTACTTTTAGAAAGTTCACAGATTGTCGGTATCGCCTCTAAAAAATCAATATCGGTCGATCCCTAAAACACAGATACACAAACTGGCAGATACACACAGAGATTCACACACATTGGCAGATACACACACTGACACAGGTATACACACACATACACACAGATTTACACAGGTTGGCAGATGCACACACTGACAGGTATACACGCACATACACACAGATTCACACAGATTGGCAGATGCACACACTGACACAGGTATACACACACTCACAAAGACACATACATACAGACACATATGTTTACATTTACTGTTCACTTTTCTGCAGGAGGATCTTCAGTGCTGCTGGCTGAGGTTGGTGTGCTGCTCAGTCCCCGCTGCTCCCTCTCTCCATCCATGCGGCGCGCTCTGTCTGGGAGGAAGTGCTGTCACTTCCTCCCAGCATCCAATACTACAGGGATCCGGTCGCGGTCTTAGATGACCGCAGCGCCTGACAGGACCCCTTGTTGGGAAAACGCTGGTATGGAGTATGTGAATGCAGCGGAATATAGTACAAGTTAATGCAGGAGAATATTTGAGCCAAACTCATGCACTCACAAATTGACACACACAGTTACACTATGAAACACTCACAGTGACACACAGATACACAATCAGGGTTATTAGCTAAAGTTAATAGTGAATTTCATATTTAAGTTCAAAATAGCCAAACTGGAACAGTGTCAGTATTCTCAAGGCATAGACTGGTGCACTGAGATGTTTCCCCCTTCCTGCACCCTGGGGGCTGAGTGGTGGGGTATTACATTGAGTGCAAGGGATTTCCAAACCCCTATCTCTAAATTAATAATGGCTAGAGGTTGACCACATGCCTGGCCATATATGATTATTAATGGAGAGGAGGCCAAAAGGTAGATCCCCAAATATTTTAAAACTACAGCTTCCATGATACTTTGTCTTTCTAAACGCATGCAAAGTATCACGGTAGTTGTAGTTCTACAACATCTAGGGATCTACCATTTGGGCATCCCTGCTCTAGACCTTAAAAGGATTGGGGAATATTTACTAAACTGCCACTCAAATAGACAACAGAACCACATATGTAAAACACAATAAAACAATAAACACAATAAATAAAGAAATATATATATATATATCGAGGATGCGTTTAAATAACGTAAACATTTTCAAAAAGCCTATAAATTTCCACAAAATAGCCTTAAATAAATGTATACAATATGATTTCATAAAAAGTTGAAAACAAATAAAATGGTCACTAAGTATTGTTAAAGGGACAGTCCACTGTCCAAATACAAAGTAAATTAAAATCATTGTTTAGTAGATGTAACCCACATAAAAACATTTTAATTATGCATTTTTTCATTTTACTATATAAAAACAGCTTGCAAAAGCTTAATTTATCTTGCCTGCTTTATTTGCAAGCCCTCTCCTTCCCCAGCCCTTTTTTTCTGTGGCTGTCCAATCACAGATTTCTTAATGCATCTCAATGAGAAGTCTTTGCAAGACAGGTGCTCTGTGCAATTGCCAGCATCATGAGTTTAGCTCCACTGAGCTAAGTAAACCACAAAGTAACAGGACTGGTCGTGGGGGTGGTAGCAAGCTTGATTTATTTAAGTGCCAATTTCTATTGAAATCTGCACTCTTTTAGAGGTCTGGAGTGTCCCTTTACATAACAGTAATAACAACCATTAGCATAAAATAAAGTATCAAACATACAGGTGATACTCGAAAACACAGACAGTGTGGCTGTCTGTCAGTGAGTGAGAGTGTGTGTGTGTGTGTGTGTGTGTGTGTGTGTCTGTCAGTGAATATGCTGCTGGGTTGTTTCTGAGTGATTGCGTCTGTGAGGGCGCCTGTGTGTCTGAGTGATTGTGTGTGTGTGTGTGTGTGTATGTCTGTCTCTCAGTGAATGTATGTGTGTCTGACTGATTGTGTATGCCTGTCAGTGTGTGTGTCTGTTTCATTCTGTGTGTATGTTAGTGATTGTGTGTATGTCAGTGAGTCAGTGATTGTTTGTGTCAAATCAGTGTGTGTATGTCAGTGTATCTGAGAGTGTGTCTGTCAGTCAAAGTGTGTAGTCGTTTAACAGGAAGAGGTGTGGCATTGACAGGAAGGGGTGGGGCAAATGTAAATTAGGGGTGCCCGAGTTTCATCATGTCTAGGGCAGCACAGATACTAAATACATCACTGTAAATGTATATTAATATATGTGTAAATATTATAGACATAATTATATATATTACTAGTACACATATTACTATATATACACTGCTCAAAAAAAGGGAACACAAAAATAACACATTTGAATTAGATTTGAATGAATTAAATATTCTTCTGAAATACTTTATTCTTTACAAAAATGGAAATCAAATTTTTCAACCCGTGGGGGTCTGGATTTGGAGTCACACCCAAAATGAAAGTGGAAAAACACACTGCAGTCTGATCCAACTTTGATGTTATGTCCTTAAAACAAGTCAAAATGAGGCTCAGTAGTGTGTGTGGCCTCCATGTGCCTGTATGACCTCCTGTATGACCCCAAAAACGCCTGTGCATACTCCTGATGAGGTGGTGGATGGTCTCCTGATGGATCTATTTCCAGACCTGGACTAAAGCATCTACAAACTCCTGGACAGTCTGTGGTGCAATGTAACGTTGGTGAATGGAGCGAGACATGATGTCCCAGATGTGCTCAATTGGATTCAAGTCTGGGGAACGGGCGGGCCAGTCCATAGCATCAATGCCTTCGTCTTGCAGGAACTGCTGACACACTCCAGCCACATGAGGTTTAGCATTGTCTTGCATTAGGAAGAACCCAGGGCCAACCGCACCAGCATATGGTCTCACAAGGGGTCTGAGGATCTCATCTCGATACCTAATGGCAGTCAGGCTACCTATGGCGAGCACATGGAGGGCTGTGCGGCCCCCCAAAGAAATGCCACCCCACACCATTACCTACCCACCTCCAAACCGGTCATGCTGGAGGATGTTGCAGGCAGCAGTACGTTCTCCACGGCATCTCCAGACTCTGTCACGTCTGTCACATGTGCTCAGTGTGAACCTGCTCTCATCTATGAAGAGCACAGGGCGCCAGTGGCGAATTTGCCAATCTTGGTGTTCTCTGGCAAATGCCAAACGTCCTGCACGGTGTTGGGCTGTAAGCACAACCCCCACCTGTGGACGTCGGGCCCTCATACCACCCTCATGGAGTCTGTTTCTGACCGTTTGAGCAGACACATGCACATTTGTGGCCTGCTGAAGGTCATTTTGCAGGGCTCTGGCAGTGCTCTTCCTGTTCCTCCTTGCACAAGGCAGAGGTAGCAGTCCTGCTGCTGGGTTGTTGCCCTCCTACGGCCTCCTCCACGTTTCCTGATATACTGGCCTGTCTCCTGGTAGCGCCTCCATGCTCTGGACACTACGCTGACAGACACAGCAAACCTTCTTGCCACAGCTCGCATTGATGTGCCTTCCTGGATGAGCTGCACTATCTGAGCCACTTGTGTGGGCTGTAGACTCTGTATCATGCTACCACTAGAGTGAAAGCACCGCCAGCATTCAAAAGTGACCAAAATATCAGCCAGGAAGCATAGGAACTGAGAAGTGGTCTGTGGTCACCACCTGCAAAACCACTCCTTTATTGGGGGTGTCTTGCTAATTGCCTATAATTTCCACCTGTTTCCTATCCCATTTGCACAACAGCATGTGAAATTGATTGTCACTCAGTGTTGCTTCCTAAGTGGATAGTTTGATTTCACAGAAGTGTGATTGACTTGGAGTTACATTGTGTTGTTTAAGTGTTCCCTTTATTTTTTTGAGCAGTGTATCAATATATATATATATATATATAATGGCACCCTCAGCATAAAAGGGTTAAACCACCGTTTAGTCGATCTTCCAGAGACGAAAGGCACAGCTACTGCAGAACCCCAAACTCCCGAACAGGATACCAAGTAGCACTCCAAATTCCCGAACTGGAACCTCACGAATAGCTGCTAGCAGCTGAACAGGAAAAGCACCCAAGCGGCTTACACTCCTGGCAATCAGTCTCCAACAGCATACAGTAAATCCCACCAAGAACGAGACAAGGCTTCGTGTTGAGGGTCAAGCAGTGAACAGACAGAGCTGTGGGTTTATTGTTCTTATATACACATTAGTACCACCCACAGGGTTTTGGAACACAACCAATAAACACAAACAATACACTCAGACACTCCCACACAAAATCCTCCCCTCTGCCTGTGATTTAATTACCTTACACAATGGGTAATGTAATTATCACAAGCAGAGAAATAAAATTTTTCCACATTATTCATAACTTGAAAAGTATGCATCACATTCACATTTTCAGAATCAGCATACTCCAAATACAAACACATGTCAAAATCATCCAAATTGGTCCAGTGGTTTAAAAGATAGATCGTAGTCCTTTGTGACCAAAGGAAGCATGACTTTTCTGCACAAAACCAGTTCCACAGAGTCTTCTATCCTGGAGATAATTGGGAAGTAATCCAATTATCTCCAAGGACACATGGCAGCAAAAGACAATAAAACACATAAAAACATATAACTGTGCAGCCATTGCATTCAACATATCCCCAGATAGCTCAGATCTGAGCGCACATTATTACTGAATGGCGCTCAGAGCACACACATACAGTTCAATTGCCATGGAGCCAAAGTCTTTCCCATAGTCTTTAATTATACGAATGGGCTCCATGGCATACCGCTCAAACAGGGCAAGCACCGAATGACCCGGCTTTCGTCTCTTCGCAGGGGAAAAGCAAGCGTTTCAACATGGGGCCATAGTCCAAAGGTAACCGGCGAGCAACCAGGCCCTGGATAGTCAGCATAGCTAAAAGGACAAGGGCACATGTATGAGTGTGGGGATGGTGCTAGTGATTGGCTATATGTGTTTAGGGGAGTGGTTATGGTTTTGTAGTGGGGCAGGGATCATCTTACCTCAGTGCCTTTTGGGATTCTGGCCAGCAAACAACTTCCCACCCACCCACGCTAATTTTCTGTTTTTGTTCCGTCACAGCTAGCGGGGAGCGTGTCCTTGCCAACAGGGTTGGGGAGCAGATGGAATGTCAGGAGATGGACATGGTGGGTCTCAACCTAGGGAAGGCAAGAAAGGGGGAGGGGTGGCCTTGTATGTGAAGGATAGCATAAAATCTAGCCTAATAAAAGTTAGTGAGGCAAACATAGAGTCCGTTTGGGCTACGTTAGAATTTGGTAATCACACAGTAACTCGTGTAGGTGTGGTTTATAGGCCCCCAGGACAAATTGAAGAGTTAGATAATCTACTAGTTGAGGAAATAGCTAAAATGACAATGAAGGGGAAGTTATCATCATGGGTGACTTTAATCTTCCTGATGTAAATTGGAAAACAAAATTAGCTACTTGTGCCAGGAGCACACATATTCTAAACTCCCTACTGGGATTGTCTCTAAAACAAGTTGTTGAGGAGCCAACTCGTAAAGAGGCCATACTAGATTTAGTGCTAACAAATGGAGATTTGGTATCAGATGTCACTGTAGGTGAAAGTTTAGGATCCAGTGATCATCAGTCAGTGTGGTTTATTATAAGAACAGTGACTGAGTCACACCACACAAAAACAAAAGTTTTAGACTTTAGAAAAACAGACTTTTCTAAAATTAGAATATGGGTAGAGCAGTCATTATCAGACTGGAGCAATTTAAATGGAGTCCAAGAAAAATGGGATTATTTAAAAGTTGCACTATTGAAGGCAACAGAAAATTGCATTAGGCTTGTCAGTAAAAGCAAAAAATTCAAGAAACCACTGTGGTACTCCGCAGATGTGGCCAAAATAGTTAAAAACAAAAAAGTTAGCATTTAGGAATTATAAAAAAACCCAGAGTGAGGAAGACAAAATGATCCTATAAGATTAGGCAGAAAGAAGAGGCTAAAAGCAAGTTATAAGAGCTTTAAATCACACACAGAAGAGAGAAAAATAGCACAGTCAGTATTAAAAAGAGGATAAAACATTTTTTTTAGATACATAAGAAAAGAAAAAGTAAAACAAAAAGGATTAGTTAGATTAAAACAAAAGAAAGGAAGGTATGTAGAAAGAGGATAAAAAGGTCCAGGAGCTGACTGCCTCAATGAATATTTTTGTTCTGTATTTACAGATGAAAATGAAGGAAAGGGACCTCAGTTGAGAAAAAGGATAAATGAGTCATTTATTACACGTGAGTTTACAGAGGGAGAGGTTCTATTTCAACTGTCAAAAGTAAAGACAAATAAGTCAATGGGACCTGATGGAATACACACAAAGCTATTAAAAGAGCTTAGTGGTGTACTAGCAAAACCATTAACAGATTTATTTAACCAATCATTAACAGGAGTAGTCCCAGAAGATTGGAAGTTAGCGAATGTTGTGCCCATTTACAAGAAAGGTAATAGGGAGGAGTCGGGCAACTATAGGCCAGTAAGCCTTACTTCAGTAGTGGGGAAAGTGATGGAAACCATGTTAAAGGATAGGATTGGTGAACATCTAAAAACACATGGATTTCAAGATCAGAGACAACATGGGTTTACATCAGGGAGATCATGCCAAACTAATCTTATTGATTTTTTTGATTGGGTAGCTAAAATAATAGATCAGGGTGGTGCAGTAGACATTGCTTACCTAGATTTCAGTAAGGCTTTTGACACTGTTGCACATAGAAGGCTTATCAATAAACTGCAATCTTTAAGTTTGGATTTCAATATTGTTGAATGGGTAAGGCAGTGGCTGAGTGACAGGCAACAGAGGGTTGTAGTTAATGGAATATATTCAAAGCTTGGACTTGTCACCAGTGGGGTACCTCAGGGATCTGTACTTGGACCCATTCTCTTTAATATTTTTAGTAGTGATATTGCAGAAGGTCTTGATGGTAAGGTATGTCTTTTTGATGATGATACTAAGATATGTAACAGGGTTGATGTTCCAGGAGGGATAAGCCAAATGGCAAATGATTTAGGTAAACTAGAAAAATGGTCAGAAGTGTGGCAACTGACATTTAATGTGGATAAGTGCAAGATAATGCATCTTGGATGTAAAAACCCAAGGGCAGAGTACAGAATATTTGATAGAGTCCTAACCTCAACATATGAGGAAAGGGATTTGGGGGTGATTATTTCTGATGACTTAAAGGTAGGCAGACAATGTAATAGAGCAGCAGGAAATGCTAGCAGAATGCTTGGTTGTATAGGGAGAAGTATTAGCAGTAGAAAGAGGGAAGTGCTCATGCCATTGTACAGAACACTGGTGAGACCTCACTTGGAGTATTGTACACAGTACTGGAGGCCGTATCTTCAGAAGGATATTGATACCTTAGAGAGGGTTCAGAGAAGGGCTACTAAACTGGTTCATGGATTGCAGGATAAAACTTACCAGGAAAGATTACAAAATCTTAACATGTATAGCTTGGAGGAAAGACGAGACAGGGGGGATATGATAGAAACATTTAAATATATAAAAGGAATCAACACAGTAAAGGAGGAGACTATATTTAAAAGAAGAAAAACTACCACAACAAGAGGACATAGTCTTAAATTAGAGGGACAAAGGTTTAAAATAATATCAGGAAGTATTACTTTACTGAGAGGGTAGTGGATGCATGGAATAGCCTTCCAGCTGAAGTGGTAGAGGTTAACACACAGTAAAGGAGTTTAAGCATGCGTGGGATAGGCATAAGGCTATCCTAACTATAAGATAAGGCCAGGAACTAATGAAAGTATTTAGAAAATTGGGCGAACTAGATGGGCGAGAATGGTTTCTTATCACGTCACATTCCAATGTCACATGTTTCTATATTTCCCTGCTCTGTAAAGAGTAGAAAACTTTTAAAACACACGAATAGGGCGTGCCACGAGAAAAAACGGCTGGTGGTAGAGCATTTAAGATGATGGGAATTTTTGGTTTGGACGAGGGGGGAGGCGAGACACCAGTGGGTAAAGTTTTGGTGCATAGGCACCTGGTTAAGTTCGTTGGCAAGGACTGTTATTTAAGTTGGAGGCTGTAGGGCAATAAGTGTAATTTATATGTTAATTTATATGTTAATTATGGTATGTATATATATTTATCTGTTTATTTATATTTGAATTAAAGAAAAAGAATAAAGTTCGGATGAGTCCTACAGTTGTAAGTTTAATAAATGTTGTGGCCTGTTTCATCCAATATTCGTTCTTTGTCATTATCGGGGGGAGAATAAGGGGAAGTCTCCTTACTCTTTGTCGCACCACATTCCCCGCTACGTACATAAAAGGTTTCTCCAATGCAATGTGGCGAGATTGGTCTCGTCACAATATATATATATGTGTGTGTGTATTACTGTCAGAATCACATTATCTTTGCATCTGTCTGTACATCTGTTTATCTGTATCTGTGTTAGCACGAATGCTAGCATAATGTATTTATTGGAAGGAAAATCTATTTAATAAGAGGTCTTTCTCTCACTTGTCAATTAGCTCTTCGGCAAAAACTCCTGTGCTAAAGAACTGAGTTACAGGGAGAGCAGGAGACACAGGTGAAAATGCATCCCCCCCAAACACACACAAAAAAAATCATCTTTTCTTGTGTTTATCTTAACCCCCTTTTGAATTTCTTGCTGTTTTTTTATTCCCTACTTACATTTTTTTTACCTTGTTTAGTGTATCTTGTCTCCAATTTTTCTAATTTGTGTCTTACAACCCCCTTGCGTGTCTCTTTTAACTCTCCATGTGTATTTTTTACTTCATCCCAGCCACTGTTTGTCTCTTTTTACCCTTCTCCAGCCTTCTGTATGTCTCTTTCCCCCTAGCCCCTGTTGTGTGTGTCTTAGCCTAAGCCCCATTGTCTCTTTCTTAGCTTCTGAGTCCCTACTGTGTGTTTTTCTCCCCCATCCCAGATTTGCTACCCACAAACCTTCTGTGTCACTTTGTCTTCCCTCTGTATGTCTCTTTGTTCCCCCAGCAAACCTTCTGTGTGTCACTTTCTCCCCCTCACTGCTCCTCTATGTCTCTTTCTTCCCTTCTCCTCCCCGTGTCTCTCTCTTCTCCTCTCCTCCCAGTGTATCTCTCTTCCCCCTTTGTCTTTTTCTCTCCTATCCTCCCTGTGTGCCTCTCTCTTCCCCCTCTATTTCTTTCTCCCCCATTCCCTGTGTCCCTCTCTCCCCCTCTGTCTCTTTCTCCCTCTTCCCATGTGTCTCTCTCTCCCCCACTGTCTCTTTCTTCCCCCTCCACCTGTGTCTCTCTGAGAGACCTGTGTCTCTCTGAGAGACAGGCTGCTCCCTCCCTCAGTCCTCCTGTGCTTTCTGACAGCTGCACTGCTGTCAGAATTAGTGTGTGCCATCGGCCCTGCACAGGGACGGATTAACATAGGGGCTTATGGAGCTGCAGCTCCAGGCCCAGGCCCATGGAATAGGCCCATTTAAAAAAAAAAAAAAAAATTGTACTTTTTTTTTTTTTTTACACACACTACTCTTAGGTTTGCCTGCCTCTCTCTACTCACTGATCCGCAGGGGAGAAGCTACACATCACAAAGAGTCCAGACAGCAGCTCCCAGCCTACAGAGACAGCCTACAGCTCAGGTAAGTGAAGGATGGGGAAAGGCAGCAGGGAGACATGGGGACACTGAGACACTAGGGGACACTGAAAAACTAGGGGACACTGTGAGATATGGGGATGCTGAGACACATGGGGACATTGGGAGACACACTGAGACACAGAGACACATGAGACACAGTGTCCCCATGCCTCCAAGCCAGTGTCCCTATTGTCTCAGTGTCCCCTAGTCTCCCAGTGTCTATATCCCCATGTCTCTCAGTGTCCCCAGTGTCTCAGTTTCCCCATGTCTCCCAGTGTCCCCAAATGTCTGTGTCCCCATGTCTCCCAGCCAGTCCCCCTAGTGTCTTAGTGTCCCCAAATGTCTGTGTCCCCATGTCTCCCAGTGTCCACATGTCTCCCAGCCAGTCCCCCTAGTGTCTCAGTGTCCCCATGTCTCCCAGTGTCCCTATGTCTCCCAGCCAGTGTCTCTAGTGTCTGTGTCCCCATGTCTCCCAGTGTCTGGGTCCCATGTCTCTCAGTGTCCCTAATGTCCCCAAATGTCCCCATGTCTCCCAGTGTCCCCAAGTGTCTCCATGCCTGTGTCTCCATGCCTCCCAGCCAGTGTCTCAGTATCCCCATGTCTCTTAGTGTCCCTAGTGTCTTAGTGTCCCCATGTCTTCCAGTGTCTGTGTCTCTGTGTCCCTAGTGTCTGTGTCCCCATTTCTCCCAGTGTTCCCATTGACTTCATGCTTCACTGGACACTGCTGTTAGGGGGTATGGATTAAGGCATACATTAGAGAGAGATTAGCATAGAGTATGTGTTTTCTTATAGCTGCATCCTTTGAGTTTCCCTCCAACACCATCTCCATTAGATACTTGACGCTTGAGAGGTATGACTGTTTTAGTGTCTATGGTCAATAAGATTCTTGTCATGACTGCTAGTGTGGTCCAGCACGCAGAACTATGTAACATCTACATAGACAGAACAGAAAATGATAAAACGTAAACCGATCCTTAGAATGGCCGGACTAATACGTTAAAAACAGAGAATGGTCAAGGGAGCCTGAAAAATACAATACCAGTTAACAAGCCAAGTGCCAGGAATCAGAATAGTCAGGAATAGCCAAGGTCAAAATACTGGGAATATCAAAAACAGGACAAGAAAACACACTCTCAGGATTCAGGAACCAGGAACGAAAACCACAACAGGGCAATAACCTAGGTTAAATATCCCTCTGGCCTCTGACTGCAGAACGTGTGCGTATGTGTGACCCTGGGGTGCAGAGCTATATCTGGCTGCGACTGCGTGTTCGGCACCATCTTAAACCCGGACAGGCATCCAGGAGAACCCGGCAGAGAGGCTCCTGACTCGCCGCTAAGCAGGTAAGCTCAGTTCGTTGCGCGGTCACACTGGTCCAGTGCGACCGCACCTCACGGTGAGCCGGGGGCCGTGACAATTCTGTAATTAGGCCCCATCATAATTGTCAGCCCCAGGCCCACTGGGCTCTTAATCTGGCCCTGGCCCTGCAGCACCACCATACACTACATGAGATGCGGCTGCAAGGTAACTATCGAACTCGGCTGGCCCCCTCAGAGTGTGGCACTAGACCGACCACTTTGCGGCACCTACATCACGTGTAGCCGCGATGTTACTGAACCAATGCTATGTTAGGGCAGAATTAGAGTTCTGCGCAAGATACCAAGAGATTTCGCAGTGGGCTGCGGCTCTGTGGCTCTGCGGCTGGCCAGACAGCCTTAATCAACAGATTAATACCCTTTGAATTATTTGAATGAAGGGGGGAGGTGCAGAGGACTGCATGGCCGCATTTTGGCTGCTGGCGGCCGAAGGGATACCTGTGAGTCGTGCTTCACAATTTCCAGTAATTTAGCCTCTCAAGCCCCACCTGTATTTAAACCCCGCCTCCCGTGTATTAGCTCCACCCCACACCCAAGCCTCTCTCTTCCCCCTCTATTTCTTTCTCCCCCATTCCCTGTGTCACTCTCTCCCCCTCTGTCTCTTTCTCCACCCTCCCCCTGTGTCTCTCTCTTCCCCTCTGTCTCTTTCTCCCTCTTCCCATGTGTCTCTCTCTCCCCCACTGTCACATCCAAACTGCCAACCATGCCTCCAGAAGAGGCCGGAAATTGGCTTCCACAGCGCTTCAGTGTCAGGCAGCCCATGACAGTGATTTTGTGTATGTATGTGCTTGCTAGTGAGTGAGCTTGAGTGTGTGTCAGTGAGCTTGCCTGTAGTGAGCATGTGTGTGTGTGTTAGTGAGCATGTGTGTGTGTCAGTGAGGTTGTGTCGGTGAGCTTGTCTGTAGTGAGCATGTGTGTGTCAGTAAGTTTTTCTCTAGGGAACATGTGTGTGTCAGAGAGCTTGTCTGTAGTGATCATTTGTGTCAGTGATCTTGTCTGTAGTGAGTGTGTGTGTGTCATTGAGCGTTTCTGTAGTGAGCTTGTGTGTGTCAGTAAGCTTGTCTGTAGTGAGCTTGCATGTGTGTCAGTGAGCATGTCTGTAGTGAGCTTGTGTGTCTCTGTCTGTAGTGAGCATATTTGTGTCAGTGAGCTTGGTTAGTGAGCATATGTGTGACAGTGAGCTTGTCTTTAGTGAGCATGTATTTGTCAGCAAGCTTTTCTGTAGGGAGCATGTTTATGTGTGTCAGTGAGTTATTTCTGTAGGGAGCATGTGTGTGTCACTGAGCTTTTCTGTAAGCGAGCCTGTGTATGTCAGTGATTTTATCCCAGCAAACTCATCCCAAAGTAAGACTGAGCAATACTCAGACTCTACGGGCCTCAGTTAGCATGTTAAATATTAAAGACTGGACAATTATGGTTTGTTTGGAAAGGTTGCCAGGAGAAAGCCTCTGCTCTCTAAAGTGAACATGGGTTCATGACTTAGGTTTCAAAACTTGCACCTGAACAAACCACAAGACTTTTGGGATAATGTCCTTTAAACTGATGAGACCAAAGTGGAGATGTTTGACCATAATGCACAGCGCTACATTTAGCACAAACACCTCATACTAACTGTCAAGCATGGGGGCGGAGGGGTGATGATTTGGGCTTGTTTTGCAGCCACAGTACCTGGGAACCTTGCAGTTATTGAGTAGAACATGAACTCCTCTGTGTACCAAAGTATTTTAGAATCAAATGTGAGGCCATCTGTCCAACAGCTAAAACTTTGCCAAAATTGGGTCATGCAACAGGACAATGATCCCAAGCACACCAGCAAATCTACAACAGAATGGCTGTAAAATAAAAGAATCAAGGTGTTGCAATGGCCCAAAGTCCAGACCTTAAACCAATTGAAATATTTTGGGGAGAGCGGTGCATAAACAAATGCCAGAAAACCTCAATGGACTGAAGCAACGTTTTAATTAAGTGCGGGACAAATTTCCTTCACAACGATGTGAGAAACCGATAAAGTCATATAGAAAACGATTACTTTAGATTATTGCTGCTAGAGGTGGTTTTACAAGCCATTGAAACACAATGTTGCTTCTACATTTTGGCTTTATTTTTGCTATATAAATCTTTACACAGTGTAATCCCATTGTAAAGCGCTGCAGAATTTGTTAATAATAATAATATGTCATGTGTTGTTGTTCACCTGAGGTTGTATTTACCTATTAATAAGACATGCTAAGAAGCAAATGATTGCTATTATGTCCTGATATGTAAAACCATAGAATTCAAAGAGGGTGTACTTTTTTCTCTCGTAACTGGATAGATAGATAGATAAATAGATAGATACAAATCCTCATTACATGATTCTAACCTATATTTAGTGTATCAGTGCTATGATTTTACAGGTTTACATTTATAAAACCAACACACCAATCATTTCTAATGTTACTATTTGCCCAATGTCACATCATACTTCATCAAACACTAAGAAATGAAAATATTCAGCTCAGTAGCTAAGCTTCTAATGTCTCTGAATGTACCCATGCCACTTCTCATTAAGATCCTGTTATCTAAAATGAGCGATCTCAAACCTTTGTGACACATTTACAAATTCATCTTCTAAATTAAGTTTGAAATGACACACACATAAACTCACACACACACGCACACACACACACACGCACACACACACGCACACACTATTGCTCAAATGAGTATGTATGACGCAATATATGACACAGTTTGTTACCTTTTAACAGTAAAAGATATTCCTGAAATAGTGAGTAGTTTTCATTTTTTTTCAAACATTATTTGAGGTTTGTGTGTTTTGCTTTTACATCAAACAATTAGCTTTGTGTTTCAGTAAGAAATTAGTTGGTGTCTGTGGCGATACCGACCTCGCCACTGGGCATTGGAGAAGACTAATTGCCAGCCTCCTGCCATGTGACTATTGCCCCTGGGATGTATTGCCCTTTAAAGACATTATTTGGGCTTATTGGATTTTGAAACACTTTTTCTGCCCCTTTGAATACATGAGAAGGTGTGCCCCTCCCCCCGTTTCCTGTCTATTGTTCTCCAGCAGGGCGTTGTCCCAGGGACACTGCCAGACCAGTTGGAACTTGTTGCTATGGTTTAACCCCATGGCGTTTTGACTGTGTTTGTGGTATATGAGCGATGTTCGGATATAGTGAGCGCTCAGATCCAAGCTATCTGGGGATAGGTTGAATGTGGGGGTTCTGTTAAGTATAATAGGAATTATGTATCTTTATGTGTTTTTACTGTTGTTGTGAATAGTGATGTCGCGAACCCGAAATTTTCGGTTCGCGAACGGCGAACGCGAACTTCCGCAAATGTTCGCGAACCGGCGAACCGCCCGAAACGCCATTGACTTCAATGGGGAGGCGAATTTTAAAACACACAGGGACTCTTTCTGGCCACAATAGGGATGGAAAAGTTGTTTCAAGGGGACTAACACCTGGACTGTGGCATGCCGGAGGGGGATCCATGGCAAAACTCCCATGGAAAATTACACAGTTGATACAGAGTCTGGTTTTAATCCATAAAGGGCAGAAATCACCTAACATTCCTAAATCACAATCAATATGGATTGACACCTGACATATGACATATTGACACCTTGACATATGGATTGACACCTGTCCTCAGAGCCCCTGATGCACACGGACACAGAGCAGAATAGAGACTGGTCCCCCTACATAGGGTCACTTGGCAGATATGGATTGACACCTGTCCTAAGGATCCCTGATACACACTGACACAGAGCAGAATAGGGACTGTTCCCCCTACATCGGGTCACTTGGCAGATATGGATTGACACCTGTCCTAAGGTTCCCTGTACACACTGACACAGAGCAGAATAGGGACTGGTCCCCCTACATCGGGTCACTTGGCAGATATGGATTGACACCTTGTTACAAACTGCTATTTGTAACGGGCCCTTTAAATGGCAAATTGCCCTGCTTCCCTGGGTTGTGGAGAAGCCTATTTGCCAGCCTCCTCCCGCATGACTATGGCCCCTGGGAGATTGTGAAAATGTATGCACTTTTATTTGGTGTGTATGGCCCTTTAAGACTGTCGGTGGGCATATTGGGGCTTATGGACTCTTTATGTGACTGGTGCTGGCCCTTTAAACACCTTTTTGGGACATCAGGAAGATTGGGACACTGCCCCTTTAAGGCCGTGTCCCCAGACTTGTTGGGGACACGGCCCCTTTAAGACGGTGTCCCCTGTGTCCCCAGACCTGGTGCAAACCCTTTGTGCCTGCCTTGCTATTTCCCACTTGGTTCAGTAAATGGGAAATTATTTCAGCTGCAGAGACTAAGTCCCATTCGGCGATGGGACTTAGTCTTTTTTTCAGCCGTTTTTTTCAGCCTTATTTCAGCTGCAGAGACTAAGTCCCATTCGGCGATGGGACTTAGTCTTTTTTCAGCCGTTTTTTTCAGCCTTATTTCAGCTGCAGAGACTAAGTCCCATTCGCGATGGGACTTAGTCGCTTTTTCAGCCTGAAATAGACCGACCTCACAGCCCAAATCTATGGAACTGTTTTGGGCAGGAAAATGTGCTTGCGGTCGGTCATAAAGGGACCTCCAGCTAACTTTTTAACCCCTGGATGGATTTGGCTGATTTTGGTTATGTTTATGTTTTAAGTGTGCTGATTCCAAATATGTAATTATGAAGATGGGATGTGTAGTTTTAAAGTTACAGTGTATGGCTAAAAACTGTATTTTTACTGCCTGTGTTTAATTATGTTAATCTCTTCCCAAACGTCATTTCGTTCAAAGTGGAGAGAATGTTAAAAAAATATATTTTTGTTCGGAGTGTGAGAAATGCTTTTCAGCCGCTTCTAATCTTAAGCATCATTTGAGGAGCCATACAGGAGAGAAACCTTATTTGTGGTGTGTTTAGTATTGTTCTGATCAGTTTAATACCTTCCGCGTCTCCTATCAGTGGACGTGTATATGGCAGCCATTTTAGGAACCGTACACCTGGGACCCGAGCAAGGTCACCTCGTTCAACAGGCGACAACATTTGTCCCTGGAAAACTATCCTGGACATTCTGTACAATTTGTATGGATATGGCAGTGATTTCTGTAACAGGGAGATGGAAGAAGATGCTTGGTCGGTCCTCTTAATTCAAATTTGGGGCACTGCGCGGTCAAGCTAATGTGCCACCAGATAGGAGTGGTGTGTTTAGTATTTTTCTGATCAGTTTAATACCTTCCGCGTCTCCTATCAGTGGACGTGTATATGGCAGCCATTTTAGGAACCGTACACCTGGGACCCGAGCAAGGTCACCTCGTTCAACAGGCGACAACATTTGTCCCTGGAAAACTATCCTGGACATTCTGTACAATTTGTATGGATATGGCAGTGATTTCTGTAACAGGGAGATGGAAGAAGATGCTTGGTCGGTCCTCTTAATTCAAATTTGGGGCAATGCGCGGTCAAGCTAATGTGCCACCAGATAGGAGTGGTGTGTTTAGTATTTTTCTGATCAGTTTAATACCTTCCGCGTCTCCTATCAGTGGACGTGTATATGGCAGCCATTTAAGGAACCGTACACCTGGGACCCGAGCAAGGTCACCTCGTTCAACAGGCTTGCAGCATATCCTCCAGGAAGAAGAGCCTGAACCCTTACCGGCTGCACGTGTCTTACCTGTACATGGGAAGCTGCTGTGGTTCCTTGATGAGCCAGCTGCCCGTGAGTTAACATGTCCCGTGGAGAAGCACTCTGTCCTGTAAAGCCTCACCAAAAAAAAAGGAGAGGTGTGTTTAGTATTGTTCTGATCAGTTTAATACCTTCCGCGTCTCCTATCAGTGGACGTGTACACGGCATTGATTTTTGTAACAGGGAGATGGAAGAAGAGGCTTGGTCGGTCCTCTTACTGCAAATTTGGGGCACTGCGCGGTCAAGCTAATGTGATACCAGATAGGAGTGGTGTGTTTAGTACTATTTTTATCAGTTTAATACCTTCCGCGTCTCCTATCAGTGGACGTGTACACGGCATTGATTTTTGTAATAGGGAGATGGAAGAAGAGGCTTGGTCGGTCCTCTTACTGCAAATTTGGGGCACTGCGCGGTCAAGCTAATGTGACACCAGATAGGAGTGGTGTGTTTAGTACTATTTTTATCAGTTTAATACCTTCCGCGTCTCCTATCAGTGAGTAGGTAGCCTGCGGCATTGATTTTTTATACAACAGGAGATGGAAGAAGAGGCTTGGTCGGTCCTCTTACTGCAAATTTGGGGGCACTGCGCAGTCAAGCTAATGTGACACCAGATAGGGGTGGTGTGTTTAGTACTATTTTTATCAGTTTAATACCTTCCGCGTCTCCTATCAGTGGACGTGTACACGGCATTGATTTTTGTAACAGGGAGATGGAAGAAGAGGCTTGGTCGGTCCTCTTACTGCAAATTTGAGGCACTGCGCGGTCAAGCTAATGTGACACCAGATAGGAGTGGTGTGTTTAGTACTATTTTTATCAGTTTATTACCTTCCGCGTCTCCTATCAGTGGACGTGTACACGGCATTGATTTTTGTAACAGGGAGATGGAAGAAGAGGCTTGGTCGGTCCTCTTACTGCAAATTTGGGGCACTGCGCGGTCAAGCTAATGTGACACCAGGTAGGAGTGGTGTGTTTAGTACTATTGTTATCAGTTTAATCACTGTTACGCCCCCTATCCATTGGGCTGACACACCTGCTTGAAGATAACTAACTGCTATTCAATCTATAACAGTGAAAAAATTTTTTTGTTTTTAAATCCAAGCTATTGTGACACCAGTGAGTGAGTGGTGTGTTTAGTACTATTGTTATCAGTTTAATCACTGTTACGCCCCCTATCCGTTGATGTGGAGCAAGACGCAGCAGCAGAAGAGGACTAAGCCGAGGAGGTTATGGAAGAGGATGGAGTAGGAGGAGTAGAGGAGGTGGCAGCGTACTGGCAGAGTACACGCTGTAGGGCTGACACACCCGCTTTGAGACAACTAACTGCTATTCAATCTATAACTGATGTTTGTTTCACAGGCAGAAAGTGCCCTAAAAGATGGCGGCTTGAACCCAAGTTGGTGGCGGATCAGTCACGCAAGTCATCAGACATTCAGAGCTAAAATACAGCAGCGTGTGGACCATTTTTAGCCCAAGGCAGCTCATCTCATCAGGCCTTTTTTAATCTAATGTATAGCCCAGTGTCAGTCCCTTCGGGATCCATCCCTCATTCATCTTAATAAAGGTGAGGTAATCTAGACTTTTTTGACCTAGGCGACTTCTCTTCTCAGTGACAATACCTCCTGCTGCACTGAAGGTCCTTTCTGACAGGACACTTGAAGCGGGGCAGGCCAGAAGTTCTATCGCAAATTGGGACAGCTCAGGCCACAGGTCAAGCCTGCACACCCAGTAGTCAAGGGGTTCATCGCTCCTCAGAGTGTCGATATCTGCAGTTAAGGCGAGGTAGTCTGCTACCTGTCGGTCGAGTCGCTCTCTGAGGGTGGATCCCGAAGGGCTGTGGCGATGCGTAGGACTTAAAAAGGTCGCATGTCCTCCATCAACAACACGTCTCTAAAGCGTCCTGTCCTTGCCGGCGTGGTCATGGGAGGAGGAGGATGACTTCCACCTCTCCCCCTGTTAGATTCCCGTTGTGCTGTGACATCACCCTTATACGCTGTGTAAAGCATTCTTTTCAATTTATTTAGCAAATGCTGCATCCTTTCATACTCTTGTTGTAATCATTTCCGTACACTTTCTGCTTATACTGGCCGTAGCGTGAAAATTCCAGTACAGGTCGTTCCTCTCTTCAGCCTTTTTGTATAATGGTAGGGTCCCCAACAGGCACGCATACGAAAGACCCCATTTGCACAAGGTTGGATGCCGAGCTACTCATTTCCCGTTCCTCCTCCTCACTGATGTCAATGAAGGTATTTTCTTCCCCCCAGCCACGTACAACACCACGGGTACCAGATAGGTGACAACGGGCACCCTGGGATGCCTGTTGTGGTTGGTCTTGCTCCTCCTCTTCCTCCTCCTCAAAGCCACATTCCTCCTCTGACTCCTCTTCCTCACAATCCTCTTCCAGCGTTGCCGCAGGTCCAGCAAGCGATGCTGATAAGGCTGTTTCTGGAGGTGATGGTGACCACAACTCTTCCTCTTCCTCTTCACGCTCATCTACTGCCTGATCCAGCACTCTTCGCAGGGCACGCTCCAGGAAGAAAACAAATGGTATGATGTCGCTGATGGTGCCTTCGGTGCGACTGACTAAATTTGTCACCTCCTCAAAAGGACGCATGAGCCTACAGGCATTGCGCATGAGCGTCCAGTAACGTGGCAAAAAAATTCCCAGCTCCCCAGAGGCTGTCCTAGCACCCGGGTCATACAAATATTCATTAACGGCTTTTTCTTGTTGGAGCAGGCGGTCGAACATTAGGAGTGTTGAATTCCAACGTGTCGGGCTGTCGCAAATCAAGCGCCTCACTGGCATGTTGCTTCGCCGCTGGATATCGGCAAAGTGAGCCATGGCCGTGTAGGAACGCCTGAAATGGCCACACACCTTCCTGGCCTGCTTCAGGACGTCCTGTAAGCCTATGTACTTATGCACAAAGCGTTGTACGATCAGATTACACACATGTGCCATGCACGGCACATGTGACAACTTGCCCAACTTCAATGTCGCTAACAAATTTGTTCCGTTGTCACAAACCACTTTGCCGATATCCAGTCGCTGCGGAGTCAGCCACTTTTCCACCTGTGCGCTCATGGCGGACAGGAGTGCTTGTCCGGTGTGACTCTCTGCTTTCAAGCAAGTCAAACCCAAGACGGCGTGACACTGCCGTATCCGGGATGTGGAATAGTACCTGGGGAGCTGGGGGTGTGCCGTTGATGTGGAGCAAGACGCAGCAGCAGAAGAGGACTCAGCCGAGGAGGTTATAGAAGAGGATAGAGTAGGAGGAGTAGAGGAGGTGGCAGCAGGACTGCCTGCAAGTCGTGGCGGTGTCACCAACTCCTCTGCAGAGCCATGCATTCCATGCTTGGCAGCAGTCAGCAGGTTTACCCAATGCGCAGTGTAGGTGATATACCTGCCCTGACCATGCTTTGTAGACCAGGTATCAGTGGTCAGATGGACCCTTGCCCCAACACTGTGTGCCAGAGATGCTATTACTTCCTTTTGCACAATTGAGTACAGGTTGGGGATTGCCTTTTGCTAAAAGTAATTTCGGCCGGGTACCTTCCACTGCGGTGTCCCAATAGCTACAAATTTTTTGAACGCCTCAGACTCCACCAGTTTGTATGGTAAAAGCTGGCGGGCTAATAGTTCGGACAAGCCAGCAGTCAGACGCTGGGCAAGGGGGTGACTTTCTGACATTGTCTTCTTACGCTCAAACATGTCCTTGACAGACACATGACTGTGGGAAGATGAGCGCGAACTGCTCAAGGCGGGAGGCGGAGTGGCGGATGGTTGAGAGGGGACAAGGAGGACAGCAGTGGTTGACGTGGCTGAAGATGCTGGACCAGGAGGAGGCTGGCGGCTTAGAGTAGGC
>OW240917.1:220622147-220636557 GCA_933207985.1 Pelobates cultripes | reverse complement strand
CTTTCTTCTGGCCACTCTGCCATAAAGCCCAACTCTATGGAGCATACGGCTTATTATCGTCTTATGTACAGATACTCCAGTCTCTGCTGTGGAACTCTGCAGCTCCTCCAGGGTTACCTTAGGTCTCTGTGCTGCCTCTCTGATTAATATTAATGTCCTCCTTGCCCGTTCCGTGAGTTTTGGTGGTCGGCCATCTCTTGGCAGGTTTGCTGTTGTGCCATGTTCTTTCCATTTGGTTATGATAGATTTGATGGTGCTCCTGGGGATCATCAAAGATTTGGATATTTTTGTATAACTTACTCCTGACGTGTACTTCTCAACAACATTGTCCCTTACTTGTTTGGAGAGTTCCTTGGTCTTCATGGCTGTGTTTGGTTAGTGGTGCCTCTTGCTTAGGTTTTGCAGCCTCTGGGGCCTTTCAAATAAGGTGTGTATATGTAATGACATATCATGTGACACTTAGATTGCACACAGGTGGACATCATTTCATTAATTATGTGACTTCTGAAGGTAATTGGTTGCACCAGAGCTTTTTATGGGCTTCATAACAAAGGGGGTGAATACATACGCACATGCCAATTTTCTCTTTTCTATTTCTAAAAAATAGTTTTATGTATATATTTTTCTCATTTCACTTCACCAACTTAGACTATTGTCTTCTGATCCATCACATAAAATTCAGATTAATAAAACATGGAACTTAAGGCTGTAATGTAACAAAATAGGTAAAAGGTCAAGGGGGGGTGAATACTTTTGCAAAGCACTGTAATCTACCACCCGACATTGCTTTTAATCATATTAATGTATATTGATAATAAGAATTGAAACTCCAGAATAAAGATATAAGAACTTTTTTTCCATTTTAATTAGCCTGATATATTATTGAAAAGACACAGTTTCAGGGGACACATCAACATGAATAAGTAAAACTATGTTGCTCTTTTCTGCTTTTACAGTTATAAATGATACAAATATCATATGACTCAAAAAGATAGGGTTATACACTTAAGCGTGATTTGATTGAAATTTCGCCTTTTAGACAAAAATAGCCAAAACCCTAGCTGACTTGGAGAACTATTCCTTTATGCCAATTTTGGCCTAAAATGTAAAATTCACTTTGATCAAAAACTTTCTCTAACAGCTATTTTCCAAGCTTGGCTATTTTCGCCTAAAATATTCAATGTCTTGGTCAATTATCACCAATTCCAAATATAAAATAATAAACCCCTTTGATGGTACTAATCATTTACGTGTGTGCTTTCAGAACAAGAACACTGGAGCAAGGACAACCTGGGACAAATACCGCAAGAGGCACTAGAGATCAAAAGATCCGCGGAACTCATTGTAACTGGTGAGCCAACAGACCAACCAGCCAACCAAACTCTCGTGATCCATGGGGAGAGCTGTCCACATAATTTTAGCAGATACCTAATAGAATTTGTACATCTAGAGCTTATTACTGAATGTACATGCAAATTGCTTATAGATTACAATTACAAAGGTACAATTTGACGTCACTGTCCAGTTTAATTTTTTATTTTAAAATTGTGTATTTCATAGACAAATTGTAAGCTCTGCACTCAGTAACTCTTGATGTCATTTGATGCTGCAAACAGAGGCTTTCAAAGTATTAAAACCGACTGGGACTACACAACGTACTTAAAAATGTGTATAATAGACTTTGGCTCTCCTTTTGTATACAAAAATAAACGTACATAGAATTTGTAATATAAACTGTTTAACTACAAAGAACATTTCATTTCTTGTATTACATAAATATGTGTAATCTCCCTGTTCGTTCACTTAAGGCTTTCTCTAAGCAGATTCCTCTGTCCTCCTCCTCGACCTTACTGACAAAAAATAAATAAATTCCCAGGCCTATAAATATCTCGACTTGTTTATTATCTCTTTACCGTAAACCTCTGAAAACACATTCATAAAAAAAAATGTCATCAGACAAACATACACATGAGGCGTCATGGGCATTTTCTCATAACCCTCAATAATTGTTTCTTTTTCAGATAAGGGTCCACTGAATTCCACTGAATCTAACCCTCTCTTGGTTCCCCTTTCCTGCCTTTGGAACTAAGGTGCCAGGTTTCAAGATCAAATCAAATGGTGCTGCTGTTTTCTTCAGTGCTGATAAAAGTTTGTCTGGTGCCAAAGGTCATGCATTTACCCTTACTATGCCAGAATTGGGCAAGTGGCACCTTTCTTTAACATTTGTCTGGTTACTTGTTTGCTTACAAGTTACTTCCGGTACGGAGGTAGCAATTAACAATGAATTGCTTCACACAAACTCTAACGATTACAGAAATCCTTGTTATCTATGTATTCTGAATGCCAGAAAGGTCATTTTAGCAGAAACACTTAACTGAACAAGTCAATCGAAATCCCAGGGGCAGCTCTCTGTTCTGTTAATATGACTCATGCCTTAAAAAAATACATCATGTACAACCAGGAGGGCTGCATGGAAAGAGATGTGACATTGTTTTTCTAAATAATAATAATTTATAAATATTCACACTCTCTGTTGCCACCACAGAATCATGCCAAAATGGTCAACAGAGGGAAATAACCTGATGTCACCATATCCTTTCCTCTTAATTAAGATGTTGGTGGGGTTATCCAGCTCAGGTGGATTTTATTAACTATAAATGCATTTTTCAAAATATTTTCTATGCAAGAGATCTTTCAAAATGCAACCAGCCTTGCAAAAGTGTCAATGTACATTAAGTTAAATGAAGTTGTAATATTATACACATTAGACCTCTCATAGCGAATTTAAAATGTGAAGTTCTATTTTTTTGACAAGTTAATGGCTGATAATGAGGAGTTAGGAATATCGAAGCAATCATAGTTCCACAATTTTAATAATTTTCAAAAGCAATTTCTACCGACACTCAACATTCAAGACCACAATCCCATCATAAGGAGTTAGTGACACTTTAATGGACCATCGAAAATATAGCAAATTTAGAACTTGAAAACTCTTTTTTACTATTTAATTAATACCCCAAAATATTTGTGACAGAGCAAGTGCAGAATGGACACCACAAACAACTCCTTGACTTGACTTGTACAAGCAATAATAAAGGGACACTCTAGGCACTAGAACCACCGGTGTGACTGTCAAGCCAGGGGAATAAAGACATGTAAATACTTACAGCTGTATTTGCAGTGTCAATGGTGACCCTATCAAGTGCTGACTCAGGGGAGGGGAAAATACATGTGCAATCAACAAATGTTTAACTTCTGTATCACAGCAAAAACAAAAATAAAAATTGTACTTTCAAAGTGCATTTAATTCCAGGCTGTAAATTTGCAAACATTCTTTGAGGTTGAATACTTATAAAGGTGCTCCACAATCTTATTTCTGTATTGCTCAGTTATTATTAGTATGCTTTCAAGTACCAATGCAGTCTTTAGAGCCTTTATTCTACATTTGACATATCTCATAATTACTCTTGTAAATAGTTTTGCAGAGCCCCGTAGAACACTGGGGTTTTTGTAACATTGTACTAAAAGTACTCTATAGGAATTTCACGATAGATATGCTTTTAGGAAGGATTATAATACTACCCGCATCAAAAATAACCAAGCTTAGTCTTCCTTTTTAATTATTTGCCCAATTACCTGACTCAGGGTTTTCCAACTTTCTGACTATATAGGACCCCTAAACTTTATTTATTTTATACAGTCTAAATGGAATATAAAAGATATAACTTTACACTTTGCTCAATGTGGTTAAATCTTTGAATAATAACATTTGTACTTTTGTCACTAAAAACGGCACTCTCACCATCAGAATTTGCAAAGACCCCAGCGGTGACATCGCTGCTGGTAGTTTGGTGGCCGTGGGGGGCAGGCAAAGGTGGAGTCTCAGTGCCAGGAGGCAACGTCACTGCTGTACTCTTGAACATGTGCGAGAATACAGCATTGAGGTCTATGGAGAATCCCGCAATACCTACGCAACACTTCGCAATCCTCCATAGATAAAGCCATTTCCCTCAGGGTAATGACACCAACACTCTATCGACACAGATAACCTCTACACACATTATTACAATGGATTTAGTTCCCACTACTATTAGAAAAGACATTCTGTAAGGCAAAGACATTAATTTAATACCATTGTTATTGCCTCAGGCCACATAGAAAACAAAGCATACTGTTACAGAGACATGTCTGCAATCCTAAAAGCCAAAGACCCCAGACTAAACAAGAAACAGACGATACCAGAATTTGCATTAGCATTTCGGGCTATTTAGGGATGCCATCTGTTCCACTTCCCTCCAACCATAGAGAAGAACTGGATTTTTATCTACAAACTGCAGCCTTGGCATACGTTAGTAGTCAGTTATATATGGAATTATTCTGATGCCATTTCGCTGGACTCAAACCACCATCTTGTGCATTTGCACCTCCAACTCCCACTCTACCAATTTGTGTCCTAGTTTAACAACCACAAGTCAAGCTACTCCAGGTTCCAGCAGACCAGAACACAAAGGACTAAAAGACAAATTGGGCCAACCTATAGTGTTTCTTGGTAAGGCACAGATATGCAACATCTAAATGCAGGTAGCTACAGTTTCAGTACTTGCACCATCTGCTTCAGAGCACACGCGAAAACCATACGCCCAAATTGCTTATTCCCAAAACAATGACTCACCCCTCCACTCACTCTTTGTAATCACTGAATTCATGGAGGGTTTTCATACGTGTCTCATCACAATGCCCACAGGTACACTCAAGTGTAATAATCTGCAATCTGCCTTAAAAGATCAAGTCATAGTAGATACACTCAAACAAACCGAAATTTTGAATGGTTTCATGCTTGAGCCTTTTAAGCACCCTCCATTTACATGTTGGTGTACAAACCCCGTTGGCATTGCCACAGTAAAATACAACAATGAAAACCACATGATTATCGATCTCTTGGCTCCTCATTCCATTGCCATACCTGGCTTAAATTTTCACTGCATTATGCCACAGTAGACAATGCTATACAAGCAATCTTGAAGACTGGAAGGAACAACATTTCCAATGTCTTCAAGTTGATTCCCATACCTCCATCTCTGTGGCATATGTGTGGCATCAATCAAAAAATACTATTTTGCCAACTGTCTTACGAGCTAAGAGCAGTCCTAAAATACTTGACAACTTCAAAGAAACCCTCTGTTGGCTCCTCCTGAACCTCTGTAATTGTCCATAGGGGAACCCAATACCATTCCCCAGAGCATCAGTAAAACCATTGCTCTATTTTATATACTAGTGCCACTATTAAATGGCCCACCACTAGTTTCTTATTCTCAGGCATATGACTGGACTCCATAGCAATGTTGTCTCCCAACAGACAAGATTCAGCGTATCAGGATAGAGGTAGAATCATCCCTCCAATGGAACTTGTTTACGTACAGTCTCTCCTTGGTTTGCTGAATTTTGCTATGCGCATTATTCCACGAGAGCACTCTTTCATATCAAGGCTACTCATTCTGTTGACTGGTTTAAATAACAATGACAGCACAGTTACACTTGATTTACATGCTAGAGCAGATCTGACCATGTGACAACACTTTCTGTTAGGGGGGCGTGGTCTGGCCGCGAGTGAAGATGGCTGCTTAGGGGAAGAGCTCCGACCCACACAGCCAAAATAGCAAGCTCACACATCAGCACGGCACGATTATGGGGCGCACAAAACGCCCGGACGGCTCACAGACACCCAGGGCTCACCCGAGCAGCTCACAGACGGGACCCATGGACGGGTACCTAGCTCCGTCGACGGCTGGACACCACGAGGCGGCGGGCGCAAATATGGCCGACTCCCCGACACGCTCACTGTCATCAGAGCAGGCTGAACCGTCGCTGGCTGATATCAGCGCAGATATCAGGGCACTGGCAGCGGCAATGGTAACAAAGGAGGACATGAGAGCCCTCTCTGATACCCTGCATGCGGCGATCCGCACGGAGGTGACCTCACTCAGGGCTGAACTCACTGCCCAGGCTACCAGGATGCAGGTAGCTGAATCTAATGTGCAGGCCATGGGAGACAGGCTGGAAGCCACTAATACTGCAATACACAGGCAAGGCAACATTCTTCTACAGCTAAGGCGGCAAACAGAGGATCTTGATAACAGGGGCCGCAGATCAAACATAAGGGTCCGCGGCCTACCTGAACCTGAAGGGAACGAAGACGTTGAAGCTACGTTACAGACGCTGTTCCGAGATATCCTAGGGGCAGAGGCACCGGAATCCATGGTGTTCGACAGAGCACACAGGGCTGCCAGAGCTCGCGCAACTGATAACACACCGCGAGACATTATCTGCTGCCTACACGCCTACAAGCTAAAGGAGAAAATAATGAACAAAGCCCGTTCCAGACCCACCTGGCGATTCCGTGATGCGGAGGTGGCCCTGTATCAAGACCTGTCTCCTCTTACGCTAGAGGCCCGCAGGGCCCTGAGACCCGTCACTACGCTCCTCAGGGACAGAGGGATCCCATATAAATGGACTTTCCCCTTTATGCTTTTAGCCAGACATCACGATGAATGGTTCCCACTAAGATGGCCCGAAGAAGTGCCCAGATTTCTACAGCGCCTTAATCTTCCACCCACAGAGGTCACCGACTGGATCCTGGGGTCGACGGACCAGAGACAAGGGCCCCAAACTCCTGGCCAGCAGCGAAGAAGGAGAGACAACACGCCAAGGCGCCCACAGACCCGCAGGCAATTGGTGCCCACGGACCCGGAGGAGTGAAGATAGAAATCCCCCCCTTCCTCCCACCGGGCAAGGAGGACAGAACACGACACGTGCACCATACCCGAGCTTGCAGATCCTGGCGGAACCCAGAGACACCCTACGCACCGCAGAGCACAGATAAGTACTGCTTGCACACATACATAAGAGGGGACACTTACATGGACACCCACGACTGGGAATAGCAGCACCTTAGCAGCATACACCTCCCTCCCTGGGGTGGAGAGCTCCTCCAAGTTGATTGGGGTGGGGGGCCTGATATGGGCGAGGTGCAACGCCCTTGTATAATGCGGTCCTTGGAGGGCCTGGAACATATGGGCCCGTAAGACACAAATTGAGGTGCTACATGGGACAGTTGGACGTTTCTGGGACACTAGAACTCATGATGCACCGCAGATCCTCTGGGGTTGATGGAGTGCACTTGTCGTACCACAACGCACTTATGAAGGCTATCTGGAATATTGTCTGGGGGGTGGCAGGAGGGAGCTAGAGGGTCCCCGGAGGAGCCTATATCTGGGAAATTGTTATGTTCAAAATGTTTTACTGAGCTGTGTTTGGTATGTCGGTTTTGCAGACAGGAGATAGGTTATGATAAAAGGATGTTCAAACGCTATGGGGGTGATGGGGTAAGGGAAGGGACAGGCAGGGACTCCGACTTTGTTGCCCTAAGACTTACTCTGCTCAAGTAGCTGTAGCACGGTAGTTTAGTCAGACTAGGTGAGGGCAAAGACGGACAGAGGAGATGGGAGGCGTGCTCTGCCTAGACAAATGCTTCCCCAACACTGCACTACAGACGCCCACGAATACATACACCTACACTGCAGCTGGGCACTCGTCTGCCCACGGGATATATCCCCAACAGACAAGCCGCTAAACACTGACCCCCTGACTCTAGGGACACTTACCGAGAGCCTTTATTTGAGACGAGGGATCCCATGTTACCTGCCCACACACCCAACTCTGCCTATCACGACCCACCGCAAGCAACAGGTCAAACACACAATTTGCGGAACGTACAGACTAAAGGAATAGCCCCCTGGGGAAGACCGAACTGTTTACAAAGCCGAACCATGACACGCTAGATAATTGGAAAGTGGCCCGAGCCAAGACGTAACGTGACCGTACAGATTGTTAGACTAGGAGACCTAGCTACTGACATCAGACTGAATACATGTGGGACACGGACGACTCACTGAGTACGCCATGCACAATACTACTAACCCTTGCCACAGTGCTCCTGCCTCTCAGCAGGTGAACACACTGGATCCAACTGATTACACCACCCCTGACTAGACCCGTGTAGACACTACTACTGGGAGACCCAATCCCGTGGCTGCCCTAGTTCAACTAGGAGACGGTGCGGCATTGGACTCCACCCAGCTACACGGGACTCCCTCATCTTGAGGGCAATTTCCCCCTACTGGGGTCACAATCCCGTGACCTCACATCGGTGGCCTCTCGGGTCGGGCTGAATCGGGGGAGGGCTGAGCCGTGTCCTGCCCCCTGGGCGACCTAACTCTTGGGTGTCATAACCCTCTTCTTACTCTCCTGCAACCGCAAACTCTATCCCCCCCTCCTCCCCAAAAAAAAAAGAGGAAGAAACTTCACGCAACCGCGGGGGCGCGTGCGGGTATCTCCATTGGAGACACCAGAACACGACTGCTGAGTGATCTGCGCACACGACCACACTCGCTCTATGGCTTATACGGCTGCACCACTTCATGTGCTATCGCAAAACTGCAGAGGCCTTAACACACCTGAGAAGCGCTCACATCTGCTGAGAGAACTACACTGCAAACGGGTCTCGGTAGCGATGTTACAGGAAACGCACCTCAAAACAGTAGATATCCACAGATTGAAGGACAGACGATACCCCACCAACTACCACAGCACCCACCCTAACGACCGACGAGCAGGAGTAGCGATCCTAGTAGCAGCCAATACCCAATTCACTCTGATGGATCAACTCGCAGATCCTAACGGTAGATTCCTTTTCATCAAAGGCACAATTTCGGGAAAACTTTACACCTTCGCCTCTATCTATGCACCAAATGCAAAGCAGGCACCGTTTCTAAGCAAAACGATACGCCAATTGGCAACGTATACTGAAGGTTCACTTGTCGTAGGGGGGGACTTCAACGCACCGCTTGACCCACTAGTTGACTCATCGACTGGACACAGCAGTATACCACAAACTGCGATCAGAGCAATAAGGAAGGCCCTGCAAGACCTGAGATTGGTAGATGCCTGGCGAACCCTACATCCGACAGTTCGAGACTATACGCACTACTCAGCCATACATAGGAGATACTCGCGTATTGACTATGTTCTCATACAACAAGAAGGACTACAACGCTTGCAGTCGGCTGACATTGTTCCGACACCATGGTCGGATCACAGCGCAGTGTCCGCACAGCTGGATTCTCCTCTATTTAGGCCTACTAGGACAGCATGGAGACTGAATGAGTCGCTCTTATTGGACCCGGAAGTGAAATCCCTTCTGACAGAGCATCTAACTAACTACTTTGCTGAGAACGATACAGAGGACGTATCGAAAGTGACGCTTTGGGAAGCACACAAGAGCGTGCTCCGGGGACATCTCATAAAGATTGCATCACGCAAAAAGAGAGAAGCACAGCGGCACATGTTGGAACTCATTGACCAGATATCGAAATTGGAAACCCAACATAAGCGGTCGCAACTTGAGGAGCACTATCGCTCACTACTGGACGCTCGCCGACAGCTGGCGGATCTAGTGGCCCGCAAACACCATAGAGCGACACAGCGATCCAAGGCCTTCTTTTACATTCACGCTAATAAAAGCGGGAGACTCCTAGCCCGCATGATCCGACCCCAACAGGCCAGAACGCAAGTCCATGCGCTACGAACAACCGATGGCTCTCTCACACAATTCCCGGAGGCAATAGCCAATGAATTCCGTAAGTATTACCTACAACTGTATAATATTTCATCAACGACATCCGATGCTCAACGCGCCGAACTGCAGGAAGCAACAACGCGCTACCTACAAAGATATCAGCCGGACGCCCTAACACCGGAGGAAGCAGACCTACTGGAAGTCCCAATAACCACAGAAGAGGTACAAGCGGCGATTAAGGCAGCGAAGAAGGGGAAAGCACCGGGACCAGATGGACTCTCAGTGGGGTACTACAAGTTGTTCAGGGACATTCTGACTCCACACTTAACAACAGCCCTCAACCGACTCCAACAGGGCGATAAATTCCACCGAGAAACTCTAGCAGCCACAATCACGGTGATACCCAAACCAGGCAAGAACCCCGAAAACTGCAGTAGCTACGGACCGATCTCTCTCCTTAACGCGGATGTGAAACTCTTCACCAAGGTCATCGCTACAAGGTTGCAGGCGTACGTGCCGCGCCTAATACACCCTGATCAAACAGGTTTTGTACCAGGCAGGGAAGCCAGAGACTGCACACTCAGAGCGTTCTCAATACAGGCATTGGCGCTTAAAGAGAAGACGGAACTACTAATGCTCTCAACAGACGCCGAAAAGGCATTTGACCGGGTGACCTGGAGCTTTATGATGGCAACACTGCATAAAGTCGGCCTGGGGAGGGGAATGATAGCTTGGATAGCTGCGCTTTACGCTGACCCTAGTGCCAGAGTGAGGGTGAATGGTGCGCTCACAGACACCTTTCCCATCCACAACGGAACCCGACAGGGCTGCCCATTGTCGCCGCTTTTATTTGCCCTCTCATTGGAACCATTTTTGGACAGGATACGGCAAACCCCAGAGATTCGAGGGTTTAAACACGGAGACCAGGAGCACAAGGTGGCCGCATATGCTGATGATATGCTTTTCTTCGTGGACAACCCGGTCGACTCCATGCCGATCTTGATGCAGGAATTCGACATATATGGCCAGGTATCAGGTCTGAAGCTTAATCAAACTAAATGCGAACTGCTGAACATACAGACCCCAACGACAGTGCAAGAGCGGATCGCACGCGAGTATCCCTTTCACTGGTGCTCAGAACAGATGCGATACCTGGGAATCTGGATACCCAACAATCCGAAAGAGCTATATACCAGGAACTACGTACCCCTCCTGCGAACAATCCTGCTCGACCTAAAAAACTGGAATTATGACCATATATCCTGGCAAGGACGCATAGCGGTGATTAAAATGAATATCCTACCACGGCTGCTTTACTACTTTAACACCATTCCTTGGCACATACCATCAGAATTCTTCGCAACTCTTAAATCGGCAGTAATAAAATATGTCTGGAAAGGAGAGAGAGCAAGACTCAGCTACGACAAGCTATGCCTACCAAAGAACTGGGGCGGACTAGCGTTACCCGATATACGCAAATACTTCCAGGCCGCGGTATTACAACGGATTAGGGACTGGCACGTAGCGTCTGAAAACAAACTGTGGGCCGCATTGGATAGAGAAAGTACAAACAAAGCCCTTCACATGTATACATGGCACAGCTCGGCAGATGCAGCAACAAAACTAGGCAATTCATCACCCATTGTACAAACGCTGAAGACATGGTCATCCTTGAGGCGGAACCAACATCTCTCCCCACAACCAAGCCCATTGATTCCGATAACACACAATACTGCGATAGGCGGGGGGCTACACCGATCTGCTTGGCCGATTGAGGGAGAAGGAGAGTATATCCCTATGTCAGAGGTCCTGAGCAATACCGGACTGCGAAACCTGCGAGAATGGAACACGATGACACAACAGACGCTGATGCACAGATTTCGATACACACAATTACGGCATTTCTACTTCAACCTCCCCAACAGGGCAGCGATTCACAGAGAACAGACTTGGTTCGAAAACATCTGCGTGGCCAACACTGGCGCGGATGGTAGGGTATCGCTCATCTACCAACAATTGATAACAGGAGACCTCACACGGAAAAATGCGTTTAAGAGGCAATGGGAAGAGCTGACAGCTAGGGCGTACACTGAGGCACAATGGGAACAGATATTAATCCTGCAACACAAGAGCTCCATAAGCACCAGATATCAAGAGGTTAACTTTAAACTAATCTCTCACTGGTATAGGACCCCATCTTTACTACACAGAATTTTCAGAGGAACCTCAGATACATGTTGGAGGTGTGAGTCCCAAACAGGCTCAATACGGCACATCTGGTGGGATTGCACGCTAATCAAGCCATATTGAAAGGACGTAAAAAGGGAAATGAGGATAATTCTAGGAGATCTGCCGGACCTTAGCATAGAAATGGCCCTACTGCATTACACAGAAGGCTCGATAGCCCAATACAAGAGATCAATATTACGGCACCTGCTTAACGCAGCGAAAGCAGCTATACCTGTCAAATGGAAACAGACCCAACCACCGACCGTCACGGAGTGGCTACAGAGAGTTGAGGAAATACACACTGCTGAGGCGCGGTACGCAGAACTAATAGGAAGAAGCACCAAACACGTCGATATCTGGACCCCATGGTATCTACACCTCTCACGTCCCGGAACTAGGGAGGCACAGCACGCACCATAACACCGGGGGTCTGAGAGGACCCGGCGCACCCCGACACGTGCTATCCATCATGTCTCCCCCACCCCTACTCCTGACCCCTCTCCCCCCCCTCCTGCCCCTGCCCTCCTTTCCTTTTCCCCTCTGCATCTAATCAACTTCACGTAACTTCTTTTCCTTTTCTGAGGGCTTGGGTAGATGCGGCTTGTCCTGCCCCCGAGGAGGCCAGAGTCGGGAAGGCCCCGAACGAGTCGCTAAACGATATATAGCCACGACACGAAGCAGCTCCCATAGATATGAGTCACCGACTTATATAACAGCTGACTGAGAGAGATGGAACGGGACCAGACAAGCAGAGAACTAGTTCTCAAACAAGACACAATTACCTGCTGGGAAGACACAAACTAACACCTGTCCCAGGACAGACTGGGGCGACTAGACGCAGGCAGAACGTACAACTGATCAGGGGGATACACGAACGCACAGAACCAGTCAAGCCAAAGTTTCTTACGCAATACTCCCCCGAGGCAGCTTTCTATAAGAGATCCCTGGCTAACGTTAGGATTAAGGGAATCACTGTCGCAACAGCAACATGTGAGGATCTGGAACCCGAATTACGGATTCCATTACAATAGAATTAATAAAGCAAATCATTCACTATACTAGGTTCCATAACCTATGTGCCAACTATCATTACTCATTGACGCAATTGCTCCCCTGCTACAAGTGTCTAATATTTTTAGTAATACACTTATTACCCCATCTTTTCCGTCAGACCAGTAAGCTTAGATCTACAGCAGAATTTTAAAGTTTGGTAGAATGTAGCTGTCCGTTTCTAACTAATTAGCTTGTCATTATTGCTATGGCTTCAGCTTCAGAAATGCACACTCACCTACAGCTGTTCAACCTACCTGCATCTCAATGATTGCTGCTATGACATTTGCAAATGTTACGTAACCGACAGATACCAATGCTTATTATTTGTATCGTTATTCAATTGTTCATCTTATTTCTATGCCCATGTGCACTGTTTTGGTCAGGGCCGTCTTTAATAACGAATGGACCCTGGGCAAGTGTTTGCTTGGGCCCCCTGTGCCCTGCCGCTCTCGCCCCTCACTCCCTGGTATGCAATCACGGCATCCATCCCAACGCAGTGGCGGTACTAAAGTAGAATGAATTTTATTGGGACCCCCAATTGCAAGGTTGGACTAAAGGTAGAACCCCATCTGTCGTGCAACTCCAACAATGCTTTGACAGCTGGGACTCTACCAATTTCCCATGCTTGCAGGGTTGTATTTAGCACTGAGCCATGTTAGTATGTTTGAATGTAAGCATGTGTTTGTATGGAGTATGTTTGTGTGAATGTGTTTGTATGTGGTACTGGAGTTTGAATGCAAGTGTGCATTTATGTGTAGTGTTTGTTTTTGAATGTAGGAGTGTGCTTGTATGTAGTGTTGACGTTTCAATGCAGGAGTGTGTTTTATATGTAGTGTTGAAGTTTGAATGGAGGGGTGTATTTGTATTTAAAGTTGCGGCTCAGATGCACAGGTACACACTCTGACGCACAAGCAGATACACAGATACATACACTGACTACATACAGATAAACAGGCACATACACTGACAGACACACTGACACAGGTACATATATTGACACACACACACAGACACATACACTGGTAGACGTACTGACAGACATACTGACACAGGCACATATACAGACATACATACTGACACACACACACAGACACATACACTGATCAACATACTGACACACATACACTGACAGAAATACTGACACCCACACACTGACAGATATACTGACACCCACATACACTGAGAAATACTGACACACAGGCACATACACTGACACACACAGACTGATATACTGACACACACACACACAGACATACTGGCACACAGACAGATATACTGACACATGCATACACATGCACTAACAGACATACTGACGCACTGACAGACATACTGACACATACACATACTGACACACACAGATATACACACACATATATACTGACACACAAACAGACAGACATACTGACACACACACACAGACATACTGACACACACACATACACTAACAAACACATACACTAACAAACACACACACTAACACACATACACTAACAC
>OW240917.1:220585410-220622047 GCA_933207985.1 Pelobates cultripes | reverse complement strand
CCATTCTGACAGGAAGTGGGCTTACTGGGCATGCTAAACTGCTTCCTGTGAGACAAGGGAGAGTGAAACAAGAAGGTTTGGGTGGCTGGGAGATTGAGACACATGGTGGGGTGGTTGGGGGATCGAGACACATGGTGAGGTTGGCTGGAGGTATGAGACACATGGTGTGGTTCCTGGGGAATTTAGACACATCTGGGGGCTGGCTGGGGGATTGCGACACATGGTGGGGGTGGCTGTGGGATTGAGATTCATGTTGGGGGGCTGGGTGTTTGAGACACATGGTGGGGGGCTGAGGAATTGAGACATGGGGGGCTGATGGAATGAGACACATGGTGGGCTGGGGGAATTAAAAAATGAGAGGATAATATATACTAAAGGGGATTGTAAGACAAAAGGGAGATAAGATACACTAAAGGAGGTAAGACATTGAAAAAAGAGGATAAGAAACACAAGGGGGTAAGAAATTGAAAAGGGGGATTGAGGGACACACAGGTGAAAATTCATTTTTGGGGGTTGGGGTGGGGAGGGTGGGTTAACAAAATGCATCTTTGTAGCCAAAAATCCTTGCACCAGCTCTGCTCTCTGCAATAGTTCCTGCAGTTCTGTCACCAAACCTAGGAGGCTGACTGAACTATAGAAGACAATAACCAAGGCTTCTATTGCCTATCTCTTCACACCAACCCGCTTAAGCTCCAAAAAGGCACTTTATAAGTAGGTAGATGCTTACTTTTTCTAATTGAAAAAAAGTAAATCACATCCGGCTCTGCACTTCTTACAATAATCTTTATAATACATAAAGATCTCCCCAATCATCTGCTTGGCATTTATTATAGAACAGGGCACAGGTAATGACTGTGAAAATTCTACTTTGGACTTATTTTCCTAAGTTTGCAAAATTTGAAGTCGGTGATCTATTGATAACATTTTCCAACTTTCAGCTGGAATTTTGTAACAAATTTCAAAGAAAACTCAATCATTTTACTATCAGCCATGCCTTTGAGTCAGAAATTTATCAACTTAAAACCAGGCCTCTCACATGATTTACTTATTATTCACGTACAAACAGAGATAGAGGAGTGCAATGATAGTGTAAATAAAAAACTTATACTTATTCAGTCTTTTTTCACACTTTTCACAAATTTCACACTTTGCAGAGCCACATTTAGTAGGCTCTGACTATTCTGGTTCTTAAAGAAATCCCTTTCTTATTGTCTCCACTCCACCACTCCTCCGGAAATGTCCACTGGTGCCAGGATACAGCAGATGAAAATAACGCCAGGAAAGTGGGGATATTTTAAAAGGTTTAATGACATAAGAAATAAAAACAGGGATATAAAGTGCATAAGAGTGAAAAAACAAATGTTGCAGCACTAACTTGACCCAGGAAGGATCTCTAACAGCCATCTAAGGATTAGCCAGTCAGTGGAGTTATCACTAGGCTGTAATGTAAATACTGCATTTTCTCTGAAAAGACAGTGTTTACAGAAAAAAGCCTGAAGGGAATGATTCTACTCACCAGAGCAAATTCAATATGCTGTAGTTGTTCTGGTGAATATAGTGTCTCATTAACCCCTTAAGGACACATGACATGGGTGACATGTCATGATTCCCTTTTATTCCAGAAGTTTGGGGTTAAACTCTTGCTTTAATGTTTTTTTTGTTTTTTTTTCAGTATGTAATTTACTTTAACTCTGTTATTTTATCAAGTGTTGGTTTTTAACTGCAAAAGATCTCTGTGAAGGAGGTGTTTTAACGCCTTGTATTTTCTTTCGAAAGAAAATAACATTTTGCGCAGTTGTTGGATCAATAGCACCACCTTGTGGGGTTTTCTATGTGGTATTCTCTGATTTATATGGCAGGGTCTGTTGTTTTATTTAAAGTCATTTGAAGAGCTTGGTTTTCAAGATGTGAATGCCAAATTTATTTGTCATCATGTTATTTGAGCTGCAAGCTAGTGTGCTCTCATATTGTCAACGCTGTCAATGTTTAGCTTGTCTTGAGCATGAGTGTGGGGAAGGCTAATGAAGGGCTGTTGCCCCCCAGAGTTTCTTTGATCCCTACACTAATGGGCAAAGGAAGCGAATGCAAACAATTAGCTTTTTTTGTGCAGGAAATTTGAAAATCTCTTTCTGGATGGTCCTCATGCGAAGATGGCTCTGGCAGTGTATTGATTTGACAGATGGAGGCTACTGCAGTAGTGGGATGTGACTTTATAAATTCATGCAATCTCCTTCAGCATGACCTGCGCAGTGTTCTGGAGCAAACACAGAGATCTGTGAGGACAACGGTTTTGTTTTCAATGACACTATAGTGTGCTATGAATGCCGTGAGCACCATCTCATCTATTCTGTTATTTTTAAACACCAGGGAGAATATACTCATTATAGTCTGCAAGTCTGATCAGCCCCTGATTCTGCAGTACATCATGAAATGTCTCAGTGAAAGCGAGCAATTGGTCATGATTTAAAATAAAGAAAAATGGATTTGGAATGGCATCTAGAATGCGGAACTGCTATCAGGTGACAGATGTGCAATCCCTGTTAAAAATGTTTTATAATAAAAATCATGTTAATTATATAAATATAGGGTGGGCCAAAATTTAGAGCAGGATTGGACAGATAAATAACCAATTTGTTAGTAGTTCTTTTTTGTTGTTGTTGCAAATACATATTATAACTGATTCTTTGGAATATAAATCATGGGTCATTTCATGAAGGAATGAGTAAAAACAATGGAATTTTATTTAAAAATGGAGACATCTGTTGCATGAGCAGATAATTTCAAGAAATTCCCAGTTTAATTGGCCGCCATGTTTGCCCGACCTTTCAACTCCCGATTACCTACTGTGGGGATATCTGAAGGAGAGGGTGTACGTGAACAAACTACGTACACTTGAGCAGCTAGAGCCTCAAACATTAACTAATGTTATGAATAATGCAATCGAAAGAGCCCAACTTTGCGAGGAGGCAAATTGAGCTAATTTAAAAGATGTACCTAGTCAAACAAATCTCCATACATGAAGCATTCATTGTATGTAATATAATTTAAATTGGTTCACTAACAAGTTATTGACTCCTCGCACTATATGTTCCAAAGCTATATGGGAGCCTTCTGTCAGTGAAAAGTTTGGCTAACAGTAGACTCAAGTGACATTGAGAGGTAATAAATTCACAATTAAAAACAAGGGGAAATCCAGGGACAATAGATGAGCACTTTTGCAAACTGACAGTGATTAAGCTAAAAGTGTTTCATACGTTGTTCACAACAGCTGAGTTAGTCTGTGGCACGGACAATGGGGGAAATACTATTAAACAACGTGCAATGTGGAATTTAACAGAAGACACGATGATGTCACAAGCTCTTCAAATGTGCATTTAGCACAGCAAAGGCTAAACATACAACACTTCAAAAACATAGTGTACAATAAAATAGAAAAAAATAAGTGTGTTTATGAGCTGTTTATAAATTGTTTTGAACGTTAGGACCCTGACTCGTACTAAGAACATATATTTTGTAATCAATACCAATAAAATACTTTACAGGAAACTAGAATTAACCCACACAGACAAAAGTGGAGAATGCATGCTTTATGTCTTAGAATCTCAGAATACAGTAGATTTTGTAAATTAGCATGGCACAGTAATCAGAATATTGGCACTAAAATTATTTTTCTTTTTTAAATATTATTGCCCTGTGACTATATGGCCCTGGCGTCTCTGTTATCAAATGCGCAACAGTTCATGCATGCTATCGTCCTTGGGAATTCTTTTTACATAACCTGCACCACTAACTGCATGTTTTCTGGTGGCTTTCAGCATGTCCACGCTCTGCGTGGAGACGCTAAATGTTCCCCATAGAGGTAAATTGATGTAATTCATATCTATTAGGACAAGCTGATTGGCACTACATGTCACACATGGGAAAGTATTGAATGGGTTGAGGTCATTCAGCCACGGAGGCAGGGCCAGCTGTGGGGAGACTGTCACGTCATGGGGGAAGAGGTGAGTAAAATCATTAGAGAGGGCCAGAAACCTAAACAACCACTTCAGTAGACTTGGGCGATTCGTTTTGTTCCTAATGTACATCCGTAAGAATTTCATGCCATTCGGACATTCGGATGCTTATGAATGTCTGAAGTCCGAAGTCCAGTAGCTCTGAAGCGCCGAAGTTCTGAAGTGCCGAAGTGATTTGGATTTCTGGAAGTGGCAAAACAAGAGGGAGGGAGGGAAAATTATGTGAATGATGACAAGAATCTTGACCAATAAGCTAATTTCTTTTGTGCAATGGCGTCATATCTGGTTAGCGTCACATCGCGGCTGCCAGCGGACCATGAAGGACATGCGAGGGAGCTGTGCTGCAAGAGTACAGTAAGTATTTTGCTCCCTCACTGCCAGGCATGGGATGTTTGTCCCATGCAGTCTCGCGCAGTCTCTACTGCGCATGACTGCATTGGACAAACATCCTTAGCCAAATATTGTATAGGATTTATAAAATAGACATGTGCAATTTGTTTTGTTCCAAATGTACATTCGTAAGAATTTCATGCCATTCGGACATTCTGATGCTTACGAATATCCAAAGTGCCGACGTTTCGAAGTGCCGACGTTCGCCAGTTCTGAACCGAACCGAATGCCATTGGTCCGAATTGCCAAAGCAGACAAATTTTCTTACTTACCTGAATTTCCAAACCGAAACAAATTTTTTGCCCATGCACATCCCTACACTTCGCATAAGAAATATGTTTGTATTCCAGATGCTATAGTGTTCCTATAAGGTTGGTTGCAGCCACTTCCTAATCCTTTAGTGAATAGAGTATGACATATAGATGCTTGCTGTTGCCTGTCTACGTTCTTCAGCGAAGTTCTGCCAGTTGAGTAATAGGTGGAGCAAGAACCATGAACTCTTTATATCTGGTCAAAAAAAGTTGTAGACGAGAAACATAGGTGTCTTCTTGGTAAGGGAGATTGTGGCTCTGCACAAACTTGGACACAAGAGGTTTAACCTGTAATAAGAGAAAAATTAGATGAAGTTCACAATACATTGCAAGAAAGGACAAATAATAAAGAGCAGCTGTATAGAATGGTGGGTTGTATGGCTGGAGTATGGCTAATGGACTTAGGCATGTGGAGTGTGATGAGGAAAATGTGGAAGCTTTATGTGTAGATATCTGCTTGGGGCAAACAAAGGGAAATCAGGTGCTGGTTGGGATATGTTATAAACCACCTAATGTAAATATTAATGAGGAAGAACAGCTGCTAGAACAAACTGGGAAAGCTGCAAATCTGGGTAACACATTAAAAGACCACTATAGTGCCAGGAAAACAAACTCGTTTTCCTGGCACTGTAGGGTCTTTAGGTCTCCCCTCCCTCAGGGTCCCACTCCCACTGGGCTGAAGGGGGCTGAAGGGGTTTAAACACTTACCTTTCTCCAGCGCCGGGCTCCCTCGGCGCTGGGGAACTCTCATCCCTCTGCCGACATCAGATCTGAATGCGCATTCAAACAGCCCATAGGAAAGCATTTCTCAATGCTTTCTTATGGATGTCCAGCGTCTTCTCACTGTGATTTTCACGGTGAGAAGCACGGAAGCGCCTCTAGCGGCTCTCAGTGAGACAGCCACTAAAAGCTGGATTAACCCTCAGTGAAACTGCTATGTTTTCAGCTGCAGGGTTAACACTAGAGGAACCTGGCACTCAGACCACTTCATTGAGCTGAAGTGGTCTGGGGGCCTATAGTGGCCCTTTAATTAATGGAGATTTTAATTACCTGGACATAAACTGGGATAGAGTGACTATTACTTCCGCAAGGGGAATCAAGTTTTTGAATGTGTTACATGACACCTTCATGTCACAACTGGTACAAGCACCAACTAGAAAGGATGCTTGTCTGGATCTCGTTATAACAAACAATGTTGCTCTTTTGACCAACATTCAAGTAGGGGAACATTTGGGAAATAGTGATCACAATATGGTAATTTTTAAAATAAATTCTAAAAAGCAAAACCATGTGGGATATACTAAAATGTATAATTTAAAAAAAGCCAATTTCAATAAGATTAGGGCAGCTCTACAATAGATCGACTGGCATAAACTCCTTAGTGAAAAAAACACTGAGGACAAATGGAAGCTCTTCAAATAAATATTAGAAAGGTACATTTCTAAGTATGTACCATTGGGTAATAAATATAAATGAAACAAATTGAAACCAATGTGGCTTAGTAGAGAAGTAAAACAAGAGATTAAAAATAAGAAAAGGGCATTTAAAGCATTTAAATCAGACAAATCAGAGGCATCATATATAGGATATAAGGAAGCCAATAATTCTTGCAAAAAGGCAATTAAAGTGGCTAAACTAGAAAATGAGAAATGGATAGCCAAAGAATGCAAAACCAACCCCAAAGCATTTTTCAAGTACATCAATTCTAAATAAACAAAAAAAATTAAAGTGTAAGTACACTGGAAACAGAGATGGATCTGTTAGTTAATGAAGACCAGGAAAAGGCAGAAATTTATATAACTATTTTTCTTCAGTATATATTAATGAGGATCCCATGGCAAGAGATATGCAAATAATTGCTGAAAAAACCTGCAGATAACTTGTGATTGGATGACTCGAGACAAGGTGCTACAGCAGTTAAAGAAAATTAATGCAAATAAAGCTCTGGGGCCTGACGGTATTCACCTATGAGTGCTTAAGGAGCTAAGTGGGGAAATAAGTGAACCTCTGTATTTAATCTTTCAAGATTCTTTTGTTTCAGGTATTGCACCGGAGGATTGGAGGAAGGCAGATGTCGTTCCTATATTTAAAAAGGGTTCAAAATCCTTGTCTGGAAATTATAGACCTGTGAGCTTAACTTCTGTGACTGGGAAAATATTTGAAGGGCTATTACAGGATAATATTCAGGAATTAATTGGGAAGAACTTTGTTATCAGCAATAATCAGCATGGTTTTATGAAACATAGGTCATGCCAAACTAACCTGATTGCAATCTACGAAGAAGTAAGTGTATAGATCAGGGTGTTGCAGTGGATATAATCCACTTGGATTTTGCCAAGGCAATTGGTACGGTTCCTCACAATAGGTTAGTCTTCAAACTAAAAGAAATTGGTCTAGATGAATATTCTTGTTCTTGGGTAGAACATTGGCTTAAGGATAGAGTACAACGAGTTGTCATTAATGGTACATTTTCAAGTTGGACAAAAGTGCTAAGTGTTGTCAGGGTTCTGTTTTGGGACCGCTTCTATTTAGCATATTTATAAATGATCTTGCAATAGGCATTGAAGGCAATGTTTAGTGTTTGCAGATGACACAAAACGTTGTAAAGTAATAAAATGTGAGCAGGATATTGCTTTGCTGCAGAGGGATTTAGATAGATTGGGGGACTGTGCACTAAAATGGCAGATGAAATTTAATGTAGAGAAAAGTCTGGTTACAATATGCCAGACAACACCTTGATAATACTTTGACATGCCTCACAGCTTCTGGCACACTGTAATTTGGAGTGATGAGACCAAAATAAAGCTTTATGGTCACAACTGTAAGCACTTGGAGAGGGGTCAACAAGGCCTATAGTAAAAACAATACCATCCCCACTGCGAAGCATGGTGGTGGCTCACCGATGTTTTGGGTGTGTGGGAGCTCTAAAGGCACAGGGAATCTTGTGAAAATTGATGGCAAGACGTTATCAGAAAATACTGGCAGTAAATTTGCATTCTTCTGCACAAAGGCTGCTCTTTGGACACTCTTGGGCTTTCCAGAATGACAATGACCCTAAGCACAAGGCCAAGTTAACCCTCCAGTGATCTTCTGGAGTTGCCATTACAGTCTCCTGACCTTAATATCATCGAGCCACTCTGGGGAGATCTTAAACATGCGGTTAATGCAAGACTTGGCATGACCTGGAGGCATTTTGCCAAGATGAATGGGCAGCTATACCACTTTTAAGAATTAGGGGCCTCATATACATCTATTACAAAAGACTGCACGCTATCATTGATGCTAGAGAGGGCAATACACAGTATTAAGAACTAAGAGTATGCAGACTTTTGAACAAGGGTCATTTCATTTTTCTCTTTGTTGCCATGTTTTATTTTATGATTATAACATACTGTTGAATACGAATCCCCTAAGAAAAAAAACCAAATGTGTTTTGCCTGCTCACTCACGTTTTCTTTAAAAATGGTACAAACAGTATCTCACAAAAGTGATTACACCCCTCACATATTTGTAAATATTTTATTATTTCTTTTCACACACCTCCAAGATGACCACTGCCTTGCTAAAGAAGCTGAAGGCAAAGGTGATGGACTGGCCAAGCATGTCTCCAGACCTAAACCTTATTATGCATCTGCGCGGCATCCTCAAACGGAAGGTGGGGGAGTGCAAAGTTTCAAACATCCACCAGCTCTTTGATGCCATCATGGAGGAGTGAAAGAGGACTCCAGTGGCAACCTGTGAAGTGTACTCACTTTTGTTGCCAACAGTTTAGACAGTAATGGCTGTGTGGTTGAGTTATTTTGAGGGGACAGCAAACTGTACACTACCACTACTACTTTGCAAAGTGTAATTTCTTCAGTGTTGTCGAATGAAAAGATATAATAAAATATTTACAAAAATGTGAGGCGTGTACTCACTTTTGTCAGATACTGTATATTTCCAATTCCCCAAGGGTATGTAAACTTTTGAGCACAACTGTACAATTTATTGTTTAATTTTTTATTTTAAATCTGAATCTATGTTAACAAAATGTTGAAGTATTAAGCAGTTATTATCTTCAAATCATTTTTATTTGTTATTTGTACCAGCCTGAATTGCACCTACCAGCTGTTTTATAAACATTTTTATATTTCCCTGAAAAAAATATGTTTTCCATTTATATTTATTGTAGCTCTTGATTGACTGATAAGGGTATATCTGTTTGGATATCTGTATTTTTTTTTAATTGCTGTCTTACCTTAAGACACATGTGGTCTGATAAATGTGGGAACAGGTGATGTTCAAGGTGGCAGCTGATGATTGCGTGTCCAAATGTCCAGTCCAGGAGAAAATTTCGAGGCAGGTTCAGAACACAGTGAGTCATTAGCTGCAATCGAAGAGGACGTTGAGAAGAAGAGAACATGGGGAGGCCAATATGCTGTAGGAGAGAAAGTATAAAGTAACATGCACAGGCTTTCAAAAGTGAATTCAAAGTGGATTTCAATTTTAAGGCCAAAGTAGATGAACTAGAAGCATAGTTGACAATTCTCACTTTAGTAAGTAGTCCTGATGGTAATTTTACCTGTGTCATATGATCAATCCATATGCTCACTACACAAACAAAGCTTAGTAGTAAAGCTTTTGCCCATCCTTGATTTAGGTAAACTAGAAAAATGGTCAGAATTGTGGCAACTGACATTTAATGTTGATAAGTGCAAGATATACGTAAAAACCCAAGGGCAGAGTACAGAATATTTGATAGAGTCCTAACCTCAACATATGAGGAAAGGGATTTAGGGGTGATTATTTCTGATGACTTAAAGGTAGGCAGACAATGTAATAGAGCAGCAGGAAATGCTAGCAGAATGCTTGGTTGTATAGGGAGAGGTATTAGCAGTAGAAAGAGGGAAGTGCTCATGCCATTGTACAGAACACTGGTGAGACCTCACTTGGAGTATTGTACACAGTACTGGAGACCGTATCTTCAGAAGGATATTGGGCAGACTAGATGGGCCGAATGGTTCTTATCTGCCGTCACATTCTATGTTTCTATGTTTCTATCCTATATTTTTTTCACCTCTAGATATCAAACAGAACATGGAGATGACTGCTGACATCATTGCGATGTTAGCATGAACTAAGCACGGCAAAACAGACAGTTCTTTGGTCAGGTAAGCACTTAAAATTTTACTCATAATGGTAGCACTCCATGAGGTGTATTAAGAAGACTCCAGCAGAAATTCTAAGGCAGTGGTCGACCATCTAGGGCCCAGGTGTCTTATAAGGCCCACCCTGAAATTTTCAGGCCTGCAAATACCCATGAAAAAAAGTCACAGACATCTGGCTCTGAACGGTGATGGTACAAGCCTAAACTGGCCAGATGGCCACTTTGGGGTGCAAAAACTGTGGTATTCACTTTGGAGAGAAGGCACCTGCCTATCTGCATGGCAGATGTCTACTCTTCCCAAATAAACTGGGGTAGTGGCAGTGAGGGAGCTGGATATTTACTGTACTCTTCTTCCACAGCTCCCTTTGAGCGTCCTGCCGTGATGCCGGCAGCTGGGATCTTTCACCTGGCATCAGCATGACACTAAAGTGTGGATAGTAGATATGTAAGAAGAGCACAGTGATCCCTGAAGACCAACTGGACCCAAGGAAAGGATCCCCTCCTGCTCTCCTAGACACAAAAATATAAATAAATTAAGACCGTTACAATCATTACAATATAAATGTTATAACAGCAAATTATTAATAAAATTACTAGACATTTCACCCATGTTAAGACTCAGAAATAATAAGTGAAGAATATGTATTTTATTATTTTCTTCACAATTTCTGAATATTTTATTACATAAATAATATTTTATGTTATTGGACATTGCATTTAGAGTATCATTAAAAAGTCTGATCTGACTTAAAAAAAAATTATATATAATTTGCATGGATGCACAAACTGGAAAAAAGGGAACGTATAGTGGAACAAACACAGAGCAAAATGGCCAAAAAGGCTTTAGTCACAAACACACAGAACTTAAGAAATAGTTTGGTCAGTATGGGTCTTCATTAATCAAATTTCTGGGCTTCATTAATCGAACCATATGCCACTAAAGCACCAAAAGACAAAACAGGCGCTTGGCTCTATTTAAACAATAGGCTTCCATGATCCGTTCCTTATTTTTTTAAGGAACACTCTTAGCTTACTGTAGTGGTTATGGTGCAGGCTGTGGTTGCTCTGGCACGCCCCCAGTGTATGGAGTCAAACCATTTTAGAAAGATTTGAATTCTTACCTGGGGTCCGTCGGGCGTCAGTCCCTGCCTCTACTCCTAACGTTGGTGAGTCAGTTAGTTCTCCTGAGCTAAGGCCTACACTGCCATTTCATTGTCTGCATTTCATTTTGTGTCTCTATGCATTAGTGTGTTTGTGTGTGTTTATGTGTGTGTATGTATCATTGCATATATGTTTGCATGTATCGGAATGTACAGTTAGGTCTGGAAATATCTGGATACTTTCGTCTGTTTACCAAAATAAATTCAAGTTACAGTTAAATAATGAATATGGGCTTAAAGTGCAGTATTTCAGCTTTAATTTGAAGATATTTACAACCATTTGGTGGAATGGTTTAGGAATTACAGCCCTTTACATGTAGCTCCCTCTTTTAAGGGATCAAATGTAATTGGACAATTGACTCAGAAGCAGTTTTATGAACAGGTGTGGCTCAACAACCAATACCAATTAGAATGAGTGCATGACCTCTGTGAAAGAAGAAACTCAATAACTAATATTATATTTTATGATCATGTGACATCTGTATGGAGTAAGCTCAGGAACAAAAATACCAATTTTGTGAGCACTTGACCTCTGCCAAAGATGAAGCTCAGTAACTATTAATAAGAGGAGCGCGTGGCGTCTGTAAAAGAGGAAGCTCAGGATAAAATACCAAATTTGATGAGCGTGTTTGAGGAAACTCAACAAGTAAATCTAATTAAATGAGTGTGTGACTTCTACGAAAGAAAATAGAGTACCAATTTGATGAGCATTTGACCTCTGTGAAATAAGGAAGCTCAGTATCTAATGTAAACATGATGAGCATGTGACTACTGTTAGAGGAAGCTCAGGAACCCAAAATTACCATTTGATGAGTGCATGACCTATGTGATAGAGGAGACTCAATAACCAATACCAATTAAAACAACCACATAACCTCTGTAAAAAAAAGAGGAAGCTCAGTAACTTATGTGGAATTTGATTGAGCGTGTGACCTCTGTGAGATGAGTCTTAAGAACAAGGTACCAATTTTCTAAGTGTGAGATCTCTACTAGAGAAAATGTGCATCCTGTGACCATGAAAGTACCATATTGACTTGTGCATACATGAATTGGTGTATTTGTTTGTATTGATGGGAGTGAAGGTGCCTGTCCATGACTTGTGGCATTGTGTGAGATACTGGATCTGAGTTAATTGCAGTTCTTTTTCAAAAATATTTTCCTGGCAGAATTGGCTGCACCACAACCTTTGCTGAAAGCTTTGATCACAATATTTCACATAATTATGAAGTTGGCATTCTAATCTAGCCCGAAGTTCAGGAACACCACAACCGACTAGCAATCATCACCTACTACTCCAGATACGACTTAATATCCACCACTACAATTACATATAATTTTACTGCTTGTTTTCTAGTTCTTCATTTATCTTTGTTAACCTACAGTGGTTCGAACGTGTGTTAATAATAATAATAATATTAAGAATAATAATATTAATAATTTAGGTGTTGCATAAATCACCGTGCTATCATATCACCTTTTGAAAACCTGGAGAACTGGGGCATCGGATGTGGTTTTTAAAATGCTGATAGTTCTGAGTAAAATAACATAAATACAGATAAACTGAATGGGTGAAAGATAAGGAGATTAGGATGTGCCAGTGGGTTCACAGTTATGGAGATATTGATTATGACTTGAAAAATTAAAGTAATGATTGTCACAATATGGTTACACTATACCATAATCTAAAAACATTACTTTTCCCTTAGAAGCCTGTTTTATACATTAGCATTAATCATTACCTGGAAGATATTGACATGTATGAATGGAATGGACAACAGCGTCCGAGTGAGAAACATGCAGCCAAGTGCTGACCAGATACCCAAGCCCGAGACTTGAATAAATAACTGAAGATGACAAAACAGGCCCAGAGAGATACAGGAAAGACTTTGTAGAGCTTGGAGATACGGGAAATCCTTCAGGGATTCTTCACATACAAAAACAAACAAACAAACAAAAACATATATTATTACATACATATTACATCTAGAAGGCTTGGAGAACTAGTGCATCAAATGTGGTTTTTCAAATGTTGAGAGTTCAGAGTAATATAACATAAATACAGATAAACAGGATGGTTGAAAGATAAGGAGATTATCCATATATTTTATTACATAGATATATCTATCAGACATCTACTAAAAGGCAGCTCAGTACTGGAATGTAGACAGCGATTGCTTCTGAAACTAAAATCAATGAAGTATAAATATATAGGAGACATAAACGGAAAGACCATATCAGTGATTTCAAAATGCGTCTTCCATATCAAGCTATGTCAGGGTGTCTTGAGGGCCACAAAAAGGACTTGTTTCCTGGATATCTCTGCTTTAATACAAGTAGATCATGTCAAAATAAATTAAACAATGTACCTCACATACCATTTGTCCAGGAGATAAAGAAAATTCATGCACTAGATACCAGTGAATTAGCTATACTACAAATTCTTAGACAGGATGCCTAAGTTGAAGACGTATATATCTACATTCCCCAGTTTTTCCCCAATGCCTTCAAAACCCAAACTATAAAACACTAGAATATAAAAAGCTGAAAATGATAAGGTGAAAAACCTAACATGAACAATCATTCCAAAATACTTCTAAATAAAACATTACCTTAATACTAAATATAAAAGAGGGTACATGTACCAAGTAGAAATTACAGATGTCAGAACAAATAATCTTCTACTTTTACATACAAGCTACTTACGAAGTCCCACGACTATAGTCAGAATAGGAAGTGCAAGAGGTGCCACAAACATGTAGATACCACAACTTAGTCTTGGAGCTTTCCATATGCTTGAGTCCCCCAACCCGATGATATTAGTGTGTCCATGGTGAAGTTTCACATGACCTTGGTCTCCAACTGGAACTGGAAGAAAGCTGCACCCCTGCAGAACACATATCTTTAAATTTATACATCATGTTTGGTACACAGGGCAAAAACCTGTAAAACCTGTACTAACACATGGAACCATTGAAATATGACATCTTGATAATGCTCCTCTGAATGTTTTTTTATATTCTTGATATTCACTTTCTTAAGTTGATATTGTATGGAGTGCTAGATAACAAATATTGGATATCTAAAATTAGTTTTTCTGACTGGACGTACTTAAAGGGACACTATAGTCACCAAAACAGGTTTAACTTAATGTAGCAGTTTTGGTGTATAGATCATGCACCTGAAGTTTCACTGCTCAGTTCAATGCCATTTATAAGTTAATTCACTTTTCCTTCAGTTTATGCAGCCTAGCCACAGCTCCCCTGGCTGTGACTCCCACAACCTTAATGTAAACAAAATGGTTTCAGATGTAACTTACTTTAAAGCTTTTTATCTCATGCTCTGTAAATTGAACTTTAATTACATACAGGAGACTCCTGCAGTTTCTTGCAAGGTATTAAAAAAGTGGGAGATAAGAAATTCTAAATTAAACAGCATTTCCAACAAAGGAAGTGTAAACATTAGATGACTTTCTACAGGAAGTGTTTAGGAAGGCTGTCTAAGTTACATGTAGGGAGGTGTGCCTAGGGCTACATAAACAAAGTGAGTTAACTCCTAAATGGCAAATAATTGAGCAGTGAAATGGCAGGGGGATTATCTGTACACCAGAACTGCTTAATTAAACTAAAGTTGTTTTCTTGCCTATAGTGTCCCTTTAACCCCTTAAGGACACGACATGTGTGACATGTCATGATTCCCTTTTATTCCAGAAGTTTGGTCCTTAAGGGGTTAATGAGGGATCCATATATGTACGAGGAACATTACATTAGGCTGTGCACCCTTAAAAAACTGCCATATAACCTTGGGTGGTGTAAGAACCCCAAAAATATGGCAGGGGGGAAGGAGAGGATAGCATTTTAACTGGCTGGGTATTTGTATTCACTAAACTGGGAATTGTCTGGAATAGTACTTTAAATATATAAGGATATCATTAGGGAACTACCTATTATCTAAAGCTAGCATAATGTACAAATCTTCTACATGACAGGAGGCTGCATATTTTGCTTGACACTTTTTTACCGAACTCTTAAAAAAATTAGGGAGTTATTAGCCTTTTTAATTTTTTTTTAGATCTTTTAGAAATTTAGTAGATAACTACCTTAGTTGATATTCCTATATATGACAATCCTACAAGAATGCCAAATTAGGGAACAGTCTATTGAGAGCTGAAAGCTCAAAATTAAGATAAGCATTTTTACTCATTTTGAACCTTCAGCGGTTTAATACATAGCTCTCTAATACTCTATCCTTGTATATGGCAATCCCACGTTTAGGATACCACATTAGTGAGTGATCGACTAAGCTGCTGAAAATTTTAAATGAAGAAATGGGCTTTTCCTAATTTTGATCTTTGAGCAGTGTAATAGATAGCACTAATGTTAAATGTTTAGCAGTTTAGTGGATATCTCCCTAATTGTGGGATTGCCATAGGGTAAATATACAGAATTAGGGACCTATCTACTAAACAGTTGAAAGATCACAATTTTAAAAAGCAATTTTTTTAAATTTTGAACTTTCAGCAGTTTCATAAATAACTGCCTAATTTTATCTCCTTATATATGGCAATTCCACAGAAAAGTACCAAATTAGGAAGTTATCTACTAAACTGCTGAACTCATAGACACACAAGGGTACCTTCCTAGTGTCCAATGGATCTGGCTGCTGGCTGATGGGAGTTTGCTCCTTCCTGTCTCCCCATCTCTGTAAACTGGGAGGAAGTGACCGGAACCCCTTAATATCCCCTGATCAGACATTGCCATCAGGTGTCCCTAAGTGTGAGGTAGACCCAATGGACATTGCGCTGGTGCGGGTACGCAGTTAAATGCAGAATATATTGTTTTAGAGAAGTAGTGGGAAGTAAGGCAACTGAATTTACATAATGTTAGTTCAGTTGCTCCATTTCCTGCTGCCTCTGTAAAACTATGAATGTTTTATTCAACTGGGATGGGGGAGAGGTTATACATTATCTGTCACCCCCACCACAATCACACCCAGTTCTTACTCCCATACATCTTACCTTTACTTTAAAAAGGTAGCTTAAAAATACACAGGGTTGTTCACTAAAGTGAGAATTGCTGGGAATATGTAGTCAATTGAAAGTGAATTTCAAAATTTAGGCCAGAATAGCAGAATTAGAAACATTCCTCAAGTAAGTTTCTATTTCCGTTTTGCTATTTTGGTCAGAGTGACCAGATTTTGGAAATAAAAAAATGGAACACCTGGTCACCCTGGCTAGAGCCCCATTGTACGAGACCTGTTATCTGACGGTAATAGGAGTGGTAGAGACCAGGCCCATCCCCTCCAGTTTTCAGCATTCACCGACCCCTGGAATCTTCTCATGCTTCTCTGCAATCTGCTCAGTGAATTAACCCAAATGAAAATAAACTATTAAAACCCCAGAAACGCCTGCGGGCCCACACGCCATTGGTTGCCATTAGTCTGTGCCGTCTGCTACAATGCAGCCATGCATTCCACGTCTCACCCCCTCATGACACACCTCCAACGCTTCCAATTGGTTAGGAAGGCTCAGTGTGGCCAATAGGATCCTGTCTCCAACTGAGTATCGGAAACTACGCGAGAGACTGGTTATAGAGCGCTATTAATGCGCTCCAACAAGGCCTCTACACTGGATCTTTTGCCTTTCAGCTAAAAACCTGGAAATGTATGCGTCCCAAGAAGGTTTCTCTGGATGCTGGGACAAATTGCCAAAAGCCAGGACTATCCAGGTAAAACCCGGGGAGTCTGGTCACCCTGATTTTGGTCTTCAGTTTGAATTTTACTTCAAATTCACTTTGGATTCCTGGCAATATCCTCTCTAGTGAATAATCCTGTTAAAAAAAGCTATTTGGGCAGTAGAGTGTCCCTTCAGCAAAGAGCATGTAAGGAAATGTATTTGAACAAATGCCTCACAAGGAAGGGAAATTATACCAGAAGCCTGAAATAATTGAAAAGATATTTATCTCATGTGATCTCTACACTTTAATAAACGTGCTGGACGTTATGTATAAAAGAGAGAACCAATTGTTTTAATCATTGACAGCTATTTATTCTGCTGAAACCTATATAGTCTAAATAGGCCATATTAAAGAAGTTTGACAATTCTCAAGTTGGGGTGGACCTTTCCTTTGGCAAACACCCAAATGTTTAAATTGCTCAGTTAAAGCAGGGCTGTCTTTAAGGAGGGGCAAAAGGGGCAGCTGCCCCGGGCCCAGTTACTCCTGGGGGCCCTAAGGCAGCTGCCCCATGGGCCCCCTGCAGCACCTGAGGTAATCAGGGGCCACAGTCCTTTAATACTGCTCTGGACTGGGCCCTTGTAATATGGGGACTGGCTGAATACAAACACACAGCTAGCCCCTCACACACTGCCCTGTGATCCCTTTTCTTCTCCGTGGCATGCTGGGAGGCAGTGAGGTCAGATCACTTCCTCCTCAGTGCCGCTGGGGAGGAGGCACACACCACACGGAGGCATTGTTGGGGAGAGGGACTGAGAAAGCTGATGGCAGACTCCCATCAGCCTGGGCCAGCAAGCTCTCACTGGACCCCAGGGAAGCCACCTTTCTGTACCCAAAAGGTAAGGAGACAGGAGGGTGGCTAAATATGTTTTGTTTTTTGTTTTGCTTATTTCTGATATCACTTTTATTCAAGTGTTGGTGTTTGTAATGTAACACACAGGGAATAAGTACATGTTAAAAATCCTAGAATAACCTGACAGTTCCCTATTAAATATAAATTTTAAAAGTATTTATTTTAACATATTATTGCATCTAGTGTTATCAAAGGCTGTATACCATTTCCAAATGTCACTTTTGCCAAATTCTGGACCAGGGTATGTAAGAACAGAGTTGAGACATTATTATGGCCAAGGTTGCTGGGAGTTGCTGCCTAGAAGGCAGAGATTAAAATATGTAAATGTACACATATATGTGTGTGTGTATCTTGCTGTGTTTATGTCCTTGTGTGTATCTGGCTGTGTTTGTGTCAGTGTGTGCATCTGGCTGTGTTTGTGTCAGTGTGTGTATCTGGCTGTGTTTGTGTCAGTGTTTGTATCTGGCTGTGTTTGTCTGTGTGTCAGTGTTTCTGTGTGTATGTATACCTGTGTATGTGTACTTGTGTGTCAGTGTGTATGTGTACCTGTGTGTGTGTGTGTTTGTGTGTGTATGTGTCAGTGTGTGTAAGTGTGCATCTGAGTGTGTGGTAATGCATACATCCCAGCATTTTAATGCCAACACAAATACACTCCATCTCTAGCACTGTACACATATACACCCCTGCATTTATACCTTTATGTATGTGTGTATCTGAGTGTGTGTGTACATACCTGTGTCAGTGTGTGTGTACCTATGTGTGTGGATGTGCCAGTGTGTGTGTGTATCAAAGTGCTTGTATCTGTGTGTCAAAGGGTGTGTATCTGAGTGTGTGTGTGTATGTGCCAGTATGTGTCAAGGTGTGAGCATGTGTCAGTGTGCCTATGTGTGTATCTGCGTGTTAATGTGTATGTGTATATGTGTTATAGAAATCACACAACATGCAAACAGAGCCCTGCAAACACAAACATTACATACAAACACACCAGTTTGCTGAAACACCAATACTACACACAAATGTACACAACACTACATCCAAACAACCCCCTGCATGCAAATACAAACATTACATACAAACACATTCCTGTATTAAAACGCTAAAATTATATACAAACACCAACTCTACACACAAAAGTACACCTGCATTTAAAAGCCAACACTACAGACAATCACACATTACTGCATTCAAACGCAAACACTACACACAAGTACAGCACTGCATTCCAATGGTAACAGTACATACAAATATACCCCTACATGCACACATACACTCTATACAATAACATGCTGACATTCAATTGCACAAACACTGCTCAAAAATACAACCCTGCAAGGATGGTAGATCCCCAGCTGGCATAGCATCGCAGGAGTTGTATGACAGATGGGGATCTATCTTTTCTTTACTCTTGTGCTACAGGGCAGGCCTGAATTATTATTTTTTTTGCACCAAGGCACTCTCTAAATTAGTTTCGCCTCTAGGTTGGGGTGGAGGGTGTGATTGCATGCCCAGGGGGCCCAAGCAGATGCTTGCCCAGGGTCCAATCAATATTAAAGACGGCCCTGAGTTAAAGCAACAAAACTACTCAAACTTGCTTAGCGGTGATCGTGCTAGAATGCTATGGGTGCACACATTTCAATAACATTTGCACATCCATAAGGCATTTAAGCAAAAGAAGGGGGCTTTAAAGGTAACACAGCAAATGGGGCATTAGCCATGAGATTCTAACATTCCACCACTCGTCTCCTTCCCATTCTCCCTCCCCCCACCCCTCCATGTCGCAATTGTTTGTCTCTAACCCTATCTCCAACCAACTTCTCTGACTTGGACTCATGACAGATTCATGTATTTCCCTTTGCCTCATCTCTTCAATGAAATTACTGTGCAGGGTGTTGTGTGAAAAGAGCAAAGTTCCAATACAGGCATGAAATTCCTTGAAGATTTGCTGGGACCCTCTCCAGTGTCTCTCCCCTTCCTTCCCTCTGCCTTCCCCCATTAGATTTTGCAATCTCCAGCTGCCCTTTGCCTTTCCCTGCTCCCCTTGTTTTTTTCCTTTTGGCTGCAGGGTGTTGCATTTCCACCTTTTTAAAAGGTGCATATCAGATGCTTTTGGTAAATATTGGAGGTAAAATCTTATTAGGTGGGCTACTAGCTGCTGCCATTTTTTTGGTTGGATTTTTTCCTCTATTTTTTAATAAATTGTGCACTTTTTCATTACCTACCTGTGGCATTATTTTGGAGCTACTACCGTGTGTGGACAATGGAAATATTGGTGTACTATATATGTTTTGTTTGAGATCAGACAGGCACCGGGATGAATTTATATCTGACAAGCAACAACATTATATCAGTTATGCATTTTGTACTGTGCCTGCCCCCTTATAGTAGAGTGGCTGTTTTTACTTTTACACAGGATTTTTCTCTATTCCATATCATATTTATGCACATAATGACAACACATTCTTCCTGACTGACAGCATGGGTGTTTTATCCCCCTTAATCCCTCCCCCATTAAGTACAAAGCCGTTGGTGTGCACAGCAAAATACGTCAATTTCAATAAGAGATCTTAACAAAATAGACTTTGCTGGATATTTGACATCCCTCCTTTTATCATTTTAAGTTTCGTCATTTTACCATTTATCTTTACGCGTATTTTCACACTTCCAAACCATAAACAGAAATAAGATGTAAATTTGAAGAATGGCGCTTGGAACTGGATCATTTTGCAAAATGTGGCCCAAAATGATGGAGCCAGAAAAACAGCTAAGTTGATGAGTGGAAGAGTTGGCCAGCAATTATCAACTCCCATATCAATTCTCCATTTCTCTCTAACAGTAAATAAACACTAGCAAGCATACTTTTAGCGCAGTGGTAACTAACCATTTTGACAGTGACTTATATAATGTACATGATATTGGAGTAACAACCCATTGACTAATTAAAAAATTTGCTCAGTGACTCATTCGACGGAATATGATATATCACAAAATGAATTATTTTGTATCTGCATTAGACATATCCCAGTGCCAACAACTCTCCTATGTATATAAGAAGGCAATGCTGCTACTGTAAACATAGTATTGCCGGCAATTGCTAGAGGCCTGATCAATATTTTTCTGTTCCAATCACTGGTGACCCACTAGAACATCTTCATATGCATAATAACTCCTTAAAGATCTTGTACCTCCATAAAGAAAGTGGCCCAGAATCTGCCAAACGTGGGTGATGCACACAATGCTCTGTGGCTTGCCATGTGACCTCCCTTCATGGTAAGTACTGAATTTGCAAGGCCCAATATTATGATCCCCAACACCCAAAGGATGGAACTGTGTGACCCAAGACACAGGAGACCTGTACGAGAGAAGCAGTCATTTAGATGATACCCAAATTCAACACATACATTCAATGTAATCTTTTACAAAGACCTTTTTTTTCTAATAGGCAAACTACCCCAGATCCTTAAAACTTTTGCAGATTTTCCTAGAGAGGTCTATGTATATAAACATACAAAAATATGAAAACATCTAAAAATGCATAAATGGTGTTACAAATGAAACACTCATGCTGGTTCCCTTAAAGTGACTAACCCTGTGCAAATGACACACATAAAGCAAATTAAACCAAATAATATAAATCAGCTTAAAGGACCACTATAGTGCCAGGAAAACATACTCGTTTTCCTGGCACTATAGTGCCCTGAGGGTGGGGTCCCACTCCCGCCGGGCTCTGGGGAGAGGAAAGGGGTTAAACTTACTTTTTTAGAGCGCCGGGGGGGGGAGCTCTCCTCCTCCTCTCCGCCTCTGATCTTCCACTTCGGCTGAATGCGCATGCGCGGCAGGAGCTGCGCGCGCATTCAGCCGGTCTCATTCGTAATGCTTTCCTATGGACGCTGGCGTCTTCTCACTGTGATTTTCACAGTGAGAAGCACGCAAACGCCTCTAGCGGCTGTCAATGAGACAGCCACTAGAGGATTTGGAGGCTGGATTAACCCTATTATAAACATAGCAGTTTCTCTGAAACTGCTATGTTTATAAAAAAAAAAGGGTTAACCCTAGCTGGACCTGGCACCCAGACCACTTGATTAAGCTGAGGTGGTCTGGGTGCCTAGAGTGGTCCTTTAACCAACAGGGAAACATTGCCAAAGAAAATAAAGGGGAACTATTTATTTACAAGGACTCATGGAAATAGAATGCACCTTGGTAAAGCTGATAAGATGAAATTGCATTGTGTGTCTAACAATTTGCAGAGATAACAGAGTAGGCACAACAAGGGCACCAAGTTCTCAGAGTTGTACATGCTTTGGCGAAAATGACTAATCTCCAGAATAAAAGACATTTGTCTGCCAATTGTAGTGTGTACTTCTGAGTATACTGACAGGTATCATATGTATTGGTGAGAACCCTTATTACGGCATACTCGCTACATCTTTTAGTAAGTGTTTTTAACTATCATTTTAATAAATTCTGTATAACTTTTACTGCACTGTGAGTCAGTGTATGTTACCACTATATAAATCTATGTTGATCTCATTTGATCAAATTTTTCCATAACCAAAACAGCGAGCTGTAGTATGTAGTATATCTGATTGGAGTAACCCTTCAAGCACTTTATAAATCCATGCATAGATAGGGAGAGCTTTGTAGACTGGAGCATATCTACACAATTACCTTTTTTGCTGTTTTATGCGGTTTTATTGTAGTTTGTTTGTAATGAAGTCTGCCATATTTAACTCATAAATTAGACACTGTATTAAATCTTTCCTTTTAAAACCTAGAACTTTCCCCCAAGTTTAAAAGGTACCACGTTGTTATCATCACACACCTCTCTGGGATGGAAAAGTCTGTCAATAAGGCTTTTTTTTTACACATTAATAGGGCCAATATAAGCACCCAGACCACATCAGCTCAATTAAGTGATCTGGGTGCCAGGCCCCTCTAGTTTTAACCCTGCAGCTGAAAACATAGCAGTTTCAGAGAAACTGCTATGTTTCACTGAGGGTTAATCCAGCCTCTAGTGGCTGTCTCACTGACAGCCGCTAGAAGTACTTCCGCGATTCTCACTGTGAAAATCACAGTGAGAAGATGCTGGCCGTTCATAGGAAAGCATTGAGTAATGTTTTCCTATGGGTGGTTTGAATGCACGTGCTGCTCTTGCCGCGCATGAGCATTCAGAGCTGACGTCGGCAGAGGGAGAAGAGTTCCCCAGCGCCGAAGGAGCTGAGGGGGTTTTAACTCCTTCAGCCCAGCGGGAGGGGGGCCACGAGGGTGGGGGGGACCTAATGACCCTACAGTGCCAGGAAAACGAGTTTACCTGGCACTATAGTGCTCCTTTAATATGTTAGGCAAGGTACAACTAAATATTAGGTCAAAATTAGGGACAAAATAATACTGAATATTTTTACATTCATGATCTTCTTTTGAATAAAAATCTTTAAGTTGCTTTATCATCTGTTGCTTGGCACAGTGTGCTATTATTGTGTTTGGCAACTGTTGGTGACAAAGCCGTCTTCATCTAAATAGTGTTGCATTTCTTTTATATTCAGCACAGCAGTAATTTTTATCAGAGTTTACAAAGCACATAAGTATTGTACTCTTTAGATATAAATGTTGCTCTTTAATATACTTTCTGTTCTAAATCATTCAGATTAAAACACAACAGAGTGAGACTTTCAAAGGAAGTTCTATTCTTTTACATTATATAATTATTAAAGTAAATAGTTTATGTAACCTATGTTCAGTACTTGCAAACCTTTCAATTTTCTCTGATTTACCCATTATCTATTCTCCTATTATAATTGGTAGCCTATTCTCTTTCTGTGTTGCTCCTTACCTGCTGGTAGTGAACTGCTGGTAGTGAACACATTGCCAATCCAATGATACTCCAGTCGATTCCATACTTCTCCCACCAAGTGCTGTTTTTCCATTCCTTTTGCACCATTTGAGATAATTCCTTCATCCACTTTCCTTTAACCTCCATTTCTTCCTCAGATAATGACCTTGGGTGATTATTGTCTGAAACTTTCTCTGCCATATCATCATCTGAAGTTGAATTATTGTCTGTTGAGGTTTTTCTGTATTTTAGTTCTCTTGATCGTAACAAGGGCTCAGTTATTCTATCCTGGAAACGTCCAATTTTTCTACCTTCCTGTTGAAGATTCTTTTCTAATGTCACTTTATCAGTGGTCGTGCTAAGACTTATCTCCTCCACATCTCCTTCCATTTTCCGAAGACAGGGACAGCAAAGGCCCAGACTGTCAACTCACCTCTGTTTATTTGTCAGGGAAAAAAAATAATGTTTGGAAAACCTATATGTTATTAGGAGATCAATGATAAATAAATAAATGATCTAAAATTAAAAGCAGAAAAATCGTTGACATTAAAAGTAGGGTTTTTTCCCCAATAAAAATATCCGCAGTGAAAATATTGTCACCAAGAAAATCCCACAATCTTGAATTTCCCTTCATAAAATAAAATAAAGTGAGAAATTCATATTATTCTTACATTATAGCTTCATGTAAACTAAGTCTCAATACAAAGTATCTCTATACCTTCAAATGCCCTCGTCCTGTCAGTCCTGAAATTGTTTCACGAAGTTGTCACGAAGTCTCTGTTAATCCTCCCTCTAACCTTGCCTCCCAGAAGACAAGTAGAGCAAGATAAAACAAGGGAGGGAAGAATTTAAGAGACTCAATGCATGTTTGGATGACACAAAAATATAGTGAAAAATAAAAAGAGATGGGTGTGTAATCAAAGAGTATGCCAAGATGAAGAAATGTATGATTCATTCAAGGTTAATTAGGTCAGTTTCAGCCAGTAAAAGTAATCAATTACATATTCCTATAAAAATATACTTACAAATTATGAGCATCTAACATGCGTTACTAAGCATGTACATTAGATCAAAGATATCTAAGAAATTAGTTCGATATTACTCGTAAAATCTGAGGATCAAATAGAATTTTGGATATTTATGTGTTGAAGTGAGTAACAAATTGATAATTGTGATTTAAATTCATTCAGAAACAACATGTTTCATTTTCACCAATGTTAAATTACATCATGAAATTATTTAGAATTATTTAACTAATCTCATAATAATGAAACATCAAGTTGCAAATGTCAACATGAGCTATTTCACCAGTTTTCTAAACGCTAAACTGATGCCAATTAGTAAAGGGTTCTAACAGGAAACCGGCCCCATAGGAAACCATGGAAACTCTGACACCTAAGGCTGAGCATAAAGTACTACTTTATCAGGAGGGAAGTGAAGTAAAATATGAACCTAGAAGCAAGCTATGGAACATCATCAGGTGGAGGGCAGGATATTCCTGTGCAGTATTCCCACTGTGAATAGGAATGATCTCAAGTGATGGTGGTGTAAGGACACAGGGAGACCATTAATGCTGGTGCTTGAACCCAATAGAGCTGACTGATGTTCATGAAATTAAAAACAGAGATTATGAGAATTCTGAGAATGGAGAAAAAAAAAACTAAAAAAAAAACCCCTCAAAAGCTTGCCCTTTAGTGAGTCCATGCTCAAGTCTTAAAATGAAATGTTTTTACTCATTCATAGGATTACAGAGAGAACCTATACAATATGCATATCAAATATCAGCTTTCACCAACAATAAATAGGAAGTAGGACTCCATCCGAGATCCGGATGCAATCTAAACCCCTAGAATGATGACATGCCGCATCTCCATCCTCTAGATTAGATTTGTAAGTGGTTGTTGTGGCAGTCTGGCCATTGGGAGCCCTATATATGTGTAAGTGCTTGTGGTGGCAGTCCTGGCACAGGGATCCCCCTGCCCATTACCAGTGCCAGGACTGCCATCACAACCACTTACACATCTATAGCGCTCCCAGTGCCCTGACTGCCACCAGAACCACTTACGCATCCATAGGGCTCCAAGTGCCCGGACTGCAAAATGCCCCCAGGCATGTCATGCAAAGTCTTTGGTCGTCTTGCATGAACCGCACGTTCAAGATCTCCCCAGAGTGTCTCAACTATGATGGCCACTCCAGAACCTTCACCTTTTTCTGCTGTAACCACTGGAGGGTCAACTTGGCCTTGTGCTTAGAGTCATTGTTATGCTGGAAAGTCCAATAGCATCCCATGCGCAGCCTTCGTGCAGAAGAATACAAATTATCTGCCAGTATTCTCTGATAACATGCTGCATTCATCTTGCCATCAATTTTTACACATTTCCCTGTGCCTTTAGAGCTCACATGCCCTCAAAACGTCAGTGTGCCACCACCATGCTTGCCAGTGGAGATGGTATTCTTTTCACTATAGGCCTTGTGGACCCCTCTCCAAACATAGTGCTTATGGTTGGGATCATAAAGCTCTATTTTGGTCTTGTCACTCAAAAATACAGTGTGCCAGAAGCTGTGAGGTGTGTCAAGGTGTTGTCTGGCATATTGTAACTGGGCTTTTTGTGGTATTGGCGCAGACTTTTTTCTGGCAACTCAACAATGCAGCTAATTTTTGTTCAAGTATTGTCGTATGGTGCTCCTTAAAACAACCACAGCGTCTTTTCCCAGAGCAGCCTGTATTCTTCCTAAGGTTACCTGTGGGTTTTTCTTTGTAACATGAACAATTCTTCTGGCAGTTGTGGCTGAAATCTTTCTTGGTCTTCCTTACCAGGAAAGGTTAAAGAATCTTAACATGTATAGCTTGGAGGAAAGGCGAGACAGGGGGGATATGATAGAAACATTTAAATATATAAAGGGAATCAACACAGTAAAGGAGGAGACTATATTTAAAAGAAGAAAAACTACCACAACAAGAGGACATAGTCTTAAATTAGAGGGACAAAGGTTTAAAAAAATTATCGGGAAGTATTACTTTACTGAGAGGGTAGTGGATGCATGGAATAGCCTTCCAGCTGAAGTGGTAGAGGTTAACACAGAAAAGGAGTTTAAGCATGCGTGGGATAGGCATAAGGCTATCTTATCCATACGATAAGGCTAGGGACTAATGAAAGTATTTAGAAAATTGGGCAGACTAGATGGGACAAATGGTTCTTATCTGCCGTCACATTCTATGTTTCTATGTTTCTGACCTTGGCTTCGTATCAGGAGATGCCAAAATTTTCCACTTCTTAATAAGTGATTGAACAGTACTGACTGGCATTTTTAAGGCGTTGGATATCTTTTTATATCATTTTCCATCTTTATAAAGTTCAATTACCTGTAATGCAGGCCTTTTGACAGTTCTTTTCTGCTCCCCGTGGCTCAGTATCTACCCTGCTCAGTGCATCCATGTGAGAGCTAACAAACTCATTGATTATTTATAGACAGACACTAATTGCAATTATAAAAATCACAGGTGTGGGAAAATAACCTTTAATTGCCATTTTAGCCTGTGTGTGTCACCTCGTGTCTTTAACAAGGCCAAATATTCAAGGGTATGTAAACTTTTGATTAGCACCATTTGGGTGATTTCTGTTATCATTATGATTTAAAAAGGAGCCAAACAACTACGTGATAATAAATGGCTTCTTATGATCACTATCCTTCAATAAAATAAATTTTTTTCAATGATCAGTCATATTTTCAAAATCAATGTGAAAATTTCACAATTTATGCCAGGGTATGCTAGCTTTTGAGCACATCTGTATATGGCAGTTATGTTTACAGCCATAACATACTAACTTTCAATGACCTTATATCAGCTGCCTCTTGCTCTTCCTGGGACCAAACAAACAGCCAATTTGCCACTATGGAATCAAGAAGATTGTTTTCCCATTTTTGTGGCACTATTGGCCATTGCTTCAAATTAGGTTTTTCTCTTTCCTTTGGATCAGCAGCATAAAAAATAGTTGAAGGCTGAACTTGGTGGACTTTTTTTTTTCAACCTAAATTGTTATGTAACCATAACTATGTTGATATATGGTCCCTAAGTATGGTTCGCTGTATCCAATAAAATTAAATTGCTTCATTACAATAATCGATTGTGTTAAGGCCTGGTTAGGTATAAACAAACAATTTAGTTAAATGTATTTTGCTTTCCAATCATCTTCATTTGCACATAACAGTGTATTGCTGTGTGATTTTTGTCAATCTGTGTTTTTATTGTGGTATTGTACAAAACAATAGCAAATCAGGAAAGTAAATCCCATTTTAAGCTTAAAACAGAGGCAAAAGAAAGATGTTGTTCCAGGAGAGACAACGGCGGCTGAAACAATTTAGCGGCAAGGACTAAAATCCTTACATAAGCAGATGTCTCGCATACATGGAAGCCATTAAAACTCTTTTCATCCAGGAATTACAAATTGCTAATGGCAACGCCATTTTTGTAGTGTGAAAACTTGCAAATGTTAACAACAGCCACCTTAGTAAATAGCAGCTTATTGGTAAAATTAGCATTGGAAACACAGTGCACAGGATGTTGCTGGCATAAGCGCCTGGTAGGACCCAGGTAAATGTCAATTAGTATTAAAAAAGACTTTGATAGATTGCACTAGAATAGCACTAGGGCACTTCTGACACCATAACCACTATAATGGATTATTATGTTGCTTGGAGTACAACTTTAAATAATACTAATTCCAATCAGTCAGTAATTGGGGGGGGGGGAGGAGGTGAGGGGGGCTTAAAAATGTTGCATATTTACAAGTTATCGGTTACAAACAAAGGAATGTGAGCTATCCCCCTTTTTCTACCATTTCTCACAATATAATACACATACCCTTTGTTAGCGCTTATCTGGCAAGAAAAGGATGCGGTAGCATCTATTGCCCTTGAAAATCTGTTACTAACAGCGATAGTTTCTTACAAATTATACAAGCAATGTAAACTAAGCTCATACTGCTGTCTATTAATCTTTCTATTACCCGACACTAATCTTATCCAATATATCAGTTGGATTACACTGTTTTGCATTTTAGCATTACATAACTATATGGATATTTGTCACACAGGTGAAGCATTTGTCAACCCTGCACGATTGCTATAGACAGAGAACCCATCAAATGCATTTCCTTATGATAGTCTTGCATCTGGACAGGCTGCTGGTTTGATTGTTATGGCTCAAATTGACACAGAAGGTTTTGCTTTGGCCTTCCAATTATTTGTATGTCACAGTAAAGTCATGTTTCAGTGTTTGCAGATGACACAAAACTCTGTAAAGTAATACAATGTGAGCAAGATATTACTTTGCTGCAGAGGGATTTAGATAGATTGGGTAACTAGGCACTCAAAGGGCAGATGAAATTTAATGTAGAGAAATGCAAAGTTATGCACTTCGGGGTCAAGAAAGCACAAGCAACTTATACCCTAAATCATGGATCCTAACACTCCGGCCCCCCAGATGTTGCTGAACTACAACTCCCATGATTCTCTGGCTATATATGTAATTCAAAGAAACATGGGAGTTGTAGTTCAGCAACATCTGGGGGGCCGGAGTTTGAGGACCCATGCCCTAAATGGTAGTGAATTAGGGATAACAACACACGAGAAGGATTTGGGAATTGCTATAGACAACAAATTGAAGATCATACTAGCTTTAGTGTACTAATATTCTTAATTTTAATATAGACAGGAGGCGAGTATTTTGCAATAACTTCCTTTACTACTCCATAGCAGCAAAGAACACATAGAGAAAAAGAACCAATCAGAAACAGGCAGATAGTATAACATGCTCCTCCCACTGAGGCACTTCCTCTTGATAAGAGCGACTCCACAATTCACAAGGTAAAGTCAGAAAACATAAGGAATAGGAAAATAGTCCAAAACTTCAAGAAACAATGAAGAAACCACTGTAAAATTCATTGAAACTGTGAACCACGAGTAGACTGTGGATGCTTGACTCAGAATGACTTGTTGTGATGCATTAAGCTCAAAGAGACCGATAAGGTTTTAGTCATATGAAATGTGAACAATACTAGAAAGATGGCTTTGCCATTCCACCCATGCATACATTTGAGCCACCATCGAAGTTCTAGCCGTACTTCCTCTGTCATGGGGACCGGTTGGTCATAAGTGGGATTTTTCCTGAGGAAACAAGCTGTTAGGTGTTGCATGGCCTGGTTGTGCAGCAGACCTGGGAAAATCACCTGGATGGAGGAGGATAGTAGGCTCACTATTTGTGCTAGTATTCTGATTGGGATCGCGTCCCAATGCACGCCCAATCACTCAAGGGCCCATGTTCCATCCTCTCAATGGGAGTCCTCAGCTTGCCATTCATCAAGAACTGATAGCGATTGTGTTCCTCATCTAAGAAGGCATTATGAGTCGCTGGGATCACTGGTCGTGCCTGATTTCCCTTTTTAAGGGGAGCCTAACCTTTCAAATGCTTTAACTTGGACCCTTCGCCCTTCCAATGGCATTTCGCCAGGCGTCCTTGGTCCTTTGAAGAGGAGTCTGACACTCCTCTCAGTTAAGAGCGTTTAGATGACCCTTAAGTAGTGTCCTGATTAACAGGTAACGCCTTAGCTAAGGCCTTCTCCACTAATGCGGCGACCGCCATGTTGATCAGTGCCTAAACATCAGAGGGCATCTGTGAATCTTCCGTATTCCTATGGGCTGCACGTAGGACACAAGGTCCCACAATTAGGCTAGAAGAAAGGAGATTTAGTCTAAGGCAAAAGAAAGTTATTTTTTTTTACAGTTAGAAAAATAAGGATGTGGAATTCTCTGCCTGAAGAGGTGGTTTTATCAGAGTCCATACCGATGTTTAAACAGAAATTTGATAAATACTTAGCAAAAACATAATATATAGGGATGTAATTTCTAAAGAGTGGAGTAATAGCTTATTGATCCAAGGAGATATCTGACTGCCATTTTGGGGTCAAAAAGGAACTTTTTCCTAGTTTGTTGCAAAATTAGAAGCGCTTCAGACTGTTTTTTTTTTCTTCTTTTGGATCAACAGCAAAAACATATGTGAGAAAGGCTGAACTTGATGGACGCAAGTCTCTTTTCAACCTATGTAACTATGTAACAATTATCCTATTGCTTACATCTTCTGTTAATTCTAATGTAATGCATATTATTTTAATCCTGTCTCTAAAATAAATAAATAAGCAAACAATGACTATCAGGCTTATTCACTAAAGTAAGAATTCAGAGTGAATTTCAAATTTAAGGTCAAAATAACCAGAATCGGAAACATTCTCTAAGTCAGCTGCGCTTTCCATTCAGCACCTCTGGCCTTAAATTTGTAATTCACTTTGAATTCTTGTGAATAACCCTGTTTTAAAATGTGCAAATTTTCCATCTTTGTAACAATGCTTTGGACTGAGCTATGCTGTGAAAATGCCAGGTAGTTTACATGAATATGAAGTCATTTGAGGACATAGTTAAGTCTGACTAATGAAGACACAATGGATTTGGTGCAAACATGGGCGTGCAATATTCTATTTATATCATTGTCTCATTTTAACAGAAGCGTGAGTCAGGAGTAAACATGCTGGATGGAAGGTGTGGCTGCAGGTGCATATTTTATATACAATATAATATTGTAACCAATAAAGAGGTGCAGGGTAGCAGATAAAGTAATGGTAAAAATCAAAAAAAGTTTTCTCCATTTTTAGCAAATCTAATAGGGCCATTTTCATATGCTCTATTATTGTATTTAAAATAAAAAACATTCTTAGACTAACAAATAAATCTAAAATTAAAAGTAAAAATTGAATAGCTGTAACTGAATGTATTAAGAGATAAGATATTTAAGTTAAGGCCATGGGCTAATTAAAGTATTTTGAAAATTGGGCAGACTAGATGGGCCGAATGGTTCTTATCACATTCTATGTTTCTATGTTTCTAACCCTGTATATTAGAAAAAGTCAATAGTGCTTACAGCTCCATGATTTCGCAATTCCCCAGTGAATTCAGATAATTTTCAGGTTAGTAAATAATCCTACCTATTGCATAAGTTAATATTTCTATACAAAAGAACCAGGAAAAAAACTTGCTAAATATACTAAACCCTGATGGGATTTCTTTTTTCCCGTTTAGCAGCAAAGTTACACCCAAATCACTGTTACTAACTGGCATAACTTTGCTGCAACACTAATTAGGAGCGTGTACTGTCCAAATAGATATGTTTAATCCTGCAATCATAACATTGGTGTATCTATAAGACATCAATGTTATAAATTGCAGGGTTAAAACTAAAGGGCTACTGCACCCAGACCATTTCACTGAGATGACATGGTCTGGGTGCCTCTAGTGGTCCTTCAAGAGCCAGAGAGATGTCCCGTTACCTTGGCTGTGTTATAAAATATTGCCACCCATTAATAGTCCATGAGATACACGGTCTTATTGGCTCTCAGGGAATTAATTTGGTTAGGGTTTAACCTCTACTAAAATTAAGTGGTCCCTATAAGGGCTCCTGAGATGCAATTAGTAATTAACCCCTATGGAAGCACGCAGGATATGCTCAGGCTCCTAGGCCTATACAGTAACACTCCCCTGGGTTTCAATGCATTTCCAAGACCCAAGTCACCACCTAAAACATGCCCATACCTGGATTAAAATTGGTGTGGAGTTAAATGCCCCTGGAACCTACTGTCTGTTAGCTGTTGCAATGCATAGCGAAGGGGAAGCAGGAATGAGTCCCTGCTTCTTTGACCACTAGACACCAGGGACTGCACTCTGTAGCTCCCTCTTCTACCTCCCAGTAATTGTGTGTGTTATTGTGCGCCTAAGTGTGTGTGGCTATGGGCCTTTAAGTGTATGTGTGACTGTGTCTGTAACTGTTTGTATGTGACTCTGTGCCTGTGACTGTTTGTGTCTGTGTGCTGTAACTTTGTGTGATTGTGTATCTATAATTGTGTGAGTGTGTATAACTTTGTGTGACTGTGCAAGTATAACTCTTTGTGTGTGTGACTATAGGCTTGGGACTGTTTGCATGCGGCTGTATGTTACAGTGTATGCATACAACAGCAGGTGACTGTGTGTGTGGGACTATAGGCCTGGGACTGTGTGCATGTGGCTGTATGTAACAGTGTATGTATACGACAGAATGTTACTGTGTGCATGTGACTGTGTTTGAGATTAAGTGCCTGTGTGCATGTGACTATATGTTAAAGTGCATGTGTGTGACTCTGTTGCATGTGACAGCAGTGGCGGATCCAGAGCCTGATCTCGGGAGGGGCACTTGTAGATTATTTAAAGAAAGGCACAATAACCACTACAGCTCAGTGTAATAGTTATGGTGCCAGTAGTGCCAGGATCCCATCCCAGAGTAAGTAATCAAACTGTTTAAGAACAATTTGACAACTTACCTGGGGTCTGCTGGGATATAGGGCATAGGAGCAGTGGTATGTGTTAGGGGTGCAGTGTGTGTGTGTGTGTGTGTGTGTGTGAGCGGTGAAGTGTGTGTGCGAGTGTGTGAGGGCGGCAGTGTATGTCAGGGTTGCAGTGTGTGTTTTAGGGGAAGTGTATGTGTGGGGCAGTGTGTGTCTGAGCGGTGCAGTGTGTGTGTGTGTGTGAGCGGTGCAGTGTGTGTGTGTGTGAGAGTTCTAGTGTGTGTGTGTGTGAGGCTTGCAGTGTATGTGTGTTTGGGGCAGTGTGAGTATGGGGGGCACTGTATGTGTGTTTGGAGGAGTGTGTGTATGGGGGGCAGTGTTTGTGGGGCAGTGTGTGTAGTGTGTGTATGGGGGAAGTGTTTGTGGGGCAGTATGTGTAGTGTGTGTATGGGTGGCAGTGTTTGTGGGGCAATGTGTAGTGTGTGTGTGGGGCAGTGTGTGTAGTGTGTGTATGGGGGGCAGTGTTTGTGGGGCAGTGTGTAGTGTGTGCATGGGGGCAGTGTTTGTGGGGCAGTGTGTGTAGTGTGTGTATGGGGGCAGTGTTTGTGGGGCAGTGTGTGTAGTGTGTGTATGGGGGCAGTGTGTGTATGGGGGCAGTGTTTGTGGGCAGTGTGTGTGTAGTGTGTGTATGGGGCAGTGTTTGTGGGGCAGTGCTTGTGGGGCAATGTGTGTGTAGTGTGTGTATGGGGGGCAGTGTTTGTGGGGCAGTGTGTGTAGTGTGTGTATGGGGGCAGTGTTTGTGGGGTAGTGTGTGTAGTGTGTGTATGGGGGCTTTCCTCTCCTATTGGAAGATAGAAATGTTTCTGTTGTTTATGAGCTAGTCTGAGGGCCATAAAGTTAAAAAGTTACTACACAGCTACTACATAGAGCTGCTGGGCGGGAGGCAGTCACATGGCTTTTAGCTACTGATAACCACCCCTACTGCACCCATAGCTCCGCGGCAAGCAATTACGTCGCCGTAAGGGGCCAACAGGGTGGATTGAAAATCCAACTGCTTACAACCGAATCCGCCCGATGGTGGAGTAAATACCCCCCCCCGCCCCGATGAGAAAATAGGCAACATGCCCAACCCTGTTTCTAAACAATAACAAGCCCAAAAATGGATGAGCAAGATACGTAGCAAATAGCACACCCACTGCAAATGCTTTAACTATAAAGCACATAGCATGACTTAACCACCTTATGCATTGTTCTGTTACAACACCAAATGTACCTATCGTAATGAATGCTTGTAAAATGTTTTATGCACATTGTTTATGTACTATGTTACAAATATGTATGTTCCTGTTACACCCACTAACCAAAACGGAGCCCAAGCAGCCATCACTTGGAAGTTTAAACTCCCATCCCCCAGGTGTGACAGACGCACCGGACCCCTCCAGGTCCAAGCGTCCATGCCCTAGACCAAACCCTGATACCCTTTCCTAAACCCCACTTGGCCCTACAGCAAGAACAAGGCTCAACCCCGTAACTAAGCCTCCATAACTCCTAGCATCTCCCACCCCAGCCTCCAATACCAACCACCATGAAACTATACACGCACAACGTTAAAGGACTTAACACGCCCCACAAAAGATGCATACTACCAGAATATTTGAAACGCAATAAGGCAGACATAGTATGCCTACTAGAAACACATTTCGTTTCAAACCACACCCCTACATTTGCCACAAGGGACTACCCGCACCAATTCCATGCAACCCACATCTCCAAATCAAGAGGAGTCTCTATTCTCCTCCATAATTCCCTCAGTCGAACCTCTCCGAACCAAAATTGACAGCCAGGGATGATTCATTATACTCCATTGCCTGATCAACAACAACAACCCACTCCTGCTAGTAGGCCTATACAGCCCAAACAACCACCAACATAATTTCCTACACAAAGTTCTCACAAAACTACCCAATACAATACCAACGCCCCAGTATTAATATGCGGAGACCTAAACCATATGATGGACTCACGCACAGACTCCACAGTCCCCGACACCTCAGACACCTTCTACTCAAACGTAGCAACAAAGCATTTGCAAAATTACTACACAACCATGGACTGTACGACGTCTGGAGAACACTCCACCCAACAGCCAGAGAATACAATTATTATTCACAAGTCCACAAGACTTACTCCAGAAGCGACCACATCCTCTCATCAGGACAAGAATACAAATTATCCCTATTTGCCGACAACATCCTTCTCACATTAGAACAACCCCATATATCCCTTCCGAATTTCCACCAACTCCTTACCCAATACAGCCGCTGCTCCTATTACAAATTAAATATAGCAAAAACCCTAGCCCTGGGGATCAACGTTCCAGTACAAGACATGGCGCAATTAAAAACCAACTTCACATATGACTGGAGGCAAGATCACATAACATTTACTACCCACACCAAACACGCTATCTAAAGCAAACTATATCAAGCTGCTTGGTGAAATCAGAACACTTATGCAGAGCTGGAAGGGGAATAGCTCCCGTGAAAATGGTTGTTTTACCTAAAATCCAATATCTATTCAGAACATTACCGATTCAACTCCCACACAAATATATCCAAGACCTGCAAAACCTTCTAAATGACTATATCTGGGAGGACAAAAAGCCCAGAGTAGCGAAGACTACAATGTACCAAACATTTGCCAAAGGTGGGATGGGTCTGCCAGATATAATGGGATACTACAGAGCAGCCCACATAGCACCTATACTAGCGTCACAGTAACAGCACGAACCAATGGCATGGACTGAGATAGAAAAGAATTATGCGAATGGTCTATCCATCTGCCTAAAACCCAAAGACCAAAACTCGCTGAAATGCTGCCCACAACCAGGCTCACCATCTCAATGTTGGACAACTACCGGAAACGTATGGGCAACAACGTCCTGATATCCCCTGCCCTCCCACTGGAATCGATGAAACTCCTCATACTGGACTTTAACTACAAACTTTGGCATAGACACGGCATAAAAACATTCTCACAGCTACTACAAGGCTCCCATCTGAAGCCATTCCCAGACCTCCGGCTGGAATACACGCTACCCATCACAGCTATGTTTTCGTATAGACAACTACAATCCTGGTATGCCCTGCAACCGAAACAGACGCTCACCCATGACACAGACCCAAGCTGGCATACTATTGAACAAATCTGCACAATAGCCAAGCCAACCAAAAACTTATCTCAATAACCTACACATCAGAAAACCTTTGACCCCAACAGCATCCCTCCTCCTTCATAGCTGCATGAGAAAAAGACATTGGACACCATCTCTCCAAAGAACAGTGGCATATTATCTTCAAGGCACACAAACAGCTCACTCTCTGCACGACCTACTTGGAATTAATCTGCAAAATCTTATACAGATGGTACTTAGTCCCCACACGCCTTAAACACAGCTTCCCCGCCACATCAGATATCTGCCTGAGATGCCAGAGAGACAGGGGCACCATGCTACATATATGGTGGCAGTGTACAGAGCTTCAACAATTCTGGCAACAGACTGCGAATCTAATCACTAAGTGCACTGGAACCCAGCTACCATTCAAACCTGAAATATTCCTTCTCCTCCTGTTACCACAGGCAACACACAAACACCAGACATACCTCAACTACCATATCATCATAGCCGCTCTCACTAGCATTAGTAGAAAATGGAAGCAAACCATCCCCCTCCCCCACAATAAGTCAATGCATCGCAGTTATAGACACCAACAAAACATATGAAACCATGGCCAGACGCACACAACAAGCAGGCCCATAATATGGCCATATTATCAGTAGCCT
>OW240917.1:220450066-220585310 GCA_933207985.1 Pelobates cultripes | reverse complement strand
AAACAAAGTGAGTTAACTCCTAAATGGCAAAGAATTGAGCAGTGAAATGCAGGGGGATTATCTGTACACCAGAACTGCTTAATTAAACTAAAGTTGTTTTCTTGCCTATAGTGTTCCTTTAATGAGGGATCCATATATGTACGCGGAACATTACATTAGGCTGTGCACCCCTAAAAAACTGCCATATAACCTTGGGTGGTGTAAAACCCCCAAAAATATGGCAGGGGGGAAGGAGAGGATAGCATTTTAACTGGCTGGGTATTTGTATTCACTAAACTGGGAATTGTCTGGAATAGTACTTTAAAAATATAAGGATATCATTAGGGAACTACCTATTATCTAAAGTTAGCATAATTTACAAATCTTCTACATGACAGGAGGCTTCATATTTTGCTTGACACTTTTTTACCGAACTCTTAAAAAAATTAGGGAGTTATATTTTTTTATTTTTTTTTAGATCTTTTAGAAATTTAGTAGATAACTACCTTAGTTGATATTCCTATATATGACAATCCTACAAGAATGCCAAATTAGGGAACAGTCTATTGAGAGCTGAAAGCTCAAAATTAAGATAAGCATTTTTACTCATTTTGAACCTTCAGCGGTTTAATACATAGCTCTCTAATACTCTATCCTTGTATATGGCAATCCCACGTTTAGGATACCACATTAGTGAGTGATCGACTAAGCTGCTGAAAATTTTAAATGAAGAAAAGGGCTTTTCCTAATTTTGATCTTTGAGCAGTGTAATAGATAGCACTAATGTTAAATGTTTAGCAGTTTAGTGGATATCTCCCTAATTTGGTTCCCTTATGTGGGATTGCCATAGGGTAAATATACAGAATTAGGGACCTATCTACTAAACAGTTGAAAGATCACAATTTTAAAAAGCCATTTTTTTAAATTTTGAACTTTCAGCAGTTTCATAAATAACTGCCTAATTTTATCTCCTTATATATGGCAATTCCACAGAAAAGTACCAAATTAGGAAGTTATCTACTAAACTGCTGAACTCATAGACACACAAGGGTACCTTCCTAGTGTCCAATGGATCTGGCTGCTGGCTGATGGGTTGCTCCTTCCTGTCTCCCCATCTCTGTAAACTGGGAGGAAGTGACCAGAACCCCTGATCAGACATTGCCATCAGGTGTCCCTAAGTGTGAGGTAGACCCAGTGGACATTGCGCTGGTACGGGTACCCAGTTAAATGCAGAATATATTGTTTTAGAGAAGTAGTGGGAAGTAAGGCAACTGAATTTACATAATGTTAGTTCAGTTGCTCCATTTCCTCCTGCCTCTGTAAAACTATGAATGTTTTATTCAACTGGGATGGGGGAGGGGTTATACATTATCTGTCACCCCCACCACAATCACACCCAGTTCTTACTCCCATACATCTAACCTTTACTTTAAAAAGGTAGCTTAAAAATACACAGGGTTGTTCACTAAAGTGAGAATTGCTGGGAATATGTAGTCAATTGAAAGTGAATTTCAAAATTTAGGCCAGAATAGCAGAATTAGAAACATTCCTCAAGTAAGTTTCTATTCCCGTTTTGCTATTTTGGTCAGAGTGACCAGATTTTGGAAATAAAAAAATGGAACACCTGGTCACCCTGGCTAGAGCCCCATTGTACGAGACCTGTTATCTGACGGTAATAGGGGTGGTAGAGACCAGGCCCGTCCCCTCCAGTTTTCAGCATTCACCGACCCCTGGAATCTTCTCATGCTTCTCTGCAATCTGCTCCGTGAATTAACCCAAATGAAAATAAACTATTAAAACCCCAGAAACGCCTGCGGGCCCACACACCATTGGTTGCCATTAATCTGTGCAGTCAGCTACAATGCAGCCATGCATTCCACGTCTCACCCCCTCATGACACACACCTCCAACGCTTCCTATTGGTTTGGAAGGCTCAGTGTTGCCAATAGGATCCTGTCTCCAGCTGAGTATCGGAAACTACGCGAGAGACTGGTTATAGAGCGCTATTAACACGCTTCAACAAGGCCTCTTCACTGGATCTTTTGCCTTTCAGCTAAAAACCTGGAAATGTATGCGTCCCAAGAAGGTTTCTCTGGATGCTGGGACAAATTGCCAAAAGCCGGGACTATCCCGGTAAAACCCGGGGAGTATGGTCACCCTGATTTTGGTCTTCAGTTTGAATTTTACTTCAAATTCACTTTGGATTCCTGTCAATGTATTTGAACAAATGCCTCACAAGGAAGGGAAATTATACCAAAAGCCTGAAATAATTGAAAAGATATTCATCTCACGTGATCTCTACACTTTAATAAACGTGCTGGACGTTATGTATAAAAGAGAGATACAATTGTTTTAATCATTGACAGCTATTTATTCTGCTGAAGCCTATATAGTCTAAATAGGCCATATTAAAGAAGTCTGACAATTCTCAAGTTGGGGTGGACCTTTCCTTTGGCAAACACCAAAATGTTTAAATTGTTCAGTTAAAGCAACAAAACTACTCAAACTTGCTTAGCGGTGATCGTGCTAGAATGCTATGGGTGCACACATTTCAATAACATTTGCACATCCATAAGGCATTTAAGCAAAAGAAGGGGGCTTTAAAGGTAACACAGCAAATGGGGCATTAGCCATGAGATTCTAACATTCCACCACTCGTCTCCTTCCCATTCTCCCTCCCCCCACCCCTCCATGTCGCAATTGTTTGTCTCTAACCCTATCTCCAACCAACTTCTCTGACTTGGACTCATGACAGATTCATGTATTTCCCTTTGCCTCATCTCTTCAATGAAATTACTGTGCAAGGTGTTGTGTGAAAAGAGCAAAGTTCCAATACAGGCACGAAATTCCTTGAAGATTTGCTAGGACCCACTCCAGTGTCTCTCCCCTTCCCTCCCCCCGCCTTCCCCCAGTAGATTTTGCAATCTCCAGCTGCCGTTTGCCTTTCCCTGCTCCCCTCGTTTTTTTTCCTTTTGGCTGCAGGGTGTTGCATTTCCACCTTTTTAACCCCTTAAGGACACATGACATGTGTGACATGTCATGATTCCCTTTTATGCTAGAAGTTTGGTCCATATCAGTTGCTTTTGGTAAATATTGGAGGTAAAATCTTATTAGGTGGGCTACTAGCTGCTGCCATTTTTTTGGTTGGATTTTTTCCTCTAATTTTTAATAAATTGTGCACTTTTTCATTACCTACCTGTGCCATTATTTTGGAGCTACTACCGTGTGTGGACAATGGAAATATTGGTGTACTATATATGTTTTGTTTGAGATCAGACAGGCACCGGGATGAATTTATATCTGACAAGCAATAACATTATATCAGTTATGCATTTTGTACTGTGCCTGCCCAGCTTATAGTAGAGTGGCTGTTTTTACTTTTACAGAGGATTTTTCTCTGTTCTATATCATATTTATGCACATAATGACAACACATTCTTCCTGACTGACAGCATGGGTGTTTTATCCCCCTTAATCTCTCCCCCCTTAAGTACAAAGCCGTTGGTGTGCACAGCAAAATACATCAATTTCAATAAGAGATCTTAACAAAATAGACTTTGCTGGATATTTGACATCCTTTCTTTTATCATTTTAAGTTTCGTCATTTTACCATTTATCTTTACGCGTATTTTCACACTTCCAAACCATAAACAGAAATAATATGTAAATTTGAAGAATGGCGCTTGGAACTGGATCATTTTGCAAAATGTAGCCCAAAATGATGGAGCCAGAAAAACAGCTAAGTTGATGAGTGGAAGAGTTGGCCAGCAATTATCAACTTCCATATCAATTCTCCATTTCTCTCTAACAGTGAATAAACTCTAGCAAGCATACTTTTAGCGCAGTGGTTACTAACCATTTTGACAGTGACTTATATAATGTACATGATATTGGAGTAACAACCCATTGACTAATTTAAAAATTTGCTCAGTGACTCATTCGACGGAATATGATATGTCACAAAATGAATTATTTTGTATCTGCATTAGACATTTCCCAGTGCCAACAACTCTCCTATGTATATAAGAAGGCAATGCTGCTACCGTAAACATAGGATTGCCGGCAATTGCTAGAGGCCTGATCAATATGTTTCTGTTCCAATCACTGGTGACCCACTAGAACAGGGGTTCTCAACGTTAGTCCTCAGGACCCCCTACCAGTCCAGGGTTTAGGGATTACCTGGGTGTGTCTAAGGTGTTTAGAAAAAGAAAAAGAAAAAACACCTTAGAGTCTAAAGTGTTTTTTTTCCCTTTTTCTAAACACCTGAGACACACCCAGGTAATCCCCAAATCCTGGACTGGTAGGGGGTCCTGAGGACTGGGTTGAGAACCCCTGCACTAGAACATCTTCATATGCATAAAAACTCCTTAAAGATCTTGTACCTCCATAAAGAAAGTGGCCCAAAATCTGCCAAACGTGGGTGATGCACACAATGCTCTGTGGCTTGCCATGTGACCTCCCTTCATTGTAAGTACTGAATTTGCAAGGCCCAATATTATGATTCCCAACACCCAAAGGATAGAACTGTGTGACCCAAGACACAGGAGACCTGTACGAGAGAAGCAGTCATTTAGATGATACCCAAATTCAACACATACATTCAATGTAATCTTTTACAAAGACCTTTTTTTCTAATAGGCAAACTCCCCCAGATCCTTAAAACTTTTGCAGATTTTCCTAGAGAGGTCTATGTATATAAACATACAAAAATATGAAAACATCTAAAAATGCATAAATGGTGTTACAAATGAAACACTCATGCTGGTTCCCTTAAAGTGACTAACCCTGTGCAAATGACACACATAAAGCAAATTAAACCAAATAATATAAATCAGCTTAAAGGACCACTATAGTGCCAGGAAAACATACTCGTTTTCCTGGCACTATAGTGCCCTGAGGGTGGGGTCCCACTCCCGCCAGGCTCTGGGGAGAGGAAAGGGGTTAAACTTACTTTTTTAGAGCGCCGGGGGGGGGAGCTCTCCTCCTCCTCTCCGCCTCTGATCTTCCTCTTCGGCTGAATGCGCATGCGCGGCAGGAGCTGCGCGCGCATTCAGCCGGTCTCATTCGTAATGCTTTCCTATGGACGCTGGCGTCTTCTCACTGTGATTTTCACAGTGAGAAGCACGCAAACGCCTCTAGCGGCTGTCAATGAGACAGCCACTAGAGGATTTGGAGGCTGGATTAACCCTATTATAAACATAGCAGTTTCTCTGAAACTGCTATGTTTATAAAAAAAAAACCTTTTTTTCTAATAGGCAAACTCCCCCAGATCCTTAAAACTTTTGCAGATTTTCCTAGAGAGGTCTATGTATATAAACATACAAAAATATGAAAACATCTAAAAATGCATAAATGGTGTTACAAATGAAACACTCATGCTGGTTCCCTTAAAGTGACTAACCCTGTGCAAATGACACACATAAAGCAAATTAAACCAAATAATATAAATCAGCTTAAAGGACCACTATAGTGCCAGGAAAACATACTCGTTTTCCTGGCACTATAGTGCCCTGAGGGTGGGGTCCCACTCCCGCCAGGCTCTGGGGAGAGGAAAGGGGTTAAACTTACTTTTTTAGAGCGCCGGGGGGGGGAGCTCTCCTCCTCCTCTCCGCCTCTGATCTTCCTCTTCGGCTGAATGCGCATGCGCGGCAGGAGCTGCGCGCGCATTCAGCCGGTCTCATTCGTAATGCTTTCCTATGGACGCTGGCGTCTTCTCACTGTGATTTTCACAGTGAGAAGCACGCAAACGCCTCTAGCGGCTGTCAATGAGACAGCCACTAGAGGATTTGGAGGCTGGATTAACCCTATTATAAACATAGCAGTTTCTCTGAAACTGCTATGTTTATAAAAAAAAAAGGGTTAACCCTAGCTGGACCTGGCACCCAGACCACTTGATTAAGCTGAGGTGGTCTGGGTGCCTAGAGTGGTCCTTTAACCAACAGGGAAACATTGCCAAAGAAAATAAAGGGGAACTATTTATTTACAAGGACTCATGGAAATAGAATGCACCTTGGTAAAGCTGATAAGATGAAATTGCATTGTGTGTCTAACAATTTGCAGAGATAACAGAGTAGGCACAACAAGGGCACCAAGTTCTCAGAGTTGTACATGCTTTGGCGAAAATGACTAATCTCCAGAATAAAAGACATTTGTCTGCCAATTGTAGTGTGTACTTCTGAGTATACTGACAGGTATCATATGTATTGGTGAGAACCCTTATTACGGCATACTCGCTACATCTTTTAGTAAGTGTTTTTAACTATCATTTTAATAAATTCTGTATAACTTTTACTGCACTGTGAGTCAGTGTATGTTACCACTATATAAATCTATGTTGATCTCATTTGATCAAATTTTTCCATAACCAAAACAGCGAGCTGTAGTATGTAGTATATCTGATTGGAGTAACCCTTCAAGCACTTTATAAATCCATGCATAGATAGGGAGAGCTTTGTAGACTGGAGCATATCTACACAATTACCTTTTTTGCTGTTTTATGCGGTTTTATTGTAGTTTGTTTGTAATGAAGTCTGCCATATTTAACTCATAAATTAGACACTGTATTAAATCTTTCCTTTTAAAACCTAGAACTTTCCCCCAAGTTTAAAAGGTACCACGTTGTTATCATCACACACCTCTCTGGGATGGAAAAGTCTGTCAATAAGGCTTTTTTTTTACACATTAATAGGGCCAATATAAGCACCCAGACCACATCAGCTCAATTAAGTGATCTGGGTGCCAGGCCCCTCTAGTTTTAACCCTGCAGCTGAAAACATAGCAGTTTCAGAGAAACTGCTATGTTTCACTGAGGGTTAATCCAGCCTCTAGTGGCTGTCTCACTGACAGCCGCTAGAAGTACTTCCGCGATTCTCACTGTGAAAATCACAGTGAGAAGATGCTGGCCGTTCATAGGAAAGCATTGAGTAATGTTTTCCTATGGGTGGTTTGAATGCACGTGCTGCTCTTGCCGCGCATGAGCATTCAGAGCTGACGTCGGCAGAGGGAGAAGAGTTCCCCAGCGCCGAAGGAGCTGAGGGGGTTTTAACTCCTTCAGCCCAGCGGGAGGGGGGCCACGAGGGTGGGGGGGACCTAATGACCCTACAGTGCCAGGAAAACGAGTTTACCTGGCACTATAGTGCTCCTTTAATATGTTAGGCAAGGTACAACTAAATATTAGGTCAAAATTAGGGACAAAATAATACTGAATATTTTTACATTCATGATCTTCTTTTGAATAAAAATCTTTAAGTTGCTTTATCATCTGTTGCTTGGCACAGTGTGCTATTATTGTGTTTGGCAACTGTTGGTGACAAAGCCGTCTTCATCTAAATAGTGTTGCATTTCTTTTATATTCAGCACAGCAGTAATTTTTATCAGAGTTTACAAAGCACATAAGTATTGTACTCTTTAGATATAAATGTTGCTCTTTAATATACTTTCTGTTCTAAATCATTCAGATTAAAACACAACAGAGTGAGACTTTCAAAGGAAGTTCTATTCTTTTACATTATATAATTATTAAAGTAAATAGTTTATGTAACCTATGTTCAGTACTTGCAAACCTTTCAATTTTCTCTGATTTACCCATTATCTATTCTCCTATTATAATTGGTAGCCTATTCTCTTTCTGTGTTGCTCCTTACCTGCTGGTAGTGAACACATTGCCAATCCAATGATACTCCAGTCGATTCCATACTTCTCCCACCAAGTGCTGTTTTTCCATTCCTTTTGCACCATTTGAGATAATTCCTTCATCCACTTTCCTTTAACCTCAATTTCTTCCTCAGATAATGACCTTGGGTGATTATTGTCTGAAAGTTTCTCTGCCATATCATCATCTGAAGTTGAATTATTGTCTGTTGAGGTTTTTCTGTATTTTAGTTCTCTTGATCGTAACAAGGGTTCAGTTATTCTATCCTGGAAATGTCCAATTTTTCTACCTTCCTGTTCCAGATTCTTTTCTAATGTCACTTTATCAGTGGTCGTGCTAAGACTTATCTCCTCCACATCTCCTTCCATTTTCCGAAGACAGGGACAGCAAAGGCCCAGACTGTCAACTCACCTCTGTTTATTTGTCAGGAAAAAAAAATAATGTTTGGACAACCTGTATGTTATTAGGAGATCAATGATAAATAAATAAATGATCTAAAATGAAAATCAGAAAAATAGTTGACATTAAAAGTAGGGTTTTTTTCCCCAATAAAAATATCTGCAGTGAAAATATTGTCACCAAGAAAATCCCACAATCTTGAATTTCCCTTCATAAAATAAAATAAAGTGAGAAATTCATATTATTCTTACATTATAGCTTCATGTAAACTAAGTCTCAATACAAAGTATCTCTATACCTTCAAATGCCCTCGTCCTGTCAGTCCTGAAATTGTTTCACGAAGTTGTCACGAAGTTTCTGTTAATCCTCCCTCTAAGCTTGCCTCCCAGAAGACAAGTAGAGCAAGATAAAACAAGGGAGGGAAGAATTTAAGAGACTCAATGCATGTTTGGATGACACAAAAATATAGTGAAAAAAAAAAAAGAGATGGGTGTGTAATCAAAGAGTATGCCAAGATGAAGAAATGTATGATTCATTCAAGGTTAATTAGGTCAGTTTCAGCCAGTAAAAGTAATCAATTACATATTCCTATAAAAATATACTTACAAATTATGAGCATCTAACATGCGTTACTAAGCATGTACATTAGATCAAAGATATCTAAGAAAAACATGAATGCATACCACTAAATTCCATCACAAACAAACGATATGTAAGTATTACTCGTAAAATCTGAGGATCAAATAGAATTTTGGATATTTATGTGTTGAAGTGAGTAACAAATTGATAATCGTGATTTAAATTCATTCAGAAACAACATGTTTCATTTTCACCAATGTTAAATTACATCATGAAATTATTCAGAATTATTTAACTAATCTCATAATAATGAAACATCAAGTTGCAAATGTCATCATGAGCTATTTCACCAGTTGTCTAAACTCTAAACTGATGCCAATTAGTAAAGGGTTCTAACAGGAAACCGGCCCCATAGGAAACCATGGAAACTCTGACACCTAAGGCTGAGCATAAAGTACTACTTTATCAGGAGGGAAGTGAAGTAAAAGATGGACCTAGAAGCAAGCTATGGAACATCATCAGGTGGAGGGCAGGATATTCCTGTGCAGTATTCCCACTGTGAATAGGAATGATCTCAAGTGATGGTGGTGTAAGGACACAGGGAGACCATTAATGGTGGTGCTTGGACCCAATAGAGCTGACTGAGGTTCATGAAATTAAAAACAGAGATTATGAGAATTCTGAGAATGGAAAAAAAACAAACAAAAAAAACAAACATCAAAAGCTTGCCCTTTAGTGAGTCCATGCTCAAGTCTTACTATGAAATATTTTTACTCACTCATAGGATTACAGAGAGAACCTATACAATATGCATATCAAATATCAGCTTTCACCAACATCCGGATGCAATCTATACCCCTAGAATGATGACATGCCGCATCTCCATTCTCCAGATTAGATTTGTAAGTGTTTGTGGTGGCAGTCCTGGCACAGGGAACCCCCCTGCCCATTACCAGTGCCAGGACTGCCACCAGAACCACTTACACATCCATAGGGCTCCAAGTGCCCGGACTGCAAAATGCCCCCAGGCATGTCATGCAAAGTCTTTGGTCGTCTTGCATGAAATGCACGTTCGAGATCTCCCCAAAGTGGCTAAACTGTGATGGCCACTCCAGAACCTTCACCTTTTTCTGCTGTAACCACTGGAGGGTCAACTTGGCCTTGTGCTTAGAGTCATTGTTATGCTGGAAAGTCCAATAGCATCCCATGCGCAGCCTTCGTGCAGAAGAATGCAAATTGTCTGCCAGTATTCTCTGATAACATGCTGCATTCATCTTGACATCAATTTTCACACATTTCCCCGTGCCTTTAGAGCTTACATGCCCTCAAAACATCAGTGTGCCACCACCATGCTTGACAGTGTGGATGGTATTCTTTTCACTATAGGCCTTGTGGACCCCTCTCTAAACATAGTGCTTATGGTTGGGATCATAAAGCTCTATTTTGGTCTTGTCACTCAAAAATACAGTGTGCCAGAAGCTGAGGTGTGTCAAGCAGGGCCGGATTAACATAGGGGCTGATGGAGCTGCAGCTCCAGGCCCAGGCCCATGGAATAGGCCCATTGATTTATTTAAAAAAAAAAAAAAAAAAATTATTTTTTTTTTTTTACATTTTTTTCTTCACACACACTACTCTTAGGGATTCCACCTGGCTTTTATTTTATTGGCACAGCCAGTATTTGAGGCTGCCTGGCTGGTGCCAATATTGCAGTGATACTGGCAATACAAATGCTGGTATTTTTCTCAGTATAAACAAGAGATTACTCTGCAATACCAGCACTGGCCAGTAGGGGTCACTGTGTAAGGAGAGAGGCAGGGATAGGAAGTTCCAGCATGTCCCTCCCTGCCTATCTATACTCACTGATCTGCAGGGGTGCAGCTACACTAAGGGACATTGGGAAACATGGCAGACAATGAGACACTAAGGGACATTGGGAGACATTATGGCAGACACTGAGACACTAAGGGTCATTGGGAAACATGGCAGACAATGAGACACTAAGGGACATTGGGAGACATTATGGCAGACACTGAGACACTAAGGGTCACTGGTAGACATTATGGCAGACACTGAGACACTAAGGGACACTGGGAGACATTATGGCAGACACTGAGACACTAAGGGACATTGGGAGACATTATGGCAATGAGACACTAAGGGACACTGGGAGACATTATGTCAGACACTGAGACACTAAGGGACACTGGGAGACATTATGGCAGACACAGAGACACTAAGGAACATTGGGAGACATTATGGCAGACACTGAGGGACACTGGGAGACATTATGGCAGACACTGAGACACTAAGGGACATTGGGAGACATTATGACACAGAAACATGGGGACACAGTGTCCCCATGTCTCCCAGCCAGTGCCCCCTAGTCTCCCAGTGCCCCCAGTATGCCAGTGTCTCACTGTCCCCATGTCTCCTAGTGCCTCAATGTCTCCCAGTGCCTCAGGTGTCTCAATGTCCCCATGTCTCCAAGCTAGTGTCCCTAGTATCTGTGGCCCTGGTGTCTCCTTGTCCCCATGTCTCCCAGTGCCCCCTATTTTCCCAGTGTCCCCATGCGTCCCAGCCAGAGTCCCCTAGTCTCCCAGTGTCACTGGTGTCTCCGTGTCCCTAGGTCTCCCTGTGTCCCCAGGTCTTCCCATCTTCCTAGTGACCTGGGGACCCTGGGATACATGGGGACATAGGGAGACATGGGGCATTGAGACACTGTGATACATAGGATCACTGGGAGACCTGGGGACACGACACTAGGGGACAATGGGAGACATGGGGCACTGAGACACTGATACATAGGAACACTGAGACCTGGAGTTATCGACACATGGGGGCACTGAGAGACATGGGGCCACTGGGAGGAATCCATCTATACAGCAGAATCAAACTAAGTAGTTTTTTGGTGATTTTACAGCATTTTCTCTTATGTCACTCCTTGTGATTTACATCATGTGATGTCACCCATACATATTTAATTATACAAATTAGTAAGGCCGGTATGTTTTTCCAAGAAAGGTGGCAACCCTAACTACTTTTCACATACTCTTACTTAAGTATGGAAACTTAAGAGGGTTGTATGGGAACAAAACTTGTGTGGACTGGCTGACAATGAATATAGTTAAAGGGACACTATAGTCACCATAACAACTACAGCTTATTGAATTTGTTCTGGTGAGTAGAATCATTACCGTCAGGCTTTTTGCTGTAAACACTGTCTTTTCAGAAAAAAATGCAGTGTTTACATTACAGCCTAGTGATAACTTCACCGGCCACTCCTCAGATAGCTGTTAGAGATCCTTCCTGGGTCATGGTTGCCTAAAATGCATTCAAACATTCAGTGTCTTCTCCCTCTGCATGCAGACACTGAACTTTCCTCATAGAGATTCATTGATTCAATTCATCTCTATGAGGAGATGCTGATTGGCCAGGGCTGTGTTTGAATCATGCTGGCTCTGCCCCAATCTGCCTCTTTGTCAGTCTCAGCCAATCCTATGGGGAAGCACTGTGATTGGATTAGGCTACCACTTCTGATGATGTCAGCAGACTGTTTTTTCTGAGTCTAACAGCATGCAGAGTTACAGCTTCAGGCTTGAATACAGTAAGATTTCGCTATATTTATGGAGGCATGAGGGGCCCAGGGGGGCTAGATGGTGGTGTTAACACTATAGGGTCATGAATTCATGTTTGCGTTCCTGACCCTATCGTGATCCTTTAAGGTAATGCTGACTTTGGCACACCCTTTTACCCCGCCCATTGACTTCCTGCTTGACTGGACACTGCTGTTAGGGGTTATGGATTTACTTGAAAGATGAAAACATAAATTAGAGAGAGATTAGCCTAGGGTATGTGTTTTCTTAAAGCTGCTGTTTACTTTCTCTCCAGCCCCATCTCCATCAGATACATGACGCTTGGGAGTGTTTTACTGTTTCTGGTCGATATGATTCTGTAATTAGGCCCGTCATAATTGTCAGCACCAGGCCCACTGGGCTCTTAATCTGGCCCTGGTGTCAAGGTGTTGTCTGGCATATTGTAACTGGGCTTTTTGTGGTATTGGCGCAGTAAAGGTTTTTTTCTGGCAACTCAACAATGCAGCTAATTTTTGTTCAAGTATTGTCGTATTGTGCTCCTTAAAACAACCACAGCGTCTTTTCCCAGAGCAGCCTGTATTCTTCCTAAAGTTACCTGTGGGTTTTTCTTTGTAACATGAACAATTCTTCTGGCAGTTGTGGCTGAAATCTTTCTTGGTCTTCCTTACCAGGAAAGGTTAAAGGATCTTAACATGTATAGCTTGGAGGAAAGACGAGACAGGGGGGATATGATACAAACATTTAAATACATAAAGGGAATCAACACAGTAAAGGAGGAGACTATATTTAAAAAAGAAAAACTACCACAACAAGAGGACATAGTCTTAAATTAGAGGGACAAAGGTTTAAAAATAACATCAGGAAGTATTACTTTACTGAGAGGGTAGTGGATGCATGGAATAGCCTTCCAGCTGAGGTGGTAGAGGTTAACACAGTAAAGGAGTTTAAGCATGCGTGGGATAGGCATAAGGCTATCCTAACCATAAGATAAGGCTAGGGACTAATGAAAGTATTTAGAAAATTAGGCAGACTAGATGGGCCGAATGGTTCTTATCTGCCGTCACATTCTATGTTTCTATGTTTCTATGTTTCTGACCTTGGCTTCGTATCAGGAGATCCCCAAATGTTCCACCTCTTAATAAGTGATTGAACAGTACTGACTGACATTTTTAAGGCTTTGGATATCTTTTTATATCCTTTTCCATCTTTATAAAGTTCAATTACCTGTTATGCAGGCCTTTTGACAGTTCTTTTCTGCTCCCCGTGGCTCAGTATCTACCCTGCTCAGTGCATCCACGTGAGAGCTAACAAACTCATTGATTATTTATACACAGACACTAATTGCAATTATAAAAATCACAGGTGTGGGAAAATAACCTTTAATTGCCATTTTAACCTGTGTGTGTCACCTCGTGTCTGTAACAAGGCCAAATATTCAAGGGTATGTAAACTTTTGATTAGCACCATTTGGGTGATTTCTGTTATCATTATGATTTAAAAAGGAGCCAAACAACTATGTCATAATAAATGGCTTCTTATGATCACTATCCTTCAATAAAATAAAAAAATTTCAATGATCAGTCATATTTTCAAAATCAATGTGAAAATGTCACAATTTATGCCAGGGTATGCTAGCTTTTGAGCACATCTGTATATGGCAGTTATGTTTACAGCCATAACATACTAACTTTCAATGACCTTATATCAGCTGCCTCTTGCTCTTCCTGGGACCAAACAAACAGCCAATTTGCCACTATGGAATCAAGAAGATTGTTTCCCCATTTTTGTGGCACTATTGGCCATTGCTTCAAATTAGGTTTTTCTCTTTCCTTTGGATCAGCAGCATAAAAAATAGTTGAAGGCTGAACTTGGTGGACTTTTTTTTTTCAACCTAAATTGTTATGTAACCATAACTAAGTTGATATATGGTCCCTAAGTATGGTTCGACGCTGTATCCAATAAAATTAAATTGCTTTATTACAATAATCGATTGTGTTAAAGCCTGGTTAGGTATAAACGAACAATTTAGTTAAATGTATTTTGCTTTCCAATCATCTTCATTTGCACATAACAGTGTATTGCTGTGTGATTTTTGTCAATCAGTGTTTTTATTGTGGTATTGTACAAAACAATAGCAAATCAGGAAAGTAAACCACATTTTAAGCATAAGACTTTAAGATACTTTAGCTTAATGAAGCCGTTTTGGTGTATAGATCGTGCCTCTGCAGTCTCACTCCTTAATTAGGAGTTAACTCCTTCTTGTTTGTGACTGACACAGCCTGCATGAAAACAAAATGGTTTCGTTTTTAAGCATATGCTAGCTTACATTAAAAGTTATTATCTCCTGCATTATAAATTGAACTATATTAAACAGAATTTGCCATAAAGGAAGTGACTTCTGCACACCATTGAATGCGTTTTGCTTTTTTAAGATCTTGAAAAAGCCCCAAGTAGAAGGGCGAAACACATTGATTTAAGAGAGCGGCTGTTTAACCTCCAGCTTCCCTAAACTTGTGCAGGTGTGTGTGGCTTCAGCATTCTACCGATCACCAGTCCACATATTTCGGGTTCCGTGAGGAGACTGATCACACCAAATAGATTGACAGAGTGGTAACCTACAACCTAGAACACTACTGTGTCCTGTTATTTGATACATGGTTTTTGTGGTTGTTGGAGATAACCACATATATATTGTGAAAGAGTTCCACTAAGGGGAAAGGGGTTTTGAAATAATACATTTACAGTATTACACTATATGTTTCTTTCTTGTATCTTTTAAGGTACGTTGGATACAGAGGAAACATTGTTTATATCTGATACAGTATAAATAGGGGACTTGATATCTGGCTCCATTCCAATCCACAACCTATCTCTTAGTATATGGACGAAAAATATGGACTCTGAAAACGAATTAATATAATTTTAACAATACCCCAAAATATTGGGGGTTTATCTACAAAGCGCTTACACATTTCTGCATACACAAATAAAAGAAGATGCTTATGGGCCTTTGTATGTAGGACAAAAAATAAGGGCCTACAATTAAATGTATTAGCAAACACACTTAGGGAGTAATATCAGATAGCCAATTCCAAATTGAAAAGCCTGAACTCGGTGCACATTGTCAAAAAAAAAAAAGATTTTGCCAAGGGTATGGACTGGAAAAGCAGGGGAAACCTGCCCCACGAACAGAGAAACCGCCAAATGCACATTGATGCCCAGTCTGGACAGTCCAGCCGCCCGGGCAGATCCCGATTAACAACTACAGTGAGTGGTTAGGTTCCAATCTGCGTTGATATTCACTCAATGATTCTCGGTGATCTTAGCCAAAGAGGAGGAACTGCTGCCGGAGACTACCATTGCAAGAGAGAAAAGCTAGCACGGGCACTATAGCATTAGAAAAACACATTTGTATTACCAATGCTATAGTGTTCCTTTAATATAGTATGTAACTCGTGTCTCTGGCTTTTTCTTTCTTATTAATGATGAGTATCATAGGTATCAGGCTTCAATGTGATGACATATAGCTAACATTTTTCCTTAAGATGTAGAGATTTAGTAGTTGTTGATTTTGCCCTTTTCTACAAAGCAGAGGCAAAAGAAAGATGTTGTTCCAGGAGAGACAACGGCGGCTGAAACAATTTAGCGGCAAGGACTAAAATCCTTACATAAGCAGATGTCTCGCATACATGGAAGCCATTAAAACTCTTTTCATCCAGGAATTACAAATTGCTAATGGCAACGCCATTTTTGTAGTATAAAAACTTGCAAATGTTAACAACAGCCACCTTAGTAAATAGCAGCTTATTGGTAAAATTAGCATTGGAAACACAGTGCACAGGATGTTGCTGGCATAAGCGCCTGGTAGGACCCAGGTAAATGTCAATTAGTATTAAAAAAGACTTTGATAGATTGCACTAGAATAGCACTAGGGCACTTCTGACACCATAACCACTATAATGGATTATTATGTTGCTTGGAGTACAACTTTAAATAATACTAATTCCAATCAGTCAGTAATTGGGGGGGGGGGAGGAGGTGAGGGGGGCTTAAAAATGTTGCATATTTACAAGTTATCGGTTACAAACAAAGGAATGTGAGCTATCCCCCTTTTTCTACCATTTCTCACAATATAATACACATACCCTTTGTTAGCGCTTATCTGGCAAGAAAAGGATGCGGTAGCATCTATTGCCCTTGAAAATCTGTTACTAACAGCGATAGTTTCTTACAAATTATACAAGCAATGTAAACTGAGCTCATACTGCTGTCTATTAATCTTTCTATTACCAGACACTAATCTTATCCAATATATCAGTTGGATTACACTGTTTTGCATTTTAGCATTACATAACTATATGGATATTTGTCACACAGGTGAAGCATTTGTCAACCCTGCACGATTGTTATAGACAGAGAACCCATCAAATGCATTTCCTTATGATAGTCTTGCATCTGGACATGCTGCTGGTATGATCGTTATGGCTCAAGTTGACACAGAAGGTTTTGCTTTAGCCTGCCAATTATTTGTATGTCACAATAAAGTCATGTTTCAGTGTTTGCAGATGACACAAAACTCTGTAAAGTAATACAATGTGAGCAAGATATTACTTTGCTGCAGAGGGATTTAGATAGATTGGGTAACTAGGCAGTGGCACTCAAAGGGCAGATGAAATTTAATGTAGAGAAATGCAAAGTTATGCACTTCGGGGTCAAGAATGCACAAGCAACTTATACCCTAAATCATGGGTCCTCAAACTCCGGCCCCCAAGATGTTGCTGAACTACAACTCCCATGATTCTCTGGCTATGTAATTCAAAGAATCATGGGAGTTGTAGTTCAGCAACATCTGGGGGGCCGGAGTTTGAGGACCCATGCCCTAAATGGTAGTGAATTAGGGATAACAACACACGAGAAGGATTTGGGAATTGCTATAGACAACAAATTGAAGATCATACTAGCTTTAGTGTACTAATATTCTTAATTTTAATAATGACAGGAGGCGAGTATTTTGCAATAACTTCCTTTACTACTCCATAGCAGAAAAGAACACATAGAGAAAAAGAACCAATCAGAAACAGGCAGATAGTATAACATGCTCCTCCCACTGAGGCACTTCCTCTGGATAAGAGCGACTCCATAAGTCACAAGGTAAAGTCAGAAAACATAAGGAATAGGAAAATAGTCCAAAACTTCAAGAAACGATGAAGAAACCACTGTGAAATTCATTGAAACTGTGAACCACGAGTAGACTGTGGATGCTTGACTCAGAATGACTTGTGATGCATTAAGCTCAAAGAGACCGATAAGGTTTTAGTCATATGAAATGTGAACAATACTAGAAAGATGGCTTTGCCATTCCACCCATGCATACATTTGAGCCACCATCGAAGTTCTAGCCGTACTTCCTCTGTCATGGGGACAGGTTGGTCATAAGTGGGATTTTTCCTGAGGAAACAAGCTGTTAGGTGTTGCATGGCCTGGTTGTGCAGCAGACCTGGGAAAATCACCTGGATGGAGGAGGATAGTAGGCTCACTATTTGTGCTAGTATTCTGATTGGGATCGCGTCCCAATGCACGCCCAATCACCCAAGGGCCCATGTTCCATCCTCTCAATGGGTGTCCTCAGCTTGCCATTCATCAAGAACTGATAGTGATTGTGTTCCTCATCTAAGAAGGCATTATGAGTCGCTGGGATCACTGGTCATGCCTGATTTCCCTTTTTAAGGGGAGCCTAACCTTTCAAATGCTTTAACTTGGACCCTTCGCCCTTCCAATGGCATTTCGCCAGGCGTCCTTGGTCCTTTGAAGAGGAGTCTGACACTCCTCTCAGTTAAGAGCGTTTAGATGACCCTTAAGTAGTGTCCTGATTAACAGGTAACGCCTTAGCTAAGGCCTTCTCCACTAATGCGGCGACCGCCACGTTGATCAGTGCCTAAACATCAGAGGGCATCTGTGAATCTTCCGTATTCCTATGGGCTGCACGTAGGACACAAGGTCCCACAATTAGGCTGGAAGAAAGGAGATTTAGTCTAAGGCAAAGGAAAGTTATTTTTTTTTACAGTTAGAAAATTAAGGATGTGGAATTCTCTGCCTGAAGAGGTGGTTTTATCAGAGTCCATACCGATGTTTAAACAGCAATTTGATAAATACTTAGCAAAAACATAATATATAGGGATGAAATTTCTAAAGAGTGGAGTAATAGCTTATTGATCCAAGGAGTTATCTGACTGCCATTTTGGGGTCAAAAAGGAACTTTTTCCTAGTTTGTTGCAAAATTAGAAGCGCTTCAGACTGTTTTTTTTTTTCTTCTTTTGGATCAACAGCAAAAACATATGTGAGAAAGGCTGAACTTGATGGACGCAAGTCTCTTTTCAACCTATGTAACTATGTAACAATTATCCTATTGCTTACATCTTCTGTTAATTCTAATGTAATGCATATTATTTTAATCCTGTCTCTAAAATAAATAAATAAGCAAACAATGACTATCAGGCTTATTCACTAAAGTAAGAATTCAGAGTGAATTTCAAATTTAAGGTCAAAATAACCAGAATCGGAAACATTCTCTAAGTCAGCTGCGCTTTCCATTCAGCACCTCTGGCCTTAAATTTGTAATTCACTTTGAATTCTTGTGAATAACCCTGTTTTAAAATGTGCACATTTTCCATCTTTGTAACAATGCTTTGGACTGAGCTATGCTGTGAAAATGCCAGGTAGTTTACATGAATATGAAGTCATTTGAGGACATAGTTAAGTCTGACTAATGAAGACACAATGGATTTGGTGCAAACATGGGCGTGCAATATTCTATTTATAGCATTGTCTCATTTTAACAGAAACGTGAGTCAGGAGTAAACACGCTGGAAGGAAGGTGTGGCTGCAGGTGCATATTTTATATACAATATAATATTGTAACCAATAAAGAGGTGCAGGGTAGCAGATAAAGTCATGGTAAAAATCCAAAAAAGTTTTCTCCATTTTTAGCAAATCTAATAGGGCCATTTTCATATGCTCTATTATTGTATTTAAAATAAAAAACATTCTTAGACTAACAAATAAATCTAAAATTAAAAGTAAAAATTGAATAGCTGTAACTGAATGTATTAAGAGATAAGATATTTAAGTTAAGGCCATGGACTAATTAAAGTATTTTGAAAATTGGGCAGACTAGATGGGCCGAATGGTTCTTATCACATTCTATGTTTCTATGTTTCTAACCCTGTATATTAGAAAAAGTCAATAGTGCTTACAGCTCCATGATTTCGCAATTCCCCAGTGAATTCAGATAATTTTCAGGTTAGTAAATAATCCTACCTATTGCATAATTTAATATTTCTATACAAAAGAACCAGGAAAAAAACTTGCTAAATATACTAAACCCTGATGGGATTTCTTTTTTCCCATTTAGCAGCAAAGTTACGCCCAAATCACTGTTACTAACTGGCATAACTTTGCTGCAACACTAATTAGGAGCGTGTACTGTCCAAATAGATATGTTTAATCCTGCAATCATAACATTGGTGTATCTATAAGACATCAATGTTATAAATTGCAGGGTTAAAACTAAAGGGCTACTGCACCCAGACCATTTCACTGAGATGACATGGTCTGGGTGCCTTTAGTGGTCCTTCAAGAGCCAGAGAGATGTCCCGTTACCTTGGCTGTGTTATAAAATATTGCCACCCATTAATAGTCCATGAGATACACGGTCTTATTGGCTCTCAGGGAATTAATTTGGTTAGGGTTTAACCTCTACTAAAATTAAGTGGTCCCTATAAGGGCTCCTGAGATGCAATTAGTAATTAACCCCTATGGAAGCACGCAGGATATGCTCAGGCTCCTAGGCCTATACAGTAACACTCCCCTGGGTTTCTATGCATTTCCAAGACCCAAGTCACCACCTAAAACATGCCCTTACCTGGATTAAAATTGGTGTGGAGTTAAATGCCCCTGGAACCTACTGTCTGTTAGCTGTTGCAATGCATAGCGAAGGGGAAGCAGGAATGAGTCCCTGCTTCTTTGACCACTAGACACCAGGGACTGCACTCTGTAGCTCCCTCTTCTACCTCCCAGTAATTGTGTGTGTTATTGTGCGCCTAAGTGTGTGTGGCTATGGGCCTTTAAGTGTATGTGTGACTGTGTCTGTAACTGTTTGTATGTGACTCTGTGCCTGTGACTGTTTGTGTCTGTGTGCTGTAACTTTGTGTGATTGTGTATCTATAATTGTGTGGGTGTGTATAACTTTGTGTGACTGTGCAAGTATAACTCTTTGTGTGTGTGACTATAGGCTTGGGACTGTTTGCATGCGGCTGTATGTTACAGTGTATGCATACAACAGCATGTGACTGTGTGTGTGGGACTATAGGCCTGGGACTGTGTGCATGTGGCTGTATGTAACAGTGTATGTATACGACAGAATGTTACTGTGTGCATGTGACTGTGTTTGAGATTAAGTGCCTGTGTGCATGTGACTATATGTTAAAGTGCATGTGGGTGACTCTGTTGCATGTGACAGCAGTGGCGGATCCAGAGCCTGATCTCGGGAGGGGCACTTGTAGATTATTTAAAGAAAGGCACAATAACCACTACAGCTCAGTGTAATAGTTATGGTGCCAGTAGTGCCAGGATCCCATCCCAGAGTAAGTAATCAAACTGTTTAAGAACAATTTGACAACTTACCTGGGGTCTGCTGGGATATAGGGCATAGGAGCAGTGGTATGTGTTAGGGGTGCAGTGTGTGTGTGTGTGTGTGTGTGTGTGTGTGTCTGAGCGGTGAAGTGTGTGTGCGAGTGTGTGAGGGCGGCAGTGTATGTCAGGGTTGCAGTGTGTGTTTTAGGGGCAGTGTATTAGTGGGGCAGTGTGTGTGTGAGCGGTGCAGTGTGTGTGTGTGTGTGAGTGGTGCAGTGTGTGTGTGTGAGAGTTCTAGTGTGTGTGTGTGAGGCTTGCAGTGTATGTGTGTTTGGGGCAGTGTGAGTATGGGGGGCACTGTATGTGTGTTTGGAGGAGTGTGTGTATGGGGGGCAGTGTTTGTGGGGCAGTGTGTGTAGTGTGTGTATGGGGGCAGTGTTTGTTGGGCAGTGTGTGTATGGGGGCAGTGTGTGTAGTGTGTGTATGGGGGCAGTGTTTGTGGGGCAGTGTGTGTGTGTGTGGTGTGTGGTGTGTGTATGGGGGCAGTGTTTGTGGGGCAGTGTGTAGTGTGTGCATGGGGGCAGTGTTTGTATGTGGGCAGTGTATGTGTGTGTGTGTGTATGGGGGCAGTGTTTGTGGGGCAGTGTGTGTAGTGTGTGTGTATGGGGCAGTGTTTGTGGGGCAGTGTGTGTAGTGTGTGTATGGGGGCAGTGTTTGTGGGGCAGTGTGTGTGGTGTGTGTATGGGGGCAGTGTGTGTGTTTGTGGGGTGTGTGTATGTGGGGCAGTGTTTGTGTGTGTGTAGTGTGTGTATGGGGGCAGTGTTTGTGGGGCAGTGTGTGTAGTGTGTGTATGGGGGGCAGTGTTTGTGGGGCAGTGTGTAGTGTGTGTATGGGGGCAGTGTTTGTGGGGCAGTATGTGTAGTGTGTGTATGGGGGGCTTTCCTCCTATTGGAAGATAGAAATGTTTCTGTTGTTTATGACCCAAAACCTGGCCAGCCTGCTACAATATATAGCGTGAAGATAGCACTCTCAGGACTCAAAATATTTTATAGTTAAGAGATCGATGTTTCAGTTTGCAACCCAAACTTTCATCAGGATTGGGTTGCAAACTGATACGTTGATCTCTTAACTATGAACATTAAAAGTTAAGTTTTACGGGGCGTGGCTGACCGCCGAGCAAGATGGCCGCGTAATTCTTAGCTCCGGCACATGGGCTCCACAACTTTTAAATATTAACGATCAGGAACGACATACCAGAAATCTTTAACCTACTAACCTGCAATGGCGCAATCCAAGCCTAAGAAAACCGCTGCAAAAGCGGACAAATTGAGCTTTTTTGGTCAAAAAGGAGCGACAGCATCTGAGGCCGCACGGCAAGCCACGCAAGATGGCGACAAAAACGACAACGCGGAAAGCGCCTCTCACATGGCAAAAGAACCCCGTTCGCTGGGGGCCTCGCAAGAGATTACTTTGAGAGGGCCATGGAGGCTATGGCAGAAAAACTGATCTCCACCTGGAAATCAACGGCGGACCAAATTAAGCAAGAGGTACGAGACCTCTCCTCCAGAACCTCCCACGTGGAGCAACAATGTCAGGACTTAACATCTCAGCAAACAGAAACAAAAGACCACCTACACAGTTTACAACAACAACTGGAGGCAATGGAAGTACGCATGGCAGACTACGAAGACAGGGCAAGATGAAACAACCTCCGATTAAGAGGAGTCCCGGAGTCGGTACTCCTAGATGACCTACAGGTCTATGTGAGAGGCTTCCTCCACTCATATGCTCCAGGCATCCCAGCGGACATACTCCTCATCGACAGGGTCCCCAAGCCCAGGTACTTACCAGACTCCGCTCCACGAGACGTCCTTCTCCGGGCGCACTATTTCCACATCAAGGAGTTGGGCCTAAGAACGTACCGCAGCAAACCGGACCCGCATGAAGATTACCCCATGGTGCGCATCATGGCGGATGTCTCCGCGACAACACTTAGACGAAGACGGGAGTTCCAACAGATTACAGCAACACTCCGGGATCAAGGAATTCGGTACAGATGGGGCTACCCGACAAAAATTATACTCACACGCAAACAAAGTCCTTCTCCACCCCAGAGGAAGGTCTAAAGATGCTCACGGAATGGGGACTACCTGCACGACATCAAAAGTGCCGTTACCCTCTTCCAGACAGACCTGCAGGCCCCAAGTGGTCTAATTGGACTGTATGATTTAAGGCATAACTTGCCGTAAACATTCAACAACAAGCACTCTGCGATAAGCATATACGATAAGTAAACCTACCAGTGTTACTGTTTTATTTTGTTTGAGTTAACAAATGATTGTGCATATGACCTTGCCGAAAACCTCGGGCAGCTAGTCTGAGGGCCATAAAGTTAAAAAGTTACTACACAGCTACTACATAGAGCTGCTGGGCGGGAGGCAGTCACATGGCTTTTAGCTACTGATAACCACCCCTACTGCACCCATAGCTCCGCGGCAAGCAATTACGTCGCCGTAAGGGGCCAACAGGGTGGATTGAAAATCCAACTGCTTACAACCGAATCCGCCCGATGGTGGAGTAAATACCCCCCCCCGCCCCGATGAGAAAATAGGCAACATGCCCAACCCTGTTTCTAAACAATAACAAGCCCAAAAATGGATGAGCAAGATACGTAGCAAATAGCACACCCACTGCAAATGCTTTAACTATAAAGCACATAGCATGACTTAACCACCTTATGCATTGTTCTGTTACAACACCAAATGTACCTATCGTAATGAATGCTTGTAAAATGTTTTATGCACATTGTTTATGTACTATGTTACAAATATGTATGTTCCTGTTACACCCACTAACCAAAACGGAGCCCAAGCAGCCATCACTTGGAAGTTTAAACTCCCATCCCCCAGGTGTGACAGACGCACCGGACCCCTCCAGGTCCAAGCGTCCATGCCCTAGACCAAACCCTGATACCCTTTCCTAAACCCCACTTGGCCCTACAGCAAGAACAAGGCTCAACCCCGTAACTAAGCCTCCATAACTCCTAGCATCTCCCACCCCAGCCTCCAATACCAACCACCATGAAACTATACACGCACAACGTTAAAGGACTTAACACGCCCCACAAAAGATGCATACTACCAGAATATTTGAAACGCAATAAGGCAGACATAGTATGCCTACTAGAAACACATTTCGTTTCAAACCACACCCCTACATTTGCCACAAGGGACTACCCGCACCAATTCCATGCAACCCACATCTCCAAATCAAGAGGAGTCTCTATTCTCCTCCATAATTCCCTCAGTCGAACCTCTCCGAACCAAAATTGACAGCCAGGGATGATTCATTATACTCCATTGCCTGATCAACAACAACAACCCACTCCTGCTAGTAGGCCTATACAGCCCAAACAACCACCAACATAATTTCCTACACAAAGTTCTCACAAAACTACCCAATACAATACCAACGCCCCAGTATTAATATGCGGAGACCTAAACCATATGATGGACTCACGCACAGACTCCACAGTCCCCGACACCTCAGACACCTTCTACTCAAACGTAGCAACAAAGCATTTGCAAAATTACTACACAACCATGGACTGTACGACGTCTGGAGAACACTCCACCCAACAGCCAGAGAATACAATTATTATTCACAAGTCCACAAGACTTACTCCAGAAGCGACCACATCCTCTCATCAGGACCCCTTCTCCAACAAACCGAGGACTGTTCTATAGAAAACATAGGGTGGTCAGACCACGCACCCATTTTAATGACACTATAAGACCAATACCAACATAGGGGCAAACCTCCATGGTGCCTCAATGATACGCTCTTGAATGACAACACATTCGCACAGCAATTCACCCACCGACTACAAGACTATTTTGAACTAAATTACACCCCAGACGTTTCTGTGGCATCCCTATGGCAGGCTCATAAAGCGGTCATGAGGGGAACGCTAGTTAGCTGAGCATCTTACCTAAAACGCAAGCGAGAAAAGGAGCACATAGACCTCTTGAGTAAATTCTGAGATACAACAAATGCTTACCTTCTGAACCTCTCTGACACCGACACCATTAAACATATAACCAGTCAAATTAACCGCTTGAACCTTGACAAAACATCTTACATGCTCACCAAACTATAAATGAAAACGTACTTCCAAGGCAACAAAGCAGGGAAACACCTAGCACTGATGCTAAAACAAAAACAAGCAAACTCCAAGATCCTATACCTGATAGGAGAAACTTCTTAACCCACAAGATATTAATGATGAGATGGCGGATTACTACCAAAACCTGTACAACCTAAAAAGCGACACTACTATGCACCAACCTAAGGAACACGAAATAGACACCTTCCTCCAACGGACGACACTACCAACGCTTTCAATGACCCAAGCACAAGCCATACAAGATCCAATAACCACACAAGAAATTTTAGAAACAATACAGGCACACCCACCAGGAAAATCACCGGGCCCAGATGGCCTAACTAATTTATATTACAAACAATTTGCATCAATCTTATCTACGGAAATTGTTCACTCACATTCTTAATACAGGAACTATGCCGCAAGAAATGCTGATGGCACATGTTGCCACCCTCCCAAAACTGGGGAAACCACGGACAGAAGCCAGAACCTCCGCCCTATATCCTTACTGAATACTGACGTGAAGCTCATCGCAAAAATTTTCTCAAACCGACTAGCACCCGTTATTCCGACCTTAATCAGAGGGGCCCAGGTGGGGTTTGTGAGGGGTAGGCAGGGAGCAGATGGCACACACAAAATCCTAAACATGCTACACAGGTTGCGGGGAGGCAGGGTCCCAACTGTACTACTCTCCTTAGACGCAGAAAAAGCCTTCGACAGGCTCCACTGGCCCTTTCTCCTTGCGGTCTTCCGAAAATTAGCTTTCACACCCCAATTCCTATCAATAGTCACAGCGCTATACTCAGCTCCAACAGCTCGAGTAGTAAATGGGGGATTCATATCCAAACCATTCTCTATTTCAAATGGCTCAGGGCTGCCCGCTCTCCCCCCTACTCTACATACTAGCATTAGAACCCCTAACACAACTAATAAGAGACGACCCAAATATCCACGGAGTCACACTCAAGGGACAAGAATACAAATTATCCCTATTTGCCGACAACATCCTTCTCACATTAGAACAACCCCATATATCCCTTCCGAATTTCCACCAACTCCTTACCCAATACAGCCGCTGCTCCTATTACAAATTAAATATAGCAAAAACCCTAGCCCTGGGGATCAACGTTCCAGTACAAGACATGGCGCAATTAAAAACCAACTTCACATATGACTGGAGGCAAGATCACATAACATTTCTGGGAGTAAACTTAACACCCACACCAAACACGCTATCTAAAGCAAACTATATCAAGCTGCTTGGTGAAATCAGAACACTTATGCAGAGCTGGAAGGGGAATAGCTCCCGTGAAAATGGTTGTTTTACCTAAAATCCAATATCTATTCAGAACATTACCGATTCAACTCCCACACAAATATATCCAAGACCTGCAAAACCTTCTAAATGACTATATCTGGGAGGACAAAAAGCCCAGAGTAGCGAAGACTACAATGTACCAAACATTTGCCAAAGGTGGGATGGGTCTGCCAGATATAATGGGATACTACAGAGCAGCCCACATAGCACCTATACTAGCGTCACAGTAACAGCACGAACCAATGGCATGGACTGAGATAGAAAAGAATTATGTGAATGGTCTATCCATCTGCCTAAAACCCAAAGACCAAAACTAGCTGAAATGCTGTCCACAACCAGGCTCACCATCTCAATGTTGGACAACTACCGGAAACGTATGGGCAACAACGTCCTGATATCCCCTGCCCTCCCACTGGAATCGATGAAACTCCTCATACTGAACTTTAACTACAAACTTTGGCATAGACACGGCATAAAAACATTCTCACAGCTACTACAAGGCTCCCACCTGAAGCCATTCCCAGACCTCCGGCTGGAATACACGCTACCCATCACAGCTATGTTTTCGTATAGACAACTACAATCCTGGTATGCCCTGCAACCGAAACAGACGCTCACCCATGACACAGGCCCAAGCTGGCATACTATTGAACAAATCTGCACAATAGCCAAGCCAGCCAAAAACTTATCTCAATAACCTACACATCAGAAAACCTTTGACCCCAACAGCATCCCTCCTCCTTCATAACTGCATGGGAAAAAGACATTGGACACCATCTCTCCAAAGAACAGTGGCATACTATCTTCAAGGCACACAAACAGCTCACTCTCTGCACGACCTACTTGGAATTAATCTGCAAAATCTTATACAGATGGTACTTAGTCCCCACACGCCTTAAACACAGCTTCCCCGCCACATCAGATATCTGCCTGAGATGCCAGAGAGACAGGGGCACCATGCTACATATATGGTGGCAGTGTACAGAGCTTCAACAATTCTGGCAACAGACTGCGAATCTACTCACTTAGTGCTCTGGAACCCAGCTACCATTCAAACCTGAAATATTCCTTCTCCTCCTGTTACCACAGGCAACACACAAACACCAGACATACCTCACCTACCATATCATCATAGCCGCTTTCACTAGCATTAGTAGGAAATGGAAGCAAACCACCCCCCTCCCCCACAATAAGTCAATGCATCGCAGTTATAGACACCAACAAAACATATGAAACCATGGCCAGACGCACACAACAAGCAGGCCCATAATATGGCCATATTATCAGTAGCCTTCTCTGCTGCTACCCCTTAACTCTTCCCTATCTCCCCCACCCCCGCCACAGCCTATTGAGGACAATGACATGCACCGTAGCTCAGACCATAAAACCCCAACGACACCCTCTTATGGGATAAGACAGTGCAAGGATAAAGGCACTAAACTACAAGAGCTACAATGCTGCATTAATGGTTACAATGACACAATCAATGTAATGCATGTACTACAATATGTACCACCTCGAGATGCTGTTTGACTAGACGATGTTAAAAATGACCAGCTAATCACTGTACCACGGCAGCGCTCCCCTGCCCCCTTCCCCCTGATTTATTTCTGTACCTTTACCCAGCTCACAAGCATACTGAAGTTATAAAAAAACTATTTCCCCCCCCCCTCCAATCTTTCTTCTGTACCCTCACGACGAATTGAAAACCAATAAAAATTGTCAAATAAAAAAAAGTTGTTTTACTTTAAATATTTCGAGTCCTAAGAGTGCTATCTTAACGTTATTTCTACCTTTTTTTTGCAGATAAGCACTGGGCATCGACACTAGTAAGTTGGCGTGCAATTCTATTATATATAAAAACGCAGCCGCAGCAAGTGCTGCTGGGAGGAAGTGGTCATTTTATTGATAGCATTTTGAATGCACAGAGATAGCATGACGAGATCCTGAGGCCCATTGTTGTGCCATTAATCCCAGTGGTGTATCCTGGTTTTGTGCTGCCCTAGTGGGGCTGCTTGTCGGTTGGGCGGCGCTGGCGAGGGAGCACTTTGACGTCATATTCCGGCTCCCGGCATCACTCTGCGGTGAACGAGGGAGCTGAGCAGAGCACTCAGGGGAAAGTGCTCCCTCGCCAGCGCCGCCTTCCCTCCTGGCTTGTCAGTTAGCCGCAAGGCATTTGGGGGCGGCTTTTTTTGCCGCCCCCTGGATAATGCCGCCCAAGGCAAATGCCTTGTTTGCCTCGCGGCTAAAACGTCCCTGATTAATCCATGACCATCACCTCATGTTGCAGCATGATAATGCACGGCCCCATGTTGCAAGGATCTTTACACAATTCCTGTAGCCCCATGTAGCCAAAGCACAACTAAGCGGAAAAGGGCCTTGACAGGGGTTAGGAGGCGGGCATAGGAGGAGGGAAGGAAGTATGGAGTTATGGGTAAGTGGGTTGGGATATTTAAATAGGCAGCCATTTTAAGTGAACTCACTTCTAATTTCCTACCTGACGGAGTTTGTGGGCACTTCTGTGTGCGCAGATTGGGTTTGGTAGGGCCTTTTTTCCTCTTTTCGTTTCTGCAGGGCCATGGACGAGGTGGAGATGCTGCTGGAAGGGATCCAGCCGGCGGCACGAGGTCATGGAGCGTATTGGTTGCGGGCCCAACTTGGACCGGCCCTGGCGGGGATGGCGGCCTAGGAGGGCGAACGGCCCCTAGGTCATGGCCCCCAGGCATGGTCGGCGGCAGCGGGCCGAACACTGGAGGGGAAGGAGTCGTAGTCCTCGGGGCGGGGCCGTCCAGGCCTCAGGAACACGGAGCGCGGGGGCCACGTGGCGGGAGGCTTTGGAGACGAGCAGGCGCTCCCTGGGCCGGGAAGGGATGGTGACAGGGGATCGGTACACCCTACCCAGGACATCTTCTCCTCATTGCAGGTCTCGGAGCCGGTCTTCCTCTGTACTAGCTGGGCACCGGGTTGGCTCCCAGGTCGGCGGGACGTTAACGGATGTCGCTCATCCTGGACGGATAAAAGTTGACGATGCAGCCCCAAGCGCTCGGGGAACGGGGGCATTGGCCGGTTAGTCCTGTGCATCATTGCAATCCAGTACACTGGTTCACACACTACAAGCACTTCTCCACTCGCTGGGAGCGGGGGGTGACACGAGGGGGCGGCATAGGTCAGGTATGGGCACAGGGGACAGGGGCCACGGGTGTTATCTCTGCGGAACCGGGCTCGAGCGGGGATTCTGGAGCGGCAGGCAGCATGGCGGACGTGACGAGTGAGCGGCAGAGTTGGCCGGGGGGGGGTCGTTTGCGGGTCCGCTGGGGGTGCACGTCAAACAGGAGGTGAAAGACAAGATTTGGAGGGGCGAATTCTGTGAAATCTTTTACCTTCTCCCCTTGGAGGAGTTTATCGACCTCGAGGAGGAGGATAGGAAGGACGAGAAAAAGGAGGAGGAGAAAAAGAATCGGTATCGTAAGATACCGAAGTCTTTTGGCAACTGGCTGAGGGCATTCTGCGTGCTGGCCAGCGTCCTAGGTGAGAAATCGCCGGGCTTGTGCTCCTCCTTGTTCTGCTATTTGGACGGAATTTGGGAGGAGTACCGCACCTATGGCGGGCTGCCATGGTGGCGGTATGATGAGCAGTTCTGGCAGCATTTGGCAGCCAATCCGGGTATGAGGTGGGACCAAATGGACCTACCTCTCTGGATGAAATTGATGATGGTGCAGAAGGCGCAGCCCTTTCAGCACACGGCCGGCGCAAAGGGGCCGTCCGCCTCGCCGGCCGCCTTGCAAAAGGGCTTATGCTGGCTCTTCAACGAAGGCCAGTGCAAATGGGGAATACTTGTCGTTTTAGGCACGAGTGCTCGGGCTGCGGGGGCGCCCACGGGCTTAACCGATGTTTCAAGAAAGGGAAGTCGGGGACTGCCGGAGTCACTGCCACGGTTGGGGGGGGAGGAGGGGTCTCCCCTGCCCCGGGGCTTAACCCCGGTGAGGCTAGACGCGATGGAGCCGTGGCTAAGCCACTACGGTAACAGGGCGGACGATGCGGTGCTCCGGGCGGGCTTTGGGCAAGGGTTCTTTATCCCATTCCGGGACAGGGGGAGGTCGGGGGTGCTGTGCAACCTCAAGTCGGTGGCGGAGTTCCCAGGGGTAATGCGGGAGAAGTTAGCAAAGGAAGTCTTGTTGGGAAGGATGGCGGGCCCGTTCCCGGCACCGCCGTTGGAAGGCCTCATGATTTCCCCTCTCGGGGTGGTCCCCAAGAAGGACCCGGGGAAGTTCAGGCTCATTCAACACCTCTCCTACCCCAAGGGAGCGTCGGTGAATGATGACATTGACAAGGAATTGTGCTCGGTCTCATACGCATCATTCGACCGGGCGGTCGAGCTGGTAAAAAGGGCCAGGCGCGGGGCGCTGATGGCAAAGGTGGATATTGAGGTGGCATTTCTGCTGCTTCCGGTCCACCCGGCATGTCATCACCTGCTGGGGTGTTTCTTTGAAGGGGCATACCTCGTGGACTTGTGCCTCCCCATGGGCTGTTCCATCTCGTGCTCATACTTTGAGAAGTTCAGTACTTTTCTCGAATGGGTGGTACGGGCTGAGGCAGGGAGTGGATCAGTGGTGCATTATCTGGACGATTTCTTCTGCGTGGGGCCAGCGGGTTCCCCTGCTTGCCTGCACTTGCTTAGAACCATCGAGTGAGTCGCGGGCCACTTCGGGGTCCCTATGGCAGCAGATAAAACGGAAGGCCCGGCAGTGCGCCTTAGTTTCCTAGGGCTGGAGATAGACTCGGTACGGGGCGAATGTCGGCTTCCGCTGGCAAAACTGCAGGGGCTGAAAGGGACGGTGGCAGCTGTAGCGCAGGCGCGCAAAGTCACCCTGCGGCAGCTGCAGTCATTGATCAGGATGCTAAATTTTGCATGCCGGGTGATCCCGATGGGTAGGGTCTTTAGCCGCAGTTTGTCGGCAGCTACGGCGGGGGTGCGATCCCCACGCCATTTCATCCGGGTATCGGCCTCCATGAGTGCCGACCTGGCCGTGTGGGACACCTTCCTACAGGATTTCAATGGGACCGTGTTTTTTCGGCAGGAGGGAGTGTCGACAACGGAACTGGAGCTGTTCACCGGCACGTCGGGTAGTGTGGGCTTCGGGGCCTACTTCGGTGGGAAATGGTGTGCGGAGAGGTGGCAATGTGAAACCTGGCTTTCCTGGAACTGTTCCCGCTGGTGGTCGCGATGGCTGCAGAACAAGAAAGTGGTCTTTTTCTCAGACAACATGGATGTGGTGCACGCGGTGAATAATCGTTCAGCGGCGTCAAAACCGGTGGTCAGGTTGCTGCAGCGCTTTGTCCTAATGTGCATGTCTTTAAATGTAGTCTTTTGCACGCGCCATGTGCCCGGGTACCTGAACGAAGTGGCTGACGCTCTATCTCGTTTTCAGTGGTCCCAATTCCGGACGGTGGCACCGGAGGCACAGGAAGCAGGTCAGGCATGCCCGGACGAGATTTGGCAGCTGGGAGCGTCCTGCTTGGGGGACTTGTGAAGGCTTCCCTGGCACCGACCACATGGGCCGCTTACACTAAGGTCTGGGGTTCATAGGAACGATCATGGGTTGGGCCGGACTGCGTGCCGGAGGGCGAATCCCTGCTGGGGGATTAAGCTGCATGGGAAGGAAGACGTTACTAAGACCTTCGTCATTAGGCAGGCGCTTAAGGGGTATCGGAGGGGGCGCAGGCTTCCGGACACTAGGCGCCCGATGTCGGTACGGGTGTTGGGGGACCCGGTTAGTGGGCTGTCCGATATTTGCTTCGACGGGTTTGAGGTGTCCCTGTTCCGGGCGGCGTTTCTGCTGGCTTTCTTCGGGGCTTTCCGGATTGGCGAGTTGGTGAGTGCCAATCGGATGGCGGCCGGTGGCCTACAGGTCTCGGGAGTTCGGCTGCGGGGGGGGAAATTAGTGGTTCATCTGGCCAAATCCAAGACGGATATAAAAGGGGTGGGCCTTGATGTGACACTCCGGGCTCTGCCGGGCTCCGCCCTATGCCCGGTGGCCTCGGTGGGGGAGTATTTGGCCCAGAGACCAATGATTGGGGGATCCCTATTGGTGCACGCGGATGGGTTTTCCCTTTCTCGATTCCAATTCACTAAGGTTTTTTGGTTGGGCATGGAAAAAATGGGGTTACGGGCGGATAGCTTTGGCACACACTCTTTTCGCATTGGGGCGGCCACAGAAGCCGCACGGTTGGGTTTGGGGGACGACATAGTTAAATGGATTGGGAGATGGGAGTCGGTACGGTTCCGGTCCTACGTGCGGCTGGGATTATTAGAGTGATAAGGTGGGCCTTTTTCGGGGAATCCCGAGGTGCAATTGGGGGGTATTGTTACAATCTGTGCTATCTTTCTTCCACCAGGCTATGTTGCATGGATCGTGGGCCATTCCTTTGTCTTCTGGGCCGAAAGGAGGGCTGCAGCTCGAGCTCAGGGCCAGCAGCTGGGCTTTCCAAGGGACCAGTTGGCAGTGCAATGGTTTGGGTACATGGGTTTTTGTTGGGGGGAGGTTTGCCGGGAATTGTTCCGGATGGTGGCAGGCGGGTGGAGGCCGGACCTGCTGGTGCTCCAAGCGGGAGGCAATGACTTAGGCTTAACGCCGCAGCGGCGGCTTGTGAAGTGGATGAAGCAGGGCCTCAACAAATTGAGGGACCTGCTTCCGGGGGTAATGTTAGTATGGTCAGAGATTATCCCGAGGAGGCGGTGGCGGCACGCAAGGGACCCGGTGGCCATCGACAAGTGTAGGAAGAAAATGAATAGCTTGATGGCAAGCTTCGTGAGGAAGTTGGGGGGGGGGGTGGTGCGGCACAGCGAGTTGGAAGGCGGGTTGCCGGGTTACTACCGCTCGGATGGCGTTCATCTTTCCGCAGTAGAATGGGACCTGCTGAACTTGGGTTGGCAAGACGGAATAATCAAAGCACTATTTCTTCAGGGTGGCGGAGCAGACAGCTTAAGGGGTCAAGGTCTGAGCTTGTGGCGGGATAGGGAGCTGAAGGAGAAGGAATAGGCTCCCTAGGATGAACGTGACAGAAACGGAAAAACTGTGGTCATTGGTCGTTGGTAGGTTTCGAGTCCTGTCGGTGGCTCAGAACCTGGTGGGGTAGGGGTATCCGGGTATACCCCTGCCATGGTTAATTTATGTTTGGCACTTTAAGTTGGTATGTTGGAATAATGTTGGTATATATATATATATATAATGTGTGTTATTTATATGGGGGTCATTGCCTTTTATATTAACAGAAGGATTCTGATGCAAGGGTGGAGTATGGGGGGCAATGACCCATGTTTATTTATTAAGTTATTTATGTTTTAATGAATATATTGTTATTATTATTTAAGATTTTTTAATAAAGCTGTGGACAAATTTTCCCATATACCCGAGTGCGTTATTGGGTTAGGTATGTGAGAGGGTTGTCCTGGAGTCCAACTGCCCATATGGCGACTATACACCGGTCATGGAAGCTGAAAACATCCCAGTTCTTGAATGGCCAGCATACTCACCTGACATGTCACCTATATACGACATTGTGTTCCAGGTCCTGCCAATATCCAGCAACTTTGTACAGCCATTGTAGAAGAGTGGACCAACATTCCACAGGCCACAATCAACAACCTGATCAACTCTATGCAAAGGAGATTTGTTGCACTGGGTGAGGCAAATGGTGGTCACACCAGATACTGATTGGTTTTCGGACCCCCCTGAATCTCCACCAATACAGTAAAACTGCACGTTTTATTGTGCTGTTTATTGTGGCCAGCCTAAGGCACACCTGTGCAATAATCATGTTGTCTAATCCGCATCTTGATATGCCACACCTGTGAGGTGGATGGATTATCTCGGGAAAGGAGAAGTGCTCACTAATACAGATTTAGACAGATTTGTGAACAATATTTGAGAGAAATAGGCCTTTTGTGTACATAGAAAAAGTCTTAGATCTTTGAGTTCAGCTTATGAAAAATAAGTGTTAATAAATTTGTTCGGTGTCCATACATATAGACAGACTGACATACATTCATACATACATGCTGACATACATGATGACATACACAGTGGCGTACTAAGGGGGTTGCGGGGGGGGTGGTTCACCCGAGTGCCACAAGGTAGGGGGGTGCCACCAGGGCTGGCCAGGCATGGGGTTCTGTGAGCTGTATAGCTACACAGGGCACCATAGCAGCAGGGGCGCCAGGCAACCGACACACCTCACATGCAGGGGCTGACAGGAGAACAGCAGGAGTACAGCACGAAGAGTTGGGGCGGATCCAGATCAGCTGTAGAGCGGAGCCAAATCAGATGTGGGGGAGGAGCTAAATGCAGCCTCCACTCACTGCTCTTATTGCAGCACACAAAGGGGAAGCAGGAAGGAGACTCTGCTTCTCCAACTACAACACATCAGGGACTTCAGTGAATCCACTCCTCCAGCCCATGCTGTCAGTGAGAGTGTCTGTGTGTCTGTGTGTGACTGTCTGTCTACCTGTGACTGTGTGTGTGTCTGCCTGTGACTGCGTTTGTGACTGTCTGCCTGTATCTGCATTTGACTAGTCTGTGACTGTCTGCTTGTGACTGTCTGTCTGTGACTATGTGTGTGACTGTGTGTGTGACTGTCTACCTGTGACTGTGTATGACTGTCTGCCTGTGACTATGTGTGTGACTCCCTGTGTCTGTCTGTCTGTGACTGTCTGCATGTTACTGAGTGTGTGTGTGACTGTGTGATACTGCCTGTAACTGTGTTACAGTCTGCGTGTAAATGTGCGTGTGACTGCCTGTAACTGTATGTGTGTGACTCCCAGTAGCTATGTGCGTGTGACTGTCTGTCTGGAACTTTGTGTGTTTGACTGTCTGCATGCAACTGTTTATGTGTGACTGTCTGCTTGTAACTGTGTGTTTGACGGTGTGTGAGTGACTGTGTCTGGGACTTTGTGCATGTGGCTGTATTTGACAGTATATGTGTATAACTGTGTGCGTTTGTGTCTGACTGTCTGCGCCCTGCAGTGAGCTGGCAAAAAACATAATCCCGGCATCGTCATCATTACAGGGTGAGCAAGTGACCCGTGCAGGAAGAGCACAGAGATCCCAGCAGCAACCACTGACCACCAGGGACTGAAGATCCACTCCAGTCATCCCAGAGCAAGGTAGGGAGGTTGGGTGGACCTCTTAATTATTAAATGTGTGTGTGTATGTGTATATCTAATTATGTGTGTATGTGATTGTGTGTCCGTGATTGTATGTTATACTCACACAACCACAGATATACACACACAGATATACATATTGTGTGTGTGTATATAAATCTGTATGTGTTTGGTAGATAGCTCCCTTTTTTGGTGTCCTTTTAACCCTTTAATGACCTAGGACCGTCATCAGCATTTTTGCGTTGCCGACCGCTGATGGTCCTGAACCGTCCTAACAGTGCAATATACTTACCCGATTGCCGTTGTTCCCCCGGCAGCGGTGTGGGGAGACTACCTGCAGCCCAGACAGTCTCCCCATGGCGGATTAGGACCCCTGGGGCCATGTGATCGCTCAACAGAGCGATCACATGGTCACAATAGCTGTCCATGTGTTGCCTGCAGGGGGACTGCCTGTGCTGCATATATATATAGGCATATATTCTATCTATATGATATGTCTATATATCATATATATAATGTCATAATAAGTGTAGTTTTATATTAATATGTACTTATATTAATATAAAAATACACTTATAATTAAAGTACACACGTATATATATATATATATATATAATAACTATATATATATATATATATATATTGTGTGTGTGTGTGTGTGTGTATATATATATATATATATATTATTATAAAATACAAATAATAAGTAAATTAAATAAAAAAATTATATCTATATGAAATTTTATTCTAACTGTATTTTGATGTTAAAATATATTTATATCAAAATACACTTAGAATGAAATTGTGTATATATAAATAAATAAAAATAATACGAAATATACATATGTCCATATACAAAATTACATAAATAATTATATAAATATACACGTAGACTTCAAATATATAAATATGCATATATATTTAACTTCTACGTGCGTATTTATGTAATATTTTTACATAATTAAATAATTTTATTAATTGCAATTTGAGGAACCTGCCTGCCAACCCAGAAAAGGACAGAGTCCAGAGAATTTAATTTGCTAGTACTGTATTTTACCCTGTAACTGTCTATGACACTCTAAAACCTGTACATGGGGGGTACTGTTTTACTCGGGAGACTTCGCTGAACACAAATATTAGTGATTCAAAACAGTAAAACATATCACAGCGAAGATATTGTCAGTGAAAGTGACTTTTTTCCCCGCATTTTTCACACGCAAACAGCACTTTTACTGATGATATAATTGTTGTGATACGTTTTCCTCTTTTCAGCAAAGTCTCCCGAGTATAACAGTACCCCCATTTACCGATTTTATAGCTTTTTTGAAAGTTACAGGGTCAAATATATGGGTCAAATATTTTTACATTGAAAATGGCCGGGTTGGTTACGTTGCCTTTGAGAGCGTATGGTAGCCCAGGAATGAGAATTACCCCCATGATGGCATACCATTTGCCAAAGAAGACAACCCAAGGTATTACAAATGTCCAGTCTTTTTTAGTAGCCACTTAGTCACAAACACTGGCCAAAATTAGCGTTCAATTTAGTTTTTTACTTTTTTCACACACAAACAAATATGAACACTAACTTTGGCCAGTGTTTGTGACTAGGTGGCTACAAAAAAAGACTGGACATACCCCATATTGAATATCCTGGGTTGTCTACTTTAAAAAAAAATATGTACATGTGGGATGTTATTCAGAGATTTATGACAGATAATAGTGTTACAATGTCACTATTGATAAATTTGAAAAAATGTATGTTTTGAAACTGCAATATCCTACTTGTACCTATAGCCCTATAACTTGCAAAAAAAACATGTAAACACTGGGTATTTTAAAACTCAGGACAAAATTTTGAATCTATTTAGCAGTTTTTTTCATTCACTTTTGTAGATGAGTAAAAGATTTTTCAAGTAAAAGTTAATTTTTTGTAAATTTTTTTTCATCATATTTTTTATTTTTATTAAATTACATGAGATTATATAAATAATGGTAGGTAAAGAAAGCCTTTTTTTGTCCTGAAAAAACAATATATAAAATTTGTATAGGAACAGTAAACGAGAGTGTGGAAAATTACAGCTAAACAAAAACACCACAAAAATGTAAAAAGAGGCCTGGTCGCAAATGTACAACATCGCAAAAACAGTCCAGTCCTTAAGGGGTTAATATTGCAATCCCACATAAGGATAACAAATAAGGGAGTTATCTACCAAACAACTGAAATTAAGAAAAGAGCTTTTTTAATTTTGATCTTAGTAGATAATTCCCTAAATATATGAGATTTCCATAATTAAAGTTACCAAATTAGGGTGCTGTTTAGCAGACAGCTCCCTTATTTGGTGTCCTTAAATATGGCAATCCCACATAAGGATAGCAAATAGGGGAGTTATCTGATAAACAAAGATCGAAGTTAAGAGGTGTCAGCCAGCCCACAACAAGAAATCTGGGTGACTAATGTGAATTATATGCAAATTTGTTGACTGATGCCACATGCACTGCATGCTGGCATCAGGCAGCCAATGTCAGCACATTACCCCATCCCCTAGTGAAAGGTTTTAGTGCCCCACCCCCCCCAGTTTTGACTGTGGTATCTTATGTGCCCCCCCTATATATTGTTCCTAGATTCGCCACTGTGTCTGCATTTGTGTATCTGCATGTGTGTCAGTGTGTATAAATGTGTGTGTGTATATGTGCATACATCTCAGAATCTCACCAACACTACACACAAATATCCCCTGCATTTCAACGTCACTACATACAAATGCATGCCTGCATTCAAACGCCAACACCACATACAAACACACCCCCAACATTCACTTACACATACTCAATACAAAAACATGCTTACATTCAAAAACATAAACACAGCTTAGTGCTAAATACATAAAAAAAAGTGTTGTTGTTTTTTATATTTTAAAGTTGGGGGTGCCAAAAATAGGACTCACCCTAGGTTCCAAATGCTCTCGGTACGCCCCTGGACATACATACTGACATACTGACATACAGACAAACATACATGCATACTGACATAGATACAGACATACTGACAGACAGACATGCTGATATTTATGCAGACATACATTCTGACAGACATAGATACATACATGCTGACATACATGCTGACAGACATACTGACATACATGAAGACATATATGCATTCATACTGACATACATACATCTTGTTTTTCAGCCACCCTCCTGTTACTTACCTTTTGCTTGCAGGAGGGTGTCAGGGCTGATGGGAGTCGGCTGTCTCTCCTCCAGCGCGGAGTGAACTGGGAGGAAGTGATCGGCTGTCACTTCATCCCAGCAGCACTTGCGGTGCGGCTGCCATTTTTTTCTAAAGTGGCCCGGTCGCACTATTACACGGCCACAGAGCTGACCGGGCCCCTGAAGACATAGGGCCCATCGGGTGGCCCTAAGTATGTGCAGTTCTGCCGCTACACATGATGCCTGGGCGACCGGGCCCCTCAGGGCCGCCAGGCCTGTGACAACCGTTATGCGTACTATACTGTGTGTACAGAGGGTAAAGATGCTGCTGAAGGCCTTTCCTCTCTCTCCACGGACTGATGCATCACCAGCGCTGACGAATACAAAGAGCTAGTCTATCTGTGTTCAGCACTCAGATGATAGAAGTCTTGCGGCTCCCAATGCTGTGAGATGTCAGACAGTTTTTAGGGGACAATTTGCAAATAAAATGTGTTTGCAATAAATGAGTTTTGTGTGCAATTGCCCAAATTGTGTACACACGATTCCGGGGGGTGGTTGATTACCCTGGGAATCATGTATACATGAGTCCTGGTCTGAAAGAGTTAAGTGGCATTTACAAGGTTATCCACTGAAGTGATAATTCAAAGTTAATTTCAAATTTAAGGCAAAAGTAGCCAAAATAGAAGCATAGCTGATTTAGAGAATTTTCCAGTGTGGCTATTTTGATCTTAAAGGGATACTACAGGCACCAAAACAACTTTAGCTTAATGGAGCAGTCTTAGTGTATAGATAAGGGTTCTCCAAACTATGGGCCTTCGGATGTTGCTGAACTACAACACCCATGATTCTTTGAATAAAATAGATAGCCAGAGAATCATCAGAGTTGTAGTTCAGCAACATCAAGCGGGCTAGAGTTTAGAAAACTAAACAAATCATGCCCCAGCAGTCTCACTGCTCGATTCTCTGCCTTTTAGGAGTTAAATCACTTTGTTTATGCAGTCCTAGCCTTACCCCCCTGCATGTGACTCGCACAGCCTTCCTAAACACTTCAATCTAGTGTTTAAACTTCCTATATCATGTAGTCTGTTTATATTAGAATTACTTATCTCCTGCACTGTTTATAGCCTGATAGACCCTGCATGAGCCTCGTGTGTGAGTAAAGTTCAATTTACAGAGCATGAGTTAAAAACTTCTAAAGTAAGTTAACATCTGATTGAAAATGAAACCATTTTTTTTTTAATGCAGTCTCCGTGAGTCACTGCCGGGGGAGGTATGGTTAGGCTGCATAAACAGAAGCAAAAGTGATTTAACTCCTAGATGTCAGATAAAGGAACAGTGAGACTGCAGGGGTATGATCTGTATACCAAAACTGCTTAATTAAGCTAAAGTTAATTTGGTGCCTACAGTGTCCCTTTAAAACGGAAATTCTCTTTGAATTCTCACTTTAGTAATAACCCTGTTAGTCTCTAATTTAAATATGTATACATAAAATATGGTTTAATGATCATTTTAATTGTATGGTTCTTTGGCTACGTGTTTTACATGCTCTTTTCTTTATTTGTCAGGATGAATCTAACATCAAAATATGTAACTATATCTATGTATGAAGAATACTTTAAATAAAATGTTGTCCTCTAAACGTAAAATAAATAGTTTTTTCCAATGTTTTATTATTCAGTTCTGCTAATATTAAAGGTTTGTTCCTTACAGGTAATCATGATTAGTCTCATGATTAATTTTCTTTTAAATTTTTTAAAATGTCTCAGTTTACATGGGCAGAATGCGGAGCTGCAAGCGGGCTTTTTTTATTTTTATTTTTTTACTTTTCATCTTTATATTCCCATATCACATTGAAAGATAAGTCACAATAATAGTAACACAGACACATAAACAACATGAAGGACAATATAGGAATACAGGAAAATTTGTGTTTTTTTTATTTTTATATATATACAGATATCAGTCACATAAACAGAATGGATAGGTGATGACATAAACCACAATATAAAAGAGAATTAAAACATTATCAACTAAGCTAATAGTAAGTATTACCAGGTTAAAAACACAAGCTTATACACCGAGTACGAAAAATAAAGAAACATTGAGCAGTGGTGGCTGGAGACATTTCAAGTTGGTGGGGTGCCAGACTGGGCACATTAATTTGACTCTGCCACTAAACATTTTAATCATTAATAGGAATCTGTCTATATGGCTCCAAAATACGTGGATAATCTCATAAATAAGTCATGAACAAAATAGACATTTTCCTACCAAGAGTTAAATAAATTAGTCATTTTGAGTCAAAGTATACGTGTAATACAGAATTTAGCCACAAGATGTTGCAAAATAATAATTTTTTAAATTGAGTTTTTGAGTTATCAAATATTCTCCTTAGAAGATTCATCAGAAGAAAGTGTTATAATTAAAAGAATAATAATATTAAAGGGACACTATTACCCTAATACAAAATAAATAAAAGTCACTGTTTTGTAGATTAATTTAATTATTATTTTTTTTTGTTGGGGATATATCTAAAAACTACTTATGAAACCTGAATATCTCTTGTCTGAAGCCTTTTCAAGCCTTCCTCTTCTAACCCCGCCCAGACTTTCTGTGGCTGTCCAATCACAGACTTCCCAATGCAGCTCAATGAAAAGTATTTGCAAGGCAGGTGCTCTGAGAAATTGCATTTAGCTCCACTAAGCTAACCAAACCAGGAGGTAACAGGACCTGCTGTCTGCTTGAAAGCCAAGGGGGTGTAACTAGGTTAATTTATAAAAGTGCCCATGTTTATTGAAATCTACTCTTTTTGCAAAATGAAAGAAATAGGACACACTCTTAACACATAAAACTTTTCAACAAGCTAAAGTGCTGTAGGGGTCTGGAGTGATCCTTTTAAATAAAAATAAAATAAAAACGTGAACAGCCTGTACAGTGCCTATAACACTGAGTAAGGCAGGTACCACTTCAAAAAGTGGGTGTCTGCTGTACATTAGTGTGCGGGAGGGCCTGAGGGACCAAGTGGCAGGCATTGTTGTCTGCGCGGTGCCTGTCGGTAAACCAGGTGGGGAGAGCTGCCATGTGTGTAGTGCCTGCCTAACAGAGGAGGGAACTGCTGTCTGTGTGGTGTCTACATGTAAATAAGGTTGGGGGAGTCATGTGGCAGGCACTGGTTGTCTGTGAATAAGAGTTGAAAAGGAGATAAGAGGAACAAATTAGAAAAAGACATCCAACCTGCTCTGGGCCCGGAGCATCAACCCCCTCACCCCAACTCCCCCAGAGCCATTTGTGTCAGTACCCCCATCAACTACCATCCACAGAATCAAATCTGCCCTGAGACTCCTCCCCCTCCCGTGCATCAGAACATGTAAGCGTCCCAGCGATACCATTGTTCCCATCCCCTCTGCTGTTACTGTCGATGCCTCTAAGGTAAGCTATTAGGCCTTCATCCACCAAACATAAGCAATCACCTTGGATTGCAAACTCTCAAAAACTCTCCTTGGAACTGCAATTGGGATCATGTGAAACAGGTAAAGTCTGGACAAGGTGTTCATCTTTAATATTGATACCCTCCTGAGCCAAGAGAGGTAAGTGTACATCCAGGTACGTTAAGGTTAAGCACCTTGCATCTAGGTTTAATTTTAGATTGGACAGGCTGTTATGAGATTGGAGAGAGAACCCATGGGTGATCAATAAAGAGTAGCAAGTCGTCGGCGTATGCAGCCATTTTGAACTCCTTCTCCCCCTCTCTGAACCTATGAATTTGGGATCCCTCTGAATTGCCTCCAAGAATGGCTCCAGAACAATGTGAATAGCAAGGGTGAAAGTGGACAATCCTGGCTAGTGCTGTTGTGTATCTGTAACACTTCGTACAGGGATTCATTCACTTTCACCCGTATACTGGGAAAGTGTAGAGAGATGCAATCCACGCCCACAGCTTTGTGCCAAAACCCATCCTAGATAAGGTTACTTTAATGAAGATCGAGTCCACTTGGGTAAAAGCCTTCTCAGCATCCGTTGACAACAGCAACAGTGGCCTGTTATGTTGCCTTGCCAAGAGTTGGATAGCGAACAATCTTATGGTGTTATCCCTGTTTTTTTTGCCAGGAGAAAAGTCTGTTTGATCCGGATGGAACAGATTTGGAATCAGAGGCTGAATTTTAGAGAATAATTTTATACATTGAGTAATGATATTGGCCTATAACTGGCACATTGGTCTGGATACTTTCCTTCTTTGGGTAGTTTGGCTATATGCACCATAAGGGACTCAGAATGGAACTGGAATTTTTTATAGTATCCCAGTGAAAACACTACAGGACCGGGTGCCCTGGCTGTTTTAGAGACCTTAATGGCTCCAGCCAGCTCTGCCTCTGTGATTGGCACTGTCAATGCATCCAGTACCTCTAAAGTCTGGGAAATATACTGTGCCAGGTTTTGCTCAAGAGATTGTGCAGCTACGCAGTACCACGTCTTTGTGCCAAGTCATAAAGTTTTGAATATTTCCAATGGAATTCCTTGAAAATAATCACCGGGAATGTTGAATTCTGTGGAATTCTGCATGCATGGTAAGTTATCCCTTTGCTTCTGCTTTACCATTTATATTAGCATGCATGTAGAAGAAGCCCCATTCTGAGTCCCTTATGGTGCATATAGCCAAACTACCCAAAGAAGGAAAGTATCCAGACTAATGTGCCAGTTATAGGCCAATATCATTACTCAATGTATAAAATTATTCTCTAAAATTCAGCCTCTGATTCCAAATCTGTTCCATCCGGATCAAACAGACTTTTCTCCTGGCAAAAAAAACAGGGATAACACCATAAGATTGTTCGCTATCCAACTCTTGGCAAGGCAACATAACAGGCCACTGTTGCTGTTGTCAACGGATGCTGAGAAGGCTTTTACCCAAGTGGACTCGACCTTCATTAAAGTAACCTTATCTAGGATGGGTTTTGGCACAAAGCTGTCCGCTCGAGCGTCTGGTGGTACCTGTGCATGAGGAGCATTGACAACTCCCGTCTAGCCAGTAATAATTCCTGATACACCTTCACCTACAATTGTTTGTGGCCAGATTCCAGAACAGAAATGCAGTTGGTGATCTCTGAAATCTTTGCCATCCCCTCCTTTTGTTTGTAATCTTTGCTGTCAGAATGAATTGCTCTGCAATTGTCCACAACCTGAAACCCGTGGAGAGTTAGTCTGAGTGCCCTAATGTGCTGTCTAGGAATACAGCTCCTAAGCATAGAGAAATCAAGGTCAGGATTCAAAGGAGTGTTAAAGACCCCCCCCCCCCCAACTATCAGGGAGCCCTCTCTGGTGATAGTGGATCTAATGAATCTGGCTTGGACTTTTTTATCGATGTACATTGATGCAAACGTGTATTGTCTTTTGACAAGAAAACCCCTCACAAATACCTGCCCTCCAGATCCCGCAGAATGCCTGCCTCCCAAAACCGGATGTCTCTGGAGACCAGTACGGCCACACCTACTCATTTAGTTTTCCTGACACTATAGTGCCACTCATGGTCCCCCTCCCGTGGCGCTGAAGGGGTTAAAACCCCTTCAGCAGCTTACCTTATTCCAGCACCGGGCTCCCTCAGCGCTGGTGACCTCTCCTCCCCTGCTGACTTAGCTCCCCCGTCTGACGTCAGCCGAGCCGAATGCGCATGCGCGGCAGGGCCGTGCACGCATTCAAAGTGTCCATAGGAAAGCATTTCTCAATGCTTTCCTATGGACGCTCTGCGCGATGGAGGCATAATATGCCTCCAGCATTGCAGATGTGCCTCTAATGTCTGTCCGGAAGACAGCCATTAGAGGCTGGATTATCCCTGCTATGTAAACATAGCAGTTTCTCTGACACTGTTATGTTTGCATCTGAAGGGTTAAAACCTGAGGGACCTGGCACCCAGACCACTTCACTGAGCTGAAGTGGTCTGGGTGACTATAGTGTCCCTTTAAAGGTTTAGCATCTAAATTTACTAAGGATTTTCTTTTTTCTGATCACCACAAGGTGGCGATACAAAGTTATATATAAAATGTATTATTTCAGAGGTTTCTGGGTGTAAAACGCATAATTTGAATGCCAATAATACTTTTTCTAACCACTATTTCTGCAGGATTTTCTTTTTTTAATTTAAGTGGGTTCAGATTGCCGTAACACGTTACATAGTTACATAGTTGCTTAGGTTGAAAAAAGACCATCAAGTTCAATCTTGAAAACTATTCTTTTATGCGGTTGATTTAAAAGAAGGCAAAAAGGAACAACAAAACAACTGTAGCTATATTCAGTTATGTCACAAAAAGCGAAAACAAAATACTTCTTGACTCCTGTATCAGCAACCTATGAATTATCAAAGAAAAAAGGTACCTGCGCTCTTCCCAAAATCTCTAAGTATATTTAAACAAATGGAGGTTTTTAGTTACTCCAATGGCCATTAGAGGGAATGCCCACCTGCCACGTCAAGGCAAACCTCTTAGGTGAGTCCTACACTAACCATTCACCTTGCTTCCTTGTGCTTCTGGCAAAGATATCTTTAATGAGACAGAGAGGGGTATTTAAATATAAAACCCTACATACTTATTAACCCTTAATAGGGAACACGTAGGATGGGCAGGAGCATTTAACATAACTATGTGATACAAATACAAAAAACAAGTCCTGCCATGTCAAGGCAGGTGGGCATTCCCTCTAATGGCCATTGGAGTAACTAAATAACTCAATTTGTTTAAATATACATAGGGATTTGGGAAGAGCGCAGGTAACTTTTTTCTTTGTATGTATGTATTGGGGCTGATGTGTACTATGGTCGCTGCTGCCGCCCAAGAGTAGTGGGAGTTTGAGCGCAGGACTGTAATTTTATTCACTTTTTGTATCACACAGCTTTGTTACAATGCTGCCGCTAATCCCATGTGTTCCCTATTAAGGGTTAAGAAGTATATAGGTGTGTATATAAAAAATACCCCTCTCTGCCTCATTAGAGAATCCTTGCTAGATGCTCAAGGAAGCAAGGTGAATCTTTGCACCTTTTAAAAAAAAATTTTTTTTATATGTTGGTTGTTTTCAATGGATCACTAGTCTTTGAAGAAGTGCTGGTAAAGCACAAAAACGTGTCAGCTGTGGTTTTCACTTCCCCCTGTGTATCCGAACCATATGTCTCTTATTTATCCTTACCTATGGATCAAAGAGCCCTTTCTTCGTGATGGAGGAGATAAAACAATCCATTTACGCTCAGTAAATATATTTTAGGTCACTGATGTAAGTGTAGTTTATAGACTAGAAGAACTTGTAATATTCTTATCACAATCCCAGTGTGCAGAGGAGTCTTTTTACCACTTGCCACACTGCACAGTACTTTTATACCAATAGAGTATGTATCATGTAGCCCTAAGATTAAATAAATGTCAGATGGAATCCCTGACATGCTGTGTCACACTTCCATCTGACATTTATTTAATCTTAGGGCTACATGATGCATACTCTATTGGTATAAAAGTACTGTGCATTGTGAAACATAACCCCGTATGCATAATGCATGCATAATTCTTTATGTGTTCATATCACACCAGACCCTGGATGACCTCAAGACTTGATGCTGAATGTACATTATTGTGTCGTGTCTGAATTTCACAACAATATCAAATAGCATTTGATGAACAACTCTGTTACGTAATTAACTGATGAAACACATTATTAAAAAAAAGTGTTCACATGTTTGTCTCTACAGGTCATTACATTTAATTAATACATAATGTACAGTACAGTAGACTCTTATTTATTTACTCTTATTGCAATGCAAATGTTAGACATGAACAATTTTAATAACTCAGATCTGCCATCATTTCTGGCGTGGGCTGGCCATCAGGGAAAATGGTTGCTTTCTGAAAGAGCTCCTGAAGAATCAGGCCATATAACATATAGAAATAAAAAAAATAAACTTTATTTACCCTTAATCTGTAATTAGAATACCTGCTTAACCATTCAAGCAAAAGAAGCAAAAAGAGGTGAAAAAACTGACAATAGCGGGTCCTCTTGCTGTTTAGACCTCAAGGATTTTGACATTATCAAAGCCCACCCAGGGATGGCAGTTGATCGCACTAAGAAACGTGAGAATCCGGAGCTAACAGATTATGAGTGAAATGCTGCAAGCATTCCACAAACCAATGCAATCTGATTTCCGTAGTGAATTTGCCTCCATTCGCAAAGGTTTCGCCAAAGTAACCGAACTGACGGTGGGGGTCGAATGGGTCCAGGAAAAACAGGTCGCTGCCCACAATGATTTAGTGGCAAGAGTTCAAGCCATGGGTGAGAAGATTCATTCGCTATTGGTGAAAGTGAATGATCTCGATGATCAAAATCGCCTAAATGTGCAAATTCGCTGCAAATATTCGCGGTGATATACTGCTTGATAGGTGTCATTGAATTCCGTAACCGAATACATTTTGCAAGCTGTTCTCAGAGAGACGATGATTTGGGTACACTTTTACCATATAAAAGGAACACTATATGGTCAGGAACACAAACATGTATTCCTGACCCTATAGTGTTAAAATCACCAACTAGCTCCCTGCCCTCCCCCCCTGCTCCCCTTTATTCCAGTCTGCTGCTGCTGGCTTTATGCTTGATCTGCCTGCTTGACTGACATCATCAGAGTTGGTGATCTGAGCCAATCCAGTGCTTTTCCTACAGGAAAGCATTGGATTGGCTCAGATTGTTAAAGAGGCAGATCATATACATATATACACACAGGGGCAGAGCCAGCACAAGCAAAACACGGCCCTGGCCAATCAACATCTCCTCATAGAGATGCATTGAATCAAACAGATAGGTACAGATACACAGATATGCATACAGACAGATACACAAACACACAGATAGATACACATACAGACAGATACACAGACACACAAATAGATACTTAGACACACAGTTACACACAAATTGATACACACACACAAATACACAAACATGCAAAATGTAAATTTTTAGCTACCCTTCTGTTTCCTACTTTTAGGATATTGAAGGCTGTTTTCTCTGGGGTAAGGTTGGCTGGATCAAGCTGTTTGGAGTCAAATGATATCCCAGGAGGCACTCCATTCCTCTCCGCCCCCTCATTAATGTCTTTCTCCCACACAACTCTTTGTTAGCAGGAAGGAAGTGATTGGCTGTCAATTGCCCCCAGCGCTGACATCACACTGGCCTGGACACGCTATTAAAGCCCTGCAACGCTGACTGTGCCCCTGAAGACACATTGCCATATGGTGGCCCTAAGTGCATGAGCCACCAGATGGCCCTGCCACAGTGTGTGTGCCCCTGTTGCCCCCAATAAGTGCTTCCGGGGGCAGATGGCCACTTCCGCCCCCCCCCCCCCGCTACATCACTGTATGTGGTGACAATATTTTTGTATTGGATGTTAAAAACAGCACAAGCCTGTTCCAAGTGAATTCATTTGTGTGGTCTATATGACTGTTGGAGGTTACTACATAGCGGTGAAAGAGATTACACCTACTAATCAACAGTACATAATATGTATTCTAGATTAGGTAGTTTCCTGGTAGATGACTCAGTATTGCCTTCTGTCTTGAAAACAAAAATTGACTGGTCGGACCATAACTTTAAGTTTAAAAGAATCACATGCAGCAAACACATATACATCATGGACGTTAAATGACTATTTAATAATGGGTGTAGAAAATTAGAAATTTGCAGAAACCGTGTTAACCAACTCTTTTAAAGAAAATTATATCTCTGATATGTTGTCAGAAATAATACAGAATGCCCATAAGGCTACTTTGCGTGGTCATTTGATACAAAGAGCCTCATTCTTAAAGAAAACAGATAACAGAAATTAGTTTCTTTTGAAAATAATTTACAGCAGGCTAATAAGTTTGGCATGTCAGCTTCATTTGAAGCATTTATTAAAGAAATAAAATTTTAAAAAAAATATTATAAGGTTGGAACACACTGCATTTATGATAAGGAGATTAAAGCAAACATTTTACACAAAAAGAGATAAATTGTATCCCAAGTTGGCCTATAAATTGAGAAAAAGTGATTATAGGAACCGCACTCAATCCCAGCAGCCACCGGTGCTCTGGAACAGAAAGTCAACTTTTATTTACAGAATAGAATATATTTTGGATAAGGATGGGAATGAAGTAACTCTTCCAAATCATATTAGTAACATGTTTGCCTCAAATTATGAGTCTCTTTATAATCTAGAAAACTAAGCTAATACTCGCCAACCCATTAAAGAAAAAATAAAATAATTTCTTGATAAGATCCCTATAGGTAAAATTAATCAAGAAAACGTAGTGTCTTTGGAGGAGGATATAATCCTGTCTGAATTTTTAAGACAGTAAAAACACACCAGCTGGTTAATCACAAGGCCCAGATGGATTTAATAGATTATTTAATAAAATATTTTGTAATATATTGGTTTCACAAGTAGTCAAATGGTTTAATTTATATAAGACAAACAGATACATGTCACTTGAGGCACTAAAGGCCCAAATCGTTACAAAACCAAAACCTGGAAAAGCACCAAATACCTATTTAAACCTTAGACCTATCTCCCTTATAAATAATGATACTAAATTGTATTCTAAAATTTTAGCTGATAGAATAATTAATTTTTTTTATATATATATATATCTTATTTTTCATACAATTTTCTAATTTCTTTACATACATTCCCTTTTAAATTACAATTCATGTATTCAATATATCATAGATTTTACATAATTCCATACATAGAAATACATATACATTTACATGGCTTGCAGAATAAAAATACATACAATGAAAACATTCAAACACATATTCACACGCCCCAGGGATACATTTTTACCTTATTACTTATTGTCCCATTATGTATCTATATTCCTTTTATCTTATATTTATACCAAAACACAATAAATCTTATTTTCCTTTGGGCCACATTCATACTTGTGAGATATTAAACATTAAATTTAACTGTAATCAATAATAACTACCTTACTCTGAACTTCTTCTTTTATTATACATACTTGCTTAGACAGCTAGGAGCTTTTCCACAATTTTTGTCCATTTATCAATTTTCTTTAATCCATATGAATTATTTTTAATTATTCCGATTTCAATTTTACACTGATATATTGTTTGATTTTTTTTATTTCATTCCACTCTAATCTCCTTCCATACTTTTTTGAGCTGTTCACATTGCCACCATATGTGGAGATAGTCTCCTTTTCCTGTATCACATCTCCAACATTTATTTTGCCTATCTTTAAGTATTTTGGCGAATTTTTCTGGGACCATATACCATCTCTTTATTAACTTATAAAAATTCTCAACAATGTTTAAGCAATGTACATTTTTATTCACGTTTACTATAGCCCTAGTAAGATCTTCCTTTGTGACTTCTGTATTAGGATCTTTTTCCCTACTTGCTCTTAGCTTTCCACTCAAAATTCTTCTGTGACTCTTTTAAAAATTCAAAGCATCTAGTTATGTGTCCTTTCTGTCTATAATTATCAAGAAGAGTTCTTAAATTATTAATTCTCTCATCCTCCCTGAATTCTAGATATTTCCCCCAAAAAAATTTGATTCTCAAATATGTGAAAATCTCTTTACTATTAAGTAGCGTTGATATTGTATTGTGCTATCTATTTGTAGCTGATTAAATTACTTAATTTCTCCTCTGTCAATACAGTAATAGTGTGGATTCCCGACTGTAGCCATTTGCTAATATCAATATCTTCAATATTCATCGAAATCACCTCCATAGACAAAAAAAAAGGAAACAGTCTGTGTTCTATTTTACAATTCTTTTAAATTTATCCAAAATTTGAAAATATTATAAATAACCAATGAATTTTCTGGGACCACTGTACTATTTTTATGTTTATCTTTTTTTGTTGTCCAAAATAGTTCTGAGAAACGTTCTGCTCCTAACAATGCTAATTCTATTTGATGCCAGGCTTGATCTTTTGAGCTCTACTTTGAGTGGTAGTAGCATGTGCTAACATACACGCATTATGATATTCTGTTATATTTGAGGCTGCAAGTCCCCCATCCTTTTTCTTTTTTGATATCAAATTTAAATTTATTCTGGGTTTTTTCCCCTTCCAAATAAATTTAGAAAAAGCTGACTGTATCATTTTTAACCAAGGTATGGGAACTTGTACCGGTAACATTCAAAAATATATTTCCACTTAGGCAAAATGTATGATCGAATCGTATTTATCTGTCCTATCCACGAAATCTCCTTGCTGACCCATTCTTTCAAAATTTTATTTGTATATTTTATGAGTGGGAGAAAATTTACCTCAATTATTTTATTTATGTTTCTTGGGATTTTAATACCCAGAAACTTAATATTCTCTTTTGCCCACGCAAATTTATATGTTGTTTTAATAAACTTCCCATATTACTTGCCATTATTGTGTTTTTCTTTATATTTAATTTATAATTTGAATATTCACTATAATTGCCCAGTACCTTAATCAGTTCCGGCAAAGATGACCTTGGATTTTGTAAAGTAAGCAAGACATCATCAGCATATAAATTAACTTTATGTTCTGTCTTTTTTATCTTAAAACCCTCAATCTTTTTATTTTTCCTTATTTCTTCTGCCAAAGGTTCAATGGTTAAAATGTGTAATAATGGAGAGAGGGGACATCCCTGTGTGGTGCTATTTGAAATAGTAAAACAGTCTGCATCTATGCTTGGTCCTACCATCCTAGCTGAAGGCATTGTATATAATGCCATAATTGCATCATGTACTACCCCTACCAGGCCATACGCCATCATAGTATCGCTCAGAAAGTCCCATCTGACCCTGTCAAAGGCTTTCTCAGCATCCAACGTCATAAGAGGGACATCCAGCCTTTGTGCTGTGTCCCGGATATCTAAAACCCATCTAAGGCCTCCTACTGCTACTCTTCCTGGAATAAATCCAACCGGATCCTGTTGTATCAAATCTGAAATGCAGCTTTTTAAATGGTCCGCTATAATCATAGCATAAATCTTAACATCTCCATTAAGAAGACATATGGGCCAGTAATTCGCTAGTATCTCTGGATCTTTATCTGGTTTCAAACAATATTGGCCTGAAGCATCTCTTTAGGGAAAGTACGATTGGCTACAATCTAATTAAATATCCTTGAAAGACGTACCGATAGAATATCTCTAAATATTTTATAAAATTTATTTGTATATCAATCTGGACCGGGAGCTTTGTTAATCTTCAATTTATTTATTGCTGCTTTTATATCTTCTGAAGTTATAGGTATATTTCTAGCTTTTAGTTGTTCTCTAGTTATTTTTGGCATTTCTTTATTTTTTAAATATTCCTTTGAGGGAGGTTGATTTCCTTCTAGTTTTAAATTATATAATTGTCTATAATATTCATTAAAGGCTATGCAGATTTTCTTTGGGCACAAAGTTTCCTTCTCCAGCTTAATTTTATGAATCCTCCTCATTTGTTTTTTTATTTTTCAGTAAATTTGTGATTAACTTATCAGCTCTATTACTCTTATTATACCAATTCGTCCTTAGATATTGTAAATTCCTATTCTTCTCTTCAATCAATAGATCATTTAGGCTATTTTGAATTAGTAACAATTTCGTACTTGTCTCTTTAGTTGGTAAACTTTTGTTTTCTTTAGATAGTTTATAAAAATCTATATACAGATCTGCCAGAGATTTGCCCCCTTTTTTTTTCAATTGTACCCAGTTTGATTAAATATCCTCGTATAACGCATTTATATGCATTCCATACAGAAGGAAGTGGCACTTCTCCCCCATCATTCTCCAGAAAATACTTTTCTGTCATCTCTGTTATATATTCTCCATTTTCCTTTTTAAGAAGGATATTATCATTTAATCTCCATGATGTTCTTTTTGCATTTTTATTCTCCATACATGATTCTATAATTATAGCATTATGATCAGACCAAGTAACTTAATTTATCAATACTTTAGTAGTGCTATTAGTCAAACTATCATTTCCCAGAAATAAATCTATTCTAGAATATGAAAAATATGTTCTGGAGAAGCATGTAAAATCCCTCTCCCCTGAATGGAAAGTACGCCATATATCAAATAATCTGAATTTCCTAACTATTCTTTGGAATTGTACCGCTTGAGAGAATAGATTTTTGTTTATTGTTCCTTCTTTTAATGTTTTTTTTTTATCTAAACTGGCATCTAGAATTCGATTGAAATCCCCCGCTAGAAGTAACTTTCCCCGTTTTATCTTATCCACTATATCTAGAAGATTTAATAAATATCTATTCGGAGGGTTATTAGGGGCATATATGTTAACCAGTGTATACATTTCTGCTTGAATTTTGATTATCAATATAATAACTCTAGCTTCCTTATCAACCTCTTGATATATAATTTCAGCATCTATATCGTCACTTATCAACACCTCTCTTTCTCTCCTTCTCTAGTGAAGCAGATACCACTATTGGAAACCTTTGTGGGATGATTTTTAAGCTATCTACTCTTCTCCAATGCATCTCTTGTAAAAAAAATAATTTGAGCTTTTTCCTTCTTAATATAATCAAATAAAATGGCTTGTTTACATGGAGAATTTAAACCATGTGTGTTTAACGATATGATTTTAACCATTTTGCTTTTTCTATATTATTATAATCCAGTAAAATGGCTCTCTTATTTAAAAGTTTAAATCCTAGGATATTTCTCCATATACTTTTATCCATATTCTAATTGCAGTTTCTTCTCCAATTCCTTCAATGTCTCCACAACCACCTCAGTCACTCACATCCTAAACAAACCATTCATACATTCTCTCCTCATAAAAGAGGAGCACACATTCAGTTTCCCCTAAGACCCGGTCTCAGAGTACAGATCCCAAGTATGAAGAACCCCTAATTGGGATCTCATCCTCAACAGGATATATCCTTAATAAGGAAAAAAAGCTGAGCTATGTTACAGCTCACACATGGCCGGCCGGGATAAAAAAAAAAATCGTGGTGGGGCGGGGCTTGGCGGTGGCGGGGCAGAGCTAAAAGTGTAGTGTAACTGCCGCAGGGGAAGCAGGAAGGAGTCCCTGCTTCCCCCAACAACCAGAATCTTGGAGCTACACTACTCCCACCTACATAATAAACAGAGGTAACTATGTGTGATTGACTGACTGTGTGTGTGACTGTCTGCCTGTGTGTGTGACTTTCTGTGTGTTTGACTGTCTGCCTGTGTGTGTGTATGTGTGTGTGACTGTCTGCCTGTGTGTGTGTGTGTGTGACTGTCTGCCTCTGTGTGTATGTGTGTGTGTGTGTGTGACTGACTGTCTGCCTGTGTGTGTGTGACTATCTGCCTGTGTGTGTGTGTGTGGCTGTCTGCCTGTGTGTGTGACTGTCTGCCCTTTTTGTGTGTGTGTGTGTGACTGTCTGCCCTTTTGTGTGTTTGACTGTCTGCCTGTGTGTGTGTGTGTGTGTGTGTGACTGTCTGTGTGTTTGACTGTCTGCCTGTGTGTTTGTGTGACTGTCTGTGTGTATGACTGTCTGCCTGCTTGTTAGACTATCTGCCTGTGTGTGATTGTTTGCCTGTGTGTGTGTGACTGTCTGTGTGTGTGACTGCCTATGTGTGGGCAGACTAGATGGGCAGAATGGTTCTTATCTGCCGTCACATTCTATGTTTCTATGTCTGCCTGTGTGTGTGTGTGTGTGGCTGCCTGCCTCTGTGTGTGTGGCTGTCTGCCTGTGTGTTTGTGTGTGGCTGTCTGCCTGTGTGTTTGTGTGTGGCTGTCTGTGACTGCCTGCCTGTGTGTGTGTGTGGCTATCTGCCTGTGTGTGTGTGACTGCCCATGTGTGACTGTCTGGGCAGACTAGATGGGCCGAATGGTTCTTATCTGCCGTCACATTCTATGTTTCTATGTCTGTGTATGTGTGTGTCTGTTTGTGACTGCCTGCATGCATGTGTGTGTGTGGCTGTCTGTCTGTGTGTATGTGTGACAGGGTATATGGGAAGGGGGTAAGGGCAAAGGTGGGGGAAAGAGTGGGGGTACGGGGGGCGGGAAGGGGGGCACTGTGAAGATTTTTCGCACTGGGTGCCCAAAGGCCTAAGGCCAGCCCTGATACTGTACACTCTCTTTACCAATATTTCCAAACCCTTTGCTCCTCTTATTGTTAACAGCTAAATTTATTTGTGCAATCCTAATTATTTATGTTAAACAGTTTTCCAAATCTTAAACAGCATAAAAACACTCTTTTTACTGTATTATTATTGTGATACTTTGCTTAATATCTCTGTGCATACTCTAAGGATTTTTTCAAAATCTTAAATCATAAATAAATCCCTTTTAATAAATCTATTGTTATTGTGATTCTGTGCTTAATATCTCCTTCCATTATCATGCTCTAAACATTATTTCACTCTATTTTCCAACCATTTTGTGATTTTCTCAGGTGAATCAAAGTACTCCCTAATCCCATCATTTATTACTATAAGTTTGGTGGGAAAACCCCACCGATATTTTATATGGTTTTCCCTTAAACGTGTTGTGACTGACATAAACTGCTTTCTTGCTTTCCTAGTTTGAAAGGACAAGTCTGGAAAAACCTTTATATCTTTAAACTCCCCTTGTTCTAATTCCTTTTGTCTTGAAGCTTTTACATTTTTCCCCTAAATGTGTAGGAATGACAGGCAATGATTATATCTCTTGGAAGCTCTTCAGGTAGTGTTCTCGGTTTAAATATTCGATGAGATCTTTCTAGAAAATCCACTTTATCATCAATATTAATTTTAAGAGCTTTAAAAAAATTCAAAAAGGTAGGATTCCATATTGTCTTGAGTAATGGCTTCCGGAATGTTCCTTAGTCTTAAATTATTTCTTCTGCCTCTATCCTCTATATTTGTCATTCTCTCTTCTAAATCCGTTATTTTCCTATGATGTTTCTCAATTATCTGCCTTTGTTTTTCTGTCAGAAATTCTAGATTTTCCATTTTTTGTTCATTAGCTTTAACTTTTTGTCCGATCTCCATTATATCTTTTTTTAAAGCAGCATAATTCCCCTGCATTTCTTTTTTTTTATTTCTCCAGCTGTACCTCTTAACATTCTTTTAAATTATGCGGAGTAATCATTTGCAGCTCAGCTGAGTTTTCTTTTCCCACATTATCATATCCAACTCCAATATCTTTAGTTGTAACAGCTTTAATTGGGGTAATTAGCTGAGAGATTTCTGAAGAACTTTTATCTACTGCTGGAATGAAAAAGTTTAATAGTCTATTATCCTTCTTAGCTTTCTTTTCCCGATCTTTTTTGGGGGGGGAGGTCTTTGGTCCTGTTTTTGTTCTACTGTTTTTCTAGTTTCCATAACTGGGGTGAGTTTTTACAAATTATAGTTGAAAAATAATTCCCACAACTTAAATTCTCAGAATTATGTCTTATATTCGTCTATAAAGGTTCCGCTGTCAGCAACAGTATTGTTATATACTGTTTAGAACTGTTGTTTTCAGATATTCCCTCTCTCTCTTTAATTCCAGTGCAGATATTTCACAACTTGTTTCGCCTTCAGCAATATTCTTCCATAAATAGCAGTTGAAACTGCTGTTTACAGATATGCCCTTTAGTTTCCACACGTAATTTCGCCAAGTTCATCTTACAGCAATATTCTTTCTTACATTCTATTAGAAAACTGCCGTTTGCAGATAATCCCTCTCAGTTTTTCTCTGTCTTTTTTCATCTGTTTTATAACATATTTTAAGCCACAATCCCTTAATTAATTAAGCCGTTCAGTCTGATATTCTTAATTAGAAAATAATCTGTACTCACATCCCCCAGCTTTATGGCTTTTACCTCATTTATTCCCTCCAGCACATCCCTGTCAGGCTTCGGCTAGCAGACCTTTAACTCCGACCTCGGACATCTGACAGTACCAGGTGATTTATTAATCTGAATCACCATATTAATTCACAGAAGGCTTTGATTGGATTCATTAGAATTACCTAAGGCCAGTCTTGCTAGCTATGGAGTTTCCATTATTATCTATTAATGCTATATTTGTATTATATAGCTCTCATTTTGCGAATTTCTGAATTTGGATATGTGTCCAATAGTTTTGCTTTGTCTAATGCAGTGTTTCCCAACCCAGTCCTCAAGGCACACCTACCAGTCCAGGATTTAGGGATTACCCAGTTGTGTCTAAGGTGTTTTTTTTCTTCTTTGTAAAAACACCTTAGACACACCCTGTAATCCCTAAATCCTGGACTGGTAGTTTTGCCTTGAGGACTGGGTTGGGAAACACTGGTCTAATGGAACCTAGACAGGGTTGTCCACTGTTGCCATTTGCTTTTCATTTTGGCCACAGAACAACTTGCAATTCAAATTAGTGAAGATTCGGATATTGAAGGAGTTAATTTTAACAACCATACACATAGAATTGGCCTATTTGTTGATGATATTTTCCTGCCTTTACAAAATTCTATAGGTTCATTACTCCATTTAATTGACGTCATTGCAGAATTTAGTAAAATATTAAATATTAATAAGACTCAATCACTTTCTTTTCATTTCCTGTTAATAGAACTGACTAATTTAAAATAACCTTGTCCTTATGATTGAAGAGAATCATATACCTCTTTTATAGGGATTAATTTGGCCAAAAATTTAAACAATAAGTTTTCTTTAAATTTTGAGAACAAAAATGGCTTGAACTTAGATCTGAACTAAATAGATGGGGATCTTTGGATTTGTCATGGCTAGGCAGAATAGCAGTTTCAAAAATTTATATCTTTCAAAAGATGCTTCATTTAATCAGAACAATACCTTTAAATCTTCCATATTCTTAAAAAAAATTTAATTAGGAAATTACTATATTTCTTTGGAAGAGCAAATTAAACAGGATAAAATTGAGAATTTTACAAAGATACAGGAAACATGGTGGTCTAGATGTACCTGACTTCAAAGAATAGTATCTTGTTACTTGCTGTCAGGATCCAATCCTGACAACCAGGAACATGTTTTATTTTCTTCTGTTATTATTTCATGTAATACTTGTTTCTTGCCTCTAGTGGCCTCCCTAGCCACTAATCTCCTCAGTCACCTTATCATCCTCACCTGCTTGGACTAATGAAGAGCCTTCATAAGGCTACAGCTTGCTCACAACAGGGCCTTTACGTGTTATCCAATGCTCAAACCATCTTGATAATCACTGTAAAGTATTGTATAGATGGTATTTAGTACCCGCTAGATTAAAAAGGATATTCCCAGATGCATCAGAAAACTGTTGGAAAGATTGTGGGGGATTGGGCACTATGACCCACATGTGGTGGGACTGTGGATTTGGTAAACATGAAAAGATTGTAATTTTACATATTTTGATTGTCACCACCTCTGTTTTACCAAGATATTGGAATACCACTATGGTCCTGCCTAAGAGAGAACTTATTATGGTACATGGTATTGTAAAATAAGGGATATGAACTAACTTTTAGGCAAACATCTATACATGCTCAGTTGTGACATACCTGGGATACATGGGTTCAAGACTAGAGTTGTACGAACCTGAACTGAAAAGTTCGTGTTCGTACCGAACATTAGGTTTTTTGGACCCCGAACACAGACATATCACTGTATGTTCGGGTTGGAGTTCGGTGTTTGGCGATTTAATGGTGCATTTTGAAAGGCTGCAGGGCAGCCAATCAACAAGCATTTGACTCGTGTGCCCTTAGAAGCCTACTAATGGCATGGCTGTGATTGGCCAGTGCAGCATGTGACCCATCCTCTATATATAAGCTGGAGTTGCGTAGCGCCGCACGCACATTAGTGTAGGGAGAGGATGCTGCTGCTGATAGGGACAGCTTAGGAAAGAATTCTGCAAACTAGTACATTAGTGGGGTAGGGTGCACTTCATATCTGAGAGTCAAATAGAAGCTTCAAATACCGCGATTACATCGGAGTTTTCAAAAGTAATTTTTTTTGGGTGCTAAATAGTACATTAGTGGGGTAGTACATTAGTGGGGTGAACTTCATATATGAGAGTCAAATAGAATCGTCAAATACTGCTGTCACATTGCAGTTTTAAAACTTAAATTTTTGGGGGGTCCTAAACTGCTAAATGGTATTTTAGTGGGGTGCACTTAATATCTGAGAGTCAAATCGAAGCGCCTAATAGTGTGCTTACAGCGCAGTGGTAAACATTCTTATTTTCTGGGTGCTAATCTGCTAAATAGTACATTTTGGGGCCTGTTCTTCATATCTGAGAGTCAAATCGAAGCGTCTAATAGTGTGCTTACTGTAAACATTCTAATTGTTTTGCTTCTAATCTGCTGCTTACATTGGAGTTTTAAAAAGTCAATTTTTTAGGGGGCAATAAATAGTATATTTGGGGTGTTCACTTCATATCTGAGAGTCAAATCGAAGCGTAACTTTGATTCGAATTTACTACATTGGTCACTTGTAATTGTTTCACACCTACAACACTTGTTACACAGATCTAAGTGATAGAAAACAGATTCATATTTTCTACACTAGAAACTACCAGATAACAAGCTGCTATATTTAAACCAGTGATCAATAGCTAAGAGGTACTTAAGCAATATTGTAATTCTGGGGCAATACCCTCAAAAGTCAAACTGAAAGGTCAGTTTATAGGGAAAACTGTTGCCTAGAGGAAATTCTAAAACAATTTCCATATGTCCTTTGCAGACTTTACATGCTGGAAAAACACAGGTGCACACTGCTGTGGCATTCTGCAGTATGCATACCGGCAAGGAGGGCAGGGTTGAGGAGTGGGTTGAAGATTATGTGTGCTAATCTGCTAAATAGTACATTTTGTGGCCTGCTCTTCATATCTAAGAGTGAAATCGAAGCGTCTAAAAGTGTGCTTTCTGCGCACTTGTAAACATTCTAATTGTTTTGCTGCTAATCTGCTAAATAGTACATTTTGGGGCCTGTTTTTCATATCTGAGAGTCAAATCGAAGCGTCTAATAGTGTGCTTTCTGCGCACTTGTAAACATTCTAATTGTTTTGCTGCTAATCTGCTAAATAGTACATTTTGGGGCCTGTTTTTCATATCTGAGAGTCAAATCGAAGCGTCTAATAGTGTGCTTTCTGCGCACTTCTAAACATTAAAATTTTTTGCTGCTAATCTGCTAAATAGTACATTTTGGGGCCTGTTCTTCATATCTGAGAGTCAAATCGAAGCGTCTAATAGTGTGCTTATTGCGCACTTGAAAACATTCTAATTGTTTTTCTGCTAATCTGCTTAATAGTATATTTTGGGGCCTGCGGTGCAATTCATATCTGAGAGTCAAATAGAAGTGTCAAATAATGCGCTTACTGCGCAGTAGTAAACATTCTTTTTTTTCTAGGTGCTAATCTGCTAAATAGTACATTTTGGGGCCTGTTCTTCATATCTGAGAGTCAAATCGAAGCGTCTAATAGTGCGCTTACTGCGCAGTGGTAAACATTCTACTTGTTTTGCTGCTAATCTGCTGCTTATATTGGAGTTTTAAAAAGTCAATTTTGTAAAAAAAAAAATGGCGCTAAATAGTATATTAGGGGTGTTCACTTCATATCTGAGGGTCAAACAGAAGCGTCAAATAGTGCGCTTATTGCGCAGTGGTAAACATTCTAATTGTTTTGCTGCTAAACTGCTAAATAGTACATTTTGGGGCCTGTTCTTCATATCTGAGAGTCAAATAGAAGGGTCTAATACTGCGGTTACATCGCAATTGTAAAAATTCTAATTGTTTTGGTGCTAAACTGCTAAATAGTACATTTTGGGGCCTGTTCTTCATATCTGAGAGTCAAAGCGAAGCTTCTAATAGTGTGCTTTCTGCACACTTGTAAACATTCTAATTGTTTTGCTGCTAATCTGCTAACTAGTACATTTTGAAGCGCCAAAAGTTCAGGTCCCCATTGACTTCAATGGGGTTCGGGTTCGGGGTCAAGTTCGATCCCGAACCCGGACTTTTTTTCAAAGTTTGGCCGAACCCGCCGAACCCGAACATCCAGGTGTCCGCTCAACTCTATTCAAGATGTTAAAAAACACATACTAGATAGAGTACACTTTTCTTTTAAACACTTTATTTTTCTTGATATTACAAATATGTGGTCTTCTTTCTGGTCACTATGTAAATATTATTGGCTGTTTTTGTTACAATCATTTTTGTGTAAACATGGTCATGGTTGTGCACAGTTTATACTTATATCACATCCCCTTATTTTATTACATTTAAATGGATTATGCCTAGGTAAGTCGAAAACTATTGTAAAATAGTTTGCCCCCTTACTAGAGAATGGTAGCAGACTACTTTTGGTTTGGTACTACTTCCAGAAGAGTTGCTGTTATTAAGATCCAAAGCTTGGACTTGTCACCAGTGGGGTACCTCAGGGATTTGTACTTGGACCCATTCTCTTTAATATTTTTATTAGTGATATTGCATAAGGTTTTGATGGTAAGGTATGTCTTTTTGCTGATGATACTAAGATATGTAACAGGGTTGATGTTCCAGGAGGGATAAGCCAAATTACAAATGATTTAGGTAAACTAGAAAAATGGTCAGAATTGTGGCAACTGACATTTAATGTGGATAAGTGCAAGATAATGCATCTTGGACGTAAAAACCCAAGGGCAGAGTACAGAATATTTGATAGAGTCCTAACCTCAACATATGAGGAAAGGGATTTAGGGGTGATTATTTCTGATGACTTAAAGGTAGGCAGACAATGTAATAGAGCAGCAGGAAATACAAGCAGAATGCTTGGTTGTATAGGGAGAGGTATTAGCAGTAGAAAGAGGAGAGTGCTCATGCCATTGTACAGATCACTGGTGAGACCTCACTTGGAGTATTGTACACAGTACTGGAGACCGTATCTTCAGAAGGATATTGATACCTTAGAGAGAGCAGAGAAGGGCTACTAAACTGGTTCATGGATTGCGGGATAAAACTTACCAGGAAAGGTTAAAGGATCTTAACATGTTTAGCTTGGAGGAAAGACGAGACGGGGGGATATGATAGAAACATTTAAATACATAAAGGGAATCAACACAGTAAAGGAGGAGACTATATTTAAAAGAAGAAAAACTACCACAACAAGAGGACATAGCCTTAAATTAGAGGGACAAAGGTTTAAAAATAATATCAGGAAGTATTACTTTACTGAGAGGGTAGTGGATGCATGGAATAGCCTTCCAGCTGGAGTGATAGAGGTTAACACAGTAAGGGAGTTTAAGCATGCGTGGGATAGGCATAAGGATATTGTAGACTTAAGACAAGGCAGGGACTAATGAAAGTATTTAGAAAATTGGGCAGACTAGATGGGCCGAATGAATGGTTCTTATCTGCCGTCACATTCTGTTTCTTTGTAATGATATATTCAATGTTATTCACTTCACCTCTCTGTGGTTTTAACGGTGTGGCTGATCAGTGTATATATGTCTATATATACCATATTTATGGTTTTTGTGATGGACTGTTTTCCTTTTCCTTGGGAATAGGATTTTTTTTTTATTTTGTTTTCTTTCCTTTTTATTTATTTTTTTTGCATTTTGTTGCAGTTTGTATTTTTTTTTACTTTTGCTTAGGATGGACCTTATATCGTGATCTTACAGGTTTAGGCATCTAAAGTTTCTAAGTGTTTTCTTTTTTTCTGATCACCATAAGGTGGCGATACAGAGTTATATGTAATATTTAGTTTATAATCTCTGCTACATAGTTTATAGTTCTATCTTTTTACTAAAGAATGTCAGAGGTTTCTGATTGTAAAAGGCATAATTTTAATGCCAATATTACTTTTTCTAACTACTATTTCTGCTGGATTTCCCTTTTTTAATTTAAGATGGTTCATATTGCCATAACATGCTACATAGTTACATAGTTGTCTAGAATGAGAAAAAAAGAATAAAAGTCCATCAAGTTCAACCTTGAAACCCAATTTTTTTCTACTGTAGTTCTAAAAGAAGGCAAAAAAATTCAATCCAAAAATTAAAAAGAAAACAACTGTACCCATTTCCAATTATGCCACAAAAATGGAAAAATTCCTTCTTGACTCCGTAATGACGATTAAATTTTTCTTTGTATCAGCAACCTATGTTCAGTCTCAGCATTCTAAATTATTTGGGTAGTTATTAAATCTGTCACTGAATGAATTATGATGCCTTAGTGTTTTATGTCCTTACCTGGTCATTAATCAAAGTGGTGTTAATGTGGTATCTGAGGTCCACCATAACGCATTTTTTTGCACTTTTGTTTTTTCTTATATGTTGGTTGTTTTCTGTGGATCACCAGTCTCTGATGAAGTGCTGGTAAGGCACAAAACGTGTCAGCTGTGATTTTCACTCCTCCCCCCTCCCCGTGTATCCCAAACATATGTCTCTTTTTAAATAATGGTTATTTATTCTTACCTATGGATCAAAGTATCCTTCCTTCTTGATGGAGGAGATAAGACAATCCATTCACGTTTAATAACTATATTAAATTTTAGGTCACTGATGTAAGCATAGATTATTGTCTTGAACTTGTAATATTATTGTCACAAATCCCGCTATTCAGCGGAGCCTTTTTTACACCTTGTATTGTGACATGTCAGGGATTCCATCTGACATTTATTTAATCTTAGGGCTACATGATGCATACTTTATTGTTATAAAAGTAATGTACATTGCATGCATCATTTTTTATGTATTCATATTGCACCAGACTGTGGATGACCTCAAGTCTTGATACTAAATATACATTATCGTATTGTGTCTAAGCGTAAAAACTATACCAAATAGCATGCGATGAACAATGCTGTGACGTAATTGACCTATGATACACATTATTGAAAAAAGTGTTTGCGCATTTGCCTCTACAGTTCTTTACACTTAATTAATACATAATGCACAGTACAGTAGAATTTGATTTCACTATTTTTATCACAATAGAAATGTTATACATGAATAATTTTAATAGCTCAGATCTGCCATCATTTGAAGATGGTTCTAAAATAGGTTTTGTTGATGGTCTTATGAAGTGTTCGAAGATTTTCTTGCATACTTCTTTCGTTGAAACAAACCCCATACAATTGCAAATTTTATCCAGTTACAGGGCCGGCGCTTCCTATAGGTCAACTAGGCGGCCGCCTAGGGCACTGCTTAAAGGGGGGCGCCGGCCCTGGATCTTTTATTGCTCAAACACAGCGACCGCCCCTCTGTCTTTGAATAATTATACTGCTTGTTTCGTACTAGGGAGCACTTACATGGCTGCTGACTAGCGCCCAGTGTAACACTGGTCCGGCAGCATCCCCTTTAGCCTGTTCAGCCAGGCCCCACACAAGGACTCCCATTGACGCAGCAGCGCAAGGGCACTTCAATTTCTTGCTCTTGCTCCCGTGCAATAATCATGCTGTCTAATCTTGTTATGCCACACCTGTGAAGTGGATGGATTATCTCGGCAAAGGAGAAGTGCTCACTGACACAGATTTAGACAGATTTATACTTTTGTTCAGTGTATAAAAGCTACCAGCACTAAATTACTACACATGGAAGCTAAACATTTAGATAGAGTTGTGAACAATATTTGAGAGAAATAGGCCTTTTGTGTACATAGAAAAAGTCTTAGATCTTTGAGTACAGTTCATGAAAAATGGGGCCAAAAACCAAAGTATTACGTATATAATTTTGATCAGTGCATATATTTATATATATATATATATATATATATATTTTTTTTTTTCAGTTAATGATTGTATTTGATTTTACATAATGGATGATCCTGAAGATAAATTTAGCAGTTACCATGACTCTTGTGTTGTACTCAGCAGTTAACTGGCCAGGGCCGGTGCAAGGATTTTAGCTGCCCTAGACAAAAAAAAAATTGCCGCCACATTTGTTCCACCCACTCATGCAAACTGACATACACTGACCCAAGCAGACTGATGCACACGCACTGACCCACGCAGACTGACGCACACTCACTGACACACGCACACACTGACCCATGCAGACTGATGCACACACAATGAAGAAAGCAGATTGATGCACACGCACACACACTGATGAATGCAGAATGACGCGCGCACACACACTGACCCATGCAGACAGACACATACACACATACAGACACACACACGTTGACCCATACTGCGGACACACTCTGACCCATGCAGTTTGGGGATCATAAAGGGGTTATGTAGAATAGTTGGCCTTGTTTCTGAGGAATGACACCACTGTACTCCTGGTATTCTGGTTGCTGCCCCTTGATGTCTCAGATGATGTGCGTACATACACATGCCTAACCGAGAAATTACATACATGTTATGCACACTTGGCATTTTCTCCAGCAGAACTAGCAAACAATTGAATCGTGTGTACAGTACTTCATGAGTTAACTAATTTAAATTCACCTAGCAAGCCTGTGAATTAAAAAAACAAAACCAAGAAGTTATAACAAATTTAAAAAAGAAAAAAAAATAACACAGCCAATAGCTAACTTTTAGTTAACTATTAAACTGTGCTAAAATGTAGAAAGAGACAGTTTTTATACTTGTGCAAGGCAAAAAAAAGTGTTTTATTTTTTTTCCCCAAAATAAAACATTTTTCAGGGTAACAGAATTTCGGCCATATGTTGGGTTGGCTTGGCAGAATTTCGTCACCTAAAAACTAATTCCGGAAACAAAATTGCAGTACACTGAGCAGTATTTTCCCAGCATTTGGTTGACAGGTCAAGTGAGATAAAGTAACAAAATAGAGGGAAAAATAAAAGGAGCAGTAAAAAAAAAAAATTTATATTTATACAATTATTAAATATTTAATAAACAAATAGTTTTTTGACTGCTTCTCCTTACTTTTTAATCTATTTGTTACTTCTCACTTGACCTGTGAATGAAATCAACATTTAGTGACTGTGCCCTAGCCATCAATCATCATTTCCCTACTAACCCCTTCCCCACGCTGGACAGAAATTTTCCGTCATGCTTGTCCAGCCGTTAAAGAGACATTCCAGACACCAGACCACTTCTGCTCATTGGAGTGGTCTGTGTGCCAACTCCCACTACTCTTAACCCTGCAACTGTAATTATTGCAGTTTTTTATAAACTGCAATAATTACCTTGCAGGGTTAACTCCACCTCTAGTGGCTGTCTACTAGACAGCCACTAGAGGGCACTTCCTGGATCAAAGCACAGATTATCTGTGCTAGTGTGTCGTTGGACTTCCTCACGCTGTGTGAGGACCTCCAGCGTCGCTCATTTCCCCATAGGAAAGCATTGAAAAGCACCCCTTCACCCCTTCAGGAACCGGGGATTGGGGAGTGGGAGGGAGAGGGGACCTGCAGTGCCATGGAAAACGGATTGTTTTCCTGGCACTTGAGTTTCCCTTTAAGGACGCATGATGGAAAATTTCCGTCATTTACTAAAGTTATCCCCAGATCGCCGCAATTGGAGCAATCGATGGGTTAACGCTCCTCCAGTCTTCCTCGGTTGACTGCAGAGCACCTGTGCTGCAGAGACTCCTGGTCCATCTTGCTACACTTTTGTAGTCAGTGCGAAGAGCAGGGAGATGGATCAGTGCTGATCTTCTCCCTGTGTAAAAATAAAATAAAGTTAAATTCAACCCCCTTTCACCCATTTTTATCAAAATTAACCCCGTCACTGCCATTTGATCACTTACTACAGTGATCAAAATACAGATCACAGTAGTTTAATGTGATCTGATTTTTTTTAACCACTAAGGGATAACTTTTAATTTTTTTTTAACCCTCAGGGGTTTAATTTATTGATTAATTTAAATATTTTAAATTTATATATTTAGCTTGCTGGGGAGGGTGGAGGAAGTTAATGGGGAATTGGGGAATTTGGTGTTAGGCTAGCTAGAGGTTAACGTTAGAAAAAGTTTTTTTTTTTAAAAAGCTTTAAAAAGTAAAAAAGCTTTAATAACATTTTTAAAAAGTTAAAAATATCCCATTAACTCCTTCCCTGCCAGTTGATTACTGCCTTCAGCGAGAAGTATGTGAGAAGATACATAGCTTAATTCTGTGCTTCATAGATGCCAGAGATTTGAAGACTTTTTCGAGATTGGCTGCCCTCCAATTTCACTACTGGAGTACTGGCAAGTACTTCTTGCTCCACACTTTGACTCATTCCTCATGTGAATCTAACTGCCACCCAGACTCCATGTGGTGTAGACCAGGTCAACCATGCCATGACTGAAAAAATTGTAAATACCTGTTGCAAAGTCCCAGTGAGGTCTGCGGAGAAAGAACATCTATGTCTACTACCCTACCCAACTATAATGGCCATGTAAGCAATGGGCTCCAGGATCCACCTTTGTGCTGTGATAATTTTTCATGTTCCTTTATGACTCTACTATTCTTTACCTGTAGAAACACCTACAAGGGTACAGATATAACTGATTTGGAGACTTGGAGTGGGGTGGGGAGACTGTGTGTTTTCTGTTTGAGAGTTTGTAGTGGACGAAGCGGGAGCTCTGTTGAGGTAGGCAGGCTGAGTGTGTTTGTGTGTGTTGGCTGAATTTTGTATTAGGAGGGGAGTCTGAGTGTGGTGTCTGTGTGTGTATAGCGGCTGTAGTGTCTGTATAGGGGATATAGCAAGAATGTGTATTGTTTAAAGAACTGAAATGTATTATGTATGTATAGGTAATGTAGTGTGTTTGTTTAAAGGGGATAAAGCATTTAGAGTGGCTATATTGTGTGTGTGTATAGGGAATCCTATAGGGAATTTTGTGTCTACAGGGTATCTTGTGTGTGTGTACAATGCCTGTAGTTTCTGTGTGTAAATGTGGGAGCTAATATATTGTTGGTAAGGGGTAAGAGGAAATCAATTTTCATTTTTAAAAAATTTTTTTTATTAATAATCCCTGCTTATCTTGTGCTGGGGGGGGGCACGAGGTGGCATTCAAAACTGTGGTGATCCAGTGGCGCTATTATCTAATCTTCACCTCTTCCAAATGGAGACTGAGTATATGCCTCTTGCAAGCCCTGTCACTATGTAGTGTGTTTTGTATGTAGAGTACTTTGGGTTGTTGAGGGATATCTTTGATCCTCCTCACTGGCCCATGGCCGCCGACCAAGCATTTTCCTGATTTGCCTGAACGTAAGTCTGGGTCTGGCCCCCTTTTAGATAGAGCTGGGCCCCTGTCTAAGCCCAGGCTATAGGTGGCCAGTCATGCCTTCCAATGGATAATCTGGCTCTGAGCTTATTAGCTTCTAAAATTAACTGCTTTTGAAACTACTTCAACTCTTCAGCTCTTTCTGATTTCTGATATTCTGGACATTTTGTAAAAGCTGAAACCATGGGTATATGAGTGCACTACCAATTTCTTTAATATGAAGATGTTCTTTAAGTTACACATTTATATTGTTCATCACTGAAGGTTGCTCTTGAAAGTTTTTTTTTCTAAAAATAATAAGAAATATTAGCCAAGTGCATAGGGAAATGTACATAGACACTACTAATTTATTTTAAATATACAGTATATGGGAAACACAGAACATAATTACTATACAAATATATATAGAGAGAAATGCTTAAGTAATACAAAGCTCTCTGATATGTTGAACGTGATATCACACAAGTCCTGAATTTCTTCCATATGCTCCAGCAGAAATTGAGTTAAATAGTCTTGGCAGACGCATGGACCATAGTATTGGAGAGAGCCCTGTGTCTCTTCCAGTGGCACACATTTGGCATGGGAAAGGCATATTAGTCACTTGCCCAGTGACCGTTGAGTTTTCTGGCACTGTGGTTGGCCGTTCTTCATTTTATGGTGCTATCTGTATGAAAAAAAACAAGCAAACTTGTTACATCAGTTGAAAAACGCAGTCATGACCACAGGGGCATATTACTGGTTAACAGGCCACAGTTATAGTAAACTTCAGAAAATTATAAACACAGCAGTATTAAACCAAATTGAGGGCAGGGGCAGCAATTTAAATAAAAATGAATGGTTTTATGTATACAATCTTAGTTCATCCTAGCTTAGGCAGCATATGAAAGCATGTATCTGTGGGATGGTATTTCGGTATGTATAAATGCAGGGATGTGTTTGTGTTAAAGGACCACTATAGTGCCAGGAAAACATACTTGTTTTCCTGGCACTATAGTGCCCTGAAGTTGCCCCCACCCTCAGGGTCCCACTCCCGCCCGGCTCTGGGGAGAGAAAAGGGGTAAAACTTACCTTTTTTCCAGTGTCGGGCGGGGAGCTCTCCTCCTCCGATCCACCTCCTCTCCTCCCATTCGGCTGAAGGCGCACGTGCGGCAAGAGCTGCGCGCGCCTTCAGCCGGTCACAGTGAGAATCACGCATGCGCCTCTAGCGGCTGTCAATGAGACAGCCACTAGAGGATTTGGAGGCTGGATTAACCCTATTATAAACATAGCAGTTTCTCTGAAACTGCTTTAGAGGCTGGATTAACCCATTTATAAACATAGCAGTTTCTCTGAAACTGGTATGTTTATAAAAAAAAGGGTTAATCCTAGAGGGACCTGGCACCCAGACCACTTCATTAAGCTGAAGTGGTCTGGGTGCCTAGAGTGGTCCTTTAAGGCTAGGCTAGTATAGGTGCATTGGAAAAATTATTTTATTTTGGCCTAAATTTGCAATCCTCTTATTAATTTTCCACAATTTCAAGTATAATTAATAAATCCCTGTATCTGTGCATTTATAAGCATGTATAGTATGCGAATACTGTTTTCTTTTGAGTATGTAGAATCAGTGTGTGTGTGTATACATGTACTGGATAATTGTTTCATTTAGGCTACAATAGCAAAGCTGTGACTCTGTGACTTGCAATGTGTGTGCTTAGAGAACAGGGCCAGGTTGGGAACTAAAAGCAGCCCTGGAAAAAATTCTATACCAGCCCAATAATGCGTTGTGCCAGCATAATGTGCTGATATAGAGGTGGAAAAGATAACATAAAATTGAAACTATTACTGCAATGAAAGAAAGCACTCATAGGGCTTCAAAATAAACAACAGATCGGCTTTATTTTAAGCAGACCTGCATTTGCATATAATCAATGTTTCAGTCTAACTACCATGACATATTAAGGAAAGTTTGGTAATGGGACTGAAATGGTGAATGTTTGCTGTTACACAGTTGTTATCTTGTTTATTTTGAAGTCCTATGAGTGCGCTCTTCACTTTGAATATGTTATTGTGCTGGAGTGTGCACCCAGCAACAAGACTAGGCAAATACGTGCCCATTACATATATGTTATATTTTAATGACATTTCTGTGGGTATTATGCATATATAAATGTATATCAATATATGTGTAAGTATTATAGGTATAATTATATTTATCATTAATACATACATTAATATGCATGCACATATATATATATATATATATATATATATATATATATTTATGTGTGTATTACTGTCAGTATCACATCAATTACGTCTATCTGTACATTGCAGTGGCGTACACACAATCCATGGGGCCCCGGTGCAAAACTGAACCGTGGGCCCCCCCACCACCCTCTCTCCCCTGATCCGTACCCATACCCACCGACACATACATACAGACATACACACACAAACATACACACACATACACCCCCCGACAGACACATACATACAGACACACACATATATACACAGACACATACATACACATACATACAGAGACACAGATAAACACACATACACACACATACAGAGACACAAACACACACACACACACACATACATACAGAGAGACACACACATAAATACAGACACACACACACATACATACATACAGAGAGACACACACATACATACAGACACACACACACATGCATACAGAGACACAGACACACACACACACACACATAGATACAGAGACACAGACACACACACACATACAGAGACACAGACACACACACATACAGAGACACATACACACACACATACAGAGACACAGACACACACATACAGAGAGACACAGACACACATACAGAGACACAGACACATACAGAGACATACATATACAAAATGTTTCCTACCTTGTGACTTTCCCTGGGGGCTCAGTCTGATGGGAGTCATAGTTCCCACTCTGACTCCCTCCTCCTCCTTCCTCCCGCGCGGGTCCTGATAGCTGGGAGGAGTGACCGGGGAATCACTTCCTCCCAGCTCTGTGATGTCATCACAGGGGGCCCGGTCGAGCTGTTAAAGCGCCCAGCGCTGACCGGGCTCCCTGATAATCCATATCCATCAGGTGGCCCTGACAGCATGGGCCACCCGATGGACCCCTCCATATGCGGCCCCGGCGGTTTGCTGCACGGGTCGGGGCCACAAAACGTGGTAGAACTTCTTCAGGGGTGGTCACGGGGGTCCGCAGGGTGGCCGGGCCCCCTGGAGTGACGGGCCTGGTCGCAGCTGCAACCCCTGCAACTGCGGTGTGTACGCCGCTGGTACATTGCGTTGCTCACCTGTCAATTAGCTCTTTAGCATAGACCCTTGTGCTGAAGAACTGAGTTACAGGGAGAGCAGAAGACACAAGCGAAAATGCATCCCACTTCAAACACACACACACAAATGCATTTTCTCTTGTGTTTTTGCATCTTCTCTTGATTTTAGTAATCACTACTTTATGATGTGGCTGGGCTGGGAATTGTGGAAACCGAGAGGGAGCATGACAGTCAGGTCTGCTCCCTGTGATTTCTGACAGCTGCATGGCTGTCATGTATTAGTGAGTGTGCCGCCAGACCAACATGGCTTGATTTACATTTATGAATGTTCTACCAGATGGAACAAAACGCGTTGGACCAGTGCCTTTTTTTACAAATAAATATACTTGATTTTTATACTTTGATTCCTGCTCTTTGTCGGTGTCCGGGTTCCTGAGTCCTGTGGATCCACACTCTACCCCCCTAATGGATTAGGGGTGGCACCCTGAAAGCGCATTGAAAGTCTCCACTCTGTGAGTGCTTCTAATAGCGTGTCTGTTTTGCATGCATATTATGGTTTTCACTATGAATTGTTAATTCTTTTATAGGTTCAGACAGCGGTTTCCCCCTATTTCTTGTACACATTTATTCTACCAGGCATCCATGTGGAAAGGTTGCAAGGGAAGCTGTCATTAAGTTAAGTTAAGTTAAGCTGTCATTAAGTTAAGTTTGTTTTTATATTTCTTATTTTAAACACACACTTTTGTGTTTTGTGTTTTTGGTACTATATTTGATTTACATTTAACCAGAATTGTGAATTCATTGACATTGACTAGTTCTGTAAGTTTGTGTTTGTCTATGCTGTCTGATCTAAGCCTGTTTCCTTTACTAATCTCAGTCTGTCTTCAGAGTGTCTCACTGTCCTTAAATAAACACTATAGCATTAGGAATACAAGCCTGTATTTCTAAGGCAATAGTGTGCCTGTCCCTCCTTTGGCATCATGGCGATGGTAGGACCTAATGGGTTTGCTCGGACCTCACATTTAAACTGTCCCTTAGGAAAGAACTGAATCAGTTTGAAAATGTTAGATGTTTTCATGCAAAGTGTAAGGACATCCAACGTCATTTCCTGCAGTAACACTCCGTTAGGGAGCAGGAATCACCTCTACTAGCTGTCTGGAAGCTATAGAATCATTCAGTCTTTTACTTGAATGCAGCATTGATGTCCCGCTGGGTCAGGCTCCGCCCACACTCCTCCTCCGCCGACATCCGCCGCGCTTGCATTAGTATTTCCCCATAGGAAAGCATTATTCAATTCTTTCCTATGGGGAAAAATCTGACGTTGGAATGTCTCATGCAGAGCGTGAGAACGTCCCGTGCCAGATAACGGACCAAAGGTCTGTGTTAATTCAGGAAGCCCCTCTAGTGGCTGTCTGGTAGATAGGCACTAGAGGTGGGGTTAACCCTCAGAGGTAATTATTGCAGTTTTTAAGAAACTGCAATAATTACAACAGTAGGGTTAAGGGACATGGGACATTGCACCCAGACCACTTCAATGATCTGAAGGGGTCTGGGCGCCTACAGTGTCCCTTTAACCCTGCAATGTAAACATTGCAGATTCTTAGAAACACACACGGGTACTGCGCCCACACCACTTCAATCAGATGAAGTTGTCTGGGTGCCTATAGTGTCCCTTTAACATTAAACTCAGCCATTCAAAGCACCAGTAATACATATTCTATACTGCTTGGCCTAGGTTTGCATGTTAGGGATATATTAACCTTGACAGTTAGCTGTCTGTAAATAATTCTCCTAAACTTTTTTGAGCTGTGTTAACTTATGAGAGTTTAGGATACTTAAGTTAAGAAGCCTGTTATCCAAGGCTGAACATGTGCATAGCAATGCATCAGGATAGCAGTGCATGAGCAGAATATTGGACTCAGAAACACAAGAGAAAAAGACCTAGACAGGAGGACTGTCCTTCTAGGTCTAGAACAGTATGGATTAGTGTAAGCATCTTAAAATTGTAACATCATTGTTCTACCTTACCGAGTAACTTACAATTCAGTATCCCCCATGGCCGGTGCTCTATCCACTGCCTGTTTCCTCCTTTGAATCCCATCCAGAATCTTCTTCCGAGGCCCCAATGGAATGCGAATACTTTTGAGGTCATGATCAGAACAGAGCATGAGGGCTGCCAAGTCTATCTTTTCATCCTGTAATAAGGAAGTAAACTCAGACATCTGCAGTGAAGCCAAAAATGTTTCCAGTGGGCTTGTATCTGGTTCTTCATCATCATCTAACCCCAAATCTTCCTCCTCCCAGGGCACCTCCTGTTCAAGTCTCCCCTCCAAGCTTCCGGCACTTCCAATGCTATCATCCAGGCTTGGAGAACGTTTAAGGCGGCTACGAAGTTTTACGGCTTCACTTTCCACTCCGTGAAGACCATTAGCCTCATCCCTCCCCATCCCAAAAAGTCCGCTGCTTAGATAGTTCCTCCGAAAAACCATTGTACCTAAGCCTGGTCTAGTAAACAGAGAATCATGTCCTGAGTCTGTGCTAACCTCAGAATGAGTGGAATCCCCATGCAATCCAGGGTCACTAATAGCCCGAGATAAGGAATCTTCTTCATGAAGAAACATGTCACGTAGGTGTTGTCGACCTCGCTCACGTGGGCTTGCATAGGTACCTTGTTTGACAAACATGACATCATTGCCCAGCTGAAGACCTGATAGCGAACGCACACTCTTTCTTCCATCCTCATATATTTTGAATGTTCCATCCATCTGTTTCCTCTTTTCCAGCTTCTTTTGCATCTTAGTTTTGCCTTTGGTGGTGCCTGCAGCATGAGAGTATGGCATGGTGGCAAGTAGAGTGGCACTTGGAAAACGCTGGCTAACTGAGCTGTTGTAATAACAAAAGAACATAAGAAAAAATTACCAACATTTTATAATAAATCTTAGATAAAAGCCAAAAAAAAAAACTTTAATTCAACAGCCATACATCCATTCTTTCTAGAACTTCAATTTGACCCATTGTACAGCGCTACGGAATCTGATGGCGCTATATAAATAATAATAATTGCAAGACTCAAGATTCAAATTCAATTAAAAAAGCACCCTTTAAGCCTAAAGAAAAACTTGCATGCATCACTATCAAGCAAACATTCTTCTATACAGGCAGACGTGCACATAGGCACAGACACACCCACGCAAAGACACACAAGATCATGTAAATATGTAATGCAATAGACTAACAAGTACAGTTACAGCCATTAATAAACAGGGATACATATTCAGACAAAAGGAATCATGTAGACAGACATACAGAAACATACATAGCAGGATACGTATGCACCAATGGAGGTGTGCACGATAATAAACACATATATAAACTAAGACATGCAGACACACACATGCACAGACAGATGTATTCATGCACAGAAATATACACACAAACCGATGTCTACATGTGTAGACATACATATAGACAAGTATATATATATATATATATATATATATATATATATAAACAAACATGGATGGAAACAAAGACATACTCATGTAAAGAGACAATATACATATATTAAACACATCCTCCCCATTTTTGTATAAAGAACTATTTCAGGAGTGTGCTATTTACAGTAAAAAATAAAGAAAAAAATAGATGTGATTCCTTCAATAATTCTAACTATTGTACTTTAAAAAAAATTATACTTTAATAGATATAAAAAAAACAATGATCAGCTATAAATTCTGACGATCATGTCCCCACCGAAAGCACTTTTGACGGTTGACAGGGGTCATCATGGACACTGTGAGTGATATGAGGCTATGCAATCCCATACACAGCAAACTGCGATGTACTGTGTGTTTTGATAACTTCCTATCATGGTCAGCATTATCTTTTTCAGCAATTTGGGCTACAACTTGAATCTTCTCTGTGGGTTAGCCGTTGCTTCCCACACGCATCAATGAGCCTTAGGCATCAATGACCCTGATGCCGGTTCACTGGTTGTCCTTCCTACTTTTGGTAGGAACTAACTACTGCATACTTGGAACACCCCACAAGACTTGCCATTGTTGAGATGCTCTAACCCAGTCTCAGAGCCAACACTATTTGGCCCTTGTCAAAGTCCCTTAGATCTTTTTGCTTGTCCATGATAAGCCTTTTGTTAATTTGTCTTTCAGATCCAGTTTTAGAAACATATAGAAACATAGAATGTGACGGCAGGTAAGAACCATTCGCCCAATCTAGTCTGCCCAATATTTCAAAATACTTTTAATTAGTTCCTGGCCTTATCTTAAGTCTAGGATAGCCTTAAGCCTATCCCACGCATGCTTAAACTCCCTCACTGTGTTAACCTCTACCACTTCAGCTGGAAGGCTATTCCATGCATCCACTACCCTCTCAGTTTTGGATGCTGCATCAAGACATGAGCCGTTGGAAAGAGTCAGTATTTCCTTACGGTAGCAAGTCGGAGCAGTACTTACATCCAACACATTATCTTACAACCAGCATAGTTTCATGTTTTCAACATTCCTCACTGGGTTACGGTATAATTTTTGTCCAAATTTACCAATTAATGACATCGTTAAACTCTAATGCTTATCTTGCAACCTTGTAAGTTATTGGCGGTAGGTAACAGTTGCTGAATCAGGTACAAGTCAGGCCTTATAATAGGCTTTGTTAATTATTTTGAGATTAGGTGGTGTTAATATTTTCGCCTCTTACCCTTTCATCGGTATTGTCACAAGACAACCGACTAGCTCAAACCTTATTGTATGCTTTGTGGGAGTTTTTTTTGCAAGCCTATACCTACCCCCTTTCCAGCTACCTCCTGACGTTCTACCGATGTTTGGAACCCCACCCACCTTTTTCAGGCCTACCTGTTCGTCAGTTTCAGCATACCACAGTTGACTTGCTGTTGCAAAACTTATTGTATGCCTTTGGCTTTTGTCTCTCTCTCTCTCTCTCTCTCTCTCTCTCTCTCTCTCTCTCTATCTATCTATCTATCTATCTATCTATCTATCTATCTATCGCTCAGAATTTCCACAGGCCTCTACCTAGCCATTGGTTAGTGTGACGGTAGTCACCGTCACTGTGGATGGAAGACAGACACTATGTGTGGGTCCCCAGATTCTTTTTGTGTTTTGGTCACCCTGTGCCCATTATTGGTGCGGAGTATGTTGAATGTATTGCTTGTCTGTGCCTCTCCCCCTCCCCCTTTTTCCTGTCCTATTGTTTCCCCAGCAGGGTGTTGTCCCAGGGACACTGCCAGACCAGTTAAAACTAGCTGCCTTGTCCTTTCTTAATCTCCCATCAGTCCTTGCTATTGTCTGACCCCACACTTCCTTGTACTATAGTGCTATATGTACCCTATTGTAAGTAAAAGAGGCTGTTGAGGGCTTAGATGTGTGTGATATGTCTATTAAAGTTAGTTGCTGTTTTAATCTTCACCAAGTGTCATCTGGTATTTGAGGAAATCTGCTGATGGAAAGTGTGTCCAGGGCTATAAACACAGAAGCCTAGTCCAGGGTGGAAAAGTCCCTCAGTGATCCCAGTCAAGCCTCGGCGACTGGTTCTGAAGTGCTCCAGGGTCCCTGATAGCTACAAGGAACCAGACTTGGCAGAGGTACGCGGTCAGAGTACTGGAGCTCTGTTAATTTGGTGGCAAGCGGTGGGATGGTTTCCTAGCAAGTGGCGAAATATCCTTGGGACACCAGAGTATCTTATGGCATCCTGGCAAGAGGGATAGCGCTAGCATTCGTTCAGCATCCCTGTTTGGTAAAGGACTCGGGAGGATGCAGTGAGCTAGCCCCCGGGCAGCGTCCTCATACAAGGAGGAGTTCCAGTTGAGACTGTAGGATGCATTGGCCCAGTATGATGGCACTGTCTCGGGAGATGTTAACTAATGTAAACTAATGAATGTTTACATGGTGTGTTCAATAAAAACATGGCAACATTTCATTCTTTGTGTGTTATTAGTTTAAGCAGACTGTGATTGTCTATTGTCGTGACTTAGATGATGATCAGATCACATTTTATGACCAATGTATGCAGAAATCCATATCATTCCAAAGGGTTCACATACTTTTTCTTGCAACTGTATATATATAAATAAATATTAATTTATTTGCAGTAAAGTAATAGACACTGTTTCGAACCTTTTTAATGAGCCCAATTTTGATTTGAATTAAGACCACCTTAGGTCAATATTCACAATTTTGTGCATTCAGTGTTTGGTCCGGCTGATCCCATGTCTCCCTGTTCCTTCCTTCCTTTCTCCGAACCATGTGCCAATTGTCCATTTTGGCTTTTCCATGATTTAGTCATGTGACGATTCAGAGTTATAGAATTTGCACGGCCTTCCGACCTTCCAAATTTCTGACAAATTCCAAATCAAACTAAATTAAATGCACAAATCTAATGACCATCTTTTGAAACAGTAATGCATGTATGTGTGTTATAATGTCTGATTCATAACTGGGCTACACTTACGAGATGCAGAATGATATCTCCTGCAGCTTTTATCCCTCTCTTTTTGTACAACTTCTCCCACATATATTGTTACTTAATAACTACATCCATTTGTCATGTCATTATTGTTGTAAACTGCTCACTATGAGTATGTACAGTCGCGCCTCATATTTAACATGTTTAAATTACCTTACTGAGCTAATAAATCATTAAAATAAATCAGGTGGTGTGTGCCTACAAACATAACAACATAAATATGAGAATTGTCCTCATTTCTGTGTGATACTTCTTTTTGCTGAGTGACTTAAAGAAACGTGTTGTCAGGGTATATTTTAAGCATTCCTTCATTATGTAGATAGCATTTTATTATAATATAGGGTCAATTGATAATCGATTAAGGGTGTATTTCAGGCTCACAAGATTATTTTTCATAAAGTAAAATACCAAATCAGCGGATCTGAGCAAAGATCCACTGCATGGGTGAGTTCAGTATTTATTTATACTTTTTTTTTTATTAATTGGAGGTGGAGTTTTAATTTGTCTTCTGGTACGCCTGGTACTGTGGTTATATTTTGTTACATATATTTTTCATGCTAGTGAGCACCTATATAATATTAAAGTGATACTTTAAGCACCAAAAGAACTGTAGCTTAAGGGAACACTATAGGGTCAAGAACACAAACATGTGTTCCTGACCCTATAGTGTTAAAACCACCACTTAGGTGGCTTGCCCCCCTTTCACCTCCTTAGAAGAGGTTAAAACATACCTTAATTCCAGCACCGAACAGCCCTGCCCCTAATCCACCTCATTGGTGACATCATCATGATTTATGATTTTTAGCCAAACCAATGCTTTCCCTATGGGAAAGCATTGGATTGGCAGAAATTGGCAAGGAGGCGGGAATGGCGGCAGGGTCAACAAAGCATTAAAATTCCTCAAAAGAATGATTATACTCACCAGAACAACCACATTAAGCTGTTGTTGTTTTGGTGACTATGGCATGCCAGTTTTAGTGTATAGGTCATGCATGTGGAGTTTATGCAGTCTTAGCCACGCTACCCCTGGCTGTGACTCACAAAGCTAATATGAAAATATGGTTTTCATGTTCAGTCAGTACAGTGTGTTTACTTTAGAAGTTTTTATCTCCTGCTCTGTGAATTAAACTTGAATTACATAGGAGGCTTCTGCAGGATTTAGCAGGCTATCAACAGAGTAGGAAATTCAAAATTAAACATACTCTGCAATACCCTTATACATGAGATCTCTCTTTACAGGAAGTGTGTATGGAGTCTGAGTCTTAGCCACGGGAGGTGTGGCTAGGGCTGCATAAACAAAGTGAATTAACTCCTAAATGGCAGAGAATTGGGTAGTGAGAGTGCAGCGGCATTTTTTATATATCGAAACCACTATCAAGCTATCATTTTTGGTGCTTATATTGTTCCTTTTAACCTTCACGTAGGTAAGATATGAATGTAATATGTGCTTGTTAAATCATTTGCTTTTTTCTTGTCAAAGATGGCTACCACATGAGCTTCTTGTACATTTTATTTTTACATGCTTTTATTGAAATGTACAAGAACTAACAGTCATTAGACAGTTTAACAGGCACACTTTATAATGAAGCCTACATCTTTGGATTCTGAAGATAAATGTGTTGACCCGCAATTGAATTATTTATATGCTTGGATCTAGAACCCTATAGTTCGTTACCTCGAGAAGCTGGAGAAGCTCATGGTGTCAGAATGATCAGATATCTCCTTCCTGTACCGCCTCTCCATGCGTTCGTGATGTTTGCGTTGCAACTTTGCACAGTCACGAATCCTTCTCTCTGCCTCGCGAAATGCTCGTTCTTTCAACTTACTAACCAGTTTAGGGTTCAGGCTGCTCTGCTTGGCTGCGATAGAATCCAGGTAACGCACACACTCCATGTGACCCTTGGTCGCTGCCATATCCAGTGGCGTGTGATAGTCATTATCCAGACACCAAATGTTGGCTCCAAAGGACACCAGAAACGATAGGCAGTTCAAGTGCCCATTGGCAGCAGACAGATGTAGAGGTGTGTTCCCCCAAATGTCACATTTATCCGGATCGCCTCTACAATGGAAGGACAAATTATGGGTCAGATACACAGTTATAACATAGTCACATATAGGAAGACAAAGTATGTAACCAGATCAGGGCTATTTTTAGTGCAAGCAAAGAGGACTGTAATTTCATATATTTATAATTATACAACTACTAAAACAATAATAATACATAAATGGAAACTGCAACTTAGTTTTTTTCTTTTATTCACTTTATAATTTAACTGAATTTTGTGTGCATTATCTCCATAACTTTATTTAAACCTTTTTGGTCAATTCAAGCTTTGAGTGACACTCTGAATCTCTCCTCTGTCACAAATTCAAAAATGTTTTTCATCTAGCGTCAAGAAGCACTCAGAAGAAGCAAGTAATGAAGACTAAAAAGAGGAGGAAGGACAGAACGAACGAACAAATGAACGAATGCGTACACTGACATTGGAAAGTTACAATGAAATTATAATAGCAAAATAATAAAAAAAAATGATGTTACCTAAAAATACCTGTCTTTCCAAAATTATTCCACCTTTTTATTCACCATAATATGCATTTTTATTTACCAAAAAGTTAACTTAACCCCTTAAAAACGGAGGTAATTTTACAAGTTTGGATGCTCAAACAAAACCTAGAATTTGAGCTATATGTCTGTTAAACCATAATCCACCACTTTTATATTAAGTGCAGCTACACCTATTATGTAGCATTTTTTTTCAGGAGAAATAGGGCTTTCAATTTAAATCAAATATTTATATATGAAACATAATTTAATATGAATAAAGTCTAAAAAAAGTGTGAGGAATTAGGAAATGACATTTTAACTGTGAATGCCATAATACTGCTAGCTGTTACTACAATAAAATACACATATTTGTATGTTATCGTGTCCCAACAATGATGATAATGACACGTCCTAACAGCGCAAATAGGTTAAAGGATAACTACCATTAAATTTTCACTTCTCATGTTTTAATAGTTTATTACATTTAATGAAATGTAACAATTTTCTTTTAAATGATGTGTATTAATTTGGTTGAGAAAACAAATATCTTACTGAGCAGCCATGTTGAGTCAGATGTTACTGTTATTTGACCAACTAATATTCTACCTTGTTTGTACGTAGTGGGCACTGAATGACAATACGCATTACAACCAAACCCCCCAATAACAAACATCAACTTTGGATGAAAACAGGCCACAGCATTTATTAAACATATAAATACTGTATAACACATCCATCTTTCATTAGAAACGTTATAAAATTAAATAAAACAAACAGATCAATAAAGTAACACATGAATAACACAGTGTCATACAGTATAACCTTAATTAAACTTTAATTAAATGTCCTTGCCAATCTCTAACTGACCAAATACATATGCTCATAACCCCCAAAGTGTTCTCACCTCCCCCTCGTCCACCAATTTCCATTTGACATTTTCGCTCGGTGGACACATGCAAATTGGTAACTTTGCAATTTACCATATACAAGACAGAGGAGGTTGAGACCAGACCCTTATCCACGCTATCACTCTTCCTGTAAAGGATCTCCCCATCTGATTGGCAAGGACACCTACCCCGCTAGTCATGACCCAAGAAACAAGGTACGCTGGCCCGAATCCAAAATGACTCTAAGGTCAGTTATGTAGATACCACCCATTTATAATACAAAGCACTACTACACACACAAACCAACTAATCATAAACATCCATACCACACTCACACGTACCCTTGTCTGATACGCTGCGCTATCTCCCTTGGGCCTAACTTGCCTTCTTCTGAAAATAACACAGATTACACAGAGCAATCACAGCCCCAGGTAAGTAATTAAATATTATTAACATAGGGTTTGTTTCAGACTTCTGAGCATTTATGAGCCGTGTGGGTTTTTATAGCCATTACGTAAATTATCTCTTTGTCTTGCTGCATTAAAGATACAAGTGTATACTAGTATGTAACAAATTGAGATTGCAGAATAGGGAATGTAATCAAGTAATTCTTAGAAATGTGCCTGTTGTAACTGATAGTGTTTGAAGCAAGTGCTCCGGGGGTCACAGTATCGGTTAGAGAGAGATGGGTGAGTGTGTAAAGGTCACAGCCTAGGGAACAGTTCTTTGCATGTGTGTGTGTGAATTAGTCAAACAGTTCTCTCATGTGTTCAGTTACAATTCTCCGTCTTACTAACCCATCAACATGAATTATGCATATACATGAAACAGCTATACTGCATGTTACTTAAGTGATTGAGATGTACACAAAGTAAGTAGAAAGATCTTGCAGAAAACTATACAAACAAACTGTAAACAAATTTGCGTAACATATCTTACACATCTGTAATGCTTAATTGTTTTATAAATATATATAATAATTGTGTTGTCTATTTTTGCATATTTTCATATGGTATTCCCAAAAATATTTTATGTGTTGTCTTTGCTTCGAATTCATCAATCCTTACAGTGACGTATTACCTCAAGTTTACCTCTCTCCTATTGTTTCCACTTCTCTTCCTATTTTAGAATCTGTTCTTCTTTTCTTCATTACTGATCTATTTTTCTTTAAAACATAAGGGACTACTTTGTCTTACGTATTTTCCTTGTGCTTTAGAATCGTGAAAGAGGGTGAAGTTTAAGGCAAGCTACACTTTCTTTCTCAAGCTAACTTTAAAAAAAAAAACACATGGGATTAAAAGGATAATTTTAAGTACCAAACCAATATAGTTTTCTTGGACAGGATTTGGTACAATAGCCCCCCTATTCCTATCTCCCTTCATGCTCAAATTGTTGCAACTATTGTTGTGTCCAAAAGCCTTTCATGTGTCATCATATGGAAAACAAAGCTCAACCCTGACGCATTCCATTTATTTTGTAGCATGTAGTATGCAGAAGACTTAAAGGAGCACGGTGATGTTGGAAACACAAATATGATGTTCGGGACCATGATGAAGGTACATTATGAGCACCTAAGCACACATTGAGCTGAGCTCTTTTTATTTTATTTTCACTCACTATGGGTGGCATACTTGTCACTGTATAGTAGTAATATCGAGCTCTGGTTAATCTAGGCATCTGGCTTAGTGCCACGTGCTGACGTATCTTCTTGGAGCTATTACACCTAGATTCCCTGACTCCAAGTTCAATTGTTTAGAATTTATTTTGATTCCTTTGTGGGGACTTTGTGTAGATTATATCTACTATAGCTCTAGCAGTATTCTGTAAGCAGTGAGGATGGTTGGCTAATAATATTTTTTTCTATCTCCAGTTTGGTGGTAAAATAGGCATATACTTTTTTTTTTTTTTTAGACGATGAGGCACGTGTACCTCGATATAAGTGTTGGGAACATGTTTTGAGTTCACATTACATACATTGATCAGCCGTAACATAAAAATCACCGATAGGTGAAGTTAATAACATTGATTATATGTTATTTATTTTCATGTGTTAAAAGCAAGTAAAATTGGCAAGCAAAAAGATCTGAGTGACTTTGGATCTTTCACTGCTTTCCCAGAATGCAGTGATTAGTACCTGCCAAAAGTGGTGCAAGGAATGGTAAGCAGTGAACCAGCATCGGGTTCATGTGCGCCCAAGGCTCAATGCTGGCCATGCTAGAAAGGTGTCAGAACACACACAGTGCATTGCAGTGTGCTTCATATGGGGCTGTGTAGCAGCAGATTGGTCAGAGTCTCCATGATGACCCCTATCCACTGCCAACAGTGCCTTCAGTGGTGACATGAGCATCACAACTGGACCATGGAGCAAATAGACGAAGGTTGTCTAGTCTGATAAATAACAGTTTCTTTTAGATCAAGTGAGTTACTGTGTGCATGTGTGTCATTTATCTGGGAAGAGATGGCAGCAGAATGCATTATGGGAAGAAGGCAGGCCGGCGGAGGCAGTGTTATGCTCTGGGCAATGTTCTGCTGGGAAAACTTGGGTCCTGGCATTCATGTGGATGTTACTTTGACACGTATCACTTACCTAGAAATTGTTTTAGCACACGTACAACCCTTGATGGCAATGGTGCTTCCTGATGCCCGTGACCTTTTTTAGCAAGATAATGCACCCTGCCACTCTGCAAAAATTCTTCAGGAGTGGTTTTAGTAACATGACAAAGAGTTAAAGGTGTTGCCTTAGCCTTCAGATTCCCCAGATCTCAATCTGTTTAAGCATCTGTGGAATGTGCTGGAACAACAAATCCGATCCATGGAAGCCCCACCACACAACTTGCAGGACTTAAAGGATCTGCTGCTAATGTATTGGTGCCAGATTCCACAGGACACATTCAGAGGTCTTGTGGAGTCCATGCCTTGACCCATCGGAGCTGTTTCGGCAGCACGAGGGGGGCCTACACGATATTAGACAGGTGGTTTTAATGTTGTGGCTGATTAGTGTATAGTTATTGTAACGGAGCTCCTAGTACTCCGACCGAGTACCTCTGTTGATGGATGCTCCTAGTGCTTCCCGAGGACTCCAAGCACTCCACTTGACACCATCAGCACTGCAGACCGAACCTCTCTTTCTGCAGAGAGTGAAGCTGGAACAAGCTCTTAAAAGAGCTTAGTGATTATAGCTAGGGGAGTATACAGAGTATAGCAATCCCCCACTGTAGATGCAGTCGTATCTCCCAATCATGAGACGAGGCTCTATGTTGAGGGTCAAACAGGAACACAGAGCTGTGATTTTATTGTTCTTATATACACATTTTTACACAATAGTACCACCCACATGGTTTTGTGGAACAGCCAATAAAACACGTAATGTACAGTAAAACACTCCCATTCATTCCCACAAAATCCTCCCCTCTGCCTGATATAATTACTGAACACAATGGGTTAATGTAATTATCACAGGCAGGAAAATGTACAGTTTTACACAATATTCATAACTTTAAAAGTATGCATCACATTCACTTACATTTTCAGAATCAGCATACTCCAAATACAAACATACTCAAAAATCAGGCAATTACTTCCATGGGTTTAAAAGTTAGGTCGAAGTCCTTTGTGACTGACTGCAAGCATGGCTTTCCAGCCCAAACCAGTTCCACAGAGTTAGGCTGTGCAGCCGGTCTATCTTCTCCTCTATCCTGGAGATAATTGGCTTAACTGGGTGTGGCAAGCCAACTCTCTTCAGGTACAGAAAATATCTCTATTCACAACAACAGCAAAAATACACAGAAATTCATAATTCCTATCATACTGAATAGAACCCCCACATTCAACCAATCCCCAGATAGCTTGGATCTGAGCGCTCTATATATCCGAACAGCGCTCAGGTCCCATGAACAGAATAAAATCGCCATGGGGTTAAAGTTTAGCATGGGCTGATGAGAGGTTGAGGAGGGACAAAGCAGACAGTTTCATTTAGAGGGCAAGAACAGTCTTTTAAAACACCAATAGGTCCAAATAGTGTTTTTAACTGGCAAAGTCTCCCAGGGGCCATAGTCACATGGCAAGAGGCCGGCAATTAGTCCTCTACAGGCACAAGTGGTGAAGTTAGTTTCGCCACAGTTATATAGTTACATAGTAATTTAGGTTGAAAAAAGGCTAAAGCCCATCAAGCTACACTGTGCCTGTATCCACATTTTTTTGGAGAGAGATCTATAATACATTCCATACTGTCCTGCCCTGTTCTTCTGCTCCTTCTAACTTTTACATTTTGTAAGGGTATCTACTATCTATAACAATATAGAAAATGTCAGAGGTGCTATAAGTGTTTTGCCTCCGGATCAATCTGCATAGGTACTTACAGGCAAATATAGTTCTATGTACTTAACATTTCTGTACCCCAGTTTATCCTTTCACCTCTATAAGTAGGTCAAGCTATACTTACATTTACTCATAGGTTTATGGGTTTTTTTTCACACTTGTTTTTTTCTGGAGTCAGTTCTTTTCCCACAGTGTGAGAATTTGCTGCTTTCGATGCCTGTGCACCATCTGTGTCCTCATGTATGTCTGTTAGGGTAATACCCTTTTATGGGACATAGGGTCAGTGATCTCCTTGGTTCCCCCTTTCCCCTCTTAGGGAAAAGTGGACCTTCTTTTTCACTATTAAAGGCTTTGATTTAATACTGTTGTATAAGCTTTTCAAATGATTTAACATTTTTAAATAAACTTTTAGAATAATTTAATATTATGAAAAAATAAAGAATTTTCATATTTAGATGCCTGTGCACCATCTGTGCCCTCATGTATGTCTGTTAGGGTAATACCCTTTTATGGGACATAGGGTCAGTGATCTCCTGGGTACCCCCTTTCCCCTCGTAGGCAAAAGTGGACCTTCGCTTTCACTATTAAAGGCTTTGATTTAATACTGTTGTATAAGCTTTTCAAATGATTTAACATTTTTAAATAAACTTTTAGAATAATATAATATAATGAAAAAAATAAACATTTTTAATATTTAGATTTTTTTTAATGAAATAATTATATATTTTAATATATATGACATATTTTTTATATTTGAATACATTGGATAAATCCTTTTAGAAGTTTATCCAAAAATATTAAATAATTTGAAAAGCTTATCCAACAATTTTAAATTGAAGCCTACATTAGTTCGAGTACTAGAGATGGCTGTAAAATTCCAGGTACTTTTTTCGTTTGACATTTACGGAAAATAATGTACATTTGTGGTTTGTTATAGTATTATTGGACTGTTTTGAATTTTTCATTACATCCATCATGCCCCTATCCTCTCCACATAGTTATGACCACAAAGTGGAATGTAAAGCTAAGCGGAGAGTAAAGGGCTGCTGCTGCTTGACTACGCTACACACAGGGCAGCTGGGACCTTTAATCCTTGTGACTGGGGTGTCTTCTGAAGTTCTCATGGCTTATTGCTGCTGAACCATGGGCAGACCACCCCAAGGTCCTCAATATCTGACTGATCTGACACTATCTGCCTAGTATTAGTACTGAGTATTTAATCTGCCCCTGACTCTAAATATAATATAATTATAGTGGTGGTGTAGATATGGGCTGCATTTTAAAAGTATGTTTTGCTATTGTGTAAAGCTATTTGAATGCAAAATATTTTTCGGTGTGGATTTTCTCAATTCAGTTGAAGGTTGGGATCAGATATCTTGATACATGTGACTTTCTTATGGATCCTTCATAAGACACAGAAGAAACTCATACAGGTATATATTTAAAAGCTACAAAAAGCTGGAGTTGTTCTGGTGACTATAGTATCCCTTTACCTACAGTTTAGATTTTTATTTTGGACAGTATTATAGCAACCTTTGTTTTACCGGTATTATTGCTTAAGTAATGTGCCACCCCCTACAAATAAAACTTATTTGGGTGAGGGAATGAAAGGTAGATAGAGTTTAGTTTTGGGATGGCTACGGGCTTTTTGTTAGAGGAAGATGGTGAAATTTATGATACCTCAGTCACGGATTTGCTATCTAAATTTTCTGGTTTTGGCTGGGGGGACCGACATCTATCTCCATGAAGTCCAGAGAGACTGTGAAGACAGAACCTCTCAACAGTGGCAGAGTGGGACCCATGGAGATGGCTTGGTTGGCACATCTCTTCAGTGGCAGTGTGTGGCTCCAGAGTTGGGTGGTAGCAACAGTAACAGTATTAATCTCCACCAGAAGAATGAAATCAAAGGAGATTATTGGCATCCTCCCTAATAGCCTAAAGTGAATTTAACTAATGGGGCCTTGTCTGGGGCGCTATTAGACTATCATTACGAAACAGAATTATAACAGAAGCTTCAACCTTCTTTATATGGGAGCCTCTGGCATAGACCTTCCACACCATCTCACAACAACTAAAGGAGAATGCATGGCTTACAGAGATGCTTGGAACCAACCTCTTTCCTTGAGACTGTAGGCTCCTTTGCTGTATAACACAAAAAAACAACAAGAAAGGGCTGCGCCAGATATGTTAACAACACAATGTACAGTACAGTCTTGATTGTCAGGTCCTATTCCACCATCCCTATTTTGTTTAATGGTGTCCCTTTTTTGGGGACACCAGGAAACTGTCCTCCCAAAAAATGTGCTCACACTGCACTCAGGGCACTGAAGCAGTGTTTGCTGCAAGTCCTGCCAACTGTGGGCTGTCATGCTTGATTGGCAGGCAGCCTGGTTTGCATTCACGCTGGGCTGACCTGCCAGTAATTTGGCAATATTTTACATTGTAGGGCTAAAAACTAATGGTCCATTGCACCAAAACAACTTCATTTATATTTAGTGGTCTGGCTGCCATTAGTAGTCCTTTAATAATAATATTATTAGTAACATTGTTAATTCTCTAAAATCTATGTTCCCATGCCACAGTCACAATACTCACGCAGGCTAAGCCAAATTTCCAGAGAAAACCCTTTGTCAAAATTGCAAACAGGAACTCATTAATAGGCCCTAACTTTGCCAAGGAAATAGAGAATTGCATAATGACATGTTCAATAGATAAGTATGGCACTCTACCAACATAAAAGTTGAAAATGATTACAACTGAGCATGAATATTGAATGGAATGGAGTCACAACCAGGCAGGAATTGTGTATAGTATGCTGTAAATGACTGACACAACCTGCTAAAAGCTTAAATTATTAACATATATACATATTAAGCTTTTTTATTTATTTATTTATTTTACAATCGTAGTATCTTCTCATTAAATAGCTGTTGAATTGTTGTTAATGGTTTGAATAGTAACATATCAGCAACAAAACGAGTTACAGATATATCCCAAAGTGGAAAACAGATATATTATCATTTATTATATAGATACATTATGTGTTTGCATCACACTGGGATTCCTTAAAGGACCACTATAGTGCCAGGAAAACAAACTTGTTTTCCTGGCTTTATAGTGTTAATAGGTCCCCCCCTCCCCACCCTCATGGCCCCCTCCTGCTGGGCTGAAGGGGTTTAAACCCCTTCAGCCACTTACCTTTCTCCAGCATTGGGTTCCCTCGATACTGGGGAACTCTCCTCCTCCTGCTGAAGTCAGTGCCGAATGCGCATGCGTGGCAAGAACCGAGCACGCATTCAAACAGTCCATAGGAAAGCATTTCTTTCCTATGGACGTCCAGCGTCTTCTCACTGTGATTTTCACAGTGAGAACCACGGAAGCGCCTCTAGTGGCTGTCTCACTGACAGCTGGATTAACCCTCAGTGAAACATAGCAGTTTTTCTGAAACTGCTATGTTTTCAGCAGCAGGGTTAAAACTAGAGGGACCTGACACCCAGACCACTTCATTGAGCTGAAGTGGTCTGGGGGCCTATAGTGGTCATTTAATTCCCATAAAGAATTATATGTCTAACCCCAGAATGAGTCACAGAAAGTTATTTCAAGTTTATCTGTGCCAGAAGGATGCTGTTAACAAGTAAAAATGGATGAATATTAGACTTGAGGATTCATTTTCAAACAAACTGAGATCTGAATTTTGGGCGATTGGCAATTTATCAGAATTCCGCAAGTTCAAAAAGCCATACGGATGTACCAGGAAACAAATAAGCAAGCAACAGATTAGCTGTTTAGTTTGTTTTGTGATTTGTTCTGAAGTGGTGCTACAAAAAGGGGGAGTGAATGGGGAAGGGCAAATAAGCAGTTTAATTTGCCATGAAGGACAAGCGGTATGCCCAATGATGAGGGCAGTATCTAATATTCAATCAAGAAGTGAAAAAAAATATGATTGATTGATGGAGATAGCCATAAAATGTTGATTTTGTTCACAGATCAATTGAGAAGTGATCAATATATGGTAAAAAAAAAGATGTGCAGTAAAAAAGAAAATCTATCTAATTTCAAGCAGGATTCTTCCAGACAATATATTTCAGCTATTGAATGAGACAGCCCAGTACTAATTGTGTATTTTACCATTGATATACCTGTGTGCGAGTAGGAGCCTGTGTCATTGATTCTAGTGTGAGACTGGTGAGGTGTTTAGGTTACTGCTGTGACAGCTACTTACTCTTGTCAGCCACAACACCTACCTAATATTGTGCAGATCCCCCTCGTGCTGCCAAAACAGCTTGGATTTGTCAAAGAATGGATTCCACAACGAATGAATGAATGTGTCCTGTTATATCTGACCCCAAGTCATTAGCATCAGATCCTTGGATTTGTTGTTCCAGCACATCCCACAGATACTCAATCGGATTGAGATCTGGGGAATTTGGAGGCCAAGTCAGGGAGAAGGGATGAATATTGTAACAGGTTCGGTTCTGGTCCACAAGCTTGAGAACAGTCCCCCTTTGCCCCTATACACATCCACAGACAGTGCAATATCCGTGTGAACAATATTAGATTAACAACTCACCTGTCAGATATTAGCATTATCATCACTTGGCTGTATATAACCTGAAGCACTGTAGGCACCATAACCAGTCAATGAATTCATGTGGTTATTATGCCTGGAGTCCATGTGTGTCAGGTCCTACACCATTGAGAAACTGTTTACTTATCATTTAGTCGAGATGTTCAGTCCCTGGCAGCCTGCCTCCTTGTTTGCAATTCTGAAATGAAAGAGGCAGAGATGTGCTCCACTTCATGTCATACCAGGGGTAGTGGCTGAGAGAATCAGCTGACAATCCTCTTGGGCAATCACTGCCCTAGTGCCCGGTATGAGTTGGTATGGCACAATGCATAAGCATAGCACTGCCTCTGCCATACTGCCATTGAAATCAGGATTTCAGGCTGCCAGAGTCAGCGCTCACAGACTCCAATCACCATAACCACTTCAATATGTGCCTACAATATTCGTTTAGCCTGTAATATATCAAAAAGCCCACAAAAGTGTCAAATTTTGTGGCTAAATTTGTAATATAGGCTTATCAAATTAGACATCAACATATTAACAACTAGACCATTAGTGATACCTGGTTTTAAGTCAATATCATTTAAGACTTTGATTGCAATACCAGCAGTAAAACAGTCTATGAATTTTGGATGTTGGTTGTTTGGAAATGGCCTAATGATTCTGGCCAAAAGTCAGAAAACCACTTAATCTACACAGGCTCTTGAACAACAGAATATGTATGCTGCACACAAAATCTACACAAAGCAACAACAAACTCACATTATCCACAGCATTCACACACTACTGAGAGTTCACAGACTGTCTATACCAGCATTTCCCAGTTAGTGTTCCGTGCCACCCTGGGGTTCTGTGTGAACAAAACTGGGGTTCCACCGCTATTTGCCCATCAGGTGGGGCATGCACTTAGGGCCATCTGATGGGTATTGCTGAACAGGGGCCTAGTCAGGCACCGCGGCTATTTACGAGCACGACTGGGCCCCTGTAATATCGGATATAGAGAGCACTGTGCTGGAGGGAAAGAGCGGAAGTGTGCTGCTACAGACTCCACACACCAGCCTCAGCCAGTAGCACTACAAGGAAGCCACCCTCCCGCAGACAAAAGGTATGCTAACAGAAGGGTGACTGCAAATTTAAAAAGCATGACCTTTTTGTATCTGAGTGTGCGTGTATGTGCCAGGTTGTTGTATCTGTGTGTGTGTGTGTGTGTGTGTGTGTGTATGTGTCAATGTATGTGTCTGCGTGTGTGTGTATGTGCCAATGTGTATCTGTGTTAGTATGTGTATCTCTGTGTGCATCTGTATCTCGAGGTGTGTGTATGTGTCACTGTGTGTATCTGAGTGTGCGTGTATGTGCCGTGTGTATATCTCAGCGTGTATGCCAGTGTGTGTATCTGTGTGACACTGAGTTTGTATGTGCCAGTGTGTGCATATTTGTGTGTATGTACCAGTGTGTGTATCTGGGTTTGTATGTGCCAGTCTGTGAATATGTGTGTCAGTGTGTGTATGTGCCAGTGTGTGCATCAATGTGTGTCTGTGTATCAGTGTGTGTATGTGCCAGTGTGTGTATCTGTGTGTCAATGTGTGCATATGTGCCAGTGTGTGCATCTGTGTGTCTGTGTATGCATGTGTTAGTGTATTTATATATCTGTATCTGTGTTAATGTATATGTTTATCTGTGTAAGCATGTATGTATGTGGTACTGTAGGTGCATACATCACAGTAATGAAACACCAACACAACATGTAAACAAATCCCTGCATACACAAACATTACATACAAAAACACCCCTGTATTCAAACTCCAAAATTATATACAAACACACCCAAATGTACATTCGCATTTAAAAGCTGACACTACATCCAAACACACCCTTGCACGCAAATGCAAACATTACATACAAACACACCCCAATATTAAAACACTAAAATTATATACAAACACCAACTTTTCACATAAAAGTGCTCCTGCTCCTAAGTACTACAATCGGTTTACTATCATTAGAAATTAGTTATACTAAAAAACTAAATGTACCAAAAAAGAAAACATTACACTCTGCTAATTAAAAGGTTTGTGCTACAGCGCAAACATTTTTTGGGGGGGTTCCATTATGTTGGTAGACTATGTCAAAGGGTTTCACTGGAAAAATTAATTGGGTACCCTTGGTCTAAACCATACACAAAATACTAACAATTCACACACTATCCCTATCATTCACAAGCATGCAGCTATTACACATTACATACAACATCGGCAATCTATACACCACATGCACATACTTCAATACAGACATCTTCAGATACAGATTTCAATATTATTATTTATAAAGAAAAAAATGTTTGTTTCTTTTAACTCTGCGCATATGCATATATGTATTCACACACTGTAGACATGCATTCAAACAATAAGTACATATAATTCATTAAATGTATCGAACTGCTTTTGTGTGTTTAAAAAATATAAGTATAAAGTGTAAAGTGTTTAGTTAGTATTTTGATATTACATAATTGGGCAATAAATTAGTATTGTCATAGTAAATACATAACTTGAAAATATGATCACAAATCTTGGAAATGCAATCTCATGTCTGTATAAATTTGTTGGCACAAATTGAACCTACCCTGTTTCTGTACAATCTGGGCACAATGATGCCAGTATAAAATTCAGATTGGCACACCTCAAACCATGCAAAGGTCTATGTGAAGCTAATTTGATATGTTGCACAGACATATGTGAAGCTAAGTGCAAGTCAGTAGTCGGGAAGCTAAGAATTCTCACAAAACAATGCATGTTTATGTTACATTATTTTATTGATAGGGCTTTGGTAGTGGCAATTATTAGTGCTCCATAATAGTGTGGAGCCCCGTATGCTCCCCATACATATGATTACTACAAATGCTAGTTTGTGAGTCAAACTACTGAAATATGAATCTAGCAGTATAACAAAAGCTATTATCAGACTACTGTGAGTGGGAATAAAGTCAACGGCACTAAGCAAATAGTGTTTAAGCGCTAAGCATATTAAAATTATTAAAACAATCCTTCTTCTGTAGCTTTTACAAGAAAAATTCCATTATAACTCAATCGCCATAATAAACAGTATCATATGAAAGGCATTTATCATGAAGAAGATGCTGCGGCCCTGGGGAGAGAAGGGTTCTGCTCAAGGCTAACACTTTCGGGGAGGGGGCCATTAATAAGATTTTTTATTCCTTCTCTTCCAGTGATTTCAAGTGGTCATAGTGGTAAGAATCTATACGTGCAGCATTTCTATGTGAAACACTGCACATACAGAGAAATCTGGACTTTTGTGCTGTTTTTTATTTTATTTTTTTACACCCCCTGCACATGTGACAGCCAGGAGTTATGTCTGTCGTCAGACCACACTGCGCATAGGTGACAAACGTAACAAGATTCTGTCTTTCAGCCGCGAAGCTTTGCTCTCCCCTTCATCACTTCATGTGCTCCCTCTGCCTCTTACTATCTTCTTTCATTGCCGGTAACTTTAAAAAAAATTAAATTAATAGATCCCCTCCCACATCTCCGATCCCCACGCCAGCTCAGCGCTATCACATATGCGCAATCAGTTCAATCAAATTCTTATACAAAAAGAAAAGTCCTGCGCTCACTCCCATCACTCCTGGGCAGCAGCAACGACTACAGTACACATCAGCTAATACATAGTAAAAACCAAAGAAAAAAGTTACCTGCGCTCTCTCCTTAATCCCTATGTCTTGTATGACATGTAATACATTAATTTATGTAGGATCTGTCTAGGGGGGTCTGCCTTGACATTGGCAGGCGGGAATTCCCTCCATTGGAGTAACTAAATGACCTCCATTTGTTTAAATATACATAAGGATTAAGGAGAGAGCGCAGGTAACTTTTTTTTATTTGGTTTCTTCAATCAAATTCTTCTCTATTTACCCAGTGTATTTTAAGTTTCAAATATATGTGTCTTAAAAAGGGTTAGAGCAGAGCTGCCAAAAAGGTAGATCCCCAGATGTTGTAGAACTAAACCTCCTATGATGCTCTTGGTCCTTGCTTGATGTTCTAGTAGTGCTAAGGAACAATGTACAACAAAATGAGAATGCCGTTCACACAGCCAGATCACTTGCCATTAAGGTAAAGAACCCAAAGCAAGGACTGGCTGACCTTTACTGCAACAGGTTTCTACCATAAAGTGACAGAGGCTGCTGTATTCAATACAATAGCTAATTTCCCAATTAAATTAAAGGGACACTATAGTCACCTGAACAACTTTAGCTTAATGAAGCAGTTTTGGTGTATAGAACATGCCCCTGCAGCCTCACTGCTCAATCCTCTGCCATTTAGGAGTTAAATCCCTTTGTTTATGAACCCTAGTCACACCTCCCTGCATGTGACTTGCACAGCCTTCCATAAACACTTCCTGTAAAGAGAGCCCTATTTAGGCTTTCTTTATTGCAAGTTCTGTTTAATTAAGATTTTTTTTTTATCCCCTGCTATGTTAATAGCTTGCTAGACCCTGCAAGAGCCTCCTGTATGTGATTTAAAGTTTGATTTGGAGATTGAGATACAATTATTTAAGGTAAATTACATCTGTTTGAAAGTGAAACCAGTTTTTTTTTCATGCAGGCTCTGTCAATCATAGCTAGGGGAGGTGTGGCTAGGGCTGCATAAACAGAAACAAAGTGATTTAACTCCTAAATGACAGTGAATTGAGCAGTGAAATTGCAGGGGAATGATCTATACACTAAAACTGCTTTATTTAGCTAAAGTAATTTAGGTGACTATAGTGTTCCTTTAACTCAGAACGGTAAATTGAGGTTAAAATAGCTAATCTGGAAAAATACTCAGCTACAGTCCCAGCTTGGCAATTTAAGCCTACATTTTCCTGTTTGGACTTTAAATCAGTGGCGGAACTACCAGGGTCACAATTGGGCGCAACTTTAGGCCGGGCCCTGGAGTTCTGCCTGTCGGGATAGGCCCATCAGCAATGGAAGCAGCAAGCAGGCAGCTTACTTTACATAAAATTTGCTTGGCTGCTGCTGCACTGCAAAGAGTCCTGTGCCGGACCTTACTCCTTTAGCAAGGACCAGCCTTTGTCATTTAGCCAGGAGTGTGTGAGCTGTGCGGCTGCACAGAGCATCATGGCAACAGGGGCACCAGGCGGCTGACCCCCCTCGTAACAGTGGTTACCTTAGGGTGCCATGGCAGGGGGCACAATATCCGAGGATACTGTTGTTCTCAATTGAAAATGCAATGATAGGCAATATATTGAATACAAATTATTCCCTGTTGTTCCAGTGGTGAATCGCACGCTCTGTACCACTAGCTTTTGTCTCTCCCTTACGTTTCTGGAGTTAGCTTCCCTGCTTGCGCTCTGATTCAACACTGAGTGGCGGAAACGCAAAGGAGTGGTTATTATGGAGAGCGTGCTATTCACCATTGGGCCACCAGGGAATACATAGTAGCCAACAGCAGCGGGTGGAACCCCTCTGGGGTAACGCAGGCAGCTGCTGCCATGCAAGTGATGGAAACAGGCTCCTTTGGAGCCAAACACGAGTTCCAGGGGGAGACAGTTGAAGTGCGTATTACAAGACCACAGAAGAGAAAGCTGGACTGAGAATGAGGGTGTGTGAGTGTGTGGCAATGTGCCATAAATGTGTAAATAACATCACATTCCTCCACACACAAATCACACAACTACGGACTTCCCACAATCCCACACATTATAACTCACAGTAATGTGCAGCGTGCATCAATGCATTACAGAACACCACCGCAAAAGCATTGTGAGCATTTTGAGTTTTATTGCTATAGAGCTCTGTGATGCACTCTGCACATTACTGAGGGTTTTATTGCTGTGAAATTCTGTGATATGGTTTAATGTGTAATTTGTTAAAAAAAAAAAATGTAATCTAAAAATCATGTTTGGAAGGGGGGAGGGGTGGAGAGGGGTTCCTTAAAGAGACACTCCAGTGCCAGGAAAACAATCCGTTTTCCTGGCACTGCAGGTCCCCTCTTCCTCCCACCTCCCATCCCCGGTTGCTGAAAGGGTGAAAACCCCTTCAGTCACTTACCAAAGGCAGCAACGTCCCTCGTCGCTGCTTCTTTCTCCGCCGCCGCTCCTCCCCTTCATCACGTCAGCCGGCGGGGAAGACTGATCCCGCCCGCCGGCTGAGGAGACCTAATGCGCATGTGCGGCAATGCCGAGCACGCACATTAGACCTCTTCAAAGGAAAGCATTGAAAATGCTTTTCAATGCTTTCCTATGGGGATTTTAGCGACGCTGGAGGTCCTCACACAGCGTGAGGACGTCCAGCGACGCTATAGCACAGAAAACCTGTGCTATGGACCAGGAAGTGCCCTCTAGTGGCTGTCTAGTAGAGAGCCACTAGGGGAGGATTTAACACTGCAAAGTAATTATTGCAGTTTATGAAAACTGCAATAATTACAGTTGCAGTGTTAAGGGTAGTGGGAGTTGGCACCCAGACCACTCCAATGGGCAGAAGTGGTCTGGGTGCCTGGAGTGTCCCTTTAACAGATTCTTGCACCAGAGCCCTGAGGTTTCCACGCTCCTGCTTCAAATGCCAGTGCTTTGTTTAGTGAATATACCTGACAGATTGCCTTAGTTCTATTGACTTTTCAACATACTGCAACTCCTGCAAGTTAGAATTTATAAACTCTGATAGCAATAATCATTTCCCCTTGAAACTATCTATAAACATAACTCCTCATAAACAAGTCTTAACCACATAAATAAAATACTAAAAATGAACAATTAATAAAGGTAAATTAATGTACAAGGGAACAGAACGTAATACAAGACAAAAATCGTATTATTCTGCCAAAATAAAATCTAGCTCGTGAAGTATCAGCCCTACCACACATAAACCCATTTCTAATTAGTGTGCAAACAACATGTATACCATAGATAAAATAATGTACTTTTTATATAAAGTTGTATTTAATTTATTTTAAAATCATTACCCCCCCGCCCCCCCTCCCCAAATACAGCATACAGTTAGACTAAATAAATAAATAATAATTTTTTTTAAATAAATAGAAATAAAGAGTGATATCTGTGTCCATGGTCGTCACAGAGTGTTACAATGTATCAGTTTATTCCAGCAGACAGAACTCACCCCCGGCTGACGATGACCCTCAGTGCCCCGAGATGTCCATGATAAGCCGCCCACAGTGTGGGGGTCATGCCATCTTCGTCTGGCGAGTTTAACTCCCGTCTGGTCGCCTCCTTCAACAGATCCAAGAATCCATCCCGGGCGGCCCGGTGATACCGCCCGTCCATCCTGCATGTCCGGGAGTAAGGCCTCGCCACCCAGGGAAGCAGCCCCTCACCGTGTCCCCGCCTCTGTCACCTGCTTCCTCCGCTGTTACTATGTAGTCAGATCTCTGGCTCTCCTGGGTTCTGTAAATCCTGTGTTAGACTGTAACTGGATACTTCAGAGTGAAACAACACTCCATCCCAGGGATGGACGTAACGTAAATGGGATTGACTATTGCATTTTGTATTCACTGGCTTTGCTGGAATGGTACAATAGTAGTTTAGTTTCTTCTAACCTCGCTCTCCCATCTTCTCCATCATTTCAGAAGCAAAATAAGACACAGCATTAACAATAGCCCTCCCCCCAAAAAAAAATTGGTTAAAAAAATTCTCTTAGTAAATAATAAAAAATGTTGGATAAATTAATGCCATATAATTCCATCAATAAATACATGGATCAACCCAAAAAATATAAATGCCTCTTTTTTATCTGTCTTGGTAATTAAAAAAAAAAAAAAGTTATAAAAAAAATCCTAAAATTATTTTTTTTCAAATAATATTCATTTTTTTCTTCAACATAACAGAGTAGAATATAATAATGTACAAGGAGAAAGAACAATTAAGCAGGCATTGCATCACCAAGACAAAGACAGCCATTGACCAAAAACAATAAAATTGGGAAACAATCCCAAAAAATTGGTAAATTATTGTGCTGTATACACGTGAGAAAAGATCTATTAGATTGAGTACCAGTCGTGTGCAAATATCTCATAACTATAAAAATCAACCAATTAAATATGAACACTGCAAAATGGGTGAAACTAAACGAGCAATTACTAAATTTAGGTGTAATATATACCTCCCAAAATTTGAAACAGGAATTCTTTAATGTTAAGGGTGTGAGTGTGTGAGGTGGGGCCAGGGCTGTTCTGAGAAACATTAGGTAACATAATACTAATCATTTTTGCATCTAAAGTGTAATTTTGAAAAACAATGTATCTTATTTACACAGACTGATGTCTAAACATATTTATTGCTATATTAGTGCATTATTAAAGGAACACATTAGTGTCAGGAATACAAACACATATTCCTGACACTATGGTTTTAAAATCACTGTTTAGGTGGCCAGCCCCCGTCTCCTGCACACATCACCCTCACACAGCATCCTAACACACACAGCACCCTCACTCACACACACAGCACCCTCACACACACACACTACACAGCTCACTAAGAATGCAGCTTCACAATGAATGTAATATGGATGCTGTCCAGGAGGTGGGAGTGTCTGGGAGGGAGGGTCTGCTGCTGATTAGCTGGAATGTGTCTGCTGACTGTGAGGTACAGGGTCAAAGTTTACCACATATGTTCGCCGTCCGTGGCTAACCGTTCGGGGAACAGTTCGGGACATCACTACACCTCACACATACAGCACACCTCTCACACAGAGCACCCCTCACACACACAGCACCCTCACACACACACAAACACATATCCCTCACACACACAGCACCCTCACACACACATACTGCACCCCCACACGCACTCTATACTCCTCACAAATGCACACTACACCCCTCACACATACACACTACACCCCTCACACATACACACTTCAACCTTCACACACACACTGCACCCTTCACACACACACTGCACACCTCACACATACACACAGCAGCCAAACAAATACTAAATTTCTTACCCAACTCTGGATCATCTGCAGATATACACACACTAGATCTCATTATATACACTCTGAATCCTCTACATACACACACACACACTCTCACTAGACCAATATGTAAACCCCTGAGACAAGTTTCAAGCAAACACAACGCAAGCATGTTATTAAATTTGCTTGTTCTGTGTGTGGGGATATTTATGGGATAATAATAGTAAACAGTTGAGAATTGCCCACTAATTCAATTCTCAGATCCCAAAGAACGTTTATCGTGTTAAGTGAGAAGTATTTCATATAATAATATCACAATGTATAAAAATAGATTTTTATTTATAATGACAAATTAATTAATAATAATATTATGCATGATAATAATCAATGAATATCCAGTATAAAATGACATGCAATACAAAGGAATGGCTAAACACATTTCAATGGCTAAAACAGCATTTTCTGTCAAGTCTTACACGATTTATGAGGTATCCTTACAGACTGAAAGGAAAACTTTTCACAGCGAAAAAGTTTCACTCAGAGAACAGAATTCTTCAGAGTGCAGCGTAAGGTCGTAAAGTTTAGCTGACAGTTAGAATAACCCTTTCAATGCTGGCTAAATCTCCTAGGTAGTTAAGATCTATTCTTATGTAATTTTAAATAAAATAACATTTAAACCAGTTCATTAGTCATTTCCTGGAACCATCCAATAAGAGAATCTACCATATTATATAAGCAGATTTTAATTTGTCTAAAAGATATCTTATCTTAATTTAGAGCAAATCAATACACCTGGATAAAAACAGCGGTATGCTAACACGTGATAATATCACATCAATATATAATTATTCTTAATTCCACCTGCAGAATGGAATGTTTATAACTATATATTCTTTAGTTAACTAAGATTTCTTAATATGGAAATCTGACCATGTTTTATCCAGTCATATATAATGCTATTAATACATTTTAATTAATTTAATTAATTAAATGAAACCAGTATAATTACCAGTTGAGTAGATATTTCATCCGATTGGTAGTCTCAGGAACTTATTTGGATGTCTCTCTGCATGGAGGTGTTGGTTAGAAAGTCAGTAAATTCTAAGTGTTAGAGTTTTAGGAGTAGAGTGTTAGTCTCAGATGTTGTCCGAGTTGGAATCCCCAAACTTCCAATTCCTCTCTCCTCTCCTTTGCATCTCCTGCATACCTATCTTCCCTTTGTCTTAACTTTTAAAGGGCCAGACTCTCTGTACGTCATCAGTTGATAACCCAATAGAAGCACTAGAGGTGTGGTTATCTTCCAGATCACAATTTAGTTATTTAGTCTATAGAGGGCAGTCTTGTCCCACTAAACATACCTATCCAGGAAAGAGTTAACTTTTCCTGGTGGCTATTTTGACGTCATTTTGGCCTATCTAGATAATGGCCATAACTTACGTATCCTTCACAGATCAAAGGGTTTATTTAAGTTTTGTCCAGACTATGTGTCTGGCAATCTGAGTTTTGACCCGTAACTTACAATGGGACCTTATATGTATAGACAGTTAAATTTTATTATTTAATCTTCTCTGTCACAATTGTCTGGGTTTAGATTTGATTATATTCCATTAGCATTTTAGACAGTCTATCCAACCCCCGTTTCTGCTTATCACTTGTTTATACTATGCATTCCTTTAGCTCTGGCAAAGTGGCTAGTCTTACAGAAAGAAATCTTGTGTCTTTTTGTTAACTTGGAAATAACAAAATGGAGTCTGCTCTGTTCAGAGTGACTCAGAATATACACTTTTAATTTCTACCATAGCACAAAATGTCTGCCGATATAAATACCCTGACATAACCCCCCTTTAGTGCATTTCGTAGCCAAAATTAATTTAGCTTATGAATAAGCACTATAGAAGTTTCCAGACATATTGTGCAATCACATCATTTCTAACATAGGCTCGTGCGTGGAATGAACATTTTTGTATATATTTGTACCTGTAAGAGTTTTGAACTTTACACTTAGTACAATCAACCATAATATCATTATTACATAGTACATTGTTTTCATTTGAAAAATGTCTTTGAGAGTTACATATGGTATGGCCAATAAAAAGCAAATCTCCATACGTTCCGGATCAATTAAGAGAGGTATAGCGCTCCCCATCTCAAAGGCCAGATTTAATTGCATAGGCTCAATTGTCTCTCCATCCACATTGGCAAGCATCGCATGAACAATATCCTTGGATACAAAATACAGAGGTATGCGTCCCCCTGCCAATTCGATCATTCCAGTTTGCACTTCGTCAAGAAAAGCAAGTGTGTGGAACAATATTGGGTCATGCAGAAATAGAAGTTCACGCTTAAATAAGTCATGACTTTGGTGCAACTCAGTGGATTTGGCAATTAATTCCGAATGCAAATTTGTTGTAACAACTGTGTCTTCCACAATAGTTAACACGTCTTGGAGAAGTGTTCTTTGCTGGTTTATCACCTGATGAATATCGTTAATGTGTTGCTTTAGTGCATAGATTTCCATATCCAGCTTTTGGACAGTAATAGAGTTGGCTGCAGACATTCCAGTTGCGACAACTGCACTGACAGTGGCACAAACTAATGCAACAATTATAGCGGTGAGGAACCTTTTGGGTCGGTTGCTCATCGGAATAGAACTGGATACAAATGGTTTCCGGGCTTGCTCCAAGATGTTTCGCACACGGTCCTGTGCTCTTTGGAGGTGCATCTGGTACCAAGTCTGTAACTCAGGAAGCTGCATCGATGAAATGTTGTATGCCTTCTCGATGGAAATCTTGGGGTCCACTGACGAACACACGTCGGGTCAGGATCCTCTTCTCCGTTAAGATGAACCCTGGTGTCTCTTGAATCAGGATGCCGGAGGATGGTCCCATCTCTGCGATCGGGTCGGTCCGTAGCTCTTGGCACAGGAGCAGTACGATCCAGAAACACGCCACATCCTTCTTGGCCATCTTTCGACAGTCACGGATCAGGAACTCGTTTCAGACTTATCTACTAATGATTCAAGGTTTGTTAAGCATACAAACTTATAACAGTGTGACACCACTTGGCCTAGGACAACACATTATTACGATTCATCAACATATGTATTCTGTCTAATTCTATTTTTATAACTTCATCTCTCACTACATTTATTACTGACTCTTCAGTAATTTGCCTATAGCAGTTAAACAAGCTAGTAACCTGCTTAGAAATGTAGTTATTGGATGGCAAGGAAATGGTTAATGACATGAACGTACATGAGATCATGGCACATCACAACATTTCACATCATACGATACCAAGTGAATCAAGCATTCATCCAGGTTAGTCGTTCACCCTTCTGCATCCGAATCCACACCTATAATCCTTAATCCTTATAATCCGCAACTGGTTAATGTGAACCCACTTTTCAATAAAATCACCATCCTTAGGAATTTTTATCTTGTACGCTACTGGGGAAATTTTGTCAATGATGACATATGGCCCTTTCCAAGAAGGTAAAAATTTATTTTCCTTGACTTGATTTCGCGCAAAGTTATACAGATAGACTTGATCTGTTATCTCATATTCCTTTTTCGTGGTTTTTAGATCGTAATAGGTCTTAACCCCTGTCGCTGCTTTTTCTAGATTCTTTTGGGCAAAAGCAAATGCATGCTGTAAATGCTTGCGCAAATCTTCGATATACTGATGCGTAGTGGCAGCATTGATCAAGTTATGATCTGAAGTACGATATACTAAATGCTGTGGTAAAACCATCTTTCTTCCTGTCATCAATTCAAAAGGTAACAATTTGGTAGCAGTGCTAGGTGTAGCTCTAATCGCCATTAAAACTAGGGGCAATTTAATGTCCCAGTCTTTAACAGACTCCTTAACAAACTTCTTCAGAATATTAACGATAGACTGGTTATATCGCTCTACCCCCCCGCTAGACGCAGCGCGGTATGCAATATGTAGCTTTCGTTTAACACCTAGAATGTTCCACATCTTAGCCATTACTTCGCTGGTAAAGTGACTACCTCTGTCTGACTCAATTCTTTGAGGCAGACCGAACCTGGAAAAGACATGGTTAATCAACAAAGTGGCGCACACGGTACTCGTGTTCTCTTTACAAGGCAAACATTCTATCCACTTTGTGTACATACATGTAACGGTTAACATGTATTTGTTACCTCTCGAAGATTTTGTTACAGGACCTATAAAGTCAATTTGAATATCAGACCAGGGTAATGACACCCCCCTCTTCTGAAGTGGTGCACGATGGGTTGGACCATGGGGTTGATATTGCGGACAAATCAAGCATCCCTGACAGTATGTCTTAACATCCCTTAACATGTGTGGCCAATATGCATAATCACGCAATATCTCATATGTGATCTTATCACCACGATGCCCAGATGTAGGTGCATCATGTGCGTGTTGGAGCATTAACCCTCTGTATACAGTTGGGACTACCCATTGTTGTATACCATGTTTAGAAGTCCTGACCAGTAACCCATCCATGATACTAAATTGGACTTTATATCTCATCAAGATTCGTAAATCTTCATTATCTTTGCAATCCTCATCTGTGATGGGATTGGCAGTAGGGTCTTCTATATGTCTATAGAATATGCCTATGACGGGATCATTCGTTTGACTAGTAATCAGGTCCTCACTAGGAGCTTCTTGACTCCATTGCACGACGTTTAAGTCGGCATTATCTCTAGCCTGTCGTCTAGTTATGGCTTCAACATGAATTGAACCCATAAGATCATCAATGTTTAGGGTTTCACCATTGATGGCAGCTTGTTTTGCCAGTGAATCAGCTAAGTCATTACCATCCTTGTCAATACCTTCTATTTTAGAATGGCCTTTGGTTTTATTCCAATATATGGTTAAACCATTTTCCTTAACCAACTCATGGATTTTACAAAACAATTTCCCATGTTTAACAGGTTTGTTATTGCTTTTCAGCATTTGGTTACGTTTCCAGCTAGGCAGATATTCGACGAAACTGTTGCGAACATAGTTGGAATCAGTTATGATAACAAATTCTTTGATACCATATTCTATTGCCATTTGAATGGTCTTATATACTGCACAGAGTTCGGCTATCTGACTGCTTTTGGGACCAATATTGTATCCTATAGATACATTAGGATAATCACCTATCCAGGCGATTCCGATACCTGCAACTAACTTCCGTTCAGCACCAACGACGTGGTGATATGAACAACCATCAATGTATACCCACGGTAGTGGTCGACAGTATTCCTCGTCATAAACTTTATAAGGGGATAGCAATTGCTCTTCTAGGAAGTCATCTCCGGTGTCATTATCATCCAGAGATGGAGCAGTACAGTCATGTAATTCTGCTAAACCTTGGGCAACTGGGCTTCTCTTATTATGTTTATAACGGACTTCTAACGGCCATCCCTGTAAGGATAGAGTCCATGCAGTAATCCGACTGTTAGAGAGATTACCGTCTCTAATTCTTTCACTCTGCAGATACTGTAGAGGTTGGTGAGCTGTTTCTACAATTATTTTCTCACCTTGGATATAGCTACGAAAATTTTGTAGTGCCCAGACAGTCGACAATAACGCCTTCTCACACGTGTTGAATTTAACTTCAACAGGTGACAAAGTCTTGCTAGCATATGCAATAACTTTGTTTAAACTGTCCTGCTTCTGATACAGAACAGCACTTATGCTTAAATCGGTATATCCTGTCTCCAGATAGAAGGGTTTACCCCCCTCTGGGTATGCTAAACAGGGTGCCTGAGTGAGCTTCCTCCTCAGTTCACTTACCGCTTGGTCCTGAGGCTCCCCCCAGTTCCAGGTAGTTTCCTTTTTAAGCAGGTGTAAGAGTGGTTTCGTTATTTCTGCATAGTTATCTATAAACTTACGGGAGTAGTTAGTCATACCAAGGAACGATCTTAATTCCCTGATGTTTGAAGGTGTTTTAGCCTTTAGTACGGCTTCAACCTTCTTCCTCTGGGGATTTAATCCTTCAGAAGTTACCTCATGTCCGAGGAAATTGACATGGGTGCGACACCATTGTGCCTTTTGTAAAGACAGTTTAATCCCTGCCTCTCTTAACTGAGTGAGAACATGTCTAATCTCTAAAATATGCTTATCAAAGGAGGTGCTTTTCAGCAAGACATCGTCGACATATGATAACGTTCCTCTCTCGAGTGCGTCAGGCATAGCTTTATGCATGAACACAGCGAATTCATGACCAGAGTTTATATAACCGAAAGGCATACGGGTCCAGGTATACTGCTGTTTTCCAAATGTGAAGGCCAATTTGTATTGGTCTTCATTATGGACTGGTACAGTCCAATATCCCTGCGCACAGTCAATGGCAGTGAATATTTTGGATCCCTGCATTTGTACCAAACATTGGTCTATGTATGGCGTTGGCCAACCAGACATATAGACGCGTTTATTTAGCTGTCGTAAGTCAGCGCATAAACGCCATTGTCCATTAGGTTTCAGAATCCCCAAGATCGGATTATTATACGAACTGTGCACTGGACGTATAATGCCCCTTTCTTTTAAATTCTGAATGATGTCTTGTAGACCATCATATGACGCTAATGGGAGTCTATATTGTTTGATAAATACAGGTGGTAAATTTGGATCAGTTTGTATTCTGGCTACGTGGAGGTTAGTTAACCCACAGTCGTAGGAATCTTTTGCAAAAATATCTTGGAATTCCATTAGGATTTCCTTTAGCTGTTGCCGCTCAGTATCGTTGGAGCAACCGTCAGCTAAAAATATTTGCTCTTCTAGCCTTTCCTGAAATCCTGGAAAGATTTCAGGCTGGCCTATCTCATAAGCTTCTTCAAGCCTAGAAGTTAGGTCAGTTCGGTGTTGACTTACCTTTTCTCTTTGGTCGAGATACTCTTGTGATTCCTGCTCATTGAGCGTATGATCGAAGGTGATAGATGCTTCTTCGATTTTACACGAGCCTTCTTCATTGTTGAAGGGATATACAGATAGGATAGTGAATAATCCTTCTGGGGAGGAATGGAATATTTGATCGACAATTTCGTCCTCAGTTAAGTATTCTTCAGGGATGAGGCCTATAATTTGGTTTTGGAAACCAAATGTATAGTACTCAGCATCCAATGCTAGACCTAATGATGTTCCTTTTGGTAAAGTAACACTATTCGGTGTAACATTGTTGACCGTGATATAGGTGGGATTCTTACCAATACTTACCATTGGTGTATGTGTTACCACCATCCCTAATTGTTGTATCTTGTTGGATAAACAGATTAGGGCATCAGAGTTTTCTAATCTCTGACCCTCCTTGACCTGTAGGGGTAAAAGAAAATTACTTGTCCCCTGTGGGATGGTTATGTCATCAGGAACTTGGATACTTACCGCATATGGGAGTATTTGTCCTGATTTCAGGGTGTTTTCCTCGTGTAGGTATCCACAAGGATTACCTTTTAACCTTGTCCACAAGTTGGAATTAATCAGGTCAAGGTGTATGGCAAAACGATGTATGACATCATTGCCAACGTAAACCTGATAGCGAGGTTCGTCTATCACTAGGAATAAATGTTTAACTGTCTTATTTCCGATGGAAATAGATAGTAAGCATTTTGCTATCACATTGTGACTCTCTGATTCGCCATCCAGATTCTGGATCCACCTGTCATGTGGGGAAGCGTACCTGATCATTTTAGGATTAGGGATCTGCCTTAACAGACTTCTGCTAATATAGCTGTTCTCTCTCTGTAAGTCCAGCTTTGCATTCCTACTTCTTCCTAAGTCATTTATTTGCATAGGAAAGAATAAGTTGTTATTAACCCTTTCAATTCTGGCAAGGAATTGAGCATGACCTGCCAGATCTACAGATTCAACATAGCCCCTGTGGAGAGAAATGGTTAAAACATCACCTTCCAGAGAGACATTCTGGATCCTCTCTGGAGCAATTCTTACGGAATGCTCATCTACAGGTGCAATTGCATCATTCACCTGCAGGATAGTCACGTCAGGTGACTGACTATTTCTAAAATGTACCTCAATCGAGTCAGGTCTTTCTTCTATCACATGGCAGTTACGATCAGATTGAACATGTGATTTCTCATAGGTTATAGGAACCTTAGCTTGTGACCATGCAATTCCATTTACACAGTCAATAATTGTGTTAAGTCTTCTGAGTATGTCTATACCCAGAATCAGTCGGTCATAGGGGAGATCTACCACTATCACCGGATGTCTAAAGGTTTTGTTACCTATTTTAAACTTTAACCAGGTATTGCTAATAACATGAAGGGCATTTCCTCCTACACTCAACAGAGCATTGGGGAAATCTCTTAGCTTCGGCTTATCCGTTGCTAAGTCCATTACCTGCTGGAAGTAGGTATTGGATAAGATAGTGGCTTGTGAACCAGTATCTATTAACCCTTTTAAAAGGCTGGGGTAACGAATCCTGTATTTCTACAGACATGTAGTACCTTCCTTCATGTTCTTCTAATTCACATAAGAATTTAGAATGTGTCAACATATTACTTGTTTTCCATACATTACCTGTCACAGCAGTAGTTTCTACCTGTACTGAGGAATGCTCAGTCTTACCCACAGGCCCATCCTTTTTAGGAACATCTTGAACTGTCAAGCGGGAACTAGTGGTTGGCATCTTATCAGTTAACCCTTTCAGGTCTGGATCCTGGAAACTAGTGGCTGCTGGGGCTACTTTAGCCTTTGGCTGAAATGAAAAAACAGAGGAACACGTTGCGCCTCCTTCACCCGAAAGTGAAGTGACGGTATAGGCAATAGGTTTTCTAACACAACTATTATTTGTTTGACTATTATTACCTGAAAAGGAAACAGGGTTAGGTATTACATCTACTGACAACCTAGCCTGTTTAGTCACAGTGGCTATTATTGCTGCGGCACCTGTTGTTGTTGCTGCGGTTGCACAGGTAGTCATGCAATTGGAGCTATCCCTAAAAAAGGATTTCTGGCAAAGACTTTGTTAATCTTTGTCATTTCCTCCATTAATTTGCCCATCTGGTCTGTCAATTGACCAACCTGACGACGCAAATTATTTCCCCCATTGCCGTTTTGTCTTTGCCCATTAGAATTTGGTTGGGATGGCTGAGACTGTTGGGAGTTATTGGAAGCAGATTGGTTATTTCTGTTTCCATATCTCCTATTTCCCTGAGGATTCTTTCTCCATTGGGAATTGCCTTGGTTCTTATTAACCCAGGGGCGTTTATTCCCATTGGTATTGGACTTTTCAGAGTTATTAGAGGAATTTGCAGAATTGCTTCCGGCATTTTCCTGTTTCTGAGGTTTTGGAGATTTCAAAACCTCGGAATAGGTCCTCTTTTTCTGTTGGGTTTCTAAACCTAACTGAATTTTAGTCTCTGACACCATTTTATCACCAGGTTTCTTAACCTTTGGTTGATTTTCGTCATGTGCATGGTGTATAGTATACAATTTCATGCACTGACTGACTAGCCATTCTAATGGTAATTTACAATCGTAATCTCTTGCGAGATTCATTTGTATGTTTACCGGCATGGCATGAAAATACAGATCTTTGAAGTCTGTGCTTTCATACCTGGGTTTCCTTTGGGCCACGGAGTATGCATTTTTAAGAATTATTAAAAATTCTCTGGGGCTTTGATCTGGACGGCACTTTAAATTATAAAGCGCTTTCTTAGCAGAAGCAATGGTTTTATACTTACCATATTCCATGATTATTTCATATTTCATCTTGGACCAGGACATTAACTGTATAGCTTGAAGACTTTCTAGATAAACACGACATATTGAATCAAAGGTCCATGTAATGAACCATTTCTTATGAATGTCATCATACATGCTCAATGAATTCATTGCTCTATCATAATTTTCCAGATGTTCAGATATGTTTCCTGAACCTCTAGAAAATTGTGGGACAGTCTCTCTAAGGAATTTGATGACCTTTGGCGTTTCATAAACAGGCATCGTTGATTTACGACCTCTGTTTCTGTGTTTGGGTAAACGTCTATGCGATCTGTCTGCTGAAGAGGAATTAGACCCGTACAACAGTGCAGATGGCATATCAGTTACATGGCCTTCAGAGTGGACAGTGCAATCACTTTCATTCCCATCACTCTGAGCTTCTTGTTCACTGTCACAATTCTGATCAGCATCAGAATCCTGCCAGTGTACAGAACCATGTCTGTTTTCATTCCTATCACCTTGAATCTGATTCCTTCTGTCAAGCTTGGCCAGGACAGTCTTTTAAACTGTTCTGCCCAAGATTGCCAAGAATCTACAGGTGTTTTCTCAGAATTACTCACATCTTTACTTACAGACTGTTTTATGAAAACCTGGTTTGGTGTGGGAAAATCATAATAAGGAGGGGATTTACAGATAGTCTTTTCTTGCATTTTTGTGCAACTTTTTGGCACAAAATGATGACTACCAACCTCACTGTCTGATTTCTGACTCTCCTTTTCATACTCATCCAATTGCATTTTAAGCTGATTTATTTCCTGTGCATATTTATCCGTCAAAGCTTTCATTTCTTTTTCATGATCAGCCTGACGAGTTTTATGCTCAGCAAGTAAATCTTGGTATTTTCCATTTTGAATGCCCAGATCGTCACTGTACGTGTCCAATTTGGCATTCAGTGACTTGTTTTCATCACACACCTTAAGAAGTGCTGTCATAAAGAAAGGCCAAGAGTGTATTATGTACGCCATTTTCCTTTCTATGTTCTTTTGTTCAGCAATTTCTTTAAGATATATGATGATGTGTTTATCAGTTAGAATGGTGTGTTTAGCTTCCCATTCTATGCTTTTCAACCAAACCTCATAGGTTGCATCATTTTTCATATGTTTATGAATATGAACTAGAGCATGTTTTCTTAGGTCTTCAATTATTTCAGTATTATCTGTTACAGATGTATTACTGGATTCAGCCATATTTCTATACAGTGATTTAATCTCAATACAAAACTCTTTTCTATATCAAGATTAAATTGCATGAATTACACCAATATTATTATATATGAAATATAAACTCAACTTAAACGATCTCAGCAGCGTGCCTCCAATATGTGGGGATATTTATGGGATAATAATAGTAAACAGTTGAGAATTGCCCACTAATTCAATTCTCAGATCCCAAAGAACGTTTATCGTGTTAAGTGAGAAGTATTTCATATAATAATATCACAATGTATAAAAATAGATTTTTATTTATAATGACAAATTAATTAATAATAATATTATGCATGATAATAATCAATGAATATCCAGTATAAAATGACATGCAATACAAAGGAATGGCTAAACACATTTCAATGGCTAAAACAGCATTTTCTGTCAAGTCTTACACGATTTATAAGGTATCCTTACAGACTGAAAGGAAAACTTTTCACAGCGAAAAAGTTTCACTCAGAGAACAGAATTCTTTAGAGTGCAGCGTAAGGTCGTAAAGTTTAGCTGACAGTTAGAATAACCCTTTCAATGCTGGCTAAATCTCCTAGGTAGTAAAGATCTATTCTTATGTCATTTTAAATAAAATAACATTTAAACCAGTTCATTAGTCATTTCCTGGAACCATCCAATAAGAGAATCTACCATATTATATAAGCAGATTTTTAATTTGTCTAAAAGATATCTATCTTAATTTAGAGCAAATCAATACACCTGGATAAAAACAACGGTATGCTAACACGTGATAATATCACATCAATATATAATTATTCTTAATTCCACCTGCAGAATGGAATATTTATAACTATATATTCTTAGTTAACTAAGATTTTTTAATATGGAAATCTGACCGTGCTTTATCCAGTCATATATAATGCTATTAATACATTTTAATTAATTTAATTTAATTAAATGAAACCAGTATAATTACTAGTTGAGTAGATATTTCATCCGATTGGTAGTCTCTCTGCATGGAGGTGTTGGTTAGAAAGTCAGTAAATTCTAAGTGTTAGAGTTTTAGGAGTAGAGTGTTAGTCTCAGATGTTGTCCGAGTTGGAATCCCCAAACTTCCAATTCCTCTCTCCTCTCCTTTGCATCTCCTGCCTCCCTTGTATCTCTTGCCTCCCTTGTATCTCTTGCATCTTGCCTATCTCAATCTTCCCTTTGTCCTAACTTTTAAAGGGCCAGACTCTCTGTACGTCACCAGTTGATAACCCAATAGAAGCACTAGAGGTGTGGTTATCTTCCAGATCGCAATTTAGGTATTTAGTCTATAGAGGGCAGTCTTGTCCCACTAAACATACTTATCCAGGAAAGAGTTAACTTTTCCTGGTGGCTATTTTGACGTCATTTTGGCCTATCTAGATAATGGCCATAACTTACGTATCCTTCACAGATCAAAGGGTTTATTTAAGTTTTGTCCAGACTATGTGTCTGGCAATCTGAGTTTTGACCCGTAACTTACAATGGGACCTTATATGTATAGACAGTTAAATTTTATTATTTAATCTTCTCTGTCACAATTGTCTGGGTTTAGATTTGATTATATTCCATTAGCATTTTAGACAGTCTATCCAACCCCCGTTTCTGCTTATCACTTGTTTATACTATGCATACCTTTAGCTCTGGCAAAGTGGCTAGTCTTACAGAAAGAAATCTTGTGTCTTTTTGTTAACTTGGAAATAACAAAATGGAGTCTGCTCTGTTCAGAGTGACTCAGAATATACACTTTTAATTTCTACCATAGCACAAAATGTCTGCCGATATAAATACCCTGACATGTGCAGAACAAATACAGGGCCCTTTTCTCTTCAGCAGAGCTCTGCGCATGGTCTGCCCTGAAGGAGCATTGAACCAACATGCTCACTGTGAGATGGGGAATGCTTGTCATTGGGGATAACAAAACACACCATATCTGGCACCGCCCCTTTTCCAGTGGTCAGCTGTGGATAAAAAATGCCAGGCTTAATTTCTTTCCCAGTCCGGCCCTGGCTTACAGCCACAAATCTTGGAAGCTATTCTACCATGCTGCTCTCTCTGCCTGGTCTTCTTGTTGAGTCTAGGCTGGGAGCAGAACCAGTGCAGTTTAGATAAGGACGCGGGTAGTATGACACTTTGTCAAGTTCCTGGGTCTCTGACACTCTGCAGCTTCCACTCCTGGCTGAGACTCAATAAAGAGATTAGACAGAGAGTATCATGGCAGCAGTAGCTCCCACGATTGGGCACTAGAACTGCAGGACCAGCGCCTGCTACCTCTTTACCTTAAGCTATATTCAGGCCCGGACTGGCCATCGGGCATACCGGGCAAATGCCCGGTGGGCCGCGATGGCCGTGGGGCCGAGGCTGGCAGGGGATCTCCCCGGCCGGCCCCTGCAGGGCCAGCGCTACCCGAGCGCCGGCCCTGCTATGTGTCTCTGTGGGCCGGTGGGGAGATCAAGGATCTCCCTCACCGGCCCAGAGGCATGGAAATGCGGCCGCCGGCTGGGTGAGGGAGGGAGGGAGGACCCGGCGGAGCTCTAACAAGCAGCTCCGCCGGGTCCTCTCGCGGGATTCTGAGCGTTGCTGCGGTAACGGCAACGCTCAGATCTCGCGAGAGTGAACTCTAACCCGCAGGTTAGAGTTCACTCTCACCACTGGACCACCAGGGAAGGCAGCATGGTCCCCCTCCTCCATGGATACCCGGCTCCCCACACCCACGCAGAACGGATCTCCCCCCCTCCCAGGTTAAAGGTAAGAAGGGGGGGGGGGGAACAAAACTTTTTTTTTTATTATAATAAAAAAATATATATTTAAATAAAAAATACATTCACTCACACACACAGCACCCAGACACACACAGCACCCAGACACACACAGTGACAGAGCACCCAGACACACACAGCACCCAGACACACACAGTGACAGAACACCCAGACATACACAGCGCACCCAGACACACACACACAGCACCCAGACACACACACACAGCACCCCCAGACACACACAGCACCCCCCAGACACACACAGCACACCCAGACACAGCACCCAAACCGCACCCCCCAGACACACAGCACCCCCAGACACACACAGCACACCCAGACACAGCACCCAAACTCACACACTGAACACACAGCACCCCCAGACACACACACAGCGCGCAGACACAGCACCCAAACTCACACTGCACTAGACACACTACCCCCCAGGCACACAGCACCCCAGATACACACAGCACCCCCAGACACAGCACCCCAAACTCACACAGCACCCCAGACACACACAGCACCCCCAAACACACACAGCGCACCCCGACACACACACAGCACCCCCAGACACACACAGCACCCCCAGACACAGCACCCAAACTCACACTGCACCCCCAGACACACACTGCACCCCCAGACACACACAGCACCCCAGACAGACACAGCACACCCAGACAGACAGCACCCAAACTCACACTGCACCCCCAGACACACACAGCACCCCCAGACAGACACAGCACACCCAGACAGACACAGCACACCCAGACAGACAGCACCCAGACACACACTGCGCACAGAGACACACAGCACCCTCACTCACATATACAGCACACACACATATATATATATATATATATATATATAAAATAACCCTCAGTGAGTTAACAGACAAAGAAAATTAGAAACCTAGAATGTGACAGCAGATAAAAACACCCTCACACACAGCACCCCTCTTACATACACACACTGCGCCCCTCACACATACAATAAGTCCAAATATATATATATATATATATATATATATACATACACAAACACTACAGCACCCCTCACACTGCACCACTAAACACATTACGCTCCAGATACACACTAGATTCCTTACCCTATATGCACTCTTAATCCTCTACACACACACACACACACACACACACACACTGGGTCCTTTACACAATAGATCTCCTACACACACACACTACATTCCTTGTCAGCAAACACATACAACATTCTCTAAACACACCCTCTCTGCAACCCCTACACACACTAAGTCACCTATACACACACACTTCAGCCCGTATGCACACACTCGCTGCATCCCCTATAAAACTATGCCCCCCCTATACACACACTCTCTACAGCCCCTAGCCACACATATTACACCACAAACACAAATTAAATTGACCTATTTATACAATACCACACCACACCGCATGTATGGATGCCTGGACGTACCCATCCAGGGTCCATACCTCTGTGATGGTTGTGTGCGAGTGGCTTCTCTGGAAGCTCAGATTGGAGATCTTGAGAAGCAAATCGCAACATTGAGGGAGATTGATAATCTTGAGAGGAGTCTACTGCTCACTGAGCACAGGTAGTGGAGAGGGAGGAGATAAGACAGATGGGGAACAGGCATGTAGCTGGGTGACAGTGGGGCGAGGAAGCAGGGGGGGAGGGAAGAGGAAAGGGCTAGCTAGTCCTGATTTGGTGCAACCTAGCAGATTTGCCCGTTTGAGGGAAGATGTTGGGAGCATCAGCTCAGGAGTAGCTGTATTAGAGGAAGCTGTTACTTCTAACAGCCGAGCTAACAGCCCCCCTAGTACGGGTGGGGATCAAAATGTAAGGAAGGCAAGACAGGTTGTGGTGGTAGGGGACTCTATCATTAGGAGAGCAGATAGGGCAATCTGCCGCTCTGATCGGCTCAACCGGACAGTTTGCTGTCTCCCGGGTGCTCGGGTCCGGCATGTTGCTGACAGAGTGGATGGATTATTGGGAGGGGCTGGGGATGACCCAGCGGTCATGGTCCATGTTGGTACCAATGACAAAGTAAGAGGAAGATGGAAGGTCCTAAAGAATGATTTCAGGGAATTAGGTAGCAAACTTAAGAAAAGGACCTCCAAGGTGGTATTCTCTGAGATATTACCTGTGCCACGTGCTACAGTGGAAAGGCAGCGGGAGATTAGAGAGGTCAATGCGTGGCTTAAGTCTTGGTGCAGGAAGGAGGGTTTTGGGTTTTTAGAGCACTGGGCCGACTTTGCGATTGGGTACAACCTTTATAGTGGTGATGGATTGCACCTAAACGGGAGAGGGTCTGCAGTGCTGGGGGATAGGATGGCTAGAAGGTTGGAGGAGATTTTAAACTAGTAGTAGGGGGGGAGGGTCATAGCAATCTACAAAATGGAGATAGGACAGAAAGGAGATGGGCTTTAGCACAGTATAAGGGGGGTGGAAACGGGGGGAGGGGCAAGCTCAGAACAGAGAAGCTGTGTAATGTTGAAAATTCACAAAATATACAAGTGGCGCATAATATTAAATGTATGCTTACTAATGCAAGGAGCCTAAATAACAAAATGGGGGAACTAGAGGCATTAGCATACACTAAACAATATGATATAATAGGCATAACTGAAACATGGTGGGATGAGACACATGACTGGGCAGCTAACTTAAATGGGTACATGTTATTTAGGAAGGATAGGAAAAACAAGAAGGGTGGTGGGGTATGTTTGTATGTCAAACATGATTTAAAGCCAAATGTTAAGCAAATGGAATGCGAGGAGGATAATGTGGAAGCTTTATGGGTAAATATCTGCTTGGGGGAAAAGAAGGGAAACCAACTATTGGTTGGGATATGTTATAAACCACCTAATGTTAATATTGACGAGGAACAACAGCTGTTTGAGCAAATTGAGAAAGCTGCAAATCTGGGTAACACTTTAATTATTGGAGATTTTAATTACCCGGATATAAATTGGGACAGAGGGACTAGTGCCTCAGCAAAGGGAATTAGGTTTTTAAACTTGTTAAATGACACCTTCATGTCACAACTTGTACAAGCACCAACTAGAATGGATGCTTGTCTGGACCTGGTTTTAACAAACAACGTTGATCTTTTGACCAACATTCAAGTAGGTGAGCACTTGGGAAATAGTGATCACAATATAGTGTCCTTTGAAATAAACTCAAAAAAACAAAAGCACATGGGGAATACTAAAACATATAATTTTAAAAAGGCCAATTTCAATAAGTTAAGGGAAGCTTTACAATATATTGACTGGCATAAACTCTTTAGTGAAAAGAACACTGAGGATAAATGGATCATCTTCCAACAAATATTACAAAGGTACATTTCTCAGTATGTACCATTGGGAAATAAATATAAAAGAAACAAATTAAAACCAACATGGCTTAGTAGAGAAGTAAAACAAGAGATTACAACTAAGAGAAGGGCATTTAAAGCATTTAAATCGGACAAATCAGATGCATCTTATAAAAGATATAAGGATGCAAATAATGCGTGCAAAAAGGCAATTAGACTTGCTAAACTTCAAAATGAAATAATGATAGCTGAAGAGAGCAAAACCAACCCCAAAGCATTTTTTAAGTACATAAATTCTAAAAAAAACCAAAATGAAAGTGTAGGTACACTAAAAACTGAAACGGGGGTGTTATTAATGAAGACCAGGAAAAGGCAGGAATTTTAAATAACTATTTCTCCTCCGTATATATTAAGGAAGAACCCATGGCAATAGATGTGCAAATGATTGCTACTAAAAACTTGCAGAATAATTGTAATTGGTTAACTCAAGACAAGGTGCTGCAGCAACTAAAGAAAGTTAATATAAACAAAGCTCCAGGGCCTGACGGTATCCATCCACGTGTACTTAAGGAACTAAGTGCAGAAATAAGTGAACCTCTGTTTTTAATCTTTCAAGATTCTTTTCTTTCAGGAAGTGTTCCGGAGGATTGGAGGAAGGCAGATGTGGTTCCTATATTCAAAAAGGGTTCAAAATCCTTGCCTGGAAATTATAGACCTGTGAGCTTAACTTCTGTGGCTGGTAAAATATTTGAAAGTTTATTAAGGGATAATATTCAAGAATTCCTTGAGAAGAACATGGTTATCAGCAAAAATCAGCATGGTTTTATGAAGCACAGGTCATGTCAAACTAACTTGATTGCGTTCTACGAAGAAGTAAGTAGAAGTATAGATCAGGGTGTTGCCGTGGATGTGATCTTTTTGGATTTTGCCAAGGCATTTGATACAGTTCCACACAATAGATTAGTGTTCAAACTCAAGGAAATCGGTCTAGATGAAAATGCTTGTTCTTGGGTAGAACATTGGCTTAAAAACAGAGTACAAAGAGTTGTCATTAATGGTAAATTTTCAAGCTGGACAGAGGTGGCAAGTGGTGTCCCTCAGGGGTCTGTTCTGGGACCCCTTCTATTTAACATGTTTATAAATGATCTTGAAGACCGCATTGAAAGTCATGTTTCAGTGTTTGCAGATGACACCAAACTTTGTAAAACAATACAATGTGAGCAAGATATTACTTTGCTGCAGAGGGATTTAGATAGACTGGGGGACTGGGCACTCAAATGGCAGATGAAATTTAATGTTGAAAAATGCAAAGTTATGCACTTCGGCTAAAGAATACAACAAGCAACGATACCCTTAATGGAAGCTTTAATTAGGGATAACAACACATGAAAAGGACTTGGAATTGTTATAGACAACAAACTATGCAACAATGTGCAATGTCAATCAGCAGTGGCCAAGGCCAGTAAGGTATTGTCATGCATGAAAAAGGGCATTCATTCTCGGGACAAGAATATAATTTTGCCTCTTTATAAATCACTGGTAAGACCCCATATTGAATATGCTGTGCAATTTTGGCACCTGTTCTAAAGAAGGATATTATGGCACTAGAAAAAGTGCAGAGGCGGGCTACAAAATTAATAAAAGGAATGGAACATATCGGCTATGAAGAAAGGTTAACAAATTTAAACCTATTTAGTTTAGAAAACGCCGCCTGAGAGGGGATATGATAAGACATACAAATAGCATTCAAATAATACAAAACCATTGTGTGGAAATCTATTTCACAAGACTTTACATAGACGAGCCATGCTTAGACTGAAGAGAAGATGGCAAAGGAAAGGTTTACTGTGTGAACAATCAGGGATGTGAATTCTTATTCGATAGCGGTTTTATCAGAGTCCATACAGATGTTCAAACGGGCTACTAGATGCATTGCAAGAACAGAATATCTAAGGATAATCTTCAATGTAGTAATAACTGCTTGATCCAAGGATAAATTCACCGCCATTCTGGGGTCAAGAAGGAATTTTTTCCTTCAGCTTGTTGCAAAATTGTGCTTCAAACTGGGTTTTTTTGCCTTCTTTTGGATCAACAGCAAAAAACAAATGTGAGGAAGGCTGAACTTGATGGACGCAAGTCTCTTTTCAGCTATGTAACTATGTAACTATGTAACACTCTACACACACGCAATCCCACAAGCAGGCTCCAAACATATGCACCATGCACTTTCCTGGCCCTTTTGTCCTCAGGGCCTTTTTCTAATGCCAGAGCTGTTCAGCAGGGCTCTGGGCATTGAACCAACATGCTCACTTTGAGAGGGGGCGTGCTTGTCATTAGTGATGACAAAACACACCCTCTCTGGCCTCGCCCCCTTCTTGGGGGGCCGCTCTAATTGAAAAATGCCCGGGCCTAATTTTTTTCCCAGTCCGGCCCTGGCTATATTTACCATGCTTGTGAAGTTTCAGGCTGCTGGTCTTGCAACAGTTAACAGACCACCACCTGTCTCCCCCCTGCACAGAATGGTAGGTAGCGTGGAAACAATAATTTCTAATCCTGTGGGTATGTGTCTGAGTGTGTCTGTGTATGCCTGTGTGCTTACCCATGTGTGATTGTTTTGTGTATGTATGTTGTTATGTATGTATATGTGTATGTTTTTTTTTAGGTTATATAACCCTTCGTAATAGTCCGCCATCATATTGTTTATGTCCTGTGGGTTATAAATTTTGTTTCCCTGCTCGTTGAAGAGGAAGGGTATTTTGGCATTCAGTTGTTTCTGTCGGAGTGTTGATGCCAGTGCCTTCCCTGCTTTATTTCCTTGTGTATATGAGTTGAGTTTTAGTCTATGCATGATGTTCATTGTCTTTAGTATATGTGTGTCATTGATTTGTTTCTGTATGTGCTGTATGTGTTGTTGTCTGTCCGGTGTTGGCTGTGAGATTTGGGCTCTAGTTTCATCTCTAAGGGATCTAAGTAGGTGTACATACTCGTGATTTGACTTGCGCTTGAGATAAGATGCTCTACTTATGAGATGTCCGCGTATAACTGCCTTATGAGCTTGCCACACAGTGGCAGGTGAGATATCAGGAGTGTTGTTTTGTGCAAAGTATGATATTATTTCTGAGTTTAGCTTGTGGCTAAATTCCGGATTTTGTAAAAGAGTGTCATTTAAACGCCAGGGTGTTGTTCCTCGGAAAGCAAAGTTATCTTTGATTGTTAGCCCGACAGCAGCGTGGTCCGACCAGGTTATGTTGCCGATATCGCTATGGGTTGCGTGTGGTAGTAAGTCACCAGTGATTAGTATGTAGTCAATCCTAGAGTATGTATGGTGGACAGACGAGTAGAATGTGAATTCCCGGTCGGTTGGGTGTTGGGTCCTCCAGATGTCATAGAGTCCATACTCCGAGAGTAGTCGTGTTAGTGCTGTTGTCTGTTTACATATGTTTTTATATCTAGGTGATGTATGTGGTAAGGTGGTGTCTAATTTGGGCTGTAGTACATGGTTGACGTCTCCGCATATAATTTGGGGAATGTGGGTCATGGTCGGCAGTTTCGCTAGTATCTTGTGGAGAAAATTTTTCTGGTTATCGTTTGGCCCGTAAAAACTCGCTATGAGATATTGTATGTTGTTTATGTTGCAATGCAGTATGATATATCTGCCCTGTGCATCTTTTTTTAGTTGTAGGAGTTCAAATGTTAGAGATTTATGAATGAGTATGGAGACTCCCCTAGATTTGGAGGAGTATGTTGAATGATATTGTGTTGGGTAGTCCCTGTAGGCGAATGTAGGGACTCTGTTGTGTACAAAGTGCGTCTCTTGCACACAAAGTATATCCGTTTTGTACTTTTGTGCTTCTTCCAGCAGTAGTCTGCGTTTATGCGGTGTATTTAACCCGCGGGTGTTAATTGATTGTACCTTCATCTACTAAATACGGATGTGGGATGATTGCTAGGCATTGAAGCATGCGATTTATTGGTTTGTTATTTGTGGCAGGATGTAGTGTCATGAGAGTTTGCGCTAGTGAGGTAAAGATTGTGTGATATTGCGATGTTATAATATGGAGTCCCATTTTTCGTTGCATGTTATATCTTGAGCGTGCGCTATCTAGTGCTGCGTTGGCATAGATGTGTCTTATGTTTTGGGTTGGTCTAATAGGGGTACTGACAAGGGGTTTAAAACTTGGTGGGGAAGGGATAACTATGTACATTATGTCTCTTTGCGAGACAAAGTGTGGAATTGCCACACCATGGGGGTTGGAGTTGGTTTTTATCTCCATCAGCGTGGTCCATGGGCTGTGTTTAGAAGTCACTGCATGATGTGTTATGTGTGGTTTGGTCGTATAGCTGGGTAGTACAATTATGGAGTTGGGTCGCTACCCACATGTACCTTTCTCTGTGAGCCTCCGTAGGGGATCCCCGTTCGGGGCAGAGAGCGGTCGCTTCAGGTTTGTCGCCCACCGGCCCTATGAGGGCGCCTCTACTTTTTGGGCATGCTTATCATCAGTTTGGGAATCACGGAAGTCGTCGTCCCATTGTAGGCCGCTGTGTGTGTAGCTGAGTCATAGCTAGTCAATGTGTTACGGCGTCTCTATACTCGCCGTTCGGGGAGGGGTCAGTTAGAGGGGACGCTCCTCACTAGTGGTGTGTCCATGTTAGATTGTGTTAATGTTTATAGAGAGTGTATCTCTATCTTGAAACCTAAACATTCTCATATCAATGGTTCGTTACATTACATCTTCCCAGTTCCTCCCCCTCCCCTCCTGGTTAATTCACATTATTACTTTAAAAAATCAAAATATGAAAATGAAACCCAGTTTAAGAGAAAAGTAAGAAATAAATCCAAGTCTCTCAATCTGTATGCCTCTGTGGGTCCCCATGTGGCCCATCACAGTGCCCGGACCTCCATGTGGGGGTGCCTGGAGTAGTGGTATTTGCTTACCCAAGATGGTCCCCCATCAGAGGTGCGGCCTCGGACCCAGGTCCCCCACATCGGTTCCGCTGCTCTGCATTGCTTCGTCACAGGGGATGTTGGGAGCTCCGGATCCAAGGTTCCATCAGACCCGCACAGAAGCCGTTCCCAGCCAGAGGTGCAGCCCCAGACCCGGCCCTCCCTCCCCGGCAACCCTGCTCTGCACCGCTTCGTCGCAGGGGGGTGGCGGAAGTCCCGGATCCGGCGGCCTGCAACACTCAGCGGGCTCAACCAGTCCTGGGCTCGGCCAAAGCAGGTTCGTGGTTATGTTAAGGAGAGTAGTTCTTTATAGGTTACGTTCATTATGGGTGTGAGTTGCATAGAGTAGTATGTCCAATTTTGCCGGTAGACCAGGAATCGTCCTGGATTAATGTTTCTTTTGGTTCATTGTCCATTCGGTTTTGAGTTTTCCGCTTGTCTTTGGTGTGTTCTGGGGGTCAGGTGTTATTTGTATGTCCCAGCCTTGTAATTTCTGTTCGCCATCTTCTGGTGTTTGTATCACCGTCGTTTTCCCTTCTTTTGTTATGATGAGTTTAGTGGGGAAACCCCACTTATAGCGAATGCCCTGTGCTCTCAGCGCTCCTGTTATCTGGGAGAACTCCTTCCTTCTCCGGAGTGTGGTTGCAGATAGGTCCGCGTATATCCGGACCGCTGCATATTCCTCCGGCGGCCTGGCTCGTGTTTTGCAGCTTCTGAGTATATGCTCTTTGACATGGAAATAGTGAGCTCTCAGTAACACATCTCTTGGGACCGTAGGGGGGAGATGGCGCGGTTTAGGGATGCGGTGCATCCTATCTATCAACAGCATATCTGTCGGTATTTCGGGTGCATGGGCTTTCAAGCATCCTCTAATGTAGGAAGGCAGGTTATCGTTGGTGATTTCTTCAGGGATTCCCCTTAGTCGGAGGTTGTTCCGGCGGGAACGGTCCTCCATATACGTTAGTTTCTCTTCCATATTCTTTAGTTGTGTGGATAGTTGTTCCACATTGGTGGCTAGGTCATTATGCGCCGTAGCGAATTCGTCATATTTATCCTCCATGGTTGTTGTCCTCCTTCCCAGTTCCTGGATATCTTTTTTCAAAGAATCCGCGGTATGTTGCCATGTAGTTAACAGCTTGGTTGATAGTATCTCCAGAGCAGCTGAGAGATCTGCCTTCGTGATTTGTGTGTCGTTTGTGTGCGTGCTGGATCTTGAGCACTGTTTGCCGTCATCGGATTCAGGATCCTCGGTGTCAATTGAGGCCTGTTCCGCCGGAGCTGAGGACGTTTTCTGACTGAAAAAATTGAGTTTTTCGGGTTTCGCCGAACCCCTTTTGTTTTTATGGTGTGACATCTTTATTGAGGGTCTCTGGATGCAGTTTCTGCTATTAGGATTATCGCAGATTAGGTGCCCATATGGCAGAGCAGATTTCTATGCGGCCATCTTGCTCCGCGTAGGCCACGCCCCCTTCATCTGTGTATGTTTTAAAGGAAACCAGTCATAGGTCTTTTAGTTATTTTTCTTAACAGATGAGATAAAAAAAAATGAACACAACAATGAATGTGTGTAGCTTAGCCCATTTGTAGTGATTGATATAAAATAAGCAGGCATTATATACAGGGGTGCAAAAAAAAAAGAAAATATATAGGAATTAATAAAGGTGTTTTGAGTCCATAATCAGACAGAACCATCCGGGGATGAAATGAGTCTTGAAGAGTTTCACAGGTTTTACACATTAAATCATATTATTTAATACAAACCCAAATAACAATGCATAATATATAATGACTTATTTTGTCATCTCCTAAACACACTCAGTTATTTCAAACATAAAACATCAAATGTGTGTAATATGAAACTTCACTAATCACTTTTCCTTTTCTAAACAGGCTACCTCTTAAAGCAGAGCCCCAGACATTCCTCCAATTATCCACTAATCTGGATATTTCTCCAAAAAATGAGAAGGGGAACAGATGGGAGCCATGGGAGCAGAATGGTGGGTTTGTGGAAGAAATTCTAAAATGTTGCCAACAAGGCACAGAGAGACGTCGCCTTCCCCCTTCTGTTACATCTAAATTTGCTGTGCTTGATAAAAGGTAAAAACTATATGATCACATTAACAAATTGCGATAATAACCTCTAGGCTGGGTGCTGGAAGAATTAGCCTGACCTTTTTTTGTTTTTGTGTTTTTGTTCAAAAGCTTTAGACATTATGATACCTATGTCAGATATAGAAAAGAGGAGAAGAAACCCAATGTACCATACTATATTCGGATGACTCCAAAAAAATCCAGCTTGTAAATTCGATATGCTCGACCAGCTAGGTAAGTGTATCATGAGACACAGAATGACCAACCATAATCCTATAAGGTCATCGAAATAAAACTGCAGTGTCCTTCGTAATCCAATACCCTGGTTCTCTCACTGGCTGTCTGTGTACACAGGAAACCAATGAGAGAAGAGCCACAGATAGAGAAAGTTGTCAATGATCATTCTGAGCCAACAAAACAAATCACTGTGGAGTACGACAGCAAGTGACTTACCATGCATAACCTAATTTCTATAGATATGTATTTTAAAATAAACAGAAGCTTTAATGGTACAAATTAGACTATTTACTGAAATTACTGTAACCAGAATGAAATGTATGCAACATAAATGATCTGATAGTATCACTATAAGCTGTGCAATAATGACTGATAGATAACGAGTGATAGAGTAGCTGATGGACTGAAAGTGAGAGGAAAGCTGAAGAGGTATAAGATAAGTGACAAAGAGGGCTGGAAAGGGAGGAAAGGACATAATTGTAACAACTGTATTTTAACTTTTTCTATTTTAATTGCAGGGACCCATTCTTATTCTCTAAGGTGAAGCCTAAATTACTTCCAAAACAATACAAAACAACTAAAAAGGCTGAAATCAAAAATTATTGTGCAGAGTGTCATAAACAGGATAATATTCTACAGCTTGAACCTGTCACAAGTCTAGAGGATATTCCTTATAAGCCTTCTACGGACAGGTAAGTAGACAGTTGGTGCAGGTATATTAGATGGGGTTATTGGAAGATGGGGATCAGAGTTCGAAAGAGATTAGAATGAAGGATGGTTTGTTAATGGGCATAATTTCTGTAAATAACAGAACTTGCTGTAGATTTAATAATGTTATCTTTAAATGAATGATCGTAATCTAAGAGGTAAAATGCTTAAAACTGAATTTGAGTTACACTTTATAGCTATTTTTCTAAACAGATGAGATAAAAAAAATCCATGAATGTCTGCAGCCTAGCTCATTTGTAGTGATGGAATTTGAAATAAAATAAGCAGGCATGATATACAGGGGTGTAAAAAAACAAGTAAAATATATTGGCATTAAAGGGACACTATAGACACCAGGCCGACTACAGCTTAATGCAGTGGTTCTGGTGTCTATAGTCTGTCCCTGAATGTTTTTTAATGTAAAAAGATGTGTTTACATTGCTCCCTAGGGACACTTACAGTGGCAGTCACTCAGACAGCCACTATAGTTGCTTCCTGTGGCAGTGCTGCAGAGTGTGCAGCACTGACATTCAGCGTCTCCACGCTCTGCATGAAGACACTGAACATTCCTCTTCAAGATGCATCAATTTATGATTGGCCAAGGCAGCGTTGCCTCCGCCCCAAGCATGCCTTCTTGGCTGGGATCATTAAAACTGACTAACTCAGTCAATCCAATGCTTTCTAAAGGTAAAGCATTGGATTGGCTGAAATCATCAATTCTGTTTGTCAGCCAAGGAGGCAGTTTAGGGATGGAGCCAGACGTGAGGAGCCCCGTGTGGCGCTGGAAAAAGGTGAGTTTTAACCCTTTTACTTCCTTGACAGGGGGGCTGAGGCACTAAATAGTGATATTAGAACTATACTGTCAGGAATACATATTTGTGTTTCAGACACAATAATGCCCCTTTATTAAATGTGTTTTGAGACCCCGAATAGACAGCACCATCCTGGGATGAAATGCAGGATGTAATTAGTCCAGACGTGTCAAAGGTTTTACACATCAAATTTAATTATTTAATTATTACAATACAACCCAAAAAGCAATGCATAATATCTAATGGCTTCTTGTATCATCTCCTAAACACACTCTGTTATACCAGAAATATAACATCAAATTATTAATGTCCTTTTTGTTTTTTGTGTGTTTTTCTTTAGATATTATTATAACTATGTCAGATATGGAAAAGAGAAGATTTCCGATGTACCATACTATATTCGGGTGACTCCAAGAGAAACTAACCAACTAATGACATATGCTCGGCCACCTAGGTAAGTGTATTCTGAGACACAGAACCATAATCCTATGATTTTATCCAAATAAACCTCCAGTGTCCTCAGTAAGCCAATACCTTGTCTGTGTACACAGGAAATCAATGAGAGAAGAACCACAGATGGAGAAAGATGTCAATGCTCTTTCTGAGCCAACATCACAAATCTCAAATTGGAATATTTAATCCTTACAATATGACCCAAATAATAACCTATAATATATAATGGCTTCTTCTATCATTTCCTAAACACACTCAGTTATATCAGAAATATAACATCAAATGTGTGAAATATGAAACACCAATAATCACTCTTTCTTTCCTACACAGGCTACCTCTTAAAGCAGAGCCCCAGACACTCCCCCAGATATCACCTAATCTGGAAATCTCTCCTGATCCTGAGAAAGGGAAGAGATCGGAGCCACGGGAACAGAATGAGGGGTTTGTGGAAGAAAGTCTAAAATGTTGTCAAAAAAGCACAAAAATACTTTGCCTTCCCCCTTCTGTCACATTTAAATTTGCTGTGCTTGATGAAAGGTAAATACTGTGTAATCACATTAATCAAAGGGGAGAGATCTTTATTTTTTTTCTATTGTTGATGTTTGTTTTTACAAATTGAGATTTAAGCCTCTCCACTGGGTGCTGGAAGAATTAGCCTGACCTTTTTTTTTGTGTGTGTGTTTTTCTTTAAAAGCTTTATACATTATAATAACTATGTCAGATATCGAAAAGAGGAGAAGATTCCCGATGTACCATACTATATTCGGGTGACTCCAAGGGAAACCAACAAACTAATGACATGCTCAGCCACCTAGGTAAGTGTTTAATGAGACACATAATGACTGACTCCTATAAGGTAATCCAAATACAACTGCAGTAAGCCAATACCTTGGTTCTCTCACTGGCTGTCTGTGTACACAGGAAACCAACGAGAGAAGAACCACAGATAGAGAAAGATGTCAATGCTCTTTCTGGTACAAAACAAACTATTTACTGGAATTACTGTAACCAGAATGTAATGTATGTAACATAAATGTGATAATGTCACTATAAGCTGTACAATGTCACTATAAGCTGTACAATTCTTCATAAAAGCGTATCACTTAAACTGTTAATAGCTCCCGACTGATTCCTCTTCTGCAACTATCACTAGTCTAATACTATCCTTACCTTTTGTGTCATTTTACCCCACTCCCTCTTGCATGTAAGCTCATTGAGCAGGGCCCTCAACCCCTCTGTTCCTGTGTGTCCAACTTGTCTGGTTACAACTACATGTCTGTTCGTCCACCTACTGTAAAGCGCTGCGGAATTTGATGGCGCTCTATAAATATCATAATAATAATAATAATAATACAATAATGACTGATAGATATTGAGTGATAAGATAGCTGACGGACTGAAAGTGAGAGGAAAGCTGAAGAGGAATAAGATAAGTGACAAACTTGGCTGATGGATGGAAAGTTAGAAAAGGACATAATTGTTACAACTGTATTTTAACTTTTCCTATTTTTGAATTGCAGGGACACATACATGTTCTCTAGGGTAAAGCCTACATTACGTCCAAAACAATATAAAACAACTTAAAAGGATACAAATGTCCAAGGAAAAGAAGTAGACAAAAAAGAACTGGAAAATGAAAAAAAGTATTCTGCAGAGTATTGTAAACACAATATTATTCTACAGCCTGAACCTGTCACAAGTCTAGAGGATATTCCCTGTCACTTGCTGCAGGCTAGGTCTCTAGAGCCTACAGAGGTTATCACACATCTAAAAGACAACACTTCTCTAGAATGCCCTGTTTCTACTATCGAACCTCATACAAGTGGATTGACAAAGGAGTTGCAAGTAAACCTTGGTCAGCCACAGTCCACTTTAGATTGTCCAACTGAGCTTGCAAATCTAGATTCTCAGAACCCAGTTACAGCTATTTTACTACAGCCTATGTCTCTAGAGCCTACAGAGGTTATCACACATCTAGAAGACAACACTTCTCTAGAATGCCCTGTTTCTACTATCAAAACCTCATACAAGTGGATTGACAGAGGAGTTGCCAGTAAACTTTGGTCAGTCACAGTACACTTTGGATTTTCAACCAGAGCCTACAAATCTAGAATCTCGGGAGGCTGTCAAAGATCAAGATCCAGTGGGCCCAGTTTGTCCTGCCTAATCAGGCACTGGTGAAATGTTAGAGGAGCTACCAGTAAGCTCTGACACTGTGATTTTTCAGTCTGAGACAACTTTGGATTGTCCCACTGTTCAGCCAGAGGAGTTGCTTCTAATCAAGAGGGCACCCCTGAGCAGGAACAAACTGAGATAAAGAATAATCAGCCAGGAACACATGCGAGTCTGAGCAGTGACCATGAAGAGCAGCCATTGCCAGAAGACAAAGAAAAAGAACCGCCTGGTGAGGCTGATATAGTTTGAAAGAAAAGCCAAGACCTTGCACTACCTGTCCTCCAAGAGAAGACAAATATTAAAACAAAGGTAGAAAGGATACACTATGACAGGGATTCTTTACTTAAATAAAATCTATCACACAGGAGCCAAAGGACTTGTCTGAAATTGCTAAACTATACCAAGCTATGCTCATTAGAACTCACCTTCGACCAGCAGATCCATCACGATAGACCAGCAGGAATCATGCACCTCTAACTGCAAAGTTCTTCCACCCTGCTAAGGATAATTACAGACTGCCACCTGGAATGGCCAAATGAGGTCTCAGCAAGCTCCTGGTAAGGAACCTCACAAAATCCTTCAAGTAAGTGAAAATGTAAAACAGCATACATGTAAAAATGCTTGGAAACCTCCCATGAAAAGACCAATTGAAGATCCCAAAAGTGCCAAGATGTAAGAATCAGTTCGCAAAGTTCGCAGTATTCTAAATAAAATCACACCTCAGACATTCCAACACTTAATCAAGCAGGTAAAATACCTATCTATACAGACAGAGTATCAACTGAAAGGTGTTGTAAAAGTCATTTTTGAAAAAGCAATAGTGGAGTCACATTTCGCAGTTGTATACGCAAATGTGCAACTGGCTAAGGATGCTTGAGGTCCCAACAGAAGACAACCCTGAAGAAAGCATCACGCTCCGTAGCTGCTAATAAGATTCTGCCAGAAGGAGTTTGAGAGAGGAGAAAATGGGAATGAAAAAACTGAGAAACTGCAAAAGGAACTGGATGCAGCCACGCTACCGAGAGAAAAGACCAGACTAAAGGAGGAATTGAGTGAAGCCTGTAATAAAGGATGCAGGCGATACCAAGGGAATATCAAATTTATTGGGGAGCTATTTAAATTATAATTGCTCTCTGAAGACACCATGAAAGATTGCCTTATGAAACTAATGAACATGAACAGCGAGAAGTCCATGGAATGCATCTGCCTTTTGCTCACTACAATTGGAAAATCCTTGGAAAATGGACAATGTCGCTTGGACAACTATATCAGCAACATTGACAACTTTATTAAAAACCGGAAAACATCTTCGCGGATTCGATTTTTAGTGCAGGATGTACTGGAATTAAGAAGAAATAACTGGGTACCTCGACATAAACCTCAGGGACCGAAAACAATAGATCAAATCCATAAAGAGGTAGAACTGGAATCTGGACGAAAAGAGCAGTGAAACAAAAAAAACAAAAAAACTAAACACTACTCATTGCAAGGACATATGGATAAACACAATGTATGCACAGGGACAAGGCTGCAGATTCATTCACATAAATACATTCAAAATCATTCAAGCAGCGACAACAACTTTTATGCCCAAAGAAACACATATGCACAAGCACAGACATTTATTCAAAGAGAAATTCAGACAATCATGCAAAGTCAAACACATACAGTCATACACTGCCCATGTTATGAAACAAACACATTAATGGTGGCATAAAAACATGATTTAGAATTGCACTTGGTAGTTTCATCATTGCCAAATAAAATACCCAGTGAAACTCACATTAAAGGACCACTCTAGGCACCCAGACCACTTCAGCTTAATGAAGTGTTCTGGGTGCCAGGTCCCTCTATGATTAACCCATTTTTTTTATAAACATAGCAGTTTCAGAGAAACTGCTATGTTTATAAATGGGTTAATCCAGCCTCTAAAGCCTCTAGTGGCTGTCTCATTGACAGCCGCTAGAGGTGTTTGCGTGCGTCTCACTGTGAAAATCACAGTGAGTGCCCTCAGGGCACTATAGTGCCAGAAAAACGATTATGTTTTCCTGGCACTATAGTGGTCCTTTAACAACATGCATGGTTCACTAGCCTGAACCTGCAGGATTCACACTTGTCAGGACCACCATTGTTTAACTAGACATATATTTTGTATATTGTTAATTTTATTAAAACAATAAAGTCTTTTTTTTAAATTTACTCTTTTATACTGATGTCGGTTTGTTCTTTGGAGTGTTTTATTTCTGTGGCCGTTGCTAGGTTTCAAATATACCCATAGATTCTGTCCATACTATATCTCACAGACACCATCCTGAGGCCTCATCCCTTGGTTTCTCTGCAGCTATATAGTACACACTCCCTTAAAGGAATCCTCCAAGCACCAGCAGTCTGTAGTGGTTATAGTGCCCAGAGTGCCCTGCTGCACTCACATGATAAGTAGTCAAACTTTTTGAGACAGTGAACATCCACTTGTGGCCCAGAAGCTCCTGGATTGAGCTAAACCAGTGGTCCAGGGCTCAGCTGAAAGAGCTCAGCTGACTCCCTCAGCCAGCGAGCTTAGAAAAGAGGAGTTAATGGAAGCTCCAAACTGTATAAAATGCTGCAAATGTTCCTTTAAACCCTTTCAGGGCTGGGGTATAAATAGTGAATTGTTTTGGAGCAAATGAATGCACGGCATATCTCAGTCAGTGAAATGGTTAAGCTGTGCCGGCTGTTGAACTATGTCTCCTTTGTTGTAGTCCATTGGAAATGAATATTACGGAGTTAAATTATTAATTTACTGTTCTTAAAACCAAGACACATATTTGATGAACATTTTCAGGGTTATTTACTATAGTACGACTTTAAAGCAAATTTCAATTTAAGGACAAAATAGCCAAATTGGAAGCATAGCTGACTTGGAGAATGTTTCCAATTCAGCTTTTTGGCCTCAAATGTGAAATTCACTTTGAATTCCCAGTAATTCTCATTTTAATGCATATCTCTGAAAGGATCCATACTCACTGGCTGGCTGAGAACCATCTGTGTTTTATGAAATTACTATCACAGCAAGTTGCCACAGGCGTATTTGGAGAAGCAATGCAAATGATTGGGGAACTATGCGTCTAATAGCAATCACCAAGTTCAATAGTGCTATACAACTAAATAAATGTAAAAGTTAGAGCCGCCCATCAGGGGATTTAACTAAGAGCATGTTGACACTTTTAATTCAACCATTGTATCAATAATCTCTGCCAGAACTGCGTGTTATATAGTTAGCACTTTGTGCTTTCCACAGAGATATTTCAATTCAAGATGAATTTCACAGACCTACTGTGTACCATTACAGTAAATACTGCAGATTTGTATTTTTGGGAAGTTATAGGGTTATATTAGGGTTGTGTCATTTTCAGTGTTGCAATTTTGACGATTTGCTTTAATGAGCCCACGTGATTTTTTATTTTTAGACAAAATTACATTCCCAAACTGTACTTTATCCCCATTGTGGCATTTTCAAGACAAACTGGGCGATTTCATGTGTGTAATGGTATTTATTAATTAATGACTTTTTGTCATAAAAAAAAGCATAATGAGCTTAATGCTTTAGACGCACCACTAGATGTCAGTAAAGCATATTTAGTGTAATGCTTTGGGGGCACCACTAGGGGGAGTGTGTAGGAAGACCTGTGCTTCTGGCAGTGACATCACAGGCCAGCCTACTTACACTGAATAAAACCCAGATGTTAGGAGAAGCAAGCTCTCTGTTTGCCTGTACCTGACTGATCATGTAGCACCAGCTCTGACTTAGCCCCAGCCCTTTGGCTGGGGCCTTGTAAGTAATATGTTTGTATTGTAACAGTTAGCAATTGTAATAGCCTTAGCAACCAATAGTGTTTTGTGTAGTATTGTATTGTATAATTATTGAAATTGACATTCCGCTAGCATCTGTTTATTTATTATAGTTATATTAAATATACATTTAATATTACAACGTTTTGTGTATTTTCTATCCACATATTCGACCATAATACCATGAATTATAAAAATATTAATGTTGTTCCGTATTGCTTAATTATTATGTATTAAGAGATTAATATTCATATTTAGGTCACACCACAACATTTGGCGTAGTCGGCAGGATTATGCTTGAATATTGGGGAAAATATAAATGTTATGCATTTTGCTTAAATCATACTGTAAATTGTCTGTCTGTATACAAATGAATAAATGAATGATGATTTGGTTTTAATGGAATGAATGCAGATAGCAGATAGGGATTAGATATTTGTTTTTTAAGGTATCTCTTGTTGTAGAACATAGTGATGAATTATTGTGTTGCTTGTTACGTTTTACCAACCTTTGGTCATTTTTATATATAAAACAAAAAACTATTTTACTTTTTGTCTGACCATGTGGATTTTAATCCACCATTGACCACATGGTGTGAATGAGTTGAGGCCTAGTTTCATTGTTTGCTACCATTTGCATAGGAAAAGACTTTTCACTAAACTAGTTCACCAGGTTTTATTGCTAAATTTGACCCTGTTTGTGTACTAATTTACATTTGTTTGGCATTCATGGATTTGTCTAGTTGAAAAGAGATTTGGACAAAATGTATTAAATTAGTAGTTAAGAAAAAGATACGTTTAGTAAAGCAGATTCAGTGAATAATAGATTTATGTGTGCGTATACACAGAATATTAGTATAAATATATATGATTTTGACTCATGAAGGAGAGACCACCTTTTTAACAGCTGTGTGACCATGCTTTTCAGCTACAGCTGGGGGAGAATTTGTCCTTGTTGGGGGTGGGTAGTCTTGCCTGTATGAGAAAAAATAAACTGCATTGTTTTGTAAATGTAATTGCCTAAGCTAATCAATTTGTGGAGTGTTTTTCAGCTTTATTATCCAGGACTAAGGAATTACTGGACATATGCAGGAACTGGTAACAAATGAACTGAAAAAATGGTAAAATAATTCCTTTGTCCTATTTAGTCTGAATATTTTAACAAGTTAGCATTTTTAACAAAGTAAGTGTAGGGGCTCAGATTAAGATTTATATTATTTTAGAAGCCATCTATAACTGATTTTAATATTTCCATGCTTTGAATTAGGGTGTATCTGCCTAGCGGGTGAACCTCCATAACGTGGGCTGTGATTTTAGTTACAGTAGCGGGTGGGGAACCTGAGCTAGGGGGTATTTAAACGTGTCCGGATAAGGGGGAGCATACCCAATAGTTGTTGTGCAGTTCTATCCTGTATTATTATTTGAAACCCTGTATTACTTATAAGTAGCGTTTTGTAACTTATTTGTAATTGTTTATATATATTGCTCTGGGAAAGGGATAGGCAAAATCTCTGAGAGACCAGGAAATATATTTAAAAAAGGGCGTATTACACTAGTGGTAGGGTGGCCTATCATGACCATAGAGACCCTTGGTGACTAGTTTTTGTTGTATATTGCCCTGGGAAGGGGATACGCTATTTAATAGAAATTCCTGAGAGACCAGGAAATATACAATAAGTGATACGTGAATGTACTGGTTAAATTGCAGACATATTGGCCCAGAACCTTTAATCGAGCCGGAAAAGAGGCTGCTGTATGTTTGCTCCTCTATAATTTTGCGGGGGCGGTCACCCCCATGCGGAAAGCCACTGCCATCACAGGGTGGTTAGTTGTGCAGGCCCTTAGCCGCGAGGTGCAAGCATGTCCGTGGAAAGGCTAGAAATTAATAGGGAGTCACTCATAGCTGTCAGAAGTGTTGAACTTTGAGACATATTGACCTATATCCTTTCAGAGGCGGAAGAGGTGTTGTGGTTCACTCCTCTATAATTTAACCAAAGGGTGGAAAGTTATTAAACATGTTTAAGTTGGCTAGAAATTTGTTATTTTAAGAGCCGAGTAGAAAAATTAAGAAAGTTACCTTGTTGAACAAATTGTTTATAAAATGAAAAGCTGAAGGAATGTGTTTACATGTCTGTGTGTGTATATATGTATATATGCTAAGTAAAGGATTTGGCAGTATACGCTATAAGTGACAAGGAAAAGTAATCCTGATCTGTTTTCTTACCTTTTTCAGATATAGCAGAAACCAGGGGTGGACATTGGAACACAGATAGAATATCAGATGGAGACCAGTGTTTAAATGTTGACCTTTGATGAGCTATTGAATGTTTTATTTTATTGTCTATTTAACATGTCTATGCTATGATTTTGTGCATACTATTCTCTTATTTCTAGTGATTGTATTGCAATTGAAACCCTTATGTATTATTGTTGTATGTATGTATGTATGCTTGCCTGGGAAAGGGGGGAATTGACCCATAGGGACCAGGGGGTATTTTTGTGTAAACCAAACTGGGGTGGGAGGGCTCTAACAAGGGAACCCCATTGTCCAGTAGGTGCTTGATTTGTGTCTGTGTAAAGTGCATGAGTGGTTGCAGTTCAAAAAACAAAAAAAAAAAATAAGAGGGAGAAGAGAAAGTAGGCATTTTGGGTTATCTATACATGTTTAAATAGAAGGGTGGTAAATAGGAATGTAATTGTTTTGGTTAATGTTTAGATTAAATTGGTAAATGCAGCAGTAATAACTAGTGTTTGGGTTAAATTGGTAGATACAGCAGTGATATTGTGTTTATCTGTGAATCAGGAGTGTGCTGGATGTGAAGAGAGGTGTGTAGGTATTTATCCAAACGCCATAGGAAAAAATATGGTTAAGACACCACAATCAAATGGTACTTGTGATGATTGGCACAGTTATTATTTATGTTTGTGTTCGTCATTGCCTGTGTTTTCATTCAAGAACTTTCAAGCAAGGATATTTTAAGCAGAAGAAGAAGAAGCACTGGACACTATGCTCAACTGTTGCTGTAAGGAGAAAAAATATTGCAGCTAAGAGTGGTGAGAGTCGGAACAAATGCATCAGGAGCAGGACACTGTTACGTCAAGGTGGTTAATGGTATAAAGAAAGAAAAAACAAAACAATGTGACCACAAACACACAAAAGTCCTTGATCACATGAACTGTTTCATTCATCCCTGTCTCCATGCGTATGTTCTATGAGACTGTCGAAGAATAGAGTATCCAGTTTCCAGGACTAATGTTTGTGAAAATTCCAGGCACACAGACCAGCCAGAGGCTACAGAAATCGAGTCGGTCTGTGCCATGATTCATAGGTGTTATGAGTTTGTGGTGTCTAATACTATATTAAGCTCCAAAACACATCCTCACATGAACACAATATCATTGATTAATCTAATAAAACATGGTTTGAGTTGTCTATTATTACAAGGGTGGGTATTTGCCTATTTAAGGCCAAGGTTTCCCAACTGCTAATGCATGTGCTCAGTGGTTATTATAAGGGTGGGTATGTGCTTATTTTAGGAAAAAAACAAACAAAATTGAATAAGCAATAAAGTGTCATAACTTTACGGGTAAATGGGTATCATTCTTCAAAAGGTGGGTTTTGTTGTAGGGCAGGTACTGTTAAAATAGGGTAGATTCAAGATGTACGGGTTTATAATGTTTGTTTTATGACATAAGTCAAAGGGTGGTTTGTAATGGTATTTATTAATTAATGACTTTTTGTCATAAAAAAAAGCATAATGAGCTTAATGCTTTAGACGCACCACTAGATGTCAGTAAAGCATATTTAGTGTAATGCTTTGGGGGCACCACTAGGAGGAGTGTGTAGGAAGACCTGTGCTTCTGGCAGTGACATCACAGGCCAGCCTACTTACACTGAATAAAAACCAGATGTTAGGAGAAGCAAGCTCTCTGTTTGCCTGTACCTGACTGATCATGTAGTAATATGTTTGTATTGTAACAGTTAGCAATTGTAATAGCCTTTTGTATAATATTTAGCAACCAATAGTGTTTTGTTGTAGTATTGTATTGTATAATTATTGAAATTGACATTCTGCTAGCATCTGTTTATTTATTATAGTTATATTAAATATACATTTAATATTACAACGTTTTGTGTATTTTCTATCCACATATTCGACCATAATACCATGAATTATAAAAATATTAATGTTGTTCCGTATTGCTTAATTAT
>OW240917.1:220377788-220449966 GCA_933207985.1 Pelobates cultripes | reverse complement strand
ACAAAATGCCAGCAAGTTATCTTTGCACAAGAGATACAGCAACCCTAGACAATCGTTTTGGCCTTCTTTGGGCCTCGTCAGTGAGATGCAGCTGATGCCCAGTGAGATGCAGCTGATACCCCTCTAGGCACAGTGAGCACAGGGTCCACATTTGCATTACCCTTAGAGCCAATCTAATGCATTGCAACAAAAACAAATAATATGAGAACTCTGAGAATGGGCAAAAGCTTAGAGAAACTCAGTAGCTTGCCCTTCGGTAAATCCCAGCTCAGGTCTCAAAATCGTTTTATCTATCTATATCTGTTACTCATATTTTCCTTGTGTTATTTTCATGACTTATGTCTCAATGAATTAGATAATGAGAAGGTGAGTTGACTATAGGTGGTATTGCCATCAGCCAAAGTGTCAATTCGGACAGAAGAGGACCAAATATCAACCAATTAACATGGAGGACTAGAACTAAGGCAGCCTATCTTTGGAGATCAACAAACTGGACTAAGTTAAAGTGGGTGCCTTCTGATGAGGTCACACAATAATGCCACCAATGTAGACTGTTATTTGAGCACCACATTATAGAAATCTACAAAGAGGAATTGTGGCAATCTTCAAATGCTCTTTTGAATATTTCATTGTTTTTATTTCCAGAAAAGCATCCAGGCATTGTTTAACCCCTTAAGGACACATGACATGTGGGACATGTCATGATTCCCTTTTATTCCAGAAGTTTGGTCCTTAGGGGTTAAAAATGTGTACAGAATACAGTTAAACAAGATTTTTAGGGAATTCCACATCTTTATTGTTACTGCTGTAAAGAACCTTTTCCTCTACCATAGGTAAAATCTTCTTTCTTCATGTCTTAAGAGAATAATTCTAATTGTCATCACTCATATGATCTAAAAAGCTGGATATCTGAATCTGCGACCATTTCCCTTTTGTGCCCCACTGCTTTGTAAGATATCATGCCCCAAATACCTTTTCTGTATCAAAAGAGTGGTTTGATGTTGTTCTAGAGTGTGTACATACACTTGGGTTGCAGAGGTCAGTGCGGTGACTCCTCCATTCATTACTCAACTCCTATTATTACTTAATTTCAAATTAAAAGATTTCATCAGTGAAAACGGAATACCAATTTGTATATTTATTGTGCTCATGGCAAATGTAATTATAAGATAACATTTTGTAAACAATGTAATCCAATTTGGGGAAGTTAGTTTAAAATAAAAATTGACATACTAGGAAGTTTTATAAATAGAAATTGCATATATAATGGTGTGATGAAAAAGTTAATTAGTTCTTTAACAAGGTGCTAACTATAAATTCCTCCCCCAACTCATAATGTGTGTTTCCTTGGCAGATCAAAATCTCCTGCTAGGCAAGAATTAAAGATTACTGTAATCGCACTGCCTGTGGGTGTGGATCCCAATGCTGACACACTCCTGTATATACGTAGTTTTCAGCTCACACATATTGTGATATTGTTAAAACTCCTCCAGGAGTGTCATTTACAAAGAACCTGTTGGGCCAGAACTTGCCAGGTCTCAGCCCAGTTTACTTTTGTAGGAAACAGAATATTCAAATGCCCCGATCGGCTGTAACTACCAGATAGTTCAAAACTCATCTGCAGAAGGTAAGATTCTGACTACTTTATTACAAGTATAATAATGCAGTAATTTAAAAATACAGGGTATCATTGGTAGATACATTGGACCAGACCCCAAAGTTCAGATGATCTTTATAGTTTGGCGATAGCTTGTATTTCATAGAATGAGTATGTGCTTGGAATGTAAAACATATTTTGTAGTCTAAGAATCTCATGTAGTTTAGCATATTCTAAAAATGTGCATGACATGTCTGTCTTTAAGAACAATCTATCAATTTTCAAATATTGTATAAGATTTTAATTTCACCTGTCTAGATCATCGGAACCTGAATGGTTTGGTGTAGTTTCAAGATTATTTTGATGATCGTTTCATACATAATTTAAGCAGAAAAGGGATACTCAGATCATATGAAATTTATTGGTGACTTGGAGGAGAGATCACACCGTTGGGTGAGGACACGTAGTCACTTGTCTCTTGTATTCATTAAAAGGTTAGGCTGACACTAAGAATATACTTATTCAGTCTGACTTCAGTCTCTCTAGTACTGCTGAGCATGCAAAAGATGTGTCATTTACTACATTAATTCATTTTGTACCTATGTACTTTATGTTCGGTCAGAGATTTTCCTACTGCCATCTCCCTATATAATTGTTCTTGTTAGAAAGGCTTTATTCCCTGTCAGGGATCAAAAGGTTCAGAAGTTGTTGAGAAACCCAATCAAATGTCAGTCAAGGTCAAATATTATCCTATGAAGATATTCAGAATGAGGCTATTTTTTAAACCAAAGGGACACTAAGTACTTCTCAGACAACAGAATAAGATTTTATGGTGCTGCTATTTTGGCACTACCATTTTGTCATGGCTATAATTGATGAGAGTTGAAAGGCAAGATATATTGCTAGGTTTGTGCTAGCTCTAGGGTTTGCAGAATGAATCAATTAGACGCACTAGGGATAGGGTTAGAGGCATTATTGCGAAGGATGCCATATGTAGGTTGTCACATAGACAGACCAAATAACACTCGGCAATTGCAGTCATTTCAAAATGGCTGCTAAGCAATGGCACCAAAACGTTCCAGACCCATCTACTCACCACATCAGAATAAAACAGGCATTTTTACCGTAATTAAACTGATGTACATAATTAACTCTAAAATTGAAAATAGGAACTCTGGTTTTCATGACTTAAAGGGAACCTCCAGGTAACAAAACAACTTAATTGAAATAAGGGTTTTAAATCATTCAAAAACCGCCTAATCCAAAGTCTTCTTTACAGTGCTATTTAGCTGGGCTCCTCTCCTTCCGCTATTCTCAGATTTTTCAAACAGGAAGCCTTGAGCTGCTGCAGACAGTGGTGCCACTGCTTGGCCAACTTTCTAGGCAAATCAGCTGACTCTTGTCTAGGCCAATCGATAGCTCCCATTTGCAAAACATCTTGAGAAGTGCATTTTTCTCAAGTTCTTTTTATGAGTGGGAAGCAACTGGTTTAGAGCGTTAGTGAGAATCTTAGCCAATGAACGGCCAATGAACGGCGCCTGTGCTGATAGCAGAAGAAGCACAGGGGCAGAGATAAATGGCGTAGGAGTGATCAATAAGCCTCACTGATATTGGTTATAGTATTTATGTGAGTAGATTGATTTATTTTATCTTTGTTTTGCTTATTTATTTATAAAATTATAAACGCAACACATTTTTGCTCCCATTTTTCATGAGCTGAACTCAAAGATCTAAGACTTTTTCTATGTACACAAAAGGCCTTTTTTTCTCTAATATTGTTAACAAATCTGTCTAAATCTGTGTTAGTGAGCACTTCTCATTTGCCGAGATAATCCATCCACCTCACAAGTGTAGCTTATCAAGATGCTGATTAGACAGCATGATTATTGCAAATGTGTGCCTTAGGCTGGCCACAATAAAAGGCCACTCTAAAATGTGCAGTTTTATCACACAGCACAATGCCACAGATTTTGCAAATTTTGAGGGAGCATGCAATTGGCATGCTGACTTGCAGGAATGTCCACCAGAGCTGTTGCCCGTGAATTGAATGTTCATTTCTCTACCATAAGCCGTCTCCATTTCTCAGCATGGGATCTATGCTCAAATTTAGGTTTTATGTACAACAGAATTAATGTCTTACATTACTGAATACTAGTTCAGGTAAAGTACATTACACATTAACACATTTCTTAAACCTTTTTTCAAATATTGAGCATATTTACAGTCCTTACAGTTTGTGTACAACAAAACGCTGCCTACTCTCTCCAGAGTCTCAGTGTTCTCATGTTACATGAAAAAAAGACTTCCATCCATCAAGTTCACCCTTTCTCATATCTTACATTATATTCACGGGGCAGGGGTGACTCTATCAATGCTTGGTGGATATATCAATGTCGCATGGCAATGCCACAATGACAACTGCTTCACTTTTGATGCACGTCCCAGCATCCTTAGCGACACCTGACCAGGAAGTCATGGCGGCCACATTAGTTAGTGCTCAGGCTCCAAAGGTGTATGTGGAGATGATGCCAATGTGTCCCTCAGCCAATTTCAGACCTGCCTTACTTAGGCGATGGAGTGCCTTGTGTCACACAAGTAGCAGTGTGCAATCACTGCCTATAAAACCCCATAGCACCCCTAACCCAGTGTTCAGACCAGTAGTGAAGTGTTGCACAGGTGTATTAGCAACACTGGAGCTCTATGGTAGAGGTTCACTAACCTCCAAAATACATTCAAATTGAAGAGCCACAGGCTGCACAGCATAGGGTGACTATTCAGATAGGTTTATTGTGGAATCAAGGACGTTGTATCTCTGTTTTGGCCTTGATTCCACAATTTGAGTATTCACCCTATTTTCTGCAGCCTGTCTTCACTTTTTAACCAAGTGTTCAGTTATTCAAGTTCAGCTTTCTTTTCCTGCTCTCATTGCTTCATTTCAGTCCCAGTTTTCTGACCTCCGTCTTGCTGTACTGGACTTCTGGATTTATGTCGTTTAGCATGTCTTTTGGATCTTCAACTCTGTGCTGCCCGTTCTGTGCTTTGGCTTTGCACTTACTCTGGCTTCTTTTTGCTCCTGGTTCGTAGTTCATGGAACATTCTGGTCCCTAATTTCTGGAGTTTCCTCTCTAGTCTGTTCTGTTTTTAAGAAAGCCACTCTTGTACCATAGATTCCTGGGAACCTTCCCCATCTCCAGACCTTCCACGGCACTGGTGATTTGCAAGGATGTGCAGTTTGCCTGCAATAGGGTAATAGTTACACCATTGTAAAATTCTGAAGACATCCACCTGATGCCCAATGACACATACGATTAATCTGGCATTAATTTCCTTAAGATTTGTAAATTCTTGATCTATTAAAATAAACAAAGGCTCTTGAGTGACAGTGTGGAAATTATGAAAACTTCCGATCAACCCACTGCAACAGTCAGTTAAACTGGAATTACTTGTTCCCTTTTTGTTACACCTATCTTCAATTGTCTAGATACAAAGTATCAAGTGCAAATCCAATAGAATGGTGAAGTAAACAATATAAAATATGGTTTTGACAGCAACACAGTTGTTTTATTTTGTCCATACACTGGATTTAAAATGAGACAATAATACTATTCACACTGTCACTTTAAACTGAAGGTGTTTACATTCATACACGTTAAAATACTTTTTGCCCTACAATGTCAATTTTAAGAAATCAGTCAGATAAAGAATGGGGAAATATGCACAAATAGGGCAGGAAGCAGGGCAGGATTTGCATGCCAGATGCCTGGAATGTTTAGGTGCCCCCCTCCCCAAAAAATAAACAAATAAATGGCAATTACAGTGACTTTAAAGAAACACTATAGGGTCAGCAATACAAACGTGTATTCCTGACCCAATAGTGTTAAAAGCACCATTTAGGTTGCCGAATCCCTCTTTCCCCTCTAGGATAAAAACACACCTAAAGAGTGAGTTCAGGGATCTAGGAAGTAAGCTAAACAAAAGGACCTCCAAGGTAATATTTTCAGAAATATTACCTGTGCCTCGCGCTACAGCAGAAAGGCAGCAGGAGATTAGAGAGGTCAATGCGTGGCTGAAGTCTTGGTGCAGGAAAGATTTGGGGTTTTTAGAGCACTGGGCCGATTTTGCGCTTGGGTGATGGATTGCACCTAAACGGAAGAGGGTCTGCTGTGCTGGAGATAGGATGGCTAGAAGGTTGGAGGAGATTTTAAACTAGTAATAGGGAGGGTCAAAGCAATCTAGAAAATGGAGATAGGATAGAAAGGAGATGGGCTTTAGCTCAGAACAAAGGGGGTGGAGATGTTCCTCAGAACAGAGCAGGTATGTAATATTGATAATTCACAAAAAGTACAAAGGACTCATGGTAATATTAAATGTATGCTTACTAATGCAAGGAGCCTATATAACAAAATGGGGGAACTAGAGGCAATAGCATACACTAAACAATATGATATAATAGGCATAACAGAAACAAGGTGGGATGAGACACATGACTGGGCAGTTAACTTAAATGGGTACACGTTATTTAGGAAGGATATGAAAAAAAAAAGGGTGGTGGGGTATGTTAGCCATGAGTTAAAGTCAAATCTTAGGCATGTGGAGTGTGACGAGGAAAATGTGGAAGCTTTATGGGTAGATATCTGCTTGGGGCAAACAAAGGGAAATAAATTATTGGTTAGGATATGTTATAAACCACCAAATGTAAATATTAATGAGGAAGAACTGTTGGGAAATTGGGAAAGCTGCAAATCGGGGTAACATGGGGTAACACGTTAATTATTGGAGATTTTAATTACCCGGACATAAATTGGGATAGAGGGACTAGTACAATTAAAGAGTGAGTACAATAAAAAGGCAATTAAAGTGGCTAAACTAGAAAATGAGAAATTGATTGAAAAAGAATGCAAAACCAATCCCAAAAGATTTTTCAAGTACATCAATTCTAAAAAAACAAAAAATGAAAGTGTAGGTACACTGAAAACAGAGATGGGTCTGTTAGTTAATGAAGAACAGGAAAAGGCAGAAATTTTAATTAACTATTTTTCTTCAGTATATATTAATGAGGATCCTATGGCAAGAGATAAGCAAATTATTGCTGCAACAAACTTGCAGATAACTTGTGATTGGATAACTCGAGACAAGGTGCTGCAGCTATTGAAGAAAATTAATGTAAATAAAGCTCCGGGGCCTGATGGTATCCACCCACGAGTACTTAAGGAGCTAAGTGGGCAAATAAGTGAACCTCTGTATTAAATTTTTCAAGATTTTTTTGTTTCAGGTATTGTACCGGAGGATTGGAGGAAGGCAGATTTTGTTCCTATATTTAAAAAGGGTTCAAAATCCTTGCCTGGAAATTATGGACCTGTCAGCTTAACTTCTGTGACTGGAAAATTATTTGAACGGCTATTAAGGGATAATATTCAGGAATTCATTGGGAAGAACTGTGTTATTAGCAATAATCAGCATGGTTTTAGGAAACATAGGTCATGTCAAACTAACCTAATTGCATTCTATGAAGAAGTAAGTAGAAGTATAGATCAGGGTGTTGCAGTGGATGTGATCTACTTGGATTTTGCCAAGGCATTTGATATGGTTCCTCGCAATAGGTTAGTCTTCAAACTAAAAGAAATTAGTCTAGATGAATATTCTTGTTCTTAGGTAGAACATTGGCTTAAGGATAGAGTTGTCATTAATGGTAAATGTTCAAGCTGGACAAAAGTGGTAAGTGGTGTCCCTCAGTGTTCTGTTTTGGGACTGCTTCTATTTACCATATTTATAAATGATCTTGAAATGGGCATTGAAATCCATGTATCAGTGTTTGCAGATGACACAAAACTTTGTAAAGTAATAAAATGTCAGCAGGATATTGCATTGCTGCAGAGGGATTTGGATAGATTGGGGGACTGGGCACTAAAATGGCAGGTGAAATTTAACGTAGAAAAATGCAAAGTTATGCACTTCGGGGTTAAGAATGCACAAGCAATTTACACTCGAAATGGTAGTGAACTAGGGATAACCACACACGAGAAGGATTTGGGAATTGTTATAGACAACAAATTAGGCAGCAATAAGCAATGTCAATCTGCCGTTTCTAAGGCCAGTAAGGTTTTGTGATGTATAAATAGGGGCATAAATTCTCAAGATGAAAATATAATTTTGCCTCGTTATAAATCGCTGGTAAGACCACACCTTGAATATGCTGTGCAATTTTGGGCACCTGTTCTAAAGAAAGATATCATGGCACTAGAAAAAGTGCAGAGACGAGCTACAAAATTGATAAAAGGAATGGAGCATTTTAGTTATGAAGAAAGGTTAAAAAATTTAAATCTCTTTAGTTTGGAAAAACGCGCCTGAGAGGGGATATGATAACATTATACAAATATATTCGGGGCCAGTACAAACCATTATCTGGAAATCTATTCATAAACAGGGCTATACATAGGACACGAGGTCACACATTTAGGCTGGAAGAAAGGAGATTTCATCTAAGGCAAAGAAAAAGTTTTTTTACAGTAAGAGAAATAAGGATATGGAATTCTTTGCCTGAAGAGGTGGTTTTGTCAGAGTTTATACAGATGTTTAAACTGCACTTGGAAAAATACTTGCAAAAAACATAACATACAGGGATATAATTTCTAATTAGTGGGGTAATAGTTGTTTGATCCAAGAAGACATCTGACTGCTATTTTGGGGTCAAGAAGGATTTTTTCCTAGTTTGTTGCAAAATTGGAAGCGCTTCAGACTAGGTTTTTTGCCTTCTTTTGGATCAACATCAAAAACATATTTGAGGAAGGCTGAACTTGATGGACGCGAGTCTCTTTTCAGCTATGTAACTATTTAACCTTTATTCCAGCTGGCCTCATGCACCATTCTCTGAAAAGGCAGTGTTTAGATGAAAATGCCTGCAGGGACTGACTATACTCACTAGAACAACTACATTTAGCTGTCCTGGTTACTACAGTGTTTAATGTATTTGTGACGAAGTGCTCTTCGCCACTTGTGCCTGGAGAGGACTAGTTACCAGCCTCTTGCCGTATGACTATGGTCCCTGGGAGATTTTGCCAGTTAGAAACACCATTTGGACTTATTGGTGTTTTAAAAGACTGTTCTGGCCCTTTAAATGGTACTGGCACAGTTCTGCAACTTCCAATAACTGTCATATATCCAAACACTGATTGAACTTAACTGTCATTTTGATTTCCTCTGAGGAGGAGTTGTTTTGCTGCATGAGTGCTGTTATTTTGTGTGCTCATTAAACAGACCTCATTGACCCTTTCTTGAAGCCTTGGCTCATGCTTGGGGGATGGGATAAGTCGGCAGTGCTGATGGTGTCGGTTGGAGTGCTTGGAGTCCTCGGCAAGCACTAGGAGCATCGATTGGCGGAGGTACTCGGTCGGAGTGCCAGTGGGTCCGTCACAGTATTAAATTAATATCACAAGCATAAAACCATCTAAAAATAATATATTGGTATTTGATAACTGCATACTGTATATAAATCGCTCTCTCCTCCCCCCCCCCTCTCTCTCTCTCTATACACGTGTGTATATCTCTGTTTGTAATGTATTATGTTTCAATCTGTGAGTTTAGTGCATGTATGCAGATATGTCAATGCTTGTAGGGTTAAAGATAATGTTAGGAGTGGATATCAAAGGATAAATAAATAAACAGCAGTGCAGCCCAGGAGCCTGGATGCAAATCAAGGGCTTGTGGGCTGCACCCCTTTAACCATCTATATTGAAGCTCCTAAGATCAGGGCATAACCCTCTAATAACGTGATGGTAATGTTAGAAGTGGGTAGAGTTAAAAAGGAGGGGGGTGAGGTTTGAAAGGGGTTAACATCAGAGTTAGATAACTTGGGATATAGTGTTAAAATGATTAGAAGCTTAAGATGTGTTATAGTAGTGGCACATGGGGTTATTAGAACTAGGGTGTTTAGTTTAGTAATGAGGTACATTGGTTGTTTAGTGTTTTAAGAGGAGATACACCTAGGATTAAAGCAAAAGGGTTATTCAGGTTTAGGCTTTGAGTGCTTAAATGTGGGACTAAGGAAAGAGTTTGTTTTGGGATGGGTTATATTTAGGGTAAGGGAAAAGGAGTGTTTAGGGCATGTGGAATTTGAAGGGTTGTTTGCAAAGTACTCACTCTCGTATGTCTTCTGTAGACCAGTCAGCCCTATGATTTATAACAGAGGTGCGTCACTGAATGCAGTCACTGCTCTTCCTGCAAATTGTTACCTGTGTCAGCGGCTGTAGATGGGAAATGATCAATCCCTCTTCCTGTCCAGTCTCACAGACAGACACAGGAGGAGCAGGGACATTACTGAGCTTTACACCCTCTATAACTGTTCTTGACACTATAGCTTCACCATCCATCAATTCCCTCCATGGTGCAGAAAGGGTTAAAACACCCTTCTGTTACTAACCTGGATCCAGCGCAGATGTCCCTTGGCACTGCCTTCTCTCCTAATGCGCATTAGGATTTCCCCAAGCATTATTCAATGCTTTCCTATGGAGTTTGGGTGATGCTGGACGTCCACATGCATAACGCGACGACGTCCAGCGTAAGTCGCCTAACGTCGCCTAACAGCCGGGAAATCCCTCTAGTGACTGCTGTTACCCCACTAATTAGAAATTATATCCCTGCATGCTATGTTTTTCTTTATTTCTGTGCGTGTCAGTTTGTCAGTGTGCATATCTATATGCGTACTGTGTTTATGAGTATGTCCCTGTATATATCTGTGTTTGTTGTTATATGTGTTATTGTCAGTGTATATCTTTGAGTTGATCTGTTTGTGTACATACTTTACAAATGTCCCTGGAAAATGTGTTCATATGTTGGCATCAGACCAGACAGCTATTCTTCATCAATCAGGCACTGCTGAAGAATCAGAGCACTGGTCCATTCCGCTGACACCGAAAGTTTGTCTAAAAGCCAGTTTTTGCTTTTGAACCTCTTTTTCTGTCCCCCTCCACCACCACCACCACTATGATCTGCTGTGGTGTTGTGGAACAGGTTGCTTTAGGTGGCATATAAAATGTATGATTGACATTCTGGAGCTCCAAACAATCTTGTATGGTACACACACTATCACTACACACACTACATAGATAGAATACACAATGATTCTATCTACGTAGTGTGCAGTGATAGAGTGGGTACCGTACAAGATTTTTCCGCTGGGCATTGAAGGTATTGAAAGGTGAAAGTGACCAAATTTAGCTTTTGTTATGTGTGAGCACATACATATGACCTCTGTATACGTTTTATTTCTGTACTTTACTGGATGTAAGAGCTTTATCCAGACTTAAACATCGAAAATGATAGTTATGTGCATTTAATGTATGTTTTTACTATGTCTTTACATTGTTGTGTATTTTAAAGGGTGCTGATGTATGTATTTTAGAAATGCAGAATTGTCTTGTTTTCATTTTATTTTTTTAAAAGGGTTATATCTGAAAATGAAATTAGGTGAATCAGGTAAAAAGGGACATTTAAAAAATATTGACCCTAACAAATACATAAACAGCAGCTTTAAACAAATCACACAGATTGCGAAGTCTCTAGAATCCTCAGTGGTTTGATGAGTCTGCACTGCGTTTTATGTAAGTTTTCTTAAGCATAACTGACAGTTTTATGGTAAACAAAAAGTGTGATTTAAGGTTTAAATCTTTTATTACATGACATATGGGATACTAATGGTCATGGGTCAAACATGCTACAATTGAACAGTGCTTTATTTGAAGTAATAAAGGTTCCAAATCTAGTCTGCCTTCTACTAGTGACGATCTCTCAGTAGTCATTACTGGTGAACATCTAAAAATAAACACACTGTATATGAATATTTTAGTAAAATAAGCAATGATTTTAAAAATATAAAATAAGCTGTGATCAATCTATTATGCGTCATGGATACTGGTGAAAGGAATATTAATTGATTTTGGGAGAAACCCATTTTGTATGTGACCGTTTCAACTTTTATGAGAACATATGGAAAATGACCTGTCACATGCTGGCATTCTATGCATTTAAATGAATAAGTAGTAGAGCTTGTCCGGTTGAGCTAAGCGGTATGTCTGGTGACCTTTCTGAATTTTGCAAGGGATTTATTGAACATATTTGCATTTAAATGAGAACTATGTCAGCGTGTTAATTAAAAATGTTACAGCTGCTCCTGTGGAGGTAACCATTTCTCTCCCCTGCTAATCTAATTGAGGCAGGTCACTGCCAATAAAGGGATTTTTCTTTGTATGCATTGTTGTGAAAGGTTAAATAGGAGAAATGCACTAATAAGACAAAATAAATATAACTTAAACCTCTTTGTAAGTCACCTTCACTGGTAACAGATCCTCTGACTGATTTTTTTTTAACTTATTGGTATATGTATTTATTTGTACCAGGAATTAAACTGGAAACCAAAAAAAGATGGTCAACGCAGCAGCTGATCAAGAAAACCAAGATGGTCCAAAAACTAACTGTGAAGAACATTTACCCTCAACACCTTCAGAGGTTGTAACAACGAGTACTGTATTGCCCCATTCAGATCAGTTTACTGAAATTAAAGAAGTACATATCACGCCAGGACACTCAGATGTCTGGAAGAAAGGAGGCCGACTGCTTTCCGCCCTTTTGGCTCTTAATATTGGCCTGCTAGCCTGTGTACTGGTGAGCTGTGGTTCACTTGAGAACATCTCTCTACGAGACACAGAGGTTCTGGTGTTTCTGGTCATCCTCATGCTTCTTTCAACCTTTTGGATGGTTTTCCAGTTCTACTTCTCTTGTCAAAAAGATGCAGTCCTCTACAAGGACTCACATGCAGGGCCGGTCTGGCTAAGAGGTAAAGGGACACCATACGTTGATGATGTGGGGTAGAACAGACAACACTAGGGGGTTACATAGTAAAAAAAAAAAAAGCACATTTGGGGTGTTATCCAAAAATACATGTTTTTTTAAACCAACCTATCTGGTTTAGTTTATGCCAATTACTCTAGATTGGAATTTCATAAAGGAACACAATAAATACTAAAACCAGTGCATCTTAAAGGGTAATTCCAAGTGGCACAACCATTACAGCATGCTGTAATGTTTATGATACCCCGACTATATTGGCACTAATCTTTGGTAAGGGAGCAACCTTTTTTTAAATGGCTTGCCACTTAACTGAGTCCCGCCTGGCGCTGAGCCTCACAGAATGGCAGCCTAGTTGCATATGGTTACTCCAGAAGCCGATACTACTATTCATTCAAAGGTTGCCAGTGTCAGCTGAGCACTCTCTTCAAATACATTAACTTTTTTGTGTACATAATTAAAACTAGCAAGCAGCGAAATCCCATTTCTGGCTGTCTAATGAAACTGTCTAAACAGACAGCAACATTAAAAATTGACAGCTGGTGGCTGAAACATGACATATATTGGCATGTGCTGCCTGTTACACTGAAATGATGCACATACAAGGTTCTGGAACCATGATCACTTCAAAACACAGTTATAGAGATCTTGTGTTTCTATCATATCATGCATCTCCTTGCACCAATTTCAAAGAATGCAAACTCTCAATCTGTCATTTTATAATACATACAGTAGCTACAAAGGCTGTCTAATACAACAGGGCTTTTCTCACAAAAAAGGACTGAGCCAGCATAGATCCTACGATATTTAAAGAGATACATTTCAAGCACCTAAAGCACTATAGCTTGAGAATTGAGAATTTGTATTAATAATAGCACCCTGTGATGATTGTGATGTTCATTAAGTCACGGTATATTCTATAAATATATAAAGGTTCCTTTTAACTTTGTCGTCTTTGCAATCAGGTGGTTTGGTGTTCTTCGGGATTTGCAGTCTGGTTCTGGATGTGTTTAAAATCGGTTATTACATCAGTTATATTGATTGTGAATCTCCAATCAAGCTCATTCATCCCATGGTGCAGAGTGCATTCATCATCCTTCAGGTAATTTGCTAGATGGTCTTCATAGAAAAACTTCACTACTGAGTTTAGTCAAAAACTACAGGGTAAACATTAGGATACATTTTTTTCCAATACAGCTATTGTTCTTGTATATTTTGCAATTTGGCTTTCAATTCACCAATTTTCACAATATAGCGAGTGGTTCCCAACCTTTTTTTAACTTGAGTACCCTTTGGCAGCCCATTTCCATAAATTGTACCAATCATATTAGCAGAATATTTATTATTAATATAGTTGGTGCTATTTCAAATTTATATGTCTTCCTCTGTCCCATATCACATTTTTCTCTTCCCTAGTTTCACCTGCTTCTCCTCTATCCAAGGCTTCCAAGTTCTTCCTCTGCCCCAGGTAACCCTGCTTTTCCAGGCTTATCTGCTTCTACCTTGCCCCAGGCTCTCCTTGATTCTCTTTTGACATAGACTCCCCCTAATCATCATCTGCCCCAGACTGACTTTGCTTCTCTTTTGACCCAGGCTCCCCCAAATCATCCTGTGCCCCAGACTTCAATGCTTTTCCCCTGCCCCAGGCTCCTCTACTCTTCCTCTGCCAAAGGCAGTGTGTGGGGAGCAGGGCCAGACTGGGAAAATAATTTGGCCTGGACATTTTTTAATTACATTGGCCCACTGTAAGGGGTGCGGGGTCATATAGGGTGTGTTTTGTCATGACTAATGACAAGCACGCCCCATATCAAAGTGAGCATGTTGGTTCAATGCTCTTCCAGAGCAGACCATGCGCAGAGCTCTGCTGAAGAGTTCTAGCATGAGAAAAATACCCTGTATTTGTTCTGCACAGCACAAGCAAATGTAATACCATGCTTGCGTTGTGTTTGCTTGAAACTTGTCTCTGGTGTCTCCATAAATGGGATACCAGGAGACAAAAAATGCCAGGAGTATTGTGCATGTGTTTGAAGCCTACTTGTGGGATTGAATGTGTATAGAGTGAGCTAATTGTGGTGTGGTATTGTGTTAATAGGTTGGTTTCAGTCATGTTGTGTTTGTGGTGTAAAGTGTATTTAGCTGCTGTAGAGAGTGTGTATATAGGGCACATATTGTTTATAGGGGATGTAACAAGTGTGTGCAAACGGGCTGTAGTGTGTGTGTATAGGTGATACAGTGTGTGTAGGGGTTATAGAGAGTGTGTGTTTAGGGAATGTAGTATGTGTTTGCTTACAAGGAATCTAGTGTGTGCATAAGCGATCAAGAGTGTATATGTCAGGAATGTAGTGTGTGTGTAGGTGGTGCAGTGTGTATGTGGAGGGGATCTAGTGTGTGTTTGAAGGACCCAGAGTGTGTATAGGGGCAGTGGTGTAGTTAGCCCAAGGAAAACTAGACATTTGCTTTGGGCGGCACTAAGCAGGGGGCGGAAAAAAAATCTTCACCCAAATGCCCACTCGGGCACCCCTTTGCTCCCCCCTGTCATGGGGGGAATCTAAGACCTGGCCTGCTGGCCACCCTATGGACCCCCGGCGTGTGGCTGTATTGGAATCCGAGGCGGCGAGGGAGCTCTGATCTCCATGCTCTGCTCCCTCACGCCTTACTAATTCCGTGGGAGCCAGAATATGATGTCATATCCCGGTGAAGGGGGAGTGTGTGGGAAGGTGACAATGTGGGGGTGGGAGGGCAGTGACCTTCCCCCAAATACTATAAAAGTAATTAAATATATAAAAAAACAAATGATCACATGAGAGAACAATAAAGAAAATTCTTTGTATTTCTCTGAATGCACCAAAAGGAGAGAAGATCTCTCACCTTTCTGAGATACCACCATATGTGGTAAGCTAGGGTAATCAAGTATGTATCATGTTGCACCGGGCCGTCCTCTTTAATCCCAGCCTGCCGTGTGATTCGCTCAGTACCAGCCTTCCGCACTCAAATAAAGAAGCAATGAGCGGGTGGGCCTGCGGAACGAGAAGCAGGCAAGCTGATAGTGACAGTTCTCTGCCACCAATCAAACCCAGAGATTGACTGGATAGACAGCCAATCACGTGAACAGTGTGCAACTGCCCAGGATCGGCCCTGCAGAAGTCAATTCAGCCATTACAGAATCGGTTTCGCATATCCCCTGGGGAACTGGTTCATACCACTGGGGGGTACGCGTACCACAAGGTGCATATGCATAATGTATTTTACTTATATATTTAGGAAGGTTAACTTTCAGTGTAAGACCAGGGTGCAGATGGTAAAGACGGAATCTTTTCTAGACCGTATAGATTATGCGTATTCAATCAATCTTATTAAATTACTTTAAAAAAAAAAACAACCCAATGTTTATGAATGTGAAAAATATTCTACTGTTTCAAATCTGATATCTCTTTTTTCAGACTTATTTTCTGTGGAGGTCCAGTAAACACTGTGTGCAGATTCACACCAACATTACCAGGTTAGGATTTCATCATAACTCAGAGTCATAACACTTCAGATCACTGACCATATATATATATAGATAGATAGATAGATAGATAGATAGATAGAGTGCATTATATATGTTAGATTTATAAAAAAAATTATAATATAAATAATATAAAATAAACAATATAATTTGAATCTCAATGGTAACCTCTATTCAAATTTGATAATTTATTTATACATGTAAGTAGTGTATTGTTATAAGGGTTTAGATATTTTTCATCTTTACAAGATCACCCAAACTTTAAAGGGTTACTCCAAGTACCATGATCACTTCAGTGAAATTTTTAGGAATATGTAGTCTAACAGTTGGAGATGTAACTCCAACAGCAGCTTCACTAGCCAGCCCAAAACAAAAGTTCTGGACTGGCTAAGGCCAAATCTGCGAAAAATGATTTGCATGGATGTTAATTCATTTGCAATTTATCTAGTTGGTTTTTTTTTGTGAGATATCTAGAACTTCTCTGCTCCCCAGGTATGGCCTGATGCTGGTGCTAATCACTAACCTCAGTATCTGGATGGCTGCTGTGAGTGATGAGTCTGTCCACCAGACACATGATTTGGAACATGATATCAACGACCTAACTTCAGCATTTGGACATCATGAGCAAAATGGTATGTAGGTGTAAATATGGGATTCTAGAAGGAGATGATCCATTCAGGTTTCAGGGCTATTTTTAGTTTTTAATATTTGTATTTTTATTTTATGATTTTGCAGACTCTGATGAAGCTCACAGACACACCTGTCGTTGCAGTAACCACTTGTGTCACGTCTTTCAAACAGGATACTATTACCTTTATCCATTTAACATTGAGTACAGCCTGTTTGCCTCAGCTATGACATATGTAATGTGGAAAAATGTCGGGCGTGAGATGGATGATCACATGCCGTGCCACAAACGTTTAAGCCAGTTTTTTTGTTTCAAAACTGTATTTGTGGGATTGTTGCTTGGAGGAGGGGTATTACTTGGAGGCATTGTGGCCCTTGTCACCTACAAGGTACAAGTAAACAGTGCAGACACAGTCTACATGGCTCATGTCATGTTCTATTCATTCAACATTGTAGCTCTCAGCCTGATGTCAGTAGGCTCCCTCGCTGGCTCCATCATTTACAGGTTTGACAAGAGAGACATGGATGGCCATAAAAATCCTACTCGAACACTGGATGTTGCCCTACTGCTTGGGGCTGCACTGGGTCACTACTGCATCTCTTACTATTCCATAGTAGCCATGGTTGCCACTTCTCCCAGAGAGGTCCTCAATGCTTTGAACCTGGTATATTCAATACTCATGATTGTGCAGCTTACACTTCAGAACACTTTTATTATTGAGGGACTGCACAGACAACCATTCCGAGATGCAGCGAAAGTACCTGAAAATGGTATTATCTATGCAAATGAGGCTGTGGCTCCGGCCATACCAGAAGAAGAACCACCCGGAACAACTGTTCCAAGCTCTGATCTGATGCAGGCCATTGGTCAGATACAAGGTATAGAAGATCCCCCATGGAATCTGAAGAGAAGAATGGTTCAGGAGATCTCTCTTTTTCTGCTCCTGTGTAACATCATAGTAAGTACAAAAATCTCAACTCAAAATTATTTTCCAATCACCTACTTTTTCCCCCACTTTGAAATAACAACTGTGATCTTATGTCACTTTTCTCAAGGACTTTTGAACATTACATATTAATTAATATACTTATCATTTAACTACTCAACCTAGTATTTTAGACTCAGACTGTTAATAAAAGTTATGTTTTACTCATTATTAGAACCACGTTCACGCACTTATAATTTGTACAAGTGAGAGCTGAAACCCCTCAGTCTTGTGGTGGGCCAGTTTATACTAGGGGTTTCTAGTTAGTAAGCAGTGTTGTATGCCACTAAATATCTAATTTTCATCTAGTTGCACATGAGTTGAGCCAATTTTTCCTCACAGTCAACAAACTCAAGAACAGTGTGTTCAGTGTAAAAATATGATTCTTTTTACAAAACAATACGTTACAATTGGTTAATCATTACCCCCCGTGTGGTTCCTAAAATAGCTTAAAAACCCAGTTATGGGATTTCATTTTCTCAAGACATAAAGTAAAACAAAATATTGGATATGTCAATCCAAATTCCTCCAAAAGAATTGAACAAATCTAGACCAAGGGCATTCATTGCTTTAGCGCACTCTTCTACACCTAAGCCCCCCTCCTGCACAGTCAAACAAATCTCACTTCCATCTCTTCTTACATTCTCTTTTCTTGCTCCTAACAGCTTAGGACATCGCCTCAGCCCTGCCCTGCTCTCTTTCTTCCTCCTTGCCCTATGAATCCTTTCAATATCATACACATTCCCTCTCACTCCACTTCTGCTCCCCATATTTGCGGTGCTGTTTGGAATGCCTTGTAGCATTGCCAAATAAGCTTTTAGTCATCTTTAATTTATTATCGTTATGTGGGATTTGCTATAATTAATGGTATCAAAGCCAACAATTATTCCCTATCCTTCACTCTATTCATGTGATGTGAGAGGTTTAATAAAATGGGGTTTGATATGTGGCTCAGTGGTGGATCCGGGGGGAAGCACTAGGGTAAATGATCCTTTCAAAGTCCTGGGGAGAAGCTGGGTGCATTTGAATAAAAAACAAATAATAATCAGTCTTAATATTCACAGCCAAGCCAATGTTTTCCCATAGGAAAGCATTGAGAAGGTATTGCGCATGCACATAAAAATGCAACGCTGTGCAAATCAGCATATGCTCATAGAGATGCACTGAATCAATGCAACTCCATGGGGAACGTTTAACGCCTCCAAGCAGAGCACCTCTAGTGGCCATTTGAGTGATTGTTACTAGAGGGGTTTCTAGGCAGGCATTGTAAACACTGCCTTTTCTCTGAACAGGCCTGTCATTGGACTGTGTCCCCAGCTCAGATTGCATGCATACATTCTGAGACGACGAGGAGAGAGAGATTGGGGAGGAAGATGGGGGGAAATTCATTTTTGTTTTTTGTTTTTTAATTCATCTGAAGGCATTTGGATTGCAATATCTGGATATTTTTCACACTATTTACCAATTTTGCCATACTGGCTCAGAATGAACAGAATACTGTTTGGATTTTAGCCTGTCCATATCCAATAGAACTTAAATCTGATCCTGAGAGCTCTGAACCGCCTGCACTAGTCGGCAAATATTTAAACACACTGCAACAGCATATGGATTAATAGTGTGGTGGTTGGCAAGCTCTTGCTAGCCAACATCCACAAAAACTAAAGCAGAAAATAAAAATAAAAGAATATGAAGGTTACTGTGATCCCCCATAACTATCAGTATGATAAAATGTTTCCTTACATCCCACCTAACCAGCATGCTGCTGGTGGAGGTATACCTACCAAATGGGCAGTGGTATAACTATAATGGGGGAATAATGAAATATTATTGCTGCCCAGTGGCTAAAGACCGCCTGTAAAATGGAGGTCTACATTTGTCTCATCCTAAACCTCACCCATGGAAAACGGGTGGCACAACATTGTCATAAGGGAGCACATTCCATTGTTCATCCCTACTCTTACCATCCATGGGTATTGGGTGGGGGGTACTCATCTAATAACAGAGGATGGGCCTGTTGCCAGCCCCTTTTTCCAAACCCATAGGCAGTTGGTGTGGTAAAGATAGCTATAGAGAAAGACAAAATAGTTATAGATGAGACATGCCAATTGTCCCCATAAATGGGTATTTGGTGGTATAAAAGTAATAACAGATGGGTTTACATACCATTGGCCACCCCTCTGTGCATTGTTCTACCTACCCCCATTCATAGGTAGTGGGTATGGTCCTTAAAACAAAAGATTCATGGACATTGAATGACGGTATTACACTAACAAATTGGTAAATGTCCCCACCCCAGGTCACGTGACTAGTGGTGCCAAAGTCATAGGCTCCCTCATCCCTAAATATTTGATTACCTACTCACTAACACTAATAATAGTGAGGGGGCAAATAAATGTAAAATACCTGACACAGGTATGTCCACACCCAGTTGTTAGTTATTAGCTTGTGCTATCATCAGATATATAGCCTAGATTTAATTATGGTAAATTCACTAGAAAAATTAAGTGAATTTAATGACCGGGTTTCCCTGCATCAGTGTGAAATCCAAAATACCTTTGGTGTTAATCATTTATATGACTTACTTTAAACCAGAGACTATATTGTACTAACCTATGTGGTGCCAATTCAGTTGGAATGCGAATGTCAAATAAAGGTGAAATAATTTTATACTATTTTAGTTTTGTCCATCAAGACCAAACTGAATAACTCTCTTTGATTTACACAGTATAACTAACACTCTGAAAGTACAATTTATTTTTTTTGGGACACTAAAGCTAAGGGGTGACTAAGCACCACAAAAAGCTTTGCATCATTGTAAAGGATACGGCACCAAGAGTACCATGCACGGTGTCTTCCTGCGGGGAGTGGCGTAAAAGCATAGGTGTTGCTAGAGGCAGGCTTTAGGGGCTAGTGTTGGATTCTTTAGCCGCAGGTCTTTTAAGCAAAAAGGAACAGAGTAACATTAACATTGCTTTTTACATCATGTATCTGTAGATAAAGTACTTGTAGTATAGAGCCCCCTGCACATAACTTCCCCTTCCCGTGATCTCCCAGAGACGAATCTGAGTTTGAGTCGAAACACAAATTCCAAGTTAACAGAATTTCAGATTGGAACTCCAGCCTGCCAAGTGACTGATAGCGTGGCTCTGACTGCCAGAGCAGAAGGGCTAGGAGGCAATTGTCAACCTCCTGGTTGTCTACTTGGCGTGCTAATTGAGAGATTCTATCACTGAGATTCAAGGGTTTATTATGACATTGATTATATAGTGTCCTGATCGAAAGAATTTACTGATCGAAAGAATTTACATTTAGATTCAGTCCTGGATTCAATAGGAACCTTCAACCAGAACTGCTCAAGATTGTTATCATATTTAGATTAGGGATTAGTTTAGAAAATTGCATCTCATATATTAATGGCGTCCTGCGACAATTAGCATCCTAATGTGACGTTTGTACTTTGTATACTCATGCATTTGTTTTGATGTGAGGCATGAATGATAAGTATTTTTTGTGTGGAATTGCTTTATTCATTATTAGTGATGTCCAGAACGGTTCGCCGAATGGTTCGCCACGAACGGTTCGCCGCGGACTCATCATTAAACTTTGACCCTGTACCTCACAGTCAGCAGACACATTCCAGCCAATCAGCAGCAGACCCTCCCACCTCCTGGACAGCTCACTAAGAATGCAGCTTCACAATGAATGTAAAATGGATGCTGTCCAGGAGGTGGAAGGGTCTGGGAGGGAGGGTCTGCTGCTGATTGGCTGGAATGTGTCTGCTGACTGTGAGGTACAGAACAGCGAACCGTTCGGGACATCACTATTCATTATGTGTGAAGACAGTAATGCTTTTCTTACACCTGATTTATCTAACCTTGGCAGATCTCTAGGTGATCATTTAGATAGATGTGACAAGGGCAAAGGGTGTGGGTGGGATGAGCCCCATAGTAGGTTAGATGATTTTTTATGATGATGGTTACTGGGCTTGGCACTTTACAGACTTTGTTAAGATATCTTTCAGTGGTGCTATATCTTGATGAACCAGTTTCTAATTTTTCAGAAATTGTTGTGGTGGCTCCATCTTTTTCGCTTTATATTTTAGGAATGCCGGGTGATACATCTTAACTCGTTCTCTGACATTTCCCCTTCTCAACCAGCTTGTTAACAACATGTATGACTCTAATGTCGAACCCCTCGGTCTCATCCTTTCAACTTGGGTCTTCAGGAACTCAGGACAGGGGGCGAATCCATAAAGTGGCATTGCCAGTGACACAAGTGGTGTCACGAGCGTCACCGTCAATGTGTGTGTTCGCCCAGAAAAGCAATGGGACCATCCAAAAAAGGGGCAAGCTCGACAAATAACTTATTGCTTGGCCGACCTCCAGTGATCCTGAAGCACTCCATGCATAGTCCTAGTTCCCATTGCTCAGCGTGAGCATGTCTAATCATGTTCTTCTCCAGTTGAATAAAAATTAGTCAACAGAACCATTTACCGACAGACCCTAAGCCGCGGGCATGGGTTCGTATGTAGACAACCTCCAGATTTTGAGAGTAGAAAATATGAGCATTGTTTCTGTTACTTGTTTTTTATATGTCTTGTACCATTTACCGTTTTACTTACCGTATGCCTACGGAATATTTGAAAAAATTACCTTCAATAAAAATGATTGACACAAAAATTAGTCAACAGAAAAAAATTGTCAAAACATTTGTGAGGAAAAAGTCACATTTTATTTACATGCCATAAATAAACAAGTTAAAACATGTATTAACTAACAATGCTTTTACATACAGACAACGATTTAATATGAGGGCATTCACAAATGTTTTATTAAGCACAGTAAAGAAATGAAATAGAACATTTAAGTCAGTCACTTAGAGACATGTAATAACATGTAATGATTTAAAGGTGAAATCCAATATTCAGAATATTGTGCCACTATATGTATATTCAATGTTTTTAATGTTGTCACATACTGCTCTCTACTGTTCTAACGAGGAAATCCATCTGCTGATCTCAGTATTAGTTCACCAGTATCTGCTCATACAGATTTTCCAGGCAAACAGAAACAGTTAGAATCCCCTTTGACCATGGAGAACTCTCAGCTGTACTCTGTATATTGTTACCATAGGTGTGCGCAGCCTATTGCATTAGGGTGTGCACCCTAAAGCACAAACACACGCAGCATGTATATATATACACACACACACACACACACATACACTGCTGTTTGTGTGTGTGTGCTGTTAGTGCACTGTGTGCGGGTGCTGTGTGTGTGCGGGTGCTGTTAGTGTGATGCTAATGCTGTTAGTGTGCTGTGTGTGAGGGTGCGGTTTGAGTGTGAGGGTGCTGTTTGTGTGCTGTGTGTGAGGGTGTTTGTGTATGTGTGTTAGGGTCCTGTTAGTGTGCTGTGTGTGTGAGGGTGCTGTTTGTGTGATGTGTGTGTGTGTGATGGTGCTGTGTGTGTGAGGGTGCTGTTTGTGTGCTGTGTGTGAGGGTGCAGTTTGAGTGTGAGGGTGCTGTTTGTGTGCTGTGTGTGAGGGTGTTTGTGTATGTGTGTTAGGGTCCTGTCAGTGTGCTGTGTGTGTGTGGGTGCTGTTAGTGTGCTGTGTGTGAGTGTGCTGTTAGTGTGCTGTGTGTGTTTGTGAGGATGCTGTTAGTGTGCTATGTGTTAGGGTGTTGTGTGTTTGTAAGTGTGCTGTGTGCTGTATGTTTGGAGAGATTGTGAAGGTGGGGACAGATTAGTAAATATCCCCCCTCCCTTCTTACCTTATGTAAGGAGAGGGGATCCTTGCTGCCACATGCCATCCCTGGTGGTCCATTGAAGAGTGAACTCTAGCTTGCGGGGCTAGAGTTCACACTCGCGAGATCTGAGCGTTGCTGTGGCAATACTCAGATCTCGCGAAAGGAACCTGGCGGAGCTTCTGTCTAGAGCTCCCCGGGTCCTCTCCTGCCTGCCTCCATGCTGCTGTGGGCTGGTGAGGTAGATCTTTGATCTACCTGCCGGCCCATGGAGGCTTAGAACAGAGCAGGCACTCAGATAGCACCGGCTCTGCATTAGCCGACAGGGGAGATCCGGAGATCTCCCCTGCCGGCAGGGGTCAAGTCCTGGGGAATAAAGTGTGGGAACTCTCCCAAGATTCCCACGTGCACGTGTATATATATATATATATATACGCGTACACACACATACACTCACATACACACACATAGACGTACACACATACATTCACAGACACACATACTTACAGACACACAAATACTCAGACACACACACTTACAGACACAGACACACACACATACAGACACACACACATACATTCACAGACACACACACATACATTCACACACACACACATACATTCACACACACGCTCACAGACACACACACATACATTTACAGACACACATAAACACTCACAGACACACACACATACTCAGACACTCACAATTTTTTTTTTTTTTTTAATAAAAAAAAGTCCACCCAGCCTGGAGAGCTGGCGTGGACATGTTCCTGGGGTCAGGTGCCTGTTTCCATATCAGGCGCAGCAAGGGAGCTGTGTGCTCTCTGCTCTCTCTCGCCGCCCGTGCAGTCTACAGTAGCCGGGAGCCGGAATATGATGTCATATTCTGTCTCCCAGCATCAGCAAACGGAGTGCGGTGAGAGGGAGCAGAGAGCACACAGCTCCCTCGCCATGCCTGATACGGAGACAGGCACCCGGGGGGGTCCATCACCTCTTGCCCCCCCCATGACAGGGGTAACACGGGGGGAGGAGTGCCTGCAGGACTCACAGGCATGCCGCGGGGCACACCCCTTGCGCACGCCTATGATTATTACCATACTATGTGAGTCTACTATTTATATTTATTAGGGACCCTAAAGCTGCACATGTTACACCTTTGCTGAAAAAGGCAGGGATCCAACAATGTACACTAAGTATTACTTGATATCAGTCCTTAATGCTGATATCAAACTATGGGCCAAAATTTTGGTAACAAAGCCCTCTGCCTTCCTATATTATCTTATCCATAAGGATTAAAAGGAAAACTATAGGGTAGGAATAAAAAATTGTATTCCTAGCCTTATAGTCCCCTTTAGGCACCTGCTCGCTCGCCTCCGTTGCCCCCTGCAGCACGGTCAGTTACTAGAATCCAGCGCTGATTACCCTTGGGGCTGGGTCAGGCTCAGCCTCTATGGGTTTTTAGATGAAGCTGGATGTCCTGTTGCGTCAGTTAGGGCGTCCAGCATCAGTTAGTTGACCAAAGGTCGACCAACGACCCAGAAGTGCCTCTATTACCTGTCTGGTAAACAGCCACAAGAGGTGGAGTTAACCATGTAATAAAATTATTGCAAGTTATCAATAACTGAAATAATTACCACTGCAGGATTAAACTGACTGGGGAATTGCACCCAGACCACTTTAATGAGCTGAAGTGGTCTGGGTGCCTATAGTGTCCCTTGAAACAATTTCTGTTTCTGTCTAAGAAACCAGGGATAATATAATCAGAATGCTACACTCCAGATGCAGTTGGAGTCCGTGTGCTATACCTGCCTACAGATGTGAAAAAGGCTTGGATTTAAGAAGACGTAAAGTAGTTTTGGAATGACTCCTCATTTGTGTCGCTGCAGTCAGAGCCAACAACTAGTTAGGCATTAATATATACCTGACCTCCTTATCCGAACCACCAACCAATTTGACTTTATTTTGAAAGTATTACAGACATTAGAATGGTCTAATGCAGGGCTCGAAAAATCCCAGGCCTGGTCGCCATGGCAAAGTTTTTTTTATTATTGCAATAAATATCTAGTGAGCGGTTGCCCTAAGTGCCCCTGTGCATATTTAACATTTGTGATCTAATCTCTGTAGGAAGATACTAACACATTTATCCACTTAATCCAAGTTAAAATACATTTCTGTTGTAGTCAAGTAAAATGACTGTCATTGTGACATTGTAAATGCAAACAACTTAACTAACACTATCATACTTTATATCTCTGTAGCTTTGGCTCATGCCAGCATTTGGAGCTCGCCCACAGCTGAAGAACAACCTGGAGTTGAATTTCTACGGAGTTGTTGTCTGGACTATAATCACCAACATATGTCTACCTTTTGGGATTTTTTATAGGATGCATGCTGCTGCTAGTCTGCTAGAAGTGTTCGGGATGTCTTAAATGGTGCTCTCATGAGGATAAGGGCATATACAGTGTTATAGAGTGAGGGGATGGCAGAGTGAACGCAGGAAAAATGCAATAAATAATGAAAATATAGAAAAATACCATTGGATGAAAGAGTGGAGGTATCAGAAAAATCTTGAATAATGAGGACTTGCATTTGCTTTACGGATACAAATGCTAAGATTGGTAAATAGAAAAGGGTTTCCCATCATGTTATCATCTTCCTACAACTGTAAGACCAGCACAAGATATTATTCTTCGTATTTATTTATTTTTTAAAAATAAGCTTTTTATGGGTATAGTATAACTACAAAGTTTTATTGCAAGTTTTCCTCTGAAAACACAATGGAATGTGAACAGCTAATATGAACATATTTATAATCAGTGTCATGTGCCAAATTCTCCTTCACGGTCATTTACCTCCATTCACCGTCATCCATACTGAAAATTTACTGGACATTAACTGAGCTAAAGATAAAAAGCTGGATGTAAAATGAAGGTTGTAAAATGTCGTGTCAATGTGAAAAACAATTATAAATGTACATATAAATTATATATGATATAAGAGTGCAAATGCAAAATGGATGTATGTATGATTTAATATATGTGAATATAAAGATATAGACAGTGTTGTGTTGTGTATGTTTGAAAATATTTAAGTACAACAGTGCTGAAATTACCAGTACCGGTTCCCTAATAGTGTATAATACTGATGTGCTTACAACCAGCAAGATTATACTTTTTATACTGATGACTGATGAAGATATTTTTATGTTTGAAAACAGATACAAATTCTTGTCATCTTCCATTTTGAAAGGTGTAGCCGTCTGCCTTTTAATAATTTGTCTGTTGCATCATGTGGGTGACCTTAGGTGAATTCATGCATACTCGGCATCTGAATCAAATCCATAAACAATAACTGATTTATCCACGTAGGAAGTAAGGGTATTGTAGCGGAGGAGCAGGGGTTAATCCAAGGGCTCTCCGCTGGGAACAAAGATTCAGCATACAAAATTACAGGAACACAGCATAATCCACCTCTCCAAGGACTAGACGACACATAGTCTGGGAGTCAACTGATAGCTTTAATCACAGGTCTGCTTTTATGCATTTCTCCCATGCAAGGGAGGTAGCTTTTCATAATTTGTACAGTAACCAATTGTAACCCGGTCACCTCCCCTCACTCTCCTCCCCTAAGATTAGCACTTAAACCACTTAGTGGGGACAGAGTTTTCACCACTTTCTGAATGTCCCCTAATTACATGGGGTACAGGGACAAATAAGGGGTCCCCTGGTAGGTCTGATCTGGGTGAGCAACATACTTGAAATTCAACCAGATCGGACCAGGGGTTCGGGAGTTACAGCCTGTTAAAGATTTGACCGACCACAGGGACTCAGTAGCCGAAAACAGTTCCATGCATTCTGGCCCTGCGGTCGGTCTATTTCAGTGAACCACAAATACCGAACGGTTAGCCATCCATACGATTGTTACCATTCGTATGATTCCCCTCGTTTAGGGGAATCTATCTACCGAACGCCGGGGTGTTCGTGTGTTAGCTTCGTATTGTCGGAGCACGCTGGAGGTCTTAGCGGTGCTTGGTTAGTCGAATGCCCGGTTTGAGTTCCAGGCGTTCGACAACCAAGTACCGCTGTTCGTGCGTAAGATGGCCGCCGCCATGTGTTCGGTAGGCGAAATGGCGGCCACACATACAGGTACTTAATTCCCTTCGCAACAATGTATCACTCTGTTAATGGGAAACACACGACCACCCCGGGGTGGTCTTCCGTTCGGTAGTTTCATACATTCGAATAAACACATTACAATACTATTAAAGTCCATTCGTGTGGTTATTCCCTTGGTGCATTACACCTATTCACACAGAATAGTTAGTCCAAGTGGCAGGGTTTGCCACAGGTATTGTTTTAAATTCCGGACAAAAACAATTGCACAATCTATCTGTGTTTTGCTAAAATATACATTGGGTTGTATCTTAATACTATATAATTTATATATTCATTGTAATAGAGCTTGAAAAAAGTTCAGCTTTCTACACATTTTTAATTGTGCTGTAAAGTGAGAAAACTCTTCCTTCGCCCTAAATTTCTTAAAATAATCTAGACAGAATTCCATCATTTTGTTGTTTTTTGGTATAAAGAATCTTTTACTCTTCTACTGGTAATATAATTATCCTGAAGTTTTATTTGATAACTTCCTGTATATTTCTGTTAATGAACAGGCCACCAGACAGATGTTTGCATTAGTACTCTATATATTTGTGTAATATTATCATATCCCTTTAGGAGACGTACCTCTTCTAGCCTTCGTTCATAAAAAAAAAAATCGTTTATTCCCCTTATTAATTTTCTTAATATTCTTTTATATTTCAGTAATATTCTTCTGGAAAAATAGTGCCCAAAACTATAATGCAAGATAAAATATAAAGAGGAAAAGCTGTATTTATAGCATAGTAATTAATACTCTTTTTTCTACTGGCCTTTCCATCCTTAGACTGACATTGTTCATTGTTATCTAGTTTCTTTCTACTAATATGTCTAAGTCATTTTCATTTAACAAACAAATTTAGGCCAAATGGTGATTCTGAAAAAGAAAGTAACACCAAGCCAACACATGAATTAATCCCAAGGCAAATGAAACAGGATAAGGGATTAATGATATACCTGCTGGTGGCACTGGTGGGGGCTCTAAATAAATATAGAAATGGAGTGGTGGATATGTCATTGACCACCCCTTAATTATTCTTAAGGGACCCCTCCTGGGTGGCTGTTATTTGTGCAGAGAAAGCCATTATGAAAAATGTTAGGAATGTTAAGTGATGGAGTGTTAACTGTGATTATTCTGTAATGTTTGCTTGAATCATTTAAACAGTTTGACATCCATATTACGCAGGGTGATGAAAAAGTACCTTTTGTAGATTTCAAAACACCACTGAGCGGTTTCAAAGATACTGAGAAATACTATGCTCAAATGAACATAGATAGTGTTGAAAGAGAGTAATGAGACTCCTAGATTCCAAATGACAACACTAATATTGTTTATTGCTATTACAGCTAAATAAGGCACAAGGTCATATTTACTGTTGTAGATTTACTGTAGTAGCCTGACACATGGAAATGCAGATTGCAGATGCAAAAAGAGAGACAATGTTAAACAAATAGCAGATAACGATGATAATAGACACTCATATGTGTTCAAAATCAGAGATGACATTAAAATAATTTAAACTGATATTTAAATCAATTAACTATTCTGTAAGAAACACACCAATCAAAGAGGGGGGAGGGGAGGTAACCCCAAACAGCAAACAAAGAAATACATAAAATTATGGTGTTTTTTAATACATTCTGACAAATAAGGGAGTATGAACTGACATGATACCAGTGTGAATTAGAACTTAACTTTTATTATCGCTAATAAAATCAAATCCAATAATATGATCACCTTTAAAAAAAAAAAAATATATATATATGTATATATATATATATATATATATATATATTAAATGAATGTGTGTACTTCCCAATTGTCAAAGTTACATTGACAGTTTAGGAGGTGGTATAATGAAATGTCCAATGCTAACTATGAGGTGTTTCTGTCACTTCCTACACCTAAAATAACATAAAAACAGACAAGGCAAGCATAAATCCCCTCTGATGAGCCTTACTTGGTGAAACGCACGTGTCAGAGGCTCTTAATTGATTTCCTTGTGTTTGATCTCTAATGATGATATTTTATTTGACTGCAGGGAACCATTGACACTGAAGTGTGTCTTCTTAGTGTTACTAGTATTTGTCTATGGGACAGGATCTTTTTTATACTCACAGCTTTGAGATAAATAGGGACTTTTAGATAATACGGCTTCTAAATATAGGTACCCTTGAAGGCAAGCTAGGGCTGTATAGGCTGTTATTGTGCAGTCATTTAATTATTTTAACATATTACTGCTTCAACTCAATGGATTTATTTGCTATCAAATTCACATGCTATTGAGAAATGACAATTATTTATAGAAGACCAACATATTTATCAGAGCTGTAAAATAGGAAGCAAGACAAACATTTAATTTGAACAAAACATGTATGACATGTACAAACAGTAAGTGAAGAGGTCCCTGCCCAAATGAGCTTACAATCTAAAGGACCAACTCAATGACTTAATATCAAAAGGGCTAATGGTAAACACTAGACATGTGCAATTCGTTTAGTTCTGAATGCCAATTTGGCAGAATTTGGAAAATTCGGATATTCGGATGCTTCCGAAGTGCAGAATTTCCGAATTTCTGAATGCCGAATTTCTGAATGCCGAACTGAAGTGCCGAATTTCGGAATGCCGAACAGAACCAAATTGCCGAAGTGCTGAATTTCCAAAGGGCCAAAGTGCTTCCGATTTCTGAAAAGTGGCAAAACAGGAGAGGGTTGAGGTTAGGGATTGGGGTTAGGTTGGTGGTTGGGGTAAAGGTAGGGTTAGGGGTAGGGTTAAGGGTTGGGTTAGGTGTTTGAGTAGGGTTAAGGTTAGTGGTTGGAGTAGGTTAGGGGTAGAGTTAGGTTTAGGGGTAGGGTTAAGTGTTGCGGTAGGGTTAGTGGTTGGGGAAGGGTTAGGGGTTGGGGTAGGGTTAGTGGTTGGAGTAAGGTTAGGGGCAGGGTTAGGGTAGGGGTAAGGTAACCCTAACCCTATTCCTAACCCAACCCCTAACCCTACCACTAACCCTACTCCTAAACCTACCCCTAACCCTACTCCTAAACCAACCCTACCCCTAACCTAATCCTACCCTAATCCTACCCCTAACCTATCCTAAACTAACCCAAACCCTACCTTAACCCTACCCCTAAGCCAACCCTTAACCCTACCCTAACCCTACCTCTAACCCTACCTCTAACCCTACCCCTAACCCTACCCTTTACCCTACCTCTAACTCTACCCCTACCCTAACACTTAACCCTACCCTAACTCTACCCCTCACCCTCAACCCTACCTGAACCCTTTACCCTACTCTTACATTACCCCTAACCCTATCCTAAACCTACCTCTAGTCCTACCCCTAACCCTATCCTAACCCTAAACCCTACCCTAACCCTACTCCTAAACCAACCCTAGCCCTACGCCTAACCTTTCCCTACCCTAACCCTACCCCTAATGCTACCCTAACCCTACCCATTACCCTACCTCTACCCCTAACCCTACCCTAACCTGACCCCTAACCCTAAACCAACCCTAACCCTACCCCTAACCATAAACCTACCCTAACCCTACACTTTCCTGAAGTGCCAAACGAAAGTACCGAAGTACTGAAGTCCCGAATTTCGGAATGCTGAACCAAATATTTTTTCCATGCACATTCCTAGTAAACACAGGGGCAACATCCCACATAATTTAAAATGTAAAAGTTTATAAAACCTCTTGAAACTTGCAGATCTGAAAAAGCAGCTTATGCAGAGATTCACCTAGTTGATGGTAAAGGAATTTGAGTGTTACCAAGCCTAAAGAAAGTCCTTCATGGCCTCAAGACATCTTCAGTTTCCTGATCCTGGTCACCATGTCTATTAACTGTTAAGGAAACATGGGTCCCTGAGCCCAATGCCCAAAATACCATTACCAAACTTTGATAATGCCACTGTTTCAAACCTCTGCTGATAAGCCACTGTTGATTATTGTTAACAATATAAATGCTCACATAGCTAAAACACTTATGCCAATCTATTGGAAAAACACCTCTTCATTCATCTTCAGAAAGAAACGTTCTTTATTTTAATAGTTGCGTGCATGAGATAATTAATTTACATGTCAATAATACTGCTTATATGCCAGCATATATAACACACCACATTTGTGTTCTTTTTGAAAAGGAACATCATTTTTTATTTCTTGCTGGAACAATTTATATTTGTTAACTTCTTTCTCTCTCACCATGATGCGTGCTCATTTTCCATAAATTTTCTTATTGCATCATATAGATTCCCGTCTAAGTTAGAGTGCAGCATCCTTTGATATTTTTGTATTATTTGATTTTGGATCTTTAAAGGTGACCCTGATACCTGCACCTTTTATGTGATTGAGTGCAATTACTATTGGATTTTTTGGTAGAGATTCCATTCCTCTGAATAATACTGTACTTTGTGTCCGACACTTCGCTTTTCTCCCTTTTTATCTTTCCTTCTTTCTTTCTTTCTTTCTTTCTTTCTTTCGTGGAGCTCTAGTCCTGACAGGGACTTTCCTCCGCTGGATCACCAAGAGTAGAATCATGAACAAGATACTGCCAAGTAAATAGCCCACCTCCTCCCCAGTAATGGACGACACACAGTTCTGGGAGTACAACTGAAGTTTACTATGCCACACACCGCTTTTATGCACTGGTCCCTAGCATGGGGTTTTCACATCAGGGACACAGGGGTTTCTTCCCAAAAGTCTTTGTGTTTGAGAGATAATTGAGCTCAAGGATAACTCAATTATCTCTCAAATACAAAAGCTTACATACATTTTTAAAATACCCCCAAAATACAAGAAAAGAATACAGGAACCCAACAAAATGATATTCCTGAATAGCCCTGATCTGAGCACACAACATTTCCAAAAAGCGCTCAAAACGGTTTGTTAGAACAAAAGTTATGTTCAAATGAAGTTTTGACCGACCGATTATAAGGTGATAGCCCAAAACTGTTCCAGAGGATTGGCCAGGATGCTTGCGAACACCGCCGAATGCTTCCCCTGGCTGTTAGGGAGCTAATGCTGCCCCCAGTAAGTAGATCATATCTCCCAAATGTTGTTTGCCCAGATGGTCGGGAAGTTGAAGGCAGCGGTATGAACTCCGCCCAGGTTCGCGGACTCACTTGGCCAAAATTAGATCCAGGCATTCGACGACCATGTACTGCTGCCTGTGTTCGGGAGATAAAATGGCTGTCATGTAATGGACTACGTGTGTTCAGTTATATGAATAGCGGCCACCCAGGAAAAGCACCTAAGCTAATGTGTCAAGTTGTTAATTTGTGGATAACAGGCAGTGGAGGTCGGCATTTGCTGAGGCATAACAAGGGGGACCACACACTAGTCATTCGGGAGACGAACAAGTGGATACGGACAACTGAACACAAGGGAATGGAGTCTGCTACATTTTCCCTCTCTCTTCCTTCCACTCTTCTCACCATAAACATTCTACCCCCATTTCTGTGTTGTCCATGCTTTCTTGTGATTAAAGTACTTTTTTTGTGGTTACTTCCAGGTAAAAATTTTTGTATAGCTATGTATGTTGGTATCCCTATGCCTTTAGTGTTCTCGATTTATGTTAATATCTTACTGTATCTTGTGTAGCCCATATATCTTGTGGATAGCCTAGGTCTATTTTATGTTTCTGTTAATCTCCTATATAGACATAGTACATAGATACATAATAATTTACGCTTTAAAGTCTCAAGTTTATCAAGTTTAAGATTTAATACATCTGTTTTACTGCTGTAGATCCAAAAGAAGTTAAAGCACAAATGGAAATGATTACACAAACTGGTCAAACAAATCTTCCAAAATTATAGTCAGATTTCTTCTTAGTCCATCAAGCTATTTTATTCTTGAATATTCAGTTTTTTTTTAATCATCAAGACGTTGTTTGTTCTTTTTTTAAAAAAAAAAAGCTGTTCTGCATCAGCGTTATGTTTAATTGCAGTAATTATATCTTCCACAAGGTGGAAGCATTGCACCACTGTAGGCAAACAATTTTGTGATGCTGTGAATCTATGAGTTATACGTTTTAGGTGACCCTAAAAAGAAATTTAAAAAAAACACAAATAGTACTAATCACCCTAGTCAGACTGATCGCAGTGTTAATGCTGTGAAAGGGTTAAAAAAACAGCTTTCTTTAAAACTTTTTTTTCACTTTTAATTTTTTTTAAAAACTTTTGCGAAAATTTTTAATGATCTCTGTCTCTCTTATCACAGATCAAAGTGAGGAGAAGAGAGTGACAGAGACAATTTCAAATCATTGGCTAAGACATTGTAATAGTCTTGATCCTATCTTCACCAATCTCTGTACCTCCTCTAATCTCTCCAATGTTGCTTTTCCTTTATCACCACTGCTGTCTTTGACATCGGCATACCCTGTACCCAAATTACACAACCCTTGGAACATCAGTCTTGTTGAAACCTCCACTGTCTTGACCTACAGCCTTCAAACTCTCCTTTTACCTTAAACCTCACATGATCTAACTCTGCAGCCTCCCTTTACAACTCCACTGCCTCCTCTCAACTAGCACCTTCTACATTTAAATGGAGTGAGTGCCCCCAATTACAACCTTGGCACACCAACCTAACCCTGTACCTCACAAAATGCTCCAGAACTTCTGAAAGCTGCTGGAGAAAGTCTCATTCTGCATCTGACTTCCTCCACTATAAATTTATGCTATGCTCATACAGCTTAGCTCTTTCCTCCGCAAAAGAAAACTACTTCAATACTCATAAAAAAAAATCCCTTCCCTTCTCTGTTAGACTCTCACCCAGTCTCCATTCCTTCAAAAAATAATTGAAAATGCACTTCTTTAGCAAATCAATTAAACTGCTAATACCTTTCCATCCTGGCACCCTGGATCCCCTCCTGCAACAGTCATAAAATATATATAGCCCTCAGTGAATACTATGCTAGTGACATACTTTTCTACCCAACCCTTACCTTTTGTGTTACTATACTACACTAGCTCTAGCATGTAAGCTCATTTGAGCAGGGCCCTTAACCCTCTCTGTTCCTGTGCATCCAGCTCGTCTAGTTACAAATACGTCTGTTAGTTAGTCCTTCCATTGTACAGCACTGCAGAATTTGTTGGCACTTTATAAATAATAACAATAACCATTATAATAGTTATTGGCGATCGCAGGTCAATGCAGTTGGCTACAGAGGGACAGGCTGGGTTTTCAGGCTGGTACTCGGAGCGCAATCTCAGGAGTTCCCTTAGATTACTACAAAATTGTGGACACAGTTTGGGAATGTTTTTTTATTCAGTGAACCTGCTTTTTAAATTGAAAGGGGTAAAAAGCAGATTTTTCATAAAAAATTAATTTCCTGAGGGGGCGTGGCCGACCGTCGACGAAGATGGCCGCATGTTAGGTCGGCTCCGGCACCGCAGGCACTAATAACAGCGGGGGGCGACCACCCACACACATGGGGAATCCCAAACGGGCGCAAAGCGCCCACACAAGCAGCGGGAAGGCACCCGCCGAAAAACCGCGGCCGGTATCGCAATTATTTAAAGACTATGCAGGCCGCCCGCCGGATCAGGGGGAGGCAAACATGGCGCCGACGGCGGGAGAGCACCTCTCCAACCCACCTAGCCCAGCTGCATCAGAGGCATCAGCAGCCCCTGCGGACCAGGATATAAAGGTCCTGCTTCAAAATCTCCCCTCCAAGGCAGACCTCGCCACCATGCTACAGAAGCTGGAATCCTCCTTCCAACACAAGATGGAGGGTCTGGGAGCTGAAATCCGGCAGGTAGGCCTCCGTGTCCAAGACCTAGAGGGAGACAGGGGAAGGCTACAGACCCAAATGACCACCCGGCAGACCGCCTAGAAGCCCATGAAACTCACATGTCACAGCTCCAAAGATCGCTGGATGACATAGACAACAGGGGGCGCAGGAACAACCTCAGAATTAAGGGTCTACCCGAAAAAGAGGCTGAAAACATACCAGCAACACTGCAAGAATTGTTTAATTTACTATTAGAAAAACCACCATCAACACCGATCCACTTTGACAGAGCACACCGCTCACTCAGACCCAAAGGCAATAACAGGGACGCCCCAAGAGATATCATATGCCGCCTGCACTACTTTGCAGACAAAGACCGAATACTGAAGAAGTTAAGAGATACTACTCCGCCACTACTGTTCCATGGGCACGAGATCCAGATTTATCAAGACCTCTCATGGCTCACCCTCCAGGCAAGGCGTCAACTGAAGCCGGTCACAGACCAACTGCACACTAGAAACATCAAATATCGTTGGGGCTTTCCCCTCGCCCTCATTGTCACGATCAAAGGGACTAGCCACATCATAGCAGAACATAAAGACGTGATACCATTCATAAGAGCGCTGAATCTCACTGAGGTACGCATAATGGATTGGTATGCCATGGACCCAGCGCAGTCCCTGGCTCAACACCCAGGGGAACACAGACGACGCTCACCTCCCAAGAGGCAAAGAAGGGGATCCTCAGACGAACATGGAAGAAGGGATTTCCCGACAGCGCAGAGGACGTAAAGGAATCACAACGACGGCTAGGCCTCCACACAGAGGAATCAAGCAACTAAAGACGACCACACCACACAAACAACCGGGAGAAAAAAAAAGAACTTACATGATACCGCTAACTACAACAGGCTCCTGATACACCACATCGAAAAAAAAAAAACACCAATACCTCTGATATCAACTGAGGTCGTAAAGACATACCCACCCGGGAACCTAGCCTACACTCCTCAAACACGACATACCCCATCAAGAAAACTGAACTTAGGTTCAACCCCAGCTCCAAACGAACATGACAATTGCAAGTGCCTGCTTGCCCACCGACACACGCACGCCACACACCAACGACACCGCACACACATTCCAGCAGCCACATCAGCTGCACCATCATCGCCACACCACACACTGCCTCAGGACCGGCGACGCCTGTTGACACGTCCGCAGTGTCACCTACACCAGTGCAGGTTGAGACTGATCGGCACCTTTACAGAGGCCCTAAAACCCCAGCACTACCACCGAACACACACAACCTAGATACACCGTACTCTATAGTACTGATACGTCCGGACCAACACACCATCCGGATAGGGAACACCCACGCCCCCAGCCACCTCTGGCAGGGTGTAAGACCAGAGTTTTCATTTCTGTTATTCATTTCTTTTTTTTCATTACTGTTTATGTATGTTTATGTTTATGTTCATTTTTCAATTGCTAACGGTGTAATTTCCATTTGCAGTAGAGGTTTTTTGCGAAACGTCTCCACAGACGAGGACACACCACAAACCACTGCTGCTGCTGCCCGCGGCTCGGACGGGGGGGGTCCAACCACGGAAAGTGGTAAACGGACCACACAACAAAGTAGGTGCTCACATGAACACACCAACACACCTCTAGAGCCCCACCCCACAAATGGCCCTAAAAATTATCTCACTCAACGTTAAGGGGCTGAACACCCCGAACAAACGCAGGTTACTGTTAAGGGATCTGAAATCACGCAAGACAGACATTGCCCTCATACAAGAAACCCACATACCCAGAACAGCATTAGTAACCCTGAAAGACAGATACTTCCCACAGACCCACGAAGCGAGAGCGCTACACAAACGCTCCGGAGTAGCGATATTGGTGCACAAAAACTGCCCACTACAGGTGACAGGGACGTTAGCTGACCCAGAGGGCCGCTACCTCGTAATAACAGGCACCATACACAATACCAAGATAAGGCGACTTCAACGCCGTGCCAAGCCCGGCAATCGACAGAAGCACAAAAACAGGGTCTCCCAGATCCCAAGGGAGGGGAGCACAGGACAAACTACTGTACACAATCCTCACGAACACGCAGCTCCTCGACCCCTGGAGGCTCCAACACCCAGACACACGTGACTATACATACTACTCAGCGCCACACGGCACATACTCGAGAATTGACCACATCTTTCTCAACGGAGTGGGGATGTCCAAGCTTGTGCACACAGACATAGGAAGTATCACTTGGTCGGACCATGTGGGCATATCAATCACATTAAACAAACTCAAATACTCCGCCACATGGACCTGGCGCCTTAACACTAGCCTATTGAATAGTGACTCAATATGCGAAGACACGCGTACCCTACTTGCTGAATACTTCACTCAAAACACCACACCCGAAGTGAACCCAGTAGCGCTATGGGCAGCCCACAAAGCGGTCCTGAGAGGACACTTCATTAGAGCAGCGACATATAAAAAGAAACGCAACGCCCAAGCACTAATAGACCTTCAAAACGCTTTGAGAAAAGCGGAACACCAGCACAAACAAAACCCCACACCCGAAAAACTAGCGGAACTTACCGCTCTACGGCACTCAATTAAGGGGATCCTGCTTGAGGGGGTAGCACACTCCATCCAGAGATCTAGACGGCTGTTCTACGAAAAGTCCAACAAAATGGACTCCCTACTAGCCAGAGCACTGCGCCCCCGCGGTGACCACAAACCCATCACGAGACTACGTACACCCACCCAGACAATAGCGACGACCCCCCAAGATATCAACAGAGTATTCACAGAGTTTTACTCGAACCTATACGGGCAGGCCCACCACCCACAAAACACACCGGAACAACTACGTTCCTCACTACGAACATTCCTCACCAACATCAAGCTACCTCGGATACCAGACATTGACAACATGGCCCTACAAGAACCCATTACCCAATTAGAAGTAGAAACCGCTATAGCGATCCTGAAAGGTAACAAAGCCCCAGGCCCAGACGGTTACGAAATAGGGTACTACAAAAAATTTAAAGAAGAACTAGCCCCCCACCTCACTTCCCTATATAACCACTTCATGACTGGAGGCGCACCTGATGCCGATATGGCACTAGCCATCATTACACTCATCCCGAAACCCAGGAAAGACACTGAACTCGCATCAAACTACAGGCCCATATCACTAATCAACGCGGACCTTAAAATATATGCAAAAATCCTGGCGACCAGGCTGGCGCCAATGTTAACACACTTAATTCACCCGGACCAAGTGGGGTTCATCCCCGGTAGACAATTATATGAAAACACACGTAGGGGGGTGGTGCTCGCATGGTACATGCAAAAGTCTGAACAACCTTCACTGGCCATCTCCCTGGACGCAGAGAAGGCCTTTGACAGGGTGCAATGGCCATATCTGTTTGGCCTACTGGAAGAATGGGGCTTCCCAGGGACCTACATCCAGGCCACGCGAGCCCTCTACACTAACCTGAGAGCACAAACCCTGATAGCAGGAGCCACAAAGACCCCCTTCCACCTGCATAGCGGTACACGCAAAGGTTGCCCCCTATCACCACTGCTTTTCGCCATCTCCCTAGCACCATTACTACTAGCCATACGCCAACACCCACATATACATGGAATAAAGGTAGCGTGGAAATCCTACAAAGTCTCCGCTTATGCGGACGACGTGCTATTGACCCTTACAGACCCCTTGACATCCATGGAACATCTGACCAACCTCCTAGACAATTACGGATCTCTTGCGGGCTATAAAGTGAATCTGGTCAAATCCATGGCACTACCATTCCACATTCAGACCCAAGATAAAACCACAATATACGATAGATACCGACTCCCCATCACAGCTAATAACATACCCTATCTAGGGGTCAAACTTACTGCACAATACGAACTCCTACACGACACTAACTCCCCACTGCTTCGCACACTACAAAGAGACCTAGAGCAGTGGACAGACAAACCCATCTCATGGATAGGACGGCTCCACTCAATCAAGATGAATATTCTACCCAGGTTACTATTCATGTTCCAGGCCCTGCCCACACAAGTTAAACGGAGTGACTTAGCCACACTACAAAAGGCAATAGATAGGTTCATCTGGCAAAAGAAACGACCCAGAATAGCCAGGAAACTCCTGTATAGGCCCAAAGACAGAGGGGGACTGGGACTACCGAACATGTACCTCTACTATTTAGCAGCGCAGATAGCGCAAATAGCATATTGGCACTCCACACCGGACACGCGTCAATGGGTAGAACTTGAAACCTCACTAATGGGGCAAGATCTACCGCAACTCTACCCCTGGCTACACAGGACACATAGAGCAATCCCCAGAGTGACCTGCCCAGTAATAACGAACTCCCTAAGAATCTGGGATCTAACAGCGACTAAATACTCCCTAAGCAGGTTCCCCTCGCCAATGTCTCCAGTACTCAGAAACCGATCCTTCCCACCAGGTATGACAGCGGGCGACTTTAGCGGACTCGAGAGAGCAGGCATCCAGAGGTACTGCCACCTATATAACAATGGCCACATAGTAACATACGACCAACTCAGGGAACAATCCCCTCTTACCACCAAAGATTTCTTCCGCTACCTCCAATTACGTGACTTCGCTAACTCAAAAGAAGTCAAGGAGACGGCCTCTCTCCCGCTCACCTGGTTTGAAAACATATGCTACCAGGAAAAGCACCCCAGTGGACTAATATCACTACTATACTCCCACCTTAGCGGGGAGGCCAAGGAATGGGGAAAGCTACGATACACGGACCAGTGGGAGACAGACCTTCGGGAGACATTAGAGGGCTCCGACTGGCAGGACATTTGGGAGGCCACGGCCCGATCATCAATATGTGTCACTCTGCAGGAGCAGTCATTTAAAACACTTTTTAGATGGTACACCACACCATTGAAACAATTCCGCATGCGGATCACCCCCACAGACCTGTGCTGGCGCGGCTGCGGGGAACAAGGCACATATGTGCACATGTGGTGGAAGTGCCCCTTGGTACAGACCTACTGGGTGCAAATCATCAAACTAAGCACTAACATATTGCAGAGACCACTGAAACCGGACCCCTGGGCCTGCCTCCTATCAAGGCCAACAGACGGCCTCCCACGCCCAGAACAACAACTGTTAAATATGATATACTTAGCAGCCCGTAGAGCACTGGCACAGAAATGGCTATTTCCGGAAATGCCCCCGGTAGCACTGGCAGTAGCAAAGATAAAAGATAATTATCTAATGGACAGATTAACTTCCCTGGTCAGGCACACCACCAAAAAAATTAGTAAAATATGGGATCTATGGGAACAATATCAGGAAAACACGGAGGGTGGACAGGGAGAATGAACACTCACATAAGGCCAACGATAAAGGGACACACATCGCCCCTCGTCCGAGCCGTGGAGACAGCGATACCAACTCACCGTATAATTAAATACAATGTTGCTAATCAACACTAGATTTTAGATTTTAGACTACCTGTTATGATATGTTTAGCTAACACCTGTACAAAATCACACTAATTGGAGTGACATGTGTGGTCAAGGCAAGACCTCACGGACAAACCACGCAGAGTTACCTCAGCACACCAAAAGATGACAAATTAACCGCTGACGAGATTAGCGCTGACCATAACCGTGATCCTTGCCTTGACGTGCTCACCCTCACCAGGGTGCAACTGAACCAATTGACAATGCAATGAGGCTTCTGCACAAGCCACTGTACAGGCATGAATATGCACTGTTGTTCCGACTTCTGTACAAGCCTAAAGCATTGACACACATGTATGCACTCCCTCGGCGGCTTTAGCGCAAGCCAGCCAGCTATAACCCATATATGCACCTTTCTCGAGGCTCCAGCACAGGCCCAGCCATCGACGCACATGTGCACTTCCTTTTTCTATGAAATAAAAAGAATCTACACATAAAAAAAAAAAAAATATACGACACACATGAAGGTGTTGGCTACACATCCTATTTTTATGTTGTTTAAGGTTAACACTTAAAGCTGTTTAGTCTTTTATATAAATGTAAAAACCCTGACAGAAAGAGACCGCAAGGAAGAATTCTGAACAGTTACACTACCATTTAACAATCCATTCTCTTCTTTCTGTATTACTATGAAACTACTGTAAAACACGAATTTTGGCTTCTGCGTAAGCCCAAGTACTGTTCTCAAGGCTGAATTTTCTGTCATTGAAAATAAAGAATTAAAAAAATAAAAATAAAAAATTAATTTCCTGTCTGTTGCTGTTGAGTTAACAACACGTGTGGATTTTGTATAGCAATATAACCCCACAGCTTTCTCACTTGATGTTGTTTAAAAGTATTCTCTTTTAAGTAGGAGTTGAAAAATAGGAGTTTAAACCAACTAAGTAACTACTGTTTTACTTTTCTAAACTTGTTGCTGTTGGTAAGTGCACAACTTGTTACTAGGGTTGCCACCTTTCTTGGAAAAAAATACCGGCTATGCTAATTTGCGTAATTAATTTTGTATGCGTGATGTCAAGGGGCACAATGTCACTGGATGTTACGTAACATCATAAGGAGTGACATAAGAGAAAAACAAAAACATTTGAAGTGGAAAGTTCCCTAAATTGCTAAAATACTAATTACTATGTGCACTATTTCTGACTGTGCGTTTGTGTAAATGTGTATATTGTGTTAGAGTGTGGATGTAGTATTATTGTGTATACAATATCTGATTTCGTATGCTGTGTGTGTTTGTGACAGTGTATCATTATGTGTATACCATGTTTTATTGTGGATGTATTCAGGGCCGGTGAAAGGTTTGTTGGCTACACAGGCGAAGATGCACTTTGCTGCCTCCCTCCTTCAGTGTTTTAAATGTCGTGGCGAATGTGTGTGTTGCACCTTTCCCTTTACTGGCAGAGGTTCTTGTGTGCTCCAGTGAAGTTAAGAGCTACGCTGGTGAGAGCACCGCTGCCAGAAGGGCCACCAAGGTTAGACAGGTCTACACTATGAAGCAAGATAAACTGATGTCCTACACCTTAGTCATGCAAGGTGACTCCTGCATGCTGGACTCAAATTAGCAAAACCGGGGCAGATGAAAATCATAACCCTGTCAGGCCATTCATCATGGAGAAGGACCCTCCAATATAACACTTATGAGCACTGTCACTTTCCCTGCCAGCTAGGCCATGACAGATTAACCCCAGGTGTTAAGGGTGGGGCCAATATTGCTCACACTACCCCCACCTAAACACTCCATTGCGCAGGCTCAAAGGGCAAACCCACATCTATAGTCAATATTATTATCAAGGCCTACAGAGATCTGACAGGTGAAAGATGACACTGGAAGTTATTGTTCTGGCCCTGTATTTAGTTGGTCCATGATGACCCTGGAGATGACAACATTATTCAGCAGTACTCTGTGCCACCATGCAGTCTTATCTAGGGATAGCACTGCTTGCTCCTCTTGGAGAGAGGACTAGAAAAGGTGGCCTAACCAAAGTTTGTTTCTATTTTTCCACAGTTGACTGGCCGCAAAAAAATGGCATTTTCTGAACACACAAAACAAGCAAAAGCCTCACGAGGTGTGCTAGACTTAAACTTGGATGTTGGACATCAGAACCATGCTCGATACATGGTTCTGATGTATCGAGCATGGTTCAAAGCTTAACATTGATATTGTTGCTCTCAGTGAAGTCCACCTCCCACAGGTAGGCAGCCTTCAAAAGCCTTCAAGGTGCAGGATACACATACTCTATTGGTCAGGCAAGCTGGAGACCCAGAGACGGCCTAGGGTGTTTTCTCTTTATGAGCAGGAACTCCATTGCCTCCCAACTTGAAAATCTGCCATCAGGTCATTTAGATCACATCATTTCCATATGCCTCCAACTTCAAAACAAGCACCCCTATCATGCCCCTAACTCTTCAAGCAAGTCCTGCTGAAAAACACAAGTTTTATATAGAACGCATCCTTGTGCAGAATGTCACTACGGCAAGGTTATCATTGGCGACTTTAATGCTCTTGGATCTCTTACTTACAGGGGTACTCAAATAACTGGCCAACCATCCCATTACCTGAAGAATTGAACAATGTATGAACATACTCTTGTTGATTCAACTTGTTAGGAAAAATAATCAAACCGGCAAACAGAGTTTTTGGTGCAGTTTGACAATTTGTCAACTTATGGATAAAACTTCAAGATTTGCAAAAACAATATACTCCTATGAATGCATAACCTATTGGTGGCATACCCATAATCCTAACACAGGAGATACTAGAACCCTAATATAGATATTTACCAGTTTTACAAAATGATTGTTCAGTTCCCAAGAGGAAACCCACTCAGAGAAGTGGACAAACTTAAAAGCAAAGACATTAATGAATACATCATTAAAAGTAAACCATATTACATAAAGTCAACCACCAAAAATATGTTTAATCCCAATAAAAATAACATGAACCTCAATAATGCCCTTGTCCCATAAACATAGTGCTCCACACTAATAATCTGATAGCTGACATTCAATATAATTTTTCCAAAGTTGTGGCATCTTTCTAGGGATTCGTGACTTTGCAATGGTACAGATGAACCCAAAATTTGCTTTTGGAAACACTTGATAGGGCCTTTCCAACCTAGTTAGTAACACGTGCTTTCTGGAGTAGTCACATAACCACCAGTTGCGATGGCATGCAAATGTTGATTCTCTTTCCTGTTCTACAGCTTGGACCTTAGAATGGAATCTAACTGTCTCGCTCATGGTGTAATGGTCTCCTGTGGATTTTTTTATTTTTCGTTCTATTTGTTAACTGTCAGAACTTGGTTGTTTTTTTTAATGAGTGCATTGGGTATATACAATCCATGGTTGCCAAATGTTGGTAAAGGACTCGTGTTGCAAGGTTGTACCTATAGACATGCGTTTATAGGTATAATATAGATTTATTTTGTCTATCAATTGTGTCTTAGAGGGGCAAGCTGTTTGTTTCCAGTTAAGTGAAATCAGATTTCTGGCTGCTACAATTATTAGTGCTGCTAGTTATTTACATGTTTTGTGTAGGTTAGGAGGGTAAAGAAGGAACAAATTAGTGGATGTGTTGGTAGGCAAATCTGTGATATGCATATCTGTTAGTAATTCTCTCACAGTGTCCCAAAGCGGTTTAATTAAAGAGCAGTCTCATAGTGCCCTTTTCAACACTACATCTCCAACAAAATGCTGGTAAAGTAGGGCAAATTTTTTGATGCCTGTCAGACGTCAATTACCACAGGTAAATTTACTTTTCATGTGCTTCTATGTGTGAATAGCATCGAGTTAGTCCTTTAAGTGCATTTATTTATGATAACCATTCATGATCTGAAGGAGCTTGGTCACATTCTGTTGTCCATTGTGTCATGAAGGGGAACTGTTTTTCTGGGATGGTACCCATGAGGGTTTTATAACACTTAACAATATTTTAGGTTTCCCTGGGGTTCACCAGCACCTATCATAGATCGTTTAAACATTGTGGCGAAACCGCCACAATGGGCATTGGAGAATACTGATTGCCAGCCTCCTGCCATGTGACTATGGCCCCTGGGATGTATTGCCCTTTAAAGACATGACTTGGGCATAATGGATTTGTGTTGTGCTGCTGCTGGCCCTTTAAGAACCATCTGGGGACATACTGTGGAGTTACTGGGTGGCCACCATTTCCTGTATCAGAGGCACATGGTGAGAACAATGGATGAAGCACATGGTAAGAACAATGGATGGCGGCCATTTTAACTCACAGACACTGTTTGGACTTTTCAACACGGTGCCATCTAGCCGGTATTTGGTGCACAGAGACATTGTGCAGTGGGTTTGGACTATACAACAGGGGACACATTATACAGTAATTGTTTTTCATTTAGCCTGCATTTGTTCTGTGGAATCTGCATTAAACTGTATCTTCCAAAGTACTGAACGGATTTTGGATATGTGGTTCACCCAGATCCCCTGGTTCCAAGGATATACTTTTTATGGGGTTATTGCATGTTTTGGGGTCCCTGTGATGTGTTTTATGATACTGTATTTCTAATAATTAGATAATTAGATTAACCATTGTGTTCAGTAATCATATCACAGGCAGAGGGGAGGATTTTGTGTGGGAGTGTCTGTGTGTATTGTACAGATTGATTGGTTGTTCTGTAAAACCCTGTGGGCAGTATTAAGTTTGTGGATTGGGAATAAAAGAGGCTGTATGTGCCAGTACAGTCAGTTCCTGCTTAACCCTCAAAGTGAAGTGTCGTCTCATTATTGGGGAAGGATTTATTGTATGCTGTTCCAGTTTGACTGCTAGGAGTCTAAACCCATCCGTATGGTTTTTGTTGCCTATTCAGCTGTTTATAGCATTCATATGCTTGAGAGCAGGAATATGCTCTCCGGTTCGGTGATTGTGGTGTCTGCCAGAGTGCTTGGAGTCCTCAGGAAATGCTAGGAGCATCCATCAACTGAGGTACCCAGTCGGGGTGCCAGGTGATCCGTTACAAACATTAATTCCTAGTGGACCAGATAACTCAATAACATTATACACTCGGGTTGTAATGAGGCTTTTCAGTTGCCAGTACTGAAATATCAAAGAATTGGGTAAATTATACTTTTTTTGTAAGACTGAGAAAGGTAAAATACTGCCCTGTTGATACATGTCTCCAATTGAGGAACTTCCCATTTCCCAATGCCATCACTGGTGTTCTTTGATGAAATTTGTGAGATATACTGCTAGAGAGTTGGAATTGGTCCCAATGATGAAGCGTTAAAATGTGGATGATAACAAATCTAATGTCCTATAGCAAAAGGATTTAGGGGTCCAAAAATGTCCACCAAAGAGCCCCCAGTGGCTCGATCATATTCCATATCTACCTATTGGAGGGTGCCTTTAGGAGTGTGAAGTTTCAATAAAGAAGCTTCATGGTAGTTAAAGAGATTAGGAAGTCCTACATCAGGGGTTTCTCGGGAAAGGCCAGGGGAAGCCGGGGTTTGCGCGCATCCCAAATGAAATAATTGAATATAGCCTTTATTTGTTTGCAAAGTGATGAGGGAATATGGATTGGAAGCATCCTGAATGCGTATAGTATTTTTAAGAGCATTATCATTTTTATCATGCTGACTTTGCCCAACCAGGAAAGTTTAATTGATTTCCATTTAAAAAATCAATTTTGTACATTTTAATCAATGTCTGAAAATTGTGCTTAAGTATACCTTCTATGAAGGGTGTGATTTTCACTCCCAGATATCTGATAAATGTACTTTTCCAATCAAAATTGTGGGATTGCTGAAGTACATGTATAAGTTGAGCACGAAGGCCCATGGGTAAAGCTTGGATTTTTGCATGGTTCAATTTATAATAAGAGATAGTTCCATATTCTCTCAAAAGTCCTAGCAAAGATGGTAATGAAGAGGTCGGGTCACTCAAAGTCAATAGTATATCGTCCACAAACATGGACATACAGAACTCCCTACATCCCATCTCAACACCCTTGATTCCACTATGATTTCTGATTTTATAAGCCAGAGGTTCCAATGATATGATAAATAGAGATGTCCCGAAAATGTAGAGACTTACCTGTCAGTCTCTTCATTTACCTGTCACAGCACTCTGATTGGTTGGTTTGAAGAGTGCTCTGTGTCATTTTACACAGCGTGGAAAAGTTCTTTGGAATTTTCCCACGCTGTGTAATTTGACTCATAACACTCTGATTGGTTACTTTCAATCCACCAATCAGAGTGTTGTTATGAGTCAAATTACACAGCGTGGGAAAATTCCAAACCAACCAATCAGAGTGCTGTGACAGGTAAATGTAGAGACTTACCTGTCAGTCTCTTCATTTACCTGTCAGAGCACTCTGATTGGATGGCTTAAACCCACCAATCAGAGTGCTCTGAGCCTAATTGCAGGGCGGGGCAAGGCTTTATAAGCCTTACCCCGCCCTGCAGAGCTCAGTCTGCGCGGAGCCCTCGCCGGGTGAAGATGGATTGTTTTTTTTTGTTGTTTTTTTTTTGTTTTTGTTTTTAATTGCGTCGGTTTTTATGGTTTTTTATTTGGCCTTTTTTGGGGCTGAAAAAAGAAGATTTAGAAGAAAGAAAACATCGAATGGTAAGTTTTATTTTTTTTTACAGGTACTTAGTTACCCCCTTTTTAGTATTTATGGCCCCCACCCGCCGCTCAGGGGTGGGGGCCAGGGGGGGAGGACCTTAGGTACCCCCCCATTGTGATTTATTTGCCCCCACCCACCGCTCAGGGGTGGGGGCTGGGGGAGAGGACATTAGGTTCCCCCCCCTTTTTAGTATTTAGGGCCCCCACCCCCCGATCAGGGGTGGGGACCAGGGGGGAGGACCTTAGGTCCCCCCATTGTGATTTATTTGCCCCCACCCACCGCGCAGTGGTGGGGGCCGGGGGGAGGACAGTAGGCCCCCCTCATTATTTTTATGGCCCCCACCCACCGCGCAGGGGTGGGTGTGGGGGGGGAGGACAGTAGGTCCCCCCCTCATTATCTTTATGGCCCCCACCCGCCGCCCAGGGGTGGGGGCCGGGGGGAGGACAGTAGGTCCCCCCCCTCATTATCTTTATGGCCCCCACCCGCCGCCCAGGGGTGGGGGCCGGGGGGGAGGACAGTAGGTCCTCCCCCCATTGTAATTTATGGCCCCCACCCGTCGCACAGGGGTGGGGGCAATAGGTTTTTTTTTTGTTTTTTTTGTTTTTTTTTACAGTGAGCAGCCACTGGCTGCTCACTGCTTACTAGACATGCCCCTACTCGCTGCATAACGAGTAGGGGCAGAATTTACTAATACTAAGTAAACTTTACTTAGTATTAGTAAATGTGGCTGAAAGACCAATTTAGGTCTTTCAGCCTTTTAGTAGATAGCTCTCTAATACCGTGGGAATTAGGGAGTTATATACTAAGCGGCTGCAAGATGCAGCCGCGGATCGGAGTTTGCATGCCACAGTCCAGGTGTTAGTCCCCTTGAAACAACTTTTCCATCACTATTGTGGCCAGAAAGAGTCCCTGTGTGTTTTAAAATTCGCCTGCCTATTGAAGTTCGCAAACATTTGCCGAAATTCGCGTTCGCCGTTCGCGAACCGAAAATTTCATGTTCGCGACATCACTAATGATAAAAAGGAGGGGAGACAGGGGGCATCCTTGCCTAGTACCATTGGTAATGTGGGACGGGGTAGAGAGGATATTAGAGAACGGGGTATGAGAGATCTGTGCCATCAGTCTATTATAAAGGGACATGATACCAGTAATAATGGTTTGTGGGAATCCATATTTTAGTAATACTTGGACCATATATTGCCAGTTGAGTTTTTCAAAGACTTTCTCGGCGTCTTGTGCCAAGAGAAGACCTTCCTCTTTTTTGGATCTCATATGAAAAAGAATATTTAATATTTTCCTGGTGTTGTCTATTCTCTGTCTACATTGGATAAACCCTGATTTGTAATTGTGGACAAGTCTGGGCAGAATTGTGGATTGTCTGTTAGATAAGATTTTGGCATAAAGTTTCACATCACTATTGATGAGAGAAATAGGTTGGAAGTTTTTACATTGTGTGAGCATCTTTCCCCGCTTGGGCAGAGTGGAGATATGTGCCAAAAGCATATTGCTGGGCATAATTCCTCTAGTATAACATGAATTAAATTAGGTAATCAATTGTGGGGAAAGGATGTCAATGTTGGTTTGGTAATATAAATTGGTAAATCTGTGTGGGCCTGAGCCTTATGTGCTGGCAGATTTGTTATGGCTTTTTTATTTCTAGAGAATCAAATGGTTTGGAGAGACAGTTGAGCTCCTCCGGTAGTAATGTGGGGAGGTTCACTGTAGCCAAAAAGTCTTGGATGGAAATCTTTTGAGGAAATATAGATTTGGGGTCATCTTTTAGATTATATAAAGTACTATTGTTAGAAGCAAACTCATTTACTATATCTTGTGGATTTAATATTTTGCCTTTAGTATTAGAGTTCAGATATCCTATCTTGGAGTTTATGGTACGTGATTAGAGTTGTGAGGCCAGTAATGCCCCTGCTTTGTTTCCTTGGGCAAAGAACTTGTGTTTGTAATGTCTGAGTAAATGTGTAGTTTTCTCTAGTTCCAATTCCCTGACTTGGTTCTGTAATTTGAGAAGTCTCGTTTGTGTTGTCAGGGATGGAGCATGTTTACTTATTTATTTATTTTTAATTTTTGTTGTGCAGGTAGGTACAAAGCATCAGCAAATGCCACAACAGAGTACATAGAGTCATACAGGCAAAACAGTGGCATGAGTTTTTGCATAGGTTTTGTGTTTTTTGAACAAGCATAACATATCTGGTGTGTTGCTATATAGTATATGTGTGAGGTAAGACTGTGTCACATGAGACTTACATAGTTTAGGTCAGGCTAGGTACTGTGTGGTAGAGTGGCATACTTGGTTAACTGTTAGCATAGACAATGATAAACTAGCATTAACAATTAGAAAACCAGATTGGCGTAGTGTACTGCTAGGGTTTATACATGGCTTGCATACACAATATATGTGTCCTAAAGAAAGCCGGGTAAATCTACCTATGTAATGTTACTAATAGCTAGCTGAACCAGTATCCTAGCATATGTCCCATTTAGCAAGCACAAGGCAGGTGCCAGCTGCAAATCCAGTTGTGGTGCACATTATTTCCCATTGTCATGATCAGCCGAGTCCTCTGTGCGGCAAGGCTGGGGGAGCGTTCAGGAGAGGAGTTAGAGTTGTCGACAGGTGCAGTTGCTCAGATATCGGCTTGGGAGCAGCAGTCAGGTGAGATCAATGATTCAGCCTATCTTGCGTGTGGGCCACTGCAGACAGTCTCTTTCAGAAGTATGGGGTATACAAGATGGCAAGAACCTGCTCAGGTTTCATGTCCCGCCACCACCAACTATCTTCGCTCACGGCGCTCTCTCCATGTAGCTTTTAGGTAAGATCCTGGTGATTTCCGGAAGCCCCGATCGACATTGAAGATGGAGCCGTGTGCGGCCTGGTGGGGCTGTGGAAGTTCTCCTGTGGGAGAGAGACTCTGCGGTGGGGCTCTGTGAGCAGGCCTAACCCCTGGAGCTGGTCGGTTGGGTGGTCTTCTGCTCCGGCACCTGGGTGTTTTTCCGTTATGCCTTGGAGGCCTCGGCAGGGACCGCTGAGCTACAGGAGGTGAGTGGTGCAGCAGGGTTTCCCCTCTTTGCCTCTCCTTGAGCTTTCACCAGAATGTTTCAAAGATAAAGTCGAGTTTCGTTAGGAGTAGCTCTGTGTGGCCTCGTGGTGCGGTGAAGTGCCCAGCGTTGGCAGTCTTGGGTCGGCTGGGAGGGCAGGCATTATGCCACGGTATGCGCTTGGGCCTGGCCACAGCGACTGGTAAGTGTGGCTGGGGTGATGGGGCCGGGATAAACCCCACCGGCGGGGGGGTGGGGAATGGGGTCCCGTGCTTTGTCGGCTTATTCTAATCGGAGAAGTAGCGGGAAGAACGGCCGCTTCTCCCACACTGTCACCTCCAGGTAGGCCTCAGTAGTGGTACGGATTCAAACTGCTTGTACGGCACATGTAAAGCTTCGGGCTGGAGCAGAGTTGATTGTAGGTTAACTCCAGCTCATGGATTGCCGTTTGTCAACTGTGAAAAGACAGATTTTATGGTAATTTCGACGATTCTCGGTCAGAGCTCACTCTGCATGCGGCTATTCAGTTTGGCAGCCAGACCCTCCCCTCAACATGTTTATTTTTATGTGTCAGATCTATAAATTCCTGAATCATTGTAGTATAGGTTTGCATCTTTTTTTTATAGCGAAACTAGCAGCTTAAATAAAAAGACCTAGAATTTCTGTTTTGTGTTCCTGCCAAGTAGTTTACTGGTATCTGACGGAGAATTGAGTTTAAAATAAAAGGTTCTTTTGTCTCATATGTTTGAGACTACTGTTCGTTCATTAGGAATGGTATTGTTAAGCCTCCATATATTTTGACCTATATTGGAGAAGCGTTCTTGTAGTGTTAAAGTAATTGGTGCATGATTCGACCAGGAAATTAAACCTATTTTAGCAAATTGTACTTTATGCATAAGGGTTGAGGAGGTTAAAAATCTGTAAATTCTGTTGTAAGTGCTATGAACCATGGAGTGGTATATGTAGTCAATCTCTGTGGTATAAAGAACCCGCCAGGGATCTAAGAAACTATGCTGCAAGGTTGTGTAGCACAATCTTTCAGTCTTAATATGCTGTTTTCTGGCAGTGGTCTGGGTCACTGTGTCTGATGAGGAAGAGTATAATGAGTTATTTAGGAGAAAGTAGCCCCCCCCCAATAATTAGTTCCCCAAACCTGTATAAGGTCATCAAGGCAAATTTTTTATCCAGAAAGTCATTTTGATTGTCATGTGGACCATACACATTAACACATGTATAAGGTTCATTATTTATATAACATTGTATTAACAAGTATCTTCCATTTTCATCACTAACCTTCTTCAGGAGTGTGAAGGAGACACCTCTGCTTATCAGTATAGATACTACTCATTTTTCAATGTCACTGTAGTGCTTTCTACAACTCCTGCTGACTGAGGTAATAAGAGCAGTGCAAATAATAAGGTATCTGCAACAAGTTTGCTGTATTACATTTTCTCTGATTTAAACAGATATTCTAAAAAATATAGGCTTCTTTTAATAACGTATAATTCTACTCCTTAACAAACATTATAAACATATATTCTCTGTGAAAATTCCTGAATGTTTTTCCACATACAAGGACACAAAACAAGTTATATAAAATCATAAATACTTTGCACAATACACACACACAAAAACAAACCATTTAACTAATTTGAATCAGTAATAATTTGTATTTAACAACCATTCTACACCACCTATTTAAATACGCTATTCCGATATGACTCATAAACTTATCCTATGAAACATAAAATGAAGAAGAGGCAAAACACACCTAACTTATACTGCCAATGAACTATTTACATACACCAATGCATATAACTTCATTACTCGATTCCAAGTAGTACAAGTCCATAAAACATGATTCTGTTATACAGAAAACAACAACAACATAGATTCCTAAAATAGACTTCGAAAAAGAAAAGCAGAGCGTAAATGTTAAATCATCATTTTTTATAATGAAAGATTTCTTGGTGGAGTGCTAAGATCTATGCTAAAAAAGGAAAAAAGGATTTATTGATGACAACAAACATTTTCCCTACCTGAACTTTCAGGCAATGTTGCTACCTTATTATACTGTAAAGGAAAATAGCAGGTTCCGTGGCTTATCAAAATACCAGAATTGCAGATCTATTAACTACGACTCACTGAACGTAAAAATATTATAAGACGAAGAAATCAACCACAATTAAATTACATATGCTTAAAGCAGCCGTTTGTCATGGCCGTTTTTGTTTTTTTAACCCCCCCTTCTGAATCCACTACTTCTAATTGCACCCCTAGTCACCCCTAAATGCCCCTAAACCCCCCATATTACCTATTTTTTTATCTTTATTTTGTGCCCGGACCTAGGTCCTGGGCGCCCCCATCTTTGTGTGGGCAGATGAAGTACTGGTGGGGCATCTATTAACTAGTGGGGGGTGGGAAATAGTGTGTCCCCCACGAGCCCTGACCGGTGCCCTGTGAGTGGGGACTATTCAGCGAAACTATCCCACCAGTGGTTATGTACTGTTTTGAAATGTTGGGATACACTATGAGTCTCGAGACCTTTTTTTATCTTACATATATATTCACCAATTCAAACATTAAGGGTTCGGATTGTTCTACCTATATACAATAGATCACGTGGACATTTTAAAACATATATCACACCTTTCGAATGGCATGTTGTGTGGTCCTTAATGACACATTGTTTTCCTATAATGTGACTTATATCAGTAAAGTGTCTTTTGTGACTCTTTGTTGTCCTACATGGGAGGCAATTCCCACATCCATAGAAACCTGAAAGATTTTTAAAAAACTTATTGGGTTTGTCAGTTTCTAAACAGCTTTTTGACCAGAATGTTTTTTGATTTTTTGCTCCCCTGTAAATAATTCTGGGTTTGGGGGGTATAATTTTGTTAAGCACAGGATCATCTTTTAAAATATGCTAGTGTTTCTTTATGGCCTGTTGTACTTTTCTGGAATTCCCGTTATAGCCACAAATGAAAGGGATATCGTTGCCTCCTTGTGTTTTATTTCTTGGTTTATATGTGAGGAGTTGCTTTCTCTGTAAGATTTTCGCTTCCTCTAAATCTCTTCTGAGGTTCTCTTCTTCATAACCTCTTTCCATAAATTGATGGGTTGCAATGAAGTCACTGTCCTCTGTGCAGTAACTTCTAATCCTCAGAAACTGTCCCTTTGGGGCATTTGTTAACCAGGGTTTATGGTGACAGCTGGTTCTCTCTATATGACTCTTCTAAAATAATTCTGGTTCTAATAGAGGCGTCCTGGATGTAGATGTTTAAGTGCTTCTCCCAATAAGCCATAAAAAGATTGTCATAGCTGGGAGCGAACTTGGTGCCCATCGCATTACCACAGATCTGTAAAAATAAACGTTCCTGAAACCAAAAAATATTGTTGGTTAAAATTGATAAAATTCTCTCCAATATAAAATCTATCTGTTCCCTGTTAAAACAAAACTTCTAAAAAGTGTTTAACCGCTTCTGTAACGGACCGTTTCAGCACACAAGGGGTTAAACCGTTTAGGCGATCCTCCCCTTTTCAGAGATGCAGGCACAGCTATTGTAGAACACCAAACTCACGAACCGCCAATAAGGGAATGCTCCAAACTCCCGAACGACATACAATATAGCACTCCAAACACACGAACTGGAACCATACAAATCGCTGCTAGCAGACGAATAGGAAAAGCACCCAAGCGGCTTACACTCCTAGCAATCAGTCTCTATCAGCGTTCAGTAAATCCCCCCAAAGACGAGACAAGGCTCCGTGTTGAGGGTCAACAGTGGTCTGTTTACTGAGGGCTACCTGCCCAGTATTTATGCAGGTCTCCCACCTGGTGGACACTCCCCTAGGGGACCAAATGGGAGACTGTGACAAAAGACAGACAGACAAGTAGACAAATAGGACACACAGTCACATTATATTCCCACATTGCATCCTGGCTTCCTCCCCTCTGCCCTGGAGATAATTGAGAAGTAATTCAATTATCTCCCAGGACAAAGGCAAATCGCCATTATGCACGTGGGGATACTAACACAAGAATTACTATTAAAATATACCATGCAAGACACATAACATTAAAACCATACATTTAACCTATCCCCAGATAGCTCAGGTCTGAGCGCACATTATTAAGCGAATGGCGCTCAGACCACACGAATACAGTTTAATCGCCATGGAGCCAAAGTCTTTACAAAGTCAGTTCTCATACGAATGGGCTCCATGGGATTCCTATCTGGGGTATAACATAGTCAGGTAAAACTCCCGAACACCGGGCCGTTCATGCACTCCAGTCGAACAAGAAGGGAGGTCGGCGGCATCAGCGGTGTTTCCGCCAAACGGTGTCAGTTTTTAGTTCCATGAGTTAGGCGTCGAACACCGCTGTGTGTTCGCGGGTTTAAAATGGCCGCGACCTCGTGTTCGCCATACGAATGGCGGCCACCCAGTATTCGTCAATTAAGCTGCGGTTAACCACAGCCTCTGGGAGGCTAATTGCCGGCACACTCCAACTCCCAGGTGGTCTAGTCATTCGTGCGGTTGTTCGTTAGATGGGATCTACCGAACACCGGGCAGAAAAGAACGAATACGTCTTTTCTGCAGGGGAAACAAAGTCTTTCAACGTGGGGCCATAATCCAAAGGCAGAAAGGCAGCAGGCGAGCAACCAGGCTTCTCCAATGCAATGTGGCGAGATTGGTCTCGTCACAGCTTCGATGCCTTTTTCATGCGGGATGATGCTGTACAGTGAACTAACGTCATGTGTCACTAGTATATACCCTTCTTTCCATTGAGTTTGTTCTAATATTTGTAACATATGGATGGTGAACGACTAAAATTGGGTTACGAACTGTCCAACGCATTATTAAAAACTGGAAGGATAGTTAGGAACCACCAGTGATGGGCACATCAGGGTAAGAAGAGAGGCAGATGAAGTGATGCACCCATCATGCCTAGTGCGTACTGTACCAGCATGTGGGGCAGGGCCGTCTTTAATATTGATTGGGTCCTGGGTAAGCATTTGATGGGGCCCCCTGACCCCCACTCCCTGACATGCAATCACGATCTCCACTTCCCAACGCAGTAGCAGAACCATTTTCCCATGCTTGCAGAGCTGTATCTAGCATTGCGTTGTGTTTGTGTGTTTGAATGGAAGCATGTGTCTGTATGGAGTATGTTTGTGTAAATGTAGGGGTGTGTTTGTATTTGGTGTTGGTGTTTGAATGCCAGTATGCATCTATGAGTATTTTTTTTAATGCTGGGGTGTGTTTATATATATTTTTGGTGTTTAACACAACGATGTGTTTGTATGTAGTGTTGAAGGTTGAATGTAGGGGTGTACTTGTGTATAGTGCTGGCGATTTGAATGATGAGATGTATGTACATGTACACATACTATGCCACACACACACTGCGATACACATACACACACTGAAACACATGCAGATACACAGATATAAACACTGACACTCACACTAACACACATGCAGATACATACTGACACAGATACACATACTAACACATACAGACACACAGATACACAACCTGACACACATACAGACACACAGATACACAGCCTGACACACATACAGAGACATATATACAAACACTGACACATATGGATACTCAGACAAACTGATGCATATACTGACACAAATGCAGATACACAGATAAAAACATTGACTATATACAGATGCACACACAGATATACACATGCAGGTACACACACTGACAACATACAGATACACAAATACATACAATGATAACATACAGATACACACACTGACACACATACAGACACACAGATACAAAACCTGACACACATGCAGATACACAAAGACCACATAGAGAAACATAGATATACTAAATGCAGATACACAGATATACATACTGACAGACATACTGACGTACACACAGACACACACACAGACACCCTGACAGACATACTCACACACACATACTAAGACACACACAGATGTACTAAGACACACATAAATGACACACACATGCAACGTTTATATTTTTACACACTGACAGACAAACTAACACGCACAGACAGACATACTGACATGCAAAGACAGACATACTGACACACACACATACACCCTGAAAGACATACATTCTCACACACACACACAGACATACTCACACACATACTAAGACACACACAGACACACACACATAAATGGTGACATACACACACAGAAACCCTGACAGACATACTCACACACATACTAAGATACACACAGACATACTGACTCACACAAATACTGACACACAAACATGCAAAGTTTACATTTATAAAAGCACCCTCATGCCTAACTTATGGGTTCCCAGGAGTCCAGTGGCAGGCTCAGGTCGTTGGGAGTGTGAGGCTCTGGCACTCCAGCTCCATCCTGACGGCCTCCTCCTCCTCCATTCCGCACAGCTTCATTCTATCTGGGAGAAAGTGACTCACGGCATTCACTTCCTCCCAGCCTGCTGCTGTAAAACAAGGGGGCCCGGTCGCGCTGTTAAAGGGCCACAGCGCTGGACCGGGCCCTCTTAGTGAGTGGGCATCCGGTGCAGCCGCAGCACCGGCAGGCACAGGGGGCAAATAAAAATTTTTGCGGACAGTGGGGCCCACGGGGTAGCTGCTTTGAGCCCCCCAGGAGTAAGTGCGCCCGGGGCAGCTGCCCCGTTTGCCCTGCTTTAAAGACGGCCGTGCTGTGGGGGCAGTGCTATGATCTGGGGTTTCTGCAGTTGGTCAGGTCTAGATTCAGCAATATTCTGTGTTCAAAAAATGAGGTCAGCTGACTACCTGAATATACTGAATGACCAGGTTATTCCATCAATGGATTTTTTCTTCCCTGATGGCACGGACATATTCCAAGATGACAATGCCAGGACTCATCGGGCTCAAATTGTGAAAGAGTGGTTTAGAGAGCATGAGATATTTTCACACATGGATTGGCCACCACAGAGCCCAGACCTTAAACTCATTGAGAATATTTAGGTTGTGCTGGAAAAGGCTTTGCACAGTGGTCCTACTCTACCATTAGATATGTGCAATTCGTTTCGGTCCGAATTTCTGGCAATTCGGACATTTGGGTACTTCCGAATGTCCGAATAAATGAATTGCCGAATTGTCGAAGTCCCGAAGTTCCGAAAGTACCGAAGTGTCGAAGTGTCTAAATGCTGAAGTGCCGAAGTTCCGAAGTTCCGAAGTGCTGAAGTTCCGAAGTTGCAGAAGTTCCGAAGTTCCGAAGTGCCAAAATGCAGAAGTTCCGAAGCACAGTATTGCCTAAGAACTAATATACTTACCCAGTGGAAGAATGAAGAATGTTACACTGTATACAATTTTAAATAAAAAGTATACATACATAGCTAGGATTCAGCTGTAAGCATTTGCAACACTTACAACAATCAAGTAACATACATTCCTATAAAATGTAAGTTACTTAGCCAGTCAATGTAATGACAGGACTGAATAAGTAGATAACTCCCTAATTCCCACAGTATTAGGAAGCTATCTACTAAAAGGCTGAAAGACCTAAATTGGTCTTTCAGCCAAATTTACTAATACTAAGTAATGGGGTCCCTGTGCGAGTGGGGGCTTTTAAACTAAAGGGGGGGACCTAAAGTAAAAAGATGGGGGGGGACTTATTTTACTACCCCCAGGCCCCCACCCATGAGGAGTTGGTGGGGGCCCTAAATAATAATAAGGGGGAACCTAATGTCCTCCCCCCTGGCCTCCACCCCTGAGCGGTGGGTAGGGGGCCCTAAATTAGAATAAGGGGGGGACCTAATGTCCTCCCCCATGGCCCCCACCCCTGAGCGGTGGGTAGTGGGCCCTAAATTAGAATAAGGGGGGGACCTAATGTCCTCCCCCATGGCCCCCACCCTTGAGCGGTGGGCCTAAATACTAATAAGGGGGGGACCTAATGTCCTCCCCCCTGGCCCCCACCCCTGAATGGTGGGTGGGGGCCCTAAATTAGAATAGGGGGAACCAAATGTCCTCCCCCCTGGCCCCCACCCCTGAGCAGTGGGTGGGACCCTAAATACCAATTAGGGGGGACCTAATGTCCTCCCCCCCTGGTCCCCACCCCTAAGCAGTGGGTGGGGGCCCTAAAGTAAAATGATGGGGGGGACCTATTTTCCTACCCCCAGGCCTCCACCTAAATAATAATAAGGGGCTAAATAATAATAAGGGGCCCTAAATAATAATAAGGGGGGAACCTAATGTCCTCCCCCCTGGCCTCCACCCCTGAGCGGTGGGTAGGGGGCCCTAAATACCAATTAGTGGGGGGGACTTAATGTCCTCCCCCCTGGCCCCCACCCCTGAGCAGTGGGTAAGGGGCCCTAAATTAGAATAAGGGGGGGACCTAATGTCCTCCCCCATGGCCCCCACCCCTGAGCGGTGGGTGGGGGGCCTAAGTACTAATAAGGGGGGACCTAATGTCCTCCCCCCGGCCCCCACCCCTGATCGGTGGGTGAGGACCCTAAATTAGAATAAGGGGGTTCTAATGTCCTCCCCCCTGGCCCCCACCCCTGAACGGTGGGTGGGGGCGCTAAAGTAAAATTATGGGGGGACCTATTTTCCTACCCCCAGGCCCCCACCCATGAGGAGTTGGTGGGGGCCATAAATAATAATAAGGGGGGAACCTAATGTCCTCCCCCCTGGCCTCCACCCCTGAGCGGTGGGTAGGGGGCCCTAAATTAGAATAAGGGGGGACCTAATGTCCTCCCCCATGGCCCCCACCCCTGAGCGGTGGGTGGGGGGCCTAAGTACTAATAAGGGGGCCCTAATGTCCTCCCCCCGGCCCCCACCCCTGATCGGTGGGTGAGGACCCTAAATTAGAATAAGGGGGTTCTAATGTCCTCCCCCCTGGCCCCCACCCCTGAACGGTGGGTGGGGGCCCTAAAGTAAAATTATGGGGGGACCTATTTTCCTACCCCCAGGCCCCCACCCATGAGGAGTTGGTGGGGGCCATAAATAATAATAAGGGGGGAACCTAATGTCCTCCCCCCTGGCCTCCACCCCTGAGCGGTGGGTAGGGGGCCCTAAATTAGAATAAGGGGGGACCTAATGTCCTCCCCCATGGCCCCCACCCATGAGAGGTGGGTGGGGGGGCCTAAATACTAATAAGGGGGATCTAATGTCCTCCCCTCTGGCCCCCACCCCTGATTGGTGGGTGAGGGACCTAAATTACAATAAAGGGGATCTAATGTCCTCCCCCCTGGCCCCCACCCCTACACAGTGGGTGGGGGACCTAAATTAGAATAAAGGGGATCTAATGTCCTCCCCCCTGGCCCCCACCCCTGAACGGTGGGTGGGGGCCCTAAATTAGAACCTAATGTCCTCCCCCTGCCCCCCACCCCTGATCAGTGGGTGGGGGACCTAAATTAGAATAAGGGGGATCTAATGTCCTCCCCCCTGGCCCCCACCCCTGAACGGTGGGTGGGGGCCCTAAATTAGAACCTAATGTCCTGCCCCCTGGCCCCCACCACTGAGCGGTGGGTGGGGGCCCTAAAGTAAAATTATGGGTGGACCTATTTTCCTCCCCTCAGGCCCCCACCCATAAGGAGTTGGTGGGGCCCTAAATAATAATAAGGGGGGAACCTAATGTCCTTCCCCCCTGGCCTCCACCTCTGAGCAGTGGGTAGAGGGCCCTAAATTAGAATAAAGGGGGGACCTAATGTCCTCCCCACTGGCCCCCACCCCTGAGTGGTGGGTGGGGGCCCTAAATTAGAATAAGGGGGATCTAATGTCCTCCCACCTGGCCCCCACCCCTGAACGGTGGGTGGGGGCCCTAAATTAGAATAGGGGGGAACCTAATGTCCTCCCCCCGGCCCCCTGAGCGGCGGGTGGGGGCCCTAAAGTAAAATGATGGGGGGACCTATTTTCCTCCCCCCAGGCCCCCACCCATGAGGAGTTGGTGGGGCCCTAAATAATAATAAGGGGGGGAACCTAATGTCCTCCCCACTGGCCTCCATCCCTGAGCGGTGGGTAGGTGGCCCTAAATTAGAATAAGGGGGGACCAAATGTCCTCCCCCCTGGCCCCCTGAGCGGTGGGTAGGAGGCCCTAAATTAGAATAGGGGGGAACCTAATGTCCTCCCCCCGGCCCCCTGAGCGGCGGGTGGGGTCCCTAAAGTAAAATGATGGGGGGACCTATTTTCCTCCCACCAGGCCCCCACCCATGAGGAGTTGGTGGGGGCCCTAAATAATAATAAGGGGGGACCCTAATGTCCTCCCCCCGGCCTCCACCCCTGAGCAGTGGGCAGGGGGCCCTAAATTAGAATAAGGGGGGACCAAATGTCCTCCCCCCTGGCCACCACCCTGAGCGGTGGGTGGGGGGCGTAAATACTAATAAGGGGGGATCTAATGTCCTCCCCCCAGCCTCCACCCCTGAGCGGTGGGTAGGGGGCCCAAAATTAGAATAAGGGGGGACCATATGTCCTCCCCCCTGGTCCCCACCCTGAGCGGTGGGTGGGGGGCCTAAATACTAATAAGGGGGGATCTAATGTCCTCCCCCTGGCTAACCCCTGAGCGGTGGGTGGGGGCCCTAAATTAGAATAAGGGGGATCTAATGTCCTTCCCCATGGCCCCCACCCCTGAATGGTGGGTGGGGGCCCTAAATTAGAATAGGCGGGACCTAATGTCCTCTCCCCTGGCCCTCACCCCTGAATACTAATAAGGGTGGGGACCTAATGTCCTCCGGTATAGCGAATAGGGGCAAAATTTACTAATACTAAGTAATTTTTACTTAGTATTAGTAAATTTGGCTGAAAGACCAATTTAGGTCTTTCAGCCTTTTGGTAGATAACTCCCTAATACCGTGAGGATTAGGGAGTTATCTACTAAGTGGCTGCAAGAAAAGTCCCGAAGTGCCGAAGACTCGAAATGCCGAAATTCCGAAGTGCTGAAGTTGCCGAAGTTGCTGAAGTTACGAAGTGTCAAAGTGCCAAATTGCGGAAGTCCCGAATTGCGGAAGTCCCGAATTGCGGAAGTCCCGAATTGCGGAATGCTGAACCGAAAATTTTCCACATGCGCATGCCTATCTACCATCATCAATACAAGATCTTGCTGAAAAATGAATGTTACACTGGACGGAAATAAATCTTGTGACATTGTAGAAGCTTATTGAAATAATGCCACAGTAAATGTGTGCTGCAATCAAAGCTAAAGGCAGTCCAATTAAATATTAGAATGTACAAGCTTTTTTTTTTTGGTGGTGACTTTTTTTTGGGCCAGGTACTTCAGGAATTCATCACTTCGGGCAATTCCCTAACCCTACCCCTAACCCTACCACAACCCCTAACCCTACCCCTAGACCTACCTCTTCCCCTAACCCTTACCCTTACCCTAACCTTAGCCCTAACCCTTACCCTACCCCTTAAACTACCCCTAACCCTTAAACTACCCCTAACCCTACCCTTAACCCTAACCCTACCCTTAACCCTAACCCTAACCCTATCCCTTACCCTAACCCTAACCCTTACCCTAACCCTAACCCGACTAGGGTTACAGGTTGGGTTAGAGGAAGTTTGGGGTAAGGGTGAGTTAGGGCTTAGGTTCGGATTAGGGGTAGGGTTAGGGTTAGTGGTAGGGTTAGGGGTAGGGTTAGGGGAAGGTTGGGTTAAGGGTTAGGGCTATGGTTAGGAGTAGGGTTAGATTCCTGTCATCATTCCCTTAATTTTACCTCCCTCTCGTGTTTTGCCACTTTTCAGAAATCCGAACCAATTCGGCACTTCCGAAATTCAGCACTTCGGCAATTCGAGTCTTCGGCAATTCGGTTCGGCACTTCCGAAATTCTTTGGTTCTGAAGTTCCGAAATTCGGCACTTTGGCAATTCGGATATTCGGATTCATCCGAATGTCCGAATTGCCGAAATTAGTCCGAAATGCCGAAATTTGTCCAAATTAAAATTCGCACTGAAACGAATGTCACATGTCTAACAGTTTTCTCTCTAGGATATATACAGGTATAATCTTCACTATGATATATAAAAACATGAAATAAAATATATATAAAATAATGGTGAAGCAAGATGGCACTGTGATCCGAGCCATGTGAGTGTGGAAAGGAAGGGATGTAAAAATGAACAACATAAGAGCTGTAATGGCAAGGGTAGAAACACAGAGTTTTGTTTTTATAATATATCTTAACTATACCTCATTGGACCTAGACGTCATGCTCATATCCATAGCTCCAAACACTGTAAGTGTATTTTTTCTTTCTTCCATATTATAAGCATTAACCTACTAGACTGTATTCCCTCTGTTTTGCCCTCTTTTGTCATTCAAAATCACCTTGGATAACTGTAAGGAAACCAAGTATATTTAAACCTCATCCGGTAGTTTCCTCCCGAACCGCCAGAGCCTTAGTGATTATAGCCCTCCGTTTGGTAGATAGGGTAGACGAATCCTATCGTAATTCCAATAACTTCACAAGATAATTCCCTTAGTGAAACACACGAATCCCCAAACATCAGCCGAAGTCAAGAAGAAGGGTACAAAATGAACTGTCCTTTAATGGGTGCACACAGCTTTTATGCAAGTCCCCATGCAAGGGGACAGCCCTCAGGGAGGGACAAACAATAACCAATCACAAACAGTAAAATGTTAACACACACCTACAATTCCCTCCCCTAGCCCAGGAGATAATTTAGTCTGATAAAATAGTAACTTAATTATCTCCGGGCTGAAAAATCACTTTTTCCCCAACTTTCAGAACACCCCTTTATACTGGGGGTATCCCCATAAATTATGTGTCCCCTGATAGCCCTGATCTGGGTGACCAACATATTCGAATTTCACCCAGATCGTTTCAGGGGTTCGCAAATTTTATGGAAGTCTTGTGTGACCGGCTCACCCTGGGCTGCATGCCCAAAACAGTTCCACGAATTTGGTGGGTTTTGCCGGTCACTTTCGAAAAACATAAAAATGAATTAAAATACTGAATGGATCCCTCTGGCTCCTAGCAGCGTTCGTGCCCCTCTGTCGAATGCACCAAAGTACCGAATAGCACTCTTCTAGCTATTCGGTAAATAGAGTTCCAGCGTTCGTCGGTTTGGGACCGGTGTTTGGGAAATCGAGTGTCCGTAAAACAGTTCCATGCACTCGACGACCAGGTCCCGCTGCCTTTGTTCGCATGAACAAAGATGGCCGCGGTTTTCTCTGCTACGTGGCGTTCGACTAACGAACGCTGGCCGCACAGACAGAGGTAGCAATTTCACCTAACTTTTGATGTTTAATGAGCCAGAGGGTGGTCTTTGTTCGGTAGTTTCATCTACCGAATGCAATAGGCAGCAAATAGAGGATAAAAAGAGAATGCAAACAGTAAGTAATATAGGGAACAGGGGGGTTTCTTCACAATAACCTAGGCTGCTCCCTAGAAATTTTGTTGTTAACCATATATCCAGAGCCATCTATAATATTAATTGGACCCTGGAAAATAATTATTCTTGCCCCCCCACCAGCCCCAGTCTGGCGGGCAATCACACATTTTACCATGACACAGTGGGGGAACTAAAGTAGAGAGGTACAAGACATAGTTACACAAACATATACACTGACAGACATACTGATACATACACACAAACATACTGACATACATATATTCACTGACAGATATATTGACACACACATACTGACACACACAAACATACGGGGACACACAGACATACGGACACGCACACATACTGACAGACATGCTGACACACACAGTAACAGACATACTGACACATACTGACAGACATATTGACACACACAGAAACATCCACTGACTGCGTTAGTGATGGACATACACACAAACTGACAGACATACTGACACACACTGACAAATACTAACACACACACACACTGACAGACATACTGACACACACACACACACTGACAAATACTGATACACACACACTGATAAATACTAACACACACACACACACACACACTGACAGACATACTGACACACACACACACACACACTGACAGACATACTGACAGACATACTGACACACACAGACACACTGACAAATACTAACACACACACACACTGACAGACATACTGACACACACAGACACACTGACAAATACTAACACACACTGACAGACATACTGGCACACACACACACTAACACACATTCACATACAATCACACATGCACAAATTACACTTTTAACCTACCTTATTGAAGGGTGCCTTCCATGGTGTCCAGTGTGGTGGCTGAGGCTGTTGTGAGTTAGGGGCTGGCTTTCCCGGCCTAGCCCCCCTCCTCACTGCCTTCTTGATCTCTCCCGTTCGGCTCTATGTTTTCACTGGGAGGAAGTGATGCGCGACCGTCACTTCCTCCCAGCGCTGCCGAAAAGTATGGGGCAGGTCGTGCTGTTAAAGGGATACAACGTGCAACCGGACTCCTGCTTACAAAAGCCCACCGGGTGGCCGTTAGTGCATGGGCCACCCGGTGAGCCATCTTAGTGTGCGGGGGGAAAAATAAATAGTAAAGGGCAGCAGGGCCCATGGGGCAGCTGCTTTGGGCCCCCCTGAGTAACTAGGCCGGGGCAGCTGCCCCGTTTGCCCCCGTTAAAGACAGCCCTGCATATATCACTAACCAGATAGGAGAGACTCTGGTTTGGATTGTTCAAGCTGCCTTCTGCACTGCAAAACAAGCACTTAAAACCTACCTATCGCTACTATTGGGCTGAACTGTCTCTCTTTTGTTGCTTTAAGCTGACTGTTATTTTCTTTTAATAGGTGTGTATTAATTTTTTCCATATTATAAGCATCAACCCACTACACTATATTCTGTTTTGTAAAGCGCTGCTGAATTAGTTGGCATTATTTAAATAATAACATAATAATAATAATAATAATTATAACAATCTGCAATTTATGCTTATAGTGTAATAGAAAAGTCTCCCACTAAGAGATCTAAAATCTGGTAATGAGTTAGGACACGCAATGCTACAAGGTAACTAATAATACAATGGTTAACCCCTTAAGGACGGCGGGTGTTCTATGCTGTCCTTTTTGGAGTGGCTTTAAATGCCGGAGGACGGCGTAGAGCGTCCCCGCCATCCAGGGCACTTATTGGGTCCCCACTGTTCCCACAGCGGCAGTCGCGATCCTGGGGTCTGCCTGGGAGCTCAGGCAGCCAACCTCTACCTGATTTGGCCCTCCCGGGCCATGTGATCTTGGGGTCCTTGCGATTACATGGCCAGAATAGCCGGCTTATGCAGTGCCTGCAGGGGGACTGCCTGAACTCTCAGGCTGTCCCCCTAGAGCCTGCAAAAAACTTTTAAAAGTTCAAATAAAGTTTTAAAACTGTTTATAAATTAAATAAAAAGTACAGTTGCAAGAAAAAGTATGTGACCCCTTTGGAATGATATGGATTTCTACACAAATTGGTCATAAAATGTGAACTGATCATCATCTAAGTCACAACAATAGACAATCACAGTCTGCTTAAACTAATAACACACAAAGAATTAAATGTTGCCATGTTTTTGTTGAACACACCAAGTAAACATTCACAGTGCAGGTGGAAAAAGTATGTGAACCCCTAGACTAATGACATCTCCAAGAGCTAATTGGAGTGACATGTCAGCCAACTGGAGTCCAATCAATGAGATGAGATTGGAGGTGTTGGTTACAGCTGCCCTGCCCTATAAAAAACACACACCAGTTCTGGGTTTGCTTTTCACAAGACGCATTGACTGATGTGAATGATGCCTTGCACAAAAGAGCTCTCAGAAGACCTACGATTAAGAATTGTTGACTTGCATAAAGCTGGAAAAGGTTATAAAAGCATCTCCTTGCTATTCATCAGTCCACGGTAAGACAAATTGTATATAAATGGAGAAAGTTCAGCACTGCTGCTACTCTCCCTAGGAGTGGCCATCCTGTAAAGATGACTGCAAGAGCACAGCGCAGACTGCACAATGAGGTGAACAAGAATCCTAGAGTGTCAGCTAAAGACTTACAAAAGTCACTGGCAAATGCTAACATCCCTGTTAGCTAATCTACAATACGTAAAACACTAATCAAGAATGGATTTCATGGGAGGATACCACAGAGGAAGCCACTGCTGTCCAAACAAAACATTGCTGCACGTTTACAGTTTGCACAAGAGCACCTGGATGTTCCACTGTAGTACTGGCAAAATATTCTGTGGACAGATGAAACCAAAGTTGAGTTGTTTGGAAGAAACACACAACACTATGTGTGGCGAAAAAAAGGCACAGCACAACAACATCAAAACCTCATCCCAACTGTGAAGTATGGTGGTGGGGGCATCATGCTTTGGGGCTGCTTTGGGGCTGCTTTGCTGCGTCAGGGCCTGGACGGATTGCTAAAATTGAAGGAAAAATGAATTCCCAAGTTTATCAAGACATTTTGCAGGAGAACTTAAGGCCATCTGTCTACCAGCTGAAGCTCAACAGAAGATGGGTGTTGCAACAGGACAATGACCCAAAGCATATAAGTAAATCAACAACAGAATGGCTTAAACAGAAGAAAATACGCCTTCTGAAGTGGCCCAGTCAGAGTCCTGACCTCAACCTGATTGAGATGCTGTGGCATGACCTCAAGAAAGCGATTCACACCAGACATCCCAAGAATATTGCTGAACTGAAACAGTTCTGTAAGGAGGAATGGTCAAGAATTACTCCTGACCGTTGTGCACGTCTGATCTGCAACTACAGGAAACGTTTGGTTGAAGTTATTGCTGCCAAAGGAGGTTCAACCAGTTATTAAATCCACATACTTTTTTCCACCTGCACTGTGAATGTTTACATGGTGTGTTCAATAAAAACATGGCAACATTTCATTCTTTGTGTGTTATTAGTTTAAGCAGACTGTGATTGTCTATTGTTGTGACTTTCCTATGATGATCAGATCACATTTTATGACCAATCACCCCTGACGAAGGTGCTCCTCTCTAGCACCGAAACGTACGTCGGGCATTTCTCTTCTCATATTATGTATATGAGCACTGGGCACTGGTGGTTGTAGCACCATGATTATCACTTAATTACTTATTTCTTTCTTTCTCTTTCCTATGCCTGTCTAGTTAGATTTACAGGGACTGTTAATACCAACTATATATCATTTTCCATCTCCCTTCATATCTAAGTTAGCTCTATCTTGAGCTTCTGTTATATTAATAATTGACATCTCTTAGTAGGTAATAACGGTGGGGACTTAGCCATTTGATACTTATACCCTTATAGCGCACTATAATAAAGCTGATAATTAGGGTTGAGATATGATATTACATGGCAGAATTATATCCCTATTCATACCTCCTTTGGTTGGCATGGAATTCTAGTAACACTTGTACACTTGTATATACTTTATTTGATTAATATTATTATTATTTTTTCTGTTTATGGGTCTCTAGTTACATTTACAGTCTTGTAAGCCAGGACTTTTGGATCACACTCTATCGCTATAGATATTTCCAGATATGTGGCTAGTCTCAAGGACATAGGGAGACTGACTACATTCTGTATTTCTCGTTGTTTTTCTACTTTGAAACACTACTATTTGTAGAGGTAAAAATTGACACTTAATATGGCCAATCAGATTTATCAGATTTTAAAACTGCTATTTATTAGGAGTGGTCTTATGTGATTGGGCTGCATACCTGGGTTGTTCACTGAATTAACCCTTTGGGTACTGATATTTGTGTGGGTTTCCACTCCTACTAAATAGCAATAGCAGTGTCAATCTTTACCTTTACAACATGATTGGTCAGGACTTGTATCCAATGAAACCATGGCTATGGATATTTAAACTCCAGTTTTGGAGGTTAACTGTTCCCCCTGAAGAGCTGCCAAACCGTCAAAACGCACATTGGGGCTCCCTCCTAACCTGCAGGACTAAGCATTAGCAAATCTATGATAATTTAGTAGTTACTCTCAGCACAGACGTTATTTTCCTGCTAGTGTACAAAGAGGATTTTTGCTGCTGCATGTAGACAGTTAGACAGAGTTTATTGGAGATTTGTAGGTGCCCACGAAGGCACAGCACAGATGTTATACCATTCATGCAATTAACCACTTTGTCTCCCTCTCTCATTAACATGCACTGTTGTATTGGGACCAGAAATTATTTTCGAGCAATACTATCTAATTCAGATTACTATCTAATTCAGGAGCATTGATCTGACTAACTAGGGATCAACTGTTTATTCAGAGACTCAAGGGATTTTCGCAACATTGTTTCTTCACATCGCTACTAGTTTCTTACACTAAAACAGAAAAAGAAAATAGCCAGTGGCCAAAGGCAACCAGCCTATGAGTGTGTCAGGGGGATCCTGAAAGGGGATAACCCTTACATACGTTTAAAGAAAAATGCAAAAATAGGAAGATCTAGGTAGAGAGGAGGATGCTCCTCGTCCCTATACTAGGTCAACCAAATGAGGAACCCCCATCCTTGATGTAATGCTAAAAAATAAAACTTAACCTTTATTAATAAGAAATAAAATAATGCAAACACACAGAGAAAAATAATAAAAATAAAAAATATATATAGTATAAGGAGTGCCACCACAGTCACTGTGGGTGTGGACAATAAAAATAAATCGTATTTTGTCCTTCAAAACCACCTATAAATAGGTATCTAGCAGGAGACTAGTAACCAAGTGGGGTAGAATATAAGGAGGAGAGAGAAAGGAAAATTAGACAATTCCTCTAAATAACTATAAGCTACTCATGAAGAGGAGGGTAAAAAACCTTATATGCTCTAGGGCAGACAGTAACAAAATATCTAGTGCAAATAGAAACTAAATTGCACTTATAACAGTAGTCTCTATAATGTGAGAAAATTAAATTGGATAGTGTTACCAAAAGAGCCACTGCAGCATGATGAGAAACTGTCTAAAAGAAGAAAGATTCATATCGTGAATCAAACAAACTCCTTCCCACCTCGAATACCCCCAAATCCCTTAAACTAGTAACAGCTTGCTGAAACCTAGCACTCGTGCGAACTCCAGACTAGACTACCTCGTGGCAACTCCAAACTAGACTACCTAACGCGCGTTTCAGCGCTTCTAATGCGCCTTCGTCAGAGGTAAAGCAACAGTCTACCCCTGCCCGGCCCTTATATAGAAGTACCAGGTCGGCAAAAATACGTGGGCGTGTCAGACTGTTCGCGCCGGAACGGCGTTCAAACAGGTTCCTCCCCCTTGTATGAGTGATGGACAGAGCATGATTTGTACCCTGAGACCCCTTGGTATCATAGATTTATTAAGATAATTTTGTAGAGATGATATTTCCCACCCCATTCTGATTTGCTGTTTACAGATGTTAGATAGGTGCCTAAATTTAGATTCAATGTTCATATCTATGGATAAGAATGGACATTCTTTATCTGAAAACACTTTTTCGGCGTCTAGGCACGATTGGTTAGGGTCTTTTAATTGGTTCAAGAAATTGGTCATATTATTGAGTTTTACACAGGAATAAGGAGCTAGACACACTTGTAAGGTATTGAAACCTATTAGAAACACTAAAACAGAAAAAGAAAATAGCCAGTGGCCAAAGGCAACCAGCCTATGAGTGTGTCAGGGGGATCGTGAAAGGGGATAACCCTTACATACGTTTAAAGAAAAATGCAAAAATAGGAAGATCTAGGTAGAGAGGAGGATGCTCCTCGTCCCTATACTAGGTCAACCAAATGAGGAACCCCCATCCTTGATGTAATGCTAAAAAATAAAACTTAACCTTTATTAATAAGAAATAAAATAATGCAAACACACAGAGAAAAATAATAAAAATAAAAAATATATATAGTATACAGTCACTGTGGGTGTGGACAATAAAAATAAATCGTATTTTGTCCTTCAAAACCACCTATAAATAGGTATCTAGCAGGAGACTAGTAACCAAGTGGGGTAGAATATAAGGAGGAGAGAGAAAGGAAAATTAGACAATTCCTCTAAATAACTATAAGGTACTCCTGAAGAGGAGGGTAGAAAACCTAATATGCTCTAGGGCAGACAGTAACAAAATATCTAGTGCAAATAGAAACTAAATTGCACTTATAACAGTAGTCTCTATAATGTGAGAAAATTAAATTGGATAGTGTTACCAAAAGAGCCACTGCAGCATGATGAGAAACTGTCTAAAAGAAGAAAGATTCATATCGTGAATCAAACAAACTCCTTCCCACCTCGAATACCCCCAAATCCCTTAAACTAGTAACAGCTTGCTGAAACCTAGCACTCGTGCGAACTCCAGACTAGACTACCTCGTGGCAACTCCAAACTAGACTTCCTAACGCGCGTTTCAGCGCTTCTAATGCGCCTTCGTCAGAGGTAAAGCAACAGTCTACCCCCTGCCCGGCCCTTATATAGAAGTACCGGGTCGGCAAAAATACGTGGGCGTGTCAGACTGTTCGCGCCGGAACGGCTTTCAAACAGGTTCCTCCCCCTTGTATGAGTGATGGACAGAGCATGCAAATGTGCCCCTAGTAAACCATCTCCTAAACATTAACCTGGTCATTCAGACCACAATTCATATATTCATTCATTTACATTGCCATAATACAGACCAGGACCGCCGGGCTCATTACAAGCCCGGCGGTCCTATTGGGAGCAGGCAGAGAGCTGTTACTTACCTTTCCTGCAGCTCCTGTCAGCTCCCTTCTCTCTCCTCTGTTCCGGTCAGCTCCCCTGTCAGCTCCACTGTAAATCTCGCTAGAGCCGCGGGGAACGCTCTGCGCGGCCGCGAGACTTACAGTGGAGGAGAAGGAAGCTGACGGTAATGGAGGAGAGAGAAGGGAGCTGACAGGAGCTGCAGGAAAGGTAAGTATCCCCCTCCTGCACAGCCCATCCACTGGACCACCAGGGATTGAGAGCCCCCCTCCCTGGCCAGCTAACAAGCAGGGAGGGGGGACGAAAATAGATATAAATAAAAAATTAAATAATAATAATTAAAAAAATTATAAAAATGCCCCCCCCCCCCAACCAAGGCTCTGCATCACATACACACACTGCACTCATACACACACACACACTGCACTCATACACACACACACTGCACTCATACACACACACACACTGCATTCATCCACACACACACACTGTAACCATACACACACTGTATTCATACAAACACACTGCATTATACACACACACATACTGCATTCATTATATACACACACTGTAAATAAATATTCAATTAATATAATTTTGGGGGGATCTAATTTTATTTAGAAATTTACCAGTAGCTGCTGCATTTCCCACCCTAGTCTTATACTCGAGTCAATACGTTTTCCCAGTTTTTGGGGGTAAAATTAGGGGTCTCGACTTCAAGGTCAACTTATACTCGAGTATTTACTGGTGTTTGGGGAGTGCAGAATTATTAGGCAAGTTGTATTTTTGAGGATTAATTTTATTATTGAACAACAACCATGTTCTCAATGAACCCAAAAAACTCATTAATATCAAAGCTGAATATTTTTGGAAGTAGTTTTTAGTTTGTTTTTAGTTATAGCTATGTTAGGGGGATATCTGTGTGTGCAGGTGACTATTACTGTGCATAATTATTAGGCAACTTAACAAAAAACAAATATATACCCATTTCAATTATTTATTATTACCAGTGAAACCAATATAACATCTCAACATTCACAAATATACATTTCTGACATTCAAAAACAAAACAAAAACAAATCAGTGACCAATATAGCCACCTTTCTTTGCAAGGACACTCAAAAGCCTGCCATCCATGGATTCTGTCAGTGTTTTGACCTGTTCACCATCAACATTGTGTGCAGCAGCAACCACAGCCTCCCAGACACTGTTCAGAGAGGTGTAC
>OW240917.1:220327112-220377688 GCA_933207985.1 Pelobates cultripes | reverse complement strand
GTTTATTTCCCCTACCTGTCTCTTAACTGTGCTAGTACCAGCCTGCTTTCTTGTATAGTGAAGAGAGTGTCCAGGAGATTCCCGCTTCCACCCTGATGGTGACCCTGTAAAGAATTCACTATAAAGATCTATGGGAATTTTTGTTGTCAAATCATTTTAAAAAAAAAAAAGCTTTTTTTATTTCAAAGTGGAACAATTTCTGATGGGTATTCAAAATCAATTAAATCAAACCTTAGTTTCAATAAAGTAGCGTAGGATTTTATTGTGTGTGTACTAAGTAGCCATATTTCTTAAACCTTTTCAAGATAAAACTAGCGTACAACATTTTAGCGTATAACATATGCAATTTACTTTGTATGTGTTATTAGATAGAAATCTGTGCAGGGACATAAACCTCAGTAAACCATTTGTAAATATATGCATAGATTAATATCACAGTAATTAAATATTAAGAAGAGTAATGTAAAATCAAAAAACAAATATATATGTATTACAGTGCTGAAAACTGATGTTACATAATCATGGTCGAAAGCCCATAGCAATCTGTCCAAGGAACAAATACAATATTTTATTCTGGTAAAATGAGAATCACAGAGCTGCTGTTTTAACCAGAAGATGTCCTTTAATCTGCATTGGAATGTTGTGAAGCAACAATGTTTTTCTAACTTTCAGTGCCACGCCTCACATTGAAGTCCACACCATTAGCATGGAAGCATTTACCTACTGTCATATTTGAATCTTTGTCTTTGTCATTGTTTTCAGTGGTATCTGCTTTCATGTCAGCGAGAATTCTTGGCTATACATCAGATCCTCCCAACTATTACTACTCTGAGATGCTTGCATCAAAATCCTCATTTATCCCAGAGCAACACACAGAATGAAGCTCATTTGAATATATGTCCCAGCCAGAGAGACATTTACAGAGTGAATATTATTTTAGGCACTCAGAGACAGGCAGGTGAAAGGACATTCAAAAACAAACAACATCCAGGGGACTTATCCAGGGGAGTTTGGAGAATTGACAAAACGTTTGTGTGGACATAAATATAGAAAGAAACGTGTACAGAGATCAAACAACTATGGAAAGTGAGGAGGACTTAAGCACATCCAGCAATCAACCAGAGGCAATTCCTAAAAATGTGGTGTCTAAAGACAAATGGAAGAAAGGTGGACGCATGATCTCTTGGCTTGTTGGTTCTAATGTTCTCTTGTTTAGCTGCACCTTGGTGACCTGTGTGTTCAACCAGAATGTAGATGTGTGGGAAACAGACTTGCTTATATTTCTGTCTGTCATGTTGGTTCTCTGCATGCTGTGGATGCTCTTTCAGATGTTCTTCACCTGGAAATATAAACATGCCATTTTGTACAAGGATTGCCATGCAGGACCCATATGGATGAGAGGTCAGTGTAATTAAAATTAACTTCCCTGGGTGAAATCCATGATAGATATATATATATATATATGTACTCACAGGTCATTTAAGTGTTTCAGTTTAATGTGAGCTGCATCATGGTCTCTGCCAGTCAACATTTCGACCCCAAGTGGGTCTTTATGAAGGTCACACTTCATCATCTTGATGAAGACCCATTAGGTGTTGAAGTGTTGACCGAAGGCCATGATGTAGCTCTTAAGGCACATTAAACAAACACGTCTTTCATCTGTAAGTACATCCTTTATCCCTGTACCTATCTATCTATCTATTTGTCTATCTATATTAACACCGAACAAATGGTGAAAACTGGCAATAAAAAACAATTATAATAACTTCAATTAATACAAAAAAAAAATTATAGGGAAATGTTCCAATTCAATTTCAATATAGGATAAAAAGACACATTTAACCCCTTAAGGACACATGACATGTCTGACATGTCATTATTCCCTTTTATTCCAGAAGTTTGGTCCTTAAGGGGTTAAAGCACAACAACTACTCTTGGATTTTACATTATTATTACAAAAACTCTCCTCGAGTCTCCTTTCATGGAATATATATAATGGATAGAGAAAAAAACAGCCCAAATAGTGTAGACTGATAATTAAAATTGCAAACAAATGCATATGTAGTATAGAAATATGGTAAATATTTCTAAATTTCAGGTATTAAGAAATAATAATAATAAACTTTAGATGATCTCACTTTTCTAGACCAGATTAAAGACCTTGGTGATAGGACACCACAGATTAAATGACAACAAGATAAATACAATAAAATCAATATAAATTGAATGTGTCTGCACATTCTATCTGTCTTGTGCAAACTTTCTCATGAGATACAATCATGAATAATGTGAATGTGATCATTGGCATATCTTATGGGTTATATGTGTTTGTTTATAATTTGTCTTTCAGTGTCTGTCTACCTTTTATATATGTTCAAGAATATACTCCTTTTGATTTCCTTCTTCATTTTCTACCATTTTCTTCAATCCTTATTATCTTCCCTCCCTCCCTTGTCTTGGAAGTATAAAATGTCTTGGATATTCCATGGACTTGTGCTAGACCTCATTATGGACAGAATACTAAAAATGTTGTCAGCGCTTAGTAGATACTCCCCTTAAGATAATAACAAGGGTGCATATATATAAAAATAATATTGCAATAAACATCTGGACTCTACATATAAAAACTATAAAAAGAAGAAAAGATGCAAATAAAAATATGTGTATGGATATAAAAATATATAAAAGTTGAGAAATATGTCTCTAAATAGTCCAAAAAGTCTTATAAGATCAAAAAAGAGGGGGCAAAATCCAATGTCTGTATAGATGAATGGAGACTCAAATAGATGCTTGAAAATTCCTAGGCAAAAACGGAGAAAACAGATATAGTGTAACTCTGTAATATTTATTGCCCCGGTATAACAAACAAAACCCCCCCTAAATAAGAACTCTCACAATGTAAAAAAATATATGTAACAATGGTACTTATTCCTAAGGACCAGAACGGAGAAACGTCGCGGCTGCTGGTTGTCCCGACAGACTATCTTTATCTTCAAGGCAGACAGCGTCCACCTCGTGCACTCAGGTGGGCTGTCCGAAAATAAAGCCGTAAGGAAACAGCTGCACATGGATAAAACAATGTTTTCTTCAAAGTCTGTCTACAAGGGATATGTAGCAAAGTCCCCCTTGCACCTCATCAACGCGTTTCGTCCTGCTGCTGAGGACTTTTTCAAGATAGGTGCTAAATCCATTGCTGGCGGTTTTATACCTTAGCGGGCAAAACGGATTCAAATTCTTTAAAGACATATACTCACAATTTCAGCAAATGTATTATGTTAACCCTCTCAACTTCGTTTAACATATAAAATATAAAATTACAGGACTATATCCAAATGTCCAAAAGCAATTTCTTGATAACACATAAATTAAAGCAAAAAATGTTAAAAGAATAGCATGAAAATGTAAAAATGTAAAAATATTTTTCTATAATTCAAGATAGTAAGACAACATCTACATGGCACAAGTATTATAAGGTTCATTATTCAGTAACCCAAAAATGACTGTAATAAGCCTTTACACTGCTTATTCCAATGTAGCAACTTGTAGCCTAGAGGTTATCACATATATTGTTTCAAACAATGTCCAAGTTCCCAACTAATGTAACAAGTAGTAACTCTAATGAAAAGATAAAAATATACATTCTAATGTGGCATGGGAAAATATATAATAAAAAATCTATTTTAAGATGATTCTTATTATCTGTAAAAATACAATTTCTATGTGGTGTACAAATAGTATCTTTAGTATACCACAGTACAAACTAATTTAATTATAACCCATACATACAGCTAAAAATCCATTTATAAAATCTAACAGCTATAACTCTATAAAATGTTGGCTAACTCTAATTCTGCATTCAGACCTAGAGGGATGAGTGTTTTTAAGCTATATATCCAGAACATCTCCCTATACGTTAGGGCTTTACTCAGTTCCCCTCCTCTCCACGGTACTTGTACTTTTTGAATCCCACAATATTTTAGGAGTGTCGGATCACTATTATGGTATATTTTAAAATGACTGGATAGGGAATGTTTTCCGAAGCCTCTTTTAATATTATATACGTGCTCCCTGAGTCTGACTTTTAATGTCCTCTTGGTTTGACCCACATATTGGAGGCCACACGGGCACTCCAACATGTAGATAACTTGCTTTGTATTGCACGTGATACAGTCTTTAATATCAAATGTTTCCTTTGTGACTGAAGACTGAAAAGTTGTGCAGTTTTTTCCTTTAGAGCTTAATTTACATATATTGCAGTTTCCACACTTATAGTATCCCTTCTTTCCAGTTAAAAAGTGATTGCCCTTCATTGGTTTAATATAACTATGCACCAATTTGTCTCGTAAAGTAGGTGCTCCCCTAAAGATTACCTTTGGTTGTGTGGGTAAGAATGAAGCCAATATCGGGTCTTGACGTAATAAATGCCAGTGTTTCTGTACACTCCTCTTTAGACCATTTGCTTGCGCACTATAGTTGAAAACCAAAGGACACATGTCTCCAATGTCCTTATTGGGTTTAATTTTGTTCAAAAGTGTTGTGCGTTCTACAGTTTTACTTTTTGGAGAGCTGTATCTAATAGTTCTTCATCATAGCTTTTTTCTGTAAACTGCTGTTTCACCTTCTGGAGTTGTACATCACATATCTCAGGGTCTGTGCAATTCTTTTTAACTCTTAGGAATTGACTAAACGGGACACCTGATAGCCACGAAGGATAATGGCAGCTGGAAGTCCATATGTAGCTATTTACATCCACACTTTTAAAAAAAGTTTTAGATTTTAAGATTTTTTGGTCCGTATATAGGACCAAATCTAAAAAATCTATGTTGGTAGAGCTATATTTGTACGTGAAGGATAGATTATATTCATTCTGGTTTATGAAAGCTAAAAACTCCAAGAGGTCTATTTCTTTTCCTCTCCACACAAAAAAACAGTCATCGATGTACCGTCTATAGAAGACCAGGTTCGCCCCCCACTTGTGGCCTTGCCAAATAAACAGATTTTCCCAATAAGCCATAAAAATGTTGGCATAACTAGGAGCGAACCTGGTCCCCATAGCGTTACCATTAGTTTGTAGATATATGTCATCCTCATACCAGAAGAAATTGTTCCTGAGTATAAAATCTATACATTCTATCATGAATTCCACCTGTTCTACTAACATGGTGGAATCCTCATATAAGATTTGTCTTACTGCCTTTATTCCCAAATCGTGTTTGATAACAGTATATAGTGACGTAACGTCACAAGTTACCATCAGATAGTCTTCCTCCCATTTGAGACCTTCTATATTTCTTAATAGGTCTCCACTGTCCTTTAAATAGGACTTCGCTTTTTTTACAAAAGGTTGTAATATTACATCTATATATTGAGATAGATTGCATGTGAGAGACCCTATTCCAGAAATGATGGGCCTACCCGGGGGGTTCGTAAGACTCTTATGTATTTTGGGTAATTGATAAAATACTGGTTTCTTAGGATATATCACCATTACAAACTCTAGTTCTGTCTTATTCAATATATTTAGAAATCTACCTTTCTGTAGTATGGTAAATAAACGTTTTTTGGTGTCCGATGTGGGATCTGCCTTTATTCGCTCGTAGGTGAGTTGATCATTGAGGATTCTTTTACATTCTATGTCGTAATCCTTGGAGTTAAGGACCACAATTCCCCCTCCCTTATCGGCCGGTTTTATTGTGATGTCCCTATTTTCACTAAATTCTTTTAATGCTTTCTTTTCCCATACATTCAAATTTTGTTTGTATTTGGCCACTTTTTTCGGTAGCTTATCTATATCAGCCGTTACTGCTAAATTGAAAGCGGACATGGGGCCACTCATTTGATTGGTGGGACAGAAAGTGGATTTGTTTCTTAAAGTTGTATGGTGAAAAGTAGTGTGTTCTATTCTGGGTGTCATAGAACTCGAATTACTCAAAAAGAATTTCTTTAGAGTCAAATTTCTCATATATTTTTGCACGTCTAAATATGCTGTGAATGGGTCTGCTTTAACTGTGGGGGCATATTTTAAACCCCTATTTAACACCTTTATTTGATGTTTAGTGAGTATGGCGCTAGATAGGTTGAAAATTCCTATTTGTTCTACCTTTTCATTTTCTTTTCTCTTGTGATATCTCTTGCCCCCCCCTACATCCTCTAAAAAAGGTCTCTTTCTTATGTTGATTTGTGGGGGCTCTCGGTAGTTCTGATCGAAATATTGGCTTCTTGGTCCTAAGAAATGATCATTTGATTGTGTATAATTTTCTTTTGCCCCTACTCGGTCAGTCTCCTCTGTATGGAGTACGTCAAACTTATTGTATGAACGCCAATTTTTTGCTTGATTGTTTGCCCTAGGTGTTTCTGAGTCATACTTCCCTTGGGGTCTTTAAGAATTTTTTCTATAAGAATTATTTCTTTTCTTGTGAGTGACCGTAGTCCACTCACTACTATTCACTCTCTGAGGTGTATATTGTTTTGGTTGTAGTTCTCCTCGCCTAACATAATTATGCTCTAAAGGATTTTCAGGAGCATATGTAGTTTTGTGGTTTCTTAGATTTCTGGGGGCATTGTACTTTTTGCTCCTAGGACTAAATTTATAAGATCTCTCATTTTGATTTCTCTTATAATTTCTGACTTTATTTTCTCTAAAGTCCTCCTGGTCTCTATCAAATTTACGTTTCTTTGTGGACACAGTCTCCTCGAATAACGAACTTAATTTTTTCTCTATTTTTTCCATAAGTTGTATACATTCTGGCAGTGCCAGGTGAGGAGAAAGAATTTCTTTTATTTCATTGATTTCCTCATCCAGGACTGCCAGCATTCGTTTCCGTTTACATATGATATGGTTCATAAGTTCAAAGGAGCAGTGGTCTAAGATTCTATCCCAAACAGTATTAAAATCCTCATCCTCTTTATCTGTGGCTGATCTTAACATAATACGTAAACCTCTCGGGATAATACGTTTCTCCCAATATTTCTCCAACGACGCTATTTCTAATTTAAGTTTCATTTCTTTGACTATTAATTTTTCAAGAGAAAATACTTGTTTTCGCCAATGTGTATCTTTAGTAGGGGCAAAAGAAAATTATACACAATCAAATGATCATTTTTTAGGACCAAGAAGCCAATATTTCGATCAGAACTATCGAGAGCCCCCACAAATCAACATAAGAAAGAGACCTTTTTTAGAGGATGTAGGGGGGGCAAGAGATATCACAAGAGAAAAGAAAATGAAAAGGTAGAACAAATAGGAATTTTCAACCTATCTAGCGCCATACTCACTAAACATCAAATAAAGGTGTTAAATAGGGGTTTAAAATATGCCCCCACAGTTAAAGCAGACCCATTCACAGCATATTTAGACGTGCAAAAATATATGAGAAATTTGACTCTAAAGAAATTCTTTTTGAGTAATTCGAGTTCTATGACACCCAGAATAGAACACACTACTTTTCACCATACAACTTTAAGAAACAAATCCACTTTCTGTCCCACCAATCAAATGAGTGGCCCCATGTCCGCTTTCAATTTAGCAGTAACGGCTGATATAGATAAGCTACCGAAAAAAGTGGCCAAATACAAACAAAATTTGAATGTATGGGAAAAGAAAGCATTAAAAGAATTTAGTGAAAATAGGGACATCACAATAAAACCGGCCGATAAGGGAGGGGGAATTGTGGTCCTTAACTCCAAGGATTACGACATAGAATGTAAAAGAATCCTCAATGATCAACTCACCTACGAGCGAATAAAGGCAGATCCCACATCGGACACCAAAAAACGTTTATTTACCATACTACAGAAAGGTAGATTTCTAAATATATTGAATAAGAAAGAACTAGAGTTTGTAATGGTGATATATCCTAAGAAACCAGTATTTTATCAATTACCCAAAATACATAAGAGTCTTACGAACCCCCCGGGTAGGCCCATCATTTCTGGAATAGGGTCTCTCACATGCAATCTATCTCAATATATAGATGTAATATTACAACCTTTTGTAAAAAAAGCGAAGTCCTATTTAAAGGACAGTGGAGACCTATTAAGAAATATAGAAGGTCTCAAATGGGAGGAAGACTATCTGATGGTAACTTGTGACGTTACGTCACTATATACTGTTATCAAACACGATTTGGGAATAAAGGCAGTAAGACAAATCTTATATGAGGATTCCACCATGTTAGTAGAACAGGTGGAATTCATGATAGAATGTATAGATTTTATACTCAGGAACAATTTCTTCTGGTATGAGGATGACATATATCTACAAACTAATGGTACCGCTATGGGGACCAGGTTCGCTCCTAGTTATGCCAACATTTTTATGGCTTATTGGGAAAATCTGTTTATTTGGCAAGGCCACAAGTGGGGGGCGAACCTGGTCTTCTATAGACGGTACATCGATGACTGTTTTTTTGTGTGGAGAGGAAAAGAAATAGACCTCTTGGAGTTTTTAGCTTACATAAACCAGAATGAATATAATCTATCCTTCACGTACAAATATAGCTCTACCAACATAGATTTTTTAGATTTGGTCCTATATACGGACCAAAAAATCTTAAAATCTAAAACTTTTTTTAAAAGTGTGGATGTAAATAGCTACATATGGACTTCCAGCTGCCATTATCCTTCGTGGCTATCAGGTGTCCCGTTTAGTCAATTCCTAAGAGTTAAAAAGAATTGCACAGACCCTGAGATATGTGATGTACAACTCCAGAAGGTGAAACAGCAGTTTACAGAAAAAAGCTATGATGAAGAACTATTAGATACAGCTCTCCAAAAAGTAAAAACTGTAGAACGCACAACACTTTTGAACAAAATTAAACCCAATAAGGACATTGGAGACATGTGTCCTTTGGTTTTCAACTATAGTGCGCAAACAAATGGTCTAAAGAGGAGTGTACAGAAACACTGGCATTTATTACGTCAAGACCCGATATTGGCTTCATTCTTACCCACACAACCAAAGGTAATCTTTAGGGGAGCACCTACTTTACGAGACAAATTGGTGCATAGTTATATTAAACCAATGAAGGGAAATCACTTTTTAACTGGAAAGAAGGGATACTATAAGTGTGGAAACTGCAATATATGTAAATTAAGCTCTAAAGGAAAAAACTGCACAACTTTTCAGTCTTCAGTCACAAAGGAAACATTTGATATTAAAGACTGTATCACGTGCAATACAAAGCAAGTTATCTACATGTTGGAGTGCCCGTGTGGCCTCCAATATGTGGGTCAAACCAAGAGGACATTAAAAGTCAGACTCAGGGAGCACGTATATAATATTAAAAGAGGCTTCGAAAAACATTCCCTATCCAGTCATTTTAAAATACATCACAATAGTGATCCGACACTCCTAAAATATTGTGGGATTCAAAAAGTACAAGTACCGTGGAGAGGAGGGGAACTGAGTAAAGCCCTAACGTATAGGGAGATGTTCTGGATATATAGCTTAAAAACACTCATCCCTCTAGGTCTGAATGCAGAATTAGAGTTAGCCAACATTTTATAGAGTTATAGCTGTTAGATTTTATAAATGGATTTTTAGCTGTATGTATGGGTTATAATTAAATTAGTTTGTACTGTGGTATACTAAAGATACTATTTGTACACCACATAGAAATTGTATTTTTACAGATAATAAGAATCATCTTAAAATAGATTTTTTATTATATATTTTCCCATGCCACATTAGAATGTATATTTTTATCTTTTCATTAGAGTTACTACTTGTTACATTAGTTGGGAACTTGGACATTGTTTGAAACAATATATGTGATAACCTCTAGGCTACAAGTTGCTACATTGGAATAAGCAGTGTAAAGGCTTATTACAGTCATTTTTGGGTTACTGAATAATGAACCTTATAATACTTGTGCCATGTAGATGTTGTCTTACTATCTTGAATTATAGAAAAATATTTTTACATTTTTACATTTTCATGCTATTCTTTTAACATTTTTTGCTTTAATTTATGTGTTATCAAGAAATTGCTTTTGGACATTTGGATATAGTCCTGTAATTTTATATTTTATATGTTAAACGAAGTTGAGAGGGTTAACATAATACATTTGCTGAAATTGTGAGTATATGTCTTTAAAGAATTTGAATCCGTTTTGCCCGCTAAGGTATAAAACCGCCAGCAATGGATTTAGCACCTATCTTGAAAAAGTCCTCAGCAGCAGGACGAAACGCGTTGATGAGGTGCAAGGGGGACTTTGCTACATATCCCTTGTAGACGGACTTTGAAGAAAACATTGTTTTATCCATGTGCAGCTGTTTCCTTACGGCTTTATTTTCGGACAGCCCACCTGAGTGCATGAGGTGGACGCTGTCTGCCTTGAAGATAAAGATAGTCTGTCGGGACAACCAGCAGCCGCGAAGTTTCTCCGTTCTGGTCCTTAGGAATAAGTACCATTGTTACATATATTTTTTTACATTGTGAGAGTTCTTATTTAGGGGGGGTTTTGTTTGTTATACCGGGGCAATAAATATTACAGAGTTACACTATATCTGTTTTCTCCGTTTTTGCCTAGGAATTTTCAAGCATCTATTTGAGTCTCCATTCATCTATACAGACATTGGATTTTGCCCCCTCTTTTTTGATCTTATAAGACTTTTTGGACTATTTAGAGACATATTTCTCAACTTTTATATATTTTTATATCCATACACATATTTTTATTTGCATCTTTTCTTCTTTTTATAGTTTTTATATGTAGAGTCCAGATGTTTATTGCAATATTATTTTTATATATATGCACCCTTGTTATTATCTTAAGGGGAGTATCTACTAAGCGCTGACAACATTTTTAGTATTCTGTTATAGGAATTGGGAAAATTCTTTTCTTGTTTAGCAGCTGTCATTTACAGGGTACTTCAAGTACCATTAATTATTACTTTCAGTTTTGATTTTGTATGCGCTCTCTTAATTATTTTACTCATTATGGACAGACATTAAGTGCTTTCTCCTTACGTTATTTAGTAATGATGTCTCCTTCCTTCAGGTGGAATAGTTATTTTCGGTATTGGTACCTTAGTTATGGATTCCTTTAAAGTTATACATGCTGTGGGATACCTGGGGTGTGAACCCCCTGTGAAAGTTATCCAACCAATCCTACAAGCAATATTTGTCATTATGCAGGTAGGCTTATATTCCATATTGTTTGTGATTATCTCTTTAGTGAAAAGATTTTAAAAAATTATTATGAGCAGCGTTAGAGCACTGATTCTATACATTGCATGGAGAATGCTAACAAAAAAAAGAAGTTATTGATTTAGTAAGCAATGTTTTGCACAGTAAAGACTGGTCCACAGAGGCAGGTGTGGCACACCACCACCACCACAGTTTATGTTGAAATAAAGATAAAAAACACTTAGTCCTGTCAAAATTTGGGGGTATTTAAAAAACAAACAAAAAAACAATCCACATTCTCTCGGTACAGATCCCCCAGACATGCTTAGACTGCTGTCACTGGACACTCTAAAAGACAGACCTGTATAGCCGAGCCCGACAAGTCAAAGGACAGTCACATTCTAGAGTGGAGTCTGTTCCTCCTCCATCTGTAAACTTCACTAGACATTAGTGGTCTTGTTTGTACTATTATAGATCTTTATTTTTTCTATTCATCTTTCTGATCTGTCTGCACAATTTTCTGTAGAAACTGCAATGTTTACCTTGTAGGATTTAAATACCAAACTACCTCTATTGGCTGACAGCCACTAGAGATGCTTCCACAGAAAGAGCCAAGTACATCTCAGCTATTTTTATCACATGGTCTCATAGAGACTGTCTGATTGGCGCAGTGTGGCGTTTTGTGGCACATGCACACTAGCTCCCAATAGGAAAGCATTAGATTGGCTGAGAACACCAATCTTGATAACCATGGAGGTGGGACCACGTGTAGAGAGGACATAGCGGCGTGGGAGAAAAAAAAAGTAAACTACCTTTATGTGTGCTCTGAAAGTGGGGACGGTCATCTAAACGTTTACAGAGCACTATAGCATTGGGAATACACATTTGTATTCCGAACATTTGTGTTCCTTTAATGCAGGGGTGGGGAACATCCGGCCTGCAGGCCATATAAGGCCTACAACCACAGATGTAAATAATAATAATAATAATAGCCAGCAGGCAGACTGTGAACAGAAAAGATTAGATTGGTTTGGATTTTGGGACGGCAAATCAATAGAACTATATCTAGATTTATTCAAGGTTAATTAGCTATTTGAAATTGATTCCTCTCTCTCTATTCAACTGAGATCCAAGACTAAAACATTACTTTTTAAATGAGTTTTCAAACTATTACCTGTCTTTTTTAAATATTCCACCATAATGGCTTCCTGTGGCCATTTCCCTTTCGTAGGGTGTTGAGGTGAAGTCATTATCAAGAAGGATCTACAAATTACTTAATAAGTGTTTTGTAGCCTAAACATTGATTAACTGATTTCCTTTTCCTTCGCTATTTATTAAACCTTAGAAACTTCCTTGTGTATATTTAAACAAAACAATTATACTTTAACTCTAAGTTATTGGGAGTACCTACCAATAGTGTTCTAAAAAGTCCTTAATTTGTTACATGTGTATTCACAAAATCCCCTTGTGAGAAAACCTATTTTGTTTTCAAGGTTTTCTTTGACCATTCGTCTATTTTCAGTTTTACTGGTTCGGTAGATTAAAGTACCGAACACCGCCCACCCTCCTGGCTCATTATCTACAAAGGGCTCTCTCTTTATGGCCGCCGTTCGTATAGTCGAACGCCTTGTGGCAGAGAAAATGGCGGCCATCTTGTTTGAACGAAAGGAGGCAACGGGACTTGGTCGTCAAGTGTCTGGAACTAAAATCGGACACTCGACTTCCGAACACCGCTGAACCCATACGAACGCCTGCTTCCTTTTGTTGCCGAACAGCCAGGAGAGCGCTGTTCGGTAGTTCGATTCCCACGAACAAGGGGAACAATCGCTCCTATGAGCCAGGAGGCTCAGTTCGTGGTTTTATTTGTTTTTTATGCCTTTTTCGAAATTGACCTACCGCACACCCTGAATTTGTGGAACTGTTTTGGGCAGGAGCCTCGTGTGCGGTCGGTGAACTAAGACTTCCACACTTTTAAAACAAACCTGAACCGATCTGGTAGAAATTTGAATATGTTGGTCACCCAGATCGGGGCTAACAGGGGATATGCTATTTGTGGGGATACCATGTCCTTAAAGGGGTGTTCTAAGTTTTGTGGAAAATGTGTTATCTTTGCCTGGAGATAATTGGGTTATCCTGTAGCTTATCCAATTATCTCACAGGCGGAGAGAGGGAGTGTTTAACTTTAATCAAGCACTGTGATTGGTTGTCATGTTTGTGTACTGTGGGAGGTCCTCTTGCAGGGGGACTTCCATAAAAGCCAGTGTGGCATCAATAACACATTATTCATACCCTTCATCATGTTTCGGCTAGTGTTTGGGTAATCTTTTGCTACTTTGGAGAATTTCTGCCTGAGCGCTTCTCTTACTTGGGATTAATAGACGAACGGAGAACCGAACGGCAATCTATACTCACTCTTGCTCTCTGCCGTTCGGTTAAAAACTGCCGAACCCCTAGCTACCACTTCAGGGTTTGTTATACCCCTGAACACGGGGAAGTTTCCCATTGAGCAATAAAATCAAACAGTCATTTAGTTTCACCTAGCCTGCACCCTGTTTTTAGTGAGGGTATTCTGTGTTTTTTTCTTTTTTGATTTGTGTCTTTGTTTTAGTGAAATCTTTAATAAACTATGATTTTTAATTAAAATCAAGAATAATGTTTGTCAGGCACCTTTTTCTGTTTGATTTAATTTGGAAATAAAAGCTATATAAATACAACTAAGGACAGATTGCAAAACACAGGTGGACCATAATATATACAGTGATTTGCAAAAAAGTAATGATGGTCCAGGCACTCAAGTTCAATCCAGTGGGCTGATTTATCGGAGCAAAATCGAAACAAAGTTTCGGTCCACAACAGGTGTCAAAGCCCTGTTTTGGGCAGTAACTTTGTTTTGATTTTGCTCCAATAAATCTGCCCACTGGATTGAACTTGAGTACCTGGACCATCATTACTTTTTTGCAAATCACATTGTGAGGATTGGCCAACCTCAGGCCCGGTTGCACCCTGGGATCCAGGAGAGTGCGGTATTCATATTGGTAAATACATAATATATTTAGTGGCGTTTGGTGACCAATGCATTTGATTTAATTCTACAAACAATGTTCCTTATCTCTATTGTGTAATAAGAGACTTATAAAGAATATCTGCCCAGTTGGTGAGTGTGGCGAAAGTGACCTCGCCACTGGTTTTTGGAGGGGCCTGTTTGCTAGCCTCCTACCCTGTGACTGTGGCCCCTGAGCGTGCCATTTAAATCACTGTTCGTGCCTTTTTGGATTTTTATAGCCACAGTTTGAACTTTCAAAGTGGCCCTTCAAACTCCCGAACAGTTGAAGTGGCCGACATTCGAACACGTGGTTGCGGCCATCTTGTTCGCATGGACCATAACTGCGAATAGACTTCAGTGGGACTTAGCCACGAATGCCCTGGAACTATTTTTAGCCTGAAAACCTCGCGGTTCACTGTTTTGGCCATGCCTGCACCTGGGCAAAACTATGACATTCATAAAATTTCTGAACCCCTGATCTGATCTGGGTGATTTTTGGATATGTTGTTCACCCAGATCAGGGCTATCAGGGGATGTAACATGGGGATACGTTGTGTTTTGGTACTTTGGTACTTATGGGACTTTATAAAAAACTTGTTTTTTCTGCCTGGAGATAATTAATTTAAGTTAATGCATTATCTACCTTAATTATCTCCCAGGCAGAGGGGAGGGATTGTATACAGTTGCAAGAAAAAGTACATAGGTCTATCATTGTAATATTAAACATCTATTGTAGGGATGTAATGTAAGTCTCTGTCATACATACAGTTGCAAGAAAAAGTATGTGAACCCTTTGGAATGATATGGATTTCTGCACAAACTGGTCATAAAATGTGATCTGATCATCATCACAACAATAGACAATCACATTCTGCTTAAACTAATAACACACAAATAATGAAATGTTGCCATATTTTTATCGAACACACCATGTAAACATTCACAGTGCAGGTGGAAAAAGTATGTGAACCCCTAGACTAATGACATCTCCAAGAGCTAATTGGAGTGTGATGTCAGCAACTGGAGTCCAATCAATGAGATGAGATTGGAGGTGTTGGTTACAGCTGCCCTGCCCTATAAAAAACACACACCAGTTCTGGGTTTGCTTTTCACAAGAAGCATTGCCTGATGTGAATGATGCCTCGCACAAAAGAGCTCTCAGAAGATCTATGATTAAGAATTGTTTACTTGCATAAAGCTGGAAAGGGTTATAAAAGTATCTTCAAAAGTATCTCCTTGCTGTTCATCAGTCCACAGTAAGACAAATTGTCTATAAATGGAGAAAGTTCAGCACTGCTGCTACTCTCCCTAGGAGTGGCCGTCCTGTAAAGAGGACTGCAAGAGCACAGCGCAGACTGCTCAGTGAGGTGAAGAAGAATCCTAGAGTGTCAGCTAAAGACTTACAAAAGTCACTCGCAAATGCTAACATCCCTGTTAGCGAATCTACAATACGTAAAACACTAAACAAGAATGGATTTCATGGGAAGATACCACAGAGGAAGCCACTGCTGTCCAAACAAAACATTGCTGCACATTTACAGTTTGCACAAGGGCACCTGGATGTTCCACAGCAGTACTGGCAACATATTCTGTGGACAGATGAAGGCACAGCACACCAAGATCAAAACCTCATCCCAGCTGTGATGTATGGTGGTGGGGGCATCATGGTTTGGGGCTGCTTTGCTGCATCAGGGCCTGGATGGATTGCTATCATCGAAGGAAAAATGAATTCCCAAGTTTATCAAGACATTTTGCAGAAGAACTTAAGGCCATCTGTCTACCAGCTGAAGCTCAACAGAAGATTGGTGTTGCAACAGGACAATGACCCAAAGCATAGAAGTAAATCAACAACAGAATGGCTTAAACAGAAGAAAGCATTCTGAAGTGGCCGAGTCAGAGTCCTGACCTCAACCCGATTGAGATGCTGTGGCATGACCTCAAAAAAGCGATTCACACCAGACATCCCAAGAATATTGCTGAACTGAAACAGTTCTGTAAAGAGGAATGGTCAAGAATTACTCCTGACCGTTGTGCACATCTGATCTGCATCTACAGGAAACGTTTGGTTGAAGTTATTGCTGCCAAAGGAGGTTCAACCAGTTATTAAATCCAAGGGTTCACATACTTTTTCCACCTGCACTGTGAATGTTTACATGGTGTGTTCAATAAAAACATGGCAACATTTCATTCTTTGTGTGTTATTAGTTTAAGCAGACTGTAATTGTCTATTGTTGTGACTTAGATGATGATCAGATCACATTTTATGACCAATTTGTGCAGAAATCCATATCATTCCAAAGGGTTCACATACTTTTTCTTGCAACTGTATATTGTATGGGAGTTCCTCACTGTACAACTTTTTATTGGTTTGTTAACTTTGTGTCCCTGTGTCCAACAAGGTCCAAGTGGGTGTCACCCTTGTTGGGAAACTTGCATAAAAGGCCAGTGTGCCTCCATTAAAATTGAGTTCCTGCTTACCCTTAACATAGAGTCTGAGCTCATGTGTGGAGGAAACGGCTGTATCTACCCTGGGGATTGCTATATCACTATACTCCCTTGGGATTATAATCACTAGCTCTTTAAAGAGTTGTTCCTCCTATGCTCTCTGGAGTAGGAGAGGTTCACCCACTGGAAGCTGGATCTTGGTCTTGGGTCCAGGGTGGATGGAGGACTTGTAACGCTGGACGTGGAGACTACCGTGCTGATGGTGTCGGGTGGAGTGCTTGGAGTCCTCGGTAAGCACTAGGAGCATCAATTGATGGAGGTACCCAGTCGTGGTGCCAGGCGGTCCGTCATATCTGGTGGCAGTGGTGGGACGGCCGGTCCAGATCCCCAACCAACCCCGCAGGAATGTCAGAAGGAGGAGGTAGGCAATCTCTTCTCTCCACAGCAGATCCTTAACCAGGTCCTGGGGGTAGTATTTGTTGACCCCATCCCAGCGGAAGAGCTGGCATCAGGGCAGAACGCTGCTGGCCTCTGCCCTACTTGCCCCCTTGTTACAGGGCAGGACTATGTACTAGTCCCCCCAGCAGAAGCACTGGCACCAGGGCAAAGCTCAGTTGGCCTCTGCCCTCCCATTTCCCATTGTCCAGGGCCTGAATACCCACAGTCCATCCCAGCAGAAGCGCTGGCAACAGGGCAAAGCGCAGTTGTCCTCTGCCCTCCCCTTGTCCTTAATCCTGGAACTGGCATCCCTCTAAATTGCCCAGCTGTAATGCTGGCTGCGGGACAGAGCATCGCTGGTCTCTGCCCACCAAGTAACACCAACTACGAGCCAGAGAGCAACCGAAAATCCAGGAGTACCAGTATTTACTTATGGGTGGGCTACTCAACTAACTCAGGCACCGACCAACAGGGGGTCAATTACCTGGTTATTCTCCCCTTAGGGAGGGAGATATGTGGCGAAAGTGACAATGCCACTGTTTTTTGGAGGGGCCTGTTTGCCAGCCTCCTACCGTGTGACTATGGCCCCTGTGATAAAACTTGGTTTAAATCACTGTTTGTGCCTTTTTGGATTTTTATGGCCACAGTTCAAACTTTTGAAGTGGCCCTTCAAGCTCCTCAACAGTCGAAGTGGCCACCATTCGACATTTGAACATGTGGTGGCGGCCAGATTGTTTGCATGGACCAACACCACGAATAGACTTCAGGGGGACTTAGCCGCGAATGCCCTGGAACTATTTTCTTTTTTATTTAATTTCTTTTTATTAAAGAATTTGTGATATAATAAGGATACACAAGTGAAATAGCCCTCCAAAAACAACACGACAAATTATATCAATGAATACAAATTTCCCGTTCTTTGTTGTATCCAACGCATATACTTCAACGGTTTTACACTAGTAAAATATGATAGGGGTTTGTGTAGGGTGGGGATGGGGTAGGAAAGGGTACAGTATGAGGGGGGAGTGGGAACGGTTTAGATCGGGAAAAGTGGGACGAAACGGGAAAACAGGGGAAAATAGAAACAATATTTCTTTGACCTATACTTTTCCAAACGTACGGTCTTAATTTACAATAATGACTACTTTAAAGAAAGACCCAATTAAGTACATGTAAGAAACGAAGTTCTGCAGACATGGCACGTGTTTTAAACATTTTAAATGTTGTGAATTTCACCGTTCTAGGGGCCTGTCAGCCCGTAAGGTTCTATGTATGTAACTTTCTTGCCTTACTGTCTCTTCACCATGTTTATTAATTTGTTGTATGTTTGAGGGCTTTTTGTACTCGTTATCGTTATCATTACCCCATAATGTGTTTGTTTTTGTTTACCTCCCATGTAGATGGTCCATTGGTTCCCATATGGTGCTATATTGTGTTGTTTTTCCTGCCGATTACCACCTAAGTTCCTCCATCACCCTGAAATATTCTACTCTCGCAACCCATTCCTTATGCCCTATTTGTTTTGTGTTTTTCCAGTTGATTGCAATTACAGATTTAGCAGCTGCTAGCATGAATAGAAGTAGGGAATGTTTGTTTGAATTTCTGCAGTGGTAGGTCTATATTAAGGAGTAGCATAGTGTCTGTTTCACAGGGTATTATTTGTCCTGTGATTTCCTTCATCTTAGCGTTAAACATGCCCCAAAAAGGTCTTAAGTGTTCGTAGTGCCACCACATGTGTCCCAAGTCCCCATTTTCCTTCCCACAGCGCCAGCAAAGCTCGGACGCGTCAGGGTGGAATCTATGTATGTCTTGTGGGGTTCGGTACCATGTTGAAATAAGCTTGTAATTGGTTTCATGGAGTGAGATACTTGTATGGGCATAGAATGTCTTGCGAAAGAGCAATTCCCATTCCCCCTCGCTTAGATTGCAGTTCAAATATTGTCCCCATTTCCGAGTGAACCATGGGAATCCACTGTATGTGTGTGTTTGTAGTAGAGTAAGGCATTTGGAGATTGCTTTTGTCACTGGGGTCGTGCTCATACATAATTGTTCGAATTTAGTGGTCTCCCTTAGGGGGCCGTCTGGTATTTTAATTGATTTAAGGAAATTAGTTATTTGAAAGAATAGACATTTCTGATTCAGGGTGTGTGTAGAAGTTTGTGTTATGTCCTTCAATGTTATTTGTCCCTGGGTGTTCCACACGCTCTCTAGTGGCACATATGGGGAGTTTTCTACTTGAATTTGGATAGGGAGCCTTCACTCCTATTGGAAATCGTAAATTGTGAGAGATTAGCTATCCATCATTTGGTTGGGGGTTGGCACGACCACTCCAGTATTCTAGCCTATGTATAGCATAGTAGTATTGCAAGATATCTGGTAGTCCCACTCCCCCTCTGAGTTTAGGTCACGTGAGAATGTGGTAGGTGATTAGGGGACTCTTCCTGGCCCAAATATATCTAGTAAAAAGTGTTTGAATTAGGTTGCAAAATTTGTTGGGGATTCTTATGGGGATAGTGTTAATTAAATAGAGGATGCGAGGGAGGATATTCATGGAGATGACATTTACCCTACCCAGCCATCTAATATATGATTTTTCCCATCTATGTAAGTCGGTTTGGATTGCGCTTACCAACTGAGGGAAGTTTGCCTGATATATGTCTGCTGGATTACTAGTGATGTTGATTCCGAGGTATTTAATTGATTTTGCGTTCCAGTGAAATGGGTAGTCATTTTGCATAGTTTTCCCCAAGTCACCATTCACATTGATATTGAGAGCTTCACATTTTGTGGCATTAATCTCAAAATTAGAGTATGAGCTATATTCCGCCCGGGCCTCCATTAGTGGCTTAAGAGATTTAAGTGGGTTAATAATGGTGAAGATGACATCATAGGCAAACGCTGATACCTTGTAATCCTGTGTGCCCACTTTGATGCCCTCTTATCTTTCGCTGCATGTACTGCTTGTAGTAGTGGCTCCAAGGCCATTATAAACAACAAGGGGGACAGGGGGCATCCCTGTCTTGTGCCGTTTGTTATGGCCAGAAAATGTGATAGTATTCCATTCACTTTTATACGAGCTGTGGGTGTAGAGTATATAGCTCCTATCAGGGATTGCCAATTAGGGCCAAAGCCCAAAGTATCAAGGGTCATCTTTAGGAAGGGCCAGTCCACTCTATCAAATGCTTTTTCAGCATCGATTGCTAGTAAGATGGACGGTATTCCTTCTCCTCTTACCCATTGGATCAGATCTAGGACTTTTGTGGTATTGTCCCTGGCCTCCCTGGTCGGCACAAACCCCGCTTGGTCTGGGTGTATTAGTTCGTTTAGTAGAGGTCTTAACCTCATCGCCATCATTTTAGTAAGTATCTTAATGTCCACTTTTATATGGGCCTATAGCTGCCGCAAATTTCCGGGTTTTTCCCTGCCTCGGGTATTACAGTTATTATGGCTTTTAGGCTGGGTAGGGGTAGTCTGGTGCCTTGGTCTATGGAGTTAAATGTTTCTAGGAGGTGTGGTGATAGTTCGCTAATGAAAGTTTTGTAATAAGTTGACGAAAACCCATCTGGGCCTGGGGCTTTATTGTGTGGGGTTGTGCGAATGGCTTGTTGTAGTTCTTCTAATGTGAAGGGTGACTCTAGCGACCGAGTATCCGATCATGAAAGTTTCCTATGTGTATGTTCTTCCAAGTATTGTCGCATCACCTCTCTATCTGGGGGGTATGATTTAGGTTGTAAATAGAGTGATAGAATTTGCGGAATTCCTCTGCAATATCCTCTACAGTATGTGCAAAAGAACCTATTCCTTTCTCATTTTAGGTATGTACGTATGTTGCTGTTGTGCTTTAAGCGTGGAGGCCAAGAGTTTACCACATCTGTCCCCCTGTGTAATGTATTTTTGTTTGGACCATAACAATGCTTTTTTGGTTGTATCATTTAGCAGAATTTTTAGGTCAGATCTTAGAGTCGTCAATTTGGCGTACTCTGCGTCTGAGAGAGTGGTTTTGTGGGCATCTTCCACTGCTTTGATGTCCTGTATTAGTTTTTTTCTAGTTCTGGATTTCTCCGTTTTTTTATGGGACCCCCATTTAATTAGTTCCCCTCGAATGACACATTTGTGGGCTTTCCATTGTATGGTGGTGAAGGTGTCTGGTGTCTTGTTAGTGTCAAAGTATTGTTTGATAGATGTTTCTATCACTTATGTATTGATGTGTTCAGTAGTAGGTGGGAATTAAGTTTCCACTGATATTTTGTCATGGGTATTGTAGGTATGGATAGCCATATAGATATGGGGGCATGGTCAGACCATGTGATATTGCCAATTTGGGCTTTGCGTACGAGTGCCAGGTCTTTATGTGTTGTGAGAAATAAGTCAATGCGAGAATATGTGTGGTTCAGATTAGAGTAGAATGTGTAATCTTTCGTATTAGGGTTGAGAACTCTCCAGCAGTCTATAAGCTGGTTGTCGTGGAGTATTTTACGCATTTGAGCCCTTGCTGAGGTCAAGTGGGATGGACATGTACTGTCCCATTGTGCATCTAGGGACATATTTATATTTCCATCTATTATGGTACCCTTATGCACAACGCCTTACTTTTGTAAGTATACGTCTCAGTGCTGCACATTGGTGCGTGTTTGGTAGATATATATTGACTAATGTGACCGGGTGACTCCCTATCTGACCTATTAAGATGATATATCGGCCCATATCATCCGATATCTGCTGTGTATAAGTAAAGGGGACTTGTGCCCCTATAAATATGGCCACCCCTCTCGATTTCTTTGGTTTGTAGTTGTTGTAGTAGCATAATGGGAATCTCTGGTGTCTTATTTTGGGTGCCCCTGTGCCCTTCAAGTGGATTTCCTGAATGAATATATAATATCTGCTTTCAATTTGTGAAATTCTCTCAGTGCCATATGTCTTTTTTTCTGGTACGTTAAGACCTTTAACATTGTATGAAACTATCTGCAGTTGCTTATTCATATTGTTTCTAATTAGTCAAAGAATAGATAACAGTGCTGTTTTAGTTTACAAGTTGCTCCCGAAGGGTTAGATCGATATCTAATCCCAATTAAAACAAAAGTAAAAAGGAGAACTATTTACACTGACTAACTTAAAAGATTGCTACGTGTAGCAATGCAAAAGGACGCGATTGCGCCAGTAAAGGAGTCGGTATATGACCCGATTTCCTCCTCTTCTGTATGTGAGAGGGGACGGGGAGGTATGTTTTTTTAAATTAAAGATGGTATATATATTACACCGCTCTAACCCAACTAGGTTGGGTGTGGGGGGTAAAGTGTCGTTATGGAACACTTATGGTCTGGTTAGGTGTTAATTCAGAGAGTACAGTTTCAGTTAAATTATACTGAAGCTTCTGTGTAACCAATCTAAACTTGTGTTGGCACTCCCAACGCCAAATTGGTTCGAATAATATATCTTTTTGTTTTGACCCAAATATCTAAGGTTTACTCGGTCATCATTTTTAGCTGACGAGATTGGATTAATCGTGGAGAGGGTTCTCAGGGAGTTAACTTCCTTGGTAATCCAAGTTTCCCTTCTTGGTTGGGGTACATATATGTAACTGTTATGTCACAAGAGGTTTTGGATTTGGAACTCAGCTTTTAAAACTCCTTAATTACAATAGCAAAAAGAGGAGAAATCCTTTAAATTAATAGGGTTACTGTAGCTTTAAAGCAAGGTGGAGGTTGCAGGCAATTAGTGGGAAAAAAAAGGCTTTAATGATTGCAATAATATTTTAGTAAATGCAGGTTTTAGCAAGCAAGTAAAAGTTCATTAATAGTAGTAAATTGTATACTTAAGATTGATGGGAGTTGTCCTCCATGGAACTGAATAGATTGTGTCCAAAGGATGTTTGACATAAACAGTCCGGTTTCAAGGAAATAAGTAGAGATCCAGTAACTCCAATATGGTCCGTGGTCAGAGGGCAATGAGAAGGCAAAAGTCCGTTACAACAATCCAAGGTTCGGTACACGTTAGGAACGAAGAGAAGCTTAGCCGGCGTTGAATGCGGAAGTAACACCCGAAATCACCAAGCACCTTGAATCTGGCGCGGTCTCTCTATAAAGCGTGAGAGAGCCGCACCAGAAAGGGGGCGGAGCCGGTTCCGCATACCGGAAATGCTGGAACGGAGCAGGACCAGATACGGCCTGACAGTACCCCCTCCTAAGGAGCACACTCAGGGTGCTATTACATTGGCTTATCGGGGTAACGTTTGTGAAAGGCAGAAATCAACTTTTTTGCATGTACATCAGAAGAGTCTTCGCACGTGTTGTCTTCAGTCCCATAACCCTTCCATTTGATAAGATATTGTAAGGTACCTCTATGAAGTCTTGAGTCAAGAATATTTTCTATTTCATATTCCTTTTCACCTTGAACTATGATGGGGTCAGGTTTTGACAGTTGTTCTCTATGGACGGGATCAGGGAGAAAAGAATTAAAGCGGCACTGTCATGCCGAATCCGGTTTTGTTTTTTTAACCCCCCTCCAGCCTCCACTATCTCTAACTGACACCCTAGTCACCCCCAAATGCCCCAAAGCCCCCCATGTTACCTATTTTTTATTCCTTATTTTCTGCCCCGATCTTGATTCAGGGCGCCGTCTTTTTTGTGTGGGTAGATGAAGTCCCTGTGGGACACGTCATCTGCCCACACTAGATAGCACTGAGATTCCCGCACATGCCCAGTTAAACACTTGGACATGCGAACGGGAATTTCATCTATTCATTCATTCATCAGAAAGACGAATGAATGAATAGCATTGTCAGATGAACAAACGAACACTGTGTATCAGTGTTCGTTTGTTTGTTCAGTTTATTACAAGGAGGGAGCTACCAGCGCGCAGCTCTCTCCTTGTAATATGTAAAGATAGAAGCGGCAGGGAGCAGTGCTCCCCACCACTTCATAAGCCCACCAGGTCCCCCCTCACTCTATGGTGGTCAATATGACCCCCATAATAGCACAAGGGAGATTAAAATCTCCCCAATGCCCCTACTTGCTATATCGCGAGTAGGGGCAGGTCTACTAAACAGTGAGCAGCCTATGGCCCCCAACTAAACGACGGGTGGGGGCCCTAAAGTAAAATAACCTATTGTCGTCCCCCCTGCCCCGTGCGGTGGGTGGGGGCCATAATGATAATGAGGGGGGGAACCTACTGCCCCCCCGTTCCCCTCCCCTGGGTGGCGGGTGGGGGCCATATTGATAATGAGGGGGGAGGGCCCTAAGTCAATTCCCCCCCCCAGGTGACTAGGGGTCCTCAAGCCCCTAGTCACCCACCCCCCCACCCAAATAAAAAAAGTCCCTACCTACCCCCCTCACCCTAAAAAAATAGGGGGGAATAAAATAACTAACCTGTAAAATAAAATTAAACTTACCATTCAACGCCTTCTTTTTTCTCAAATCTTCATTTTTCAGCCCCAAAAAAGCCAAATAAAAAACCATCATAACCGTTGAACTTTAAATAAAATAAAAATCCCGAGCGCAAAAAAAAAAAAATGAAAAAACCAGAGCGCAAAAAAATAATCCATCTTCACCCATGGAGGGCTCCGCGCAGACTGAGCTCCGTAGGGCGGGGGAAGGCTTATAAAGCCTTGCCCCGCCCTGCAAATAGGCTAAGAACACTCTGATTGGTGGGTTTAAGCCAACCAGAGTGCTCTTTGTCATTTTACACAGCGTGGGAAAATTCAAAATAACTTTCCCACGCTGTGTAAAATGACACAGAGCACTGTGATTGTATGGCTTAAAATCCATCCAATCACAGTGCTCTGTGTCATTTTACACAGCGTGGGAAGGTTCTTTTGAATTTTCCCACGCTGTGTAAAATGACACTGACCACTGTGATTGGATGTCTTGAAATCCATTCAATCACAGTGCTCTGTGTCATTTTACACAGCGTGTCCCCCCTCATTATCATTATGGCCCCCACCCGCCGCCCAGGGGTTGGGGCCGGGGGGGGGAAAGAAGGTCCCCCCCCATTATCATTATGACCCCCACCCACCGCGCAGGGGTGGGGGCCGGGGGGGACATTAGGTCTCCCCCCTTATTTTACTTTAGGGCCCCCACCTGTCGTTTAGGGGTGGGGGCCAATAGTTTATTCCGAGCCGAATAAAATGCCGAATTGAGTTCTAAAAGAAACGAACATAATGTTCTCATTCAGTTTGAACGCAATTCGGCAGTTCGTGTAAAATGACAGGAAGCATCGTGGGAACACAGAGGAAAGGTGAGAATTATGGGAAAATTGCTCTGACCAGCGGAAATGAAGCCCACTTTGCTCCTCCGCTGGTCAGAGCTGGTCAAGCGGAGGAATCCTCCATAAGGCAAAACTAGGCCTTCCATAAAATTTCAGAATCCCTGATCTGATCTGTGTGATTTTGGGTGCCAAAAAATTGGAACATAAGGATAATAAAAACGTCCCATAATAATCTTAAAGATAATAAAAGAAACAGATGTTAGGAGAATGAAAATAAGAACGTGTCCACATAGTGCTCAAAACTGGCAAGACGAAACCTTACATTTTTATTGTTGCCAGAACAGTGTTAATGCATTTTTATTTTTAAGTTACATACTTCATTAAGACCATTAAGGATTTGGCTTTTGAAGATATAGTGCGATTCATGTTTGGCAAGGGTAATATTATCATTACCTTTCCCTGGATTCAGTTTGATATTTTTTAATAACCAAGAATCAGCATCTTAGTTGGTGATATTTTTCACCAATATGTTGTGTTCTATACTAGCATTTGATAAAATATAACACGTAAGTGGTGGCACAATTAACAAAAGCAGTCATGTGGCAGGTTTGACCGTAGTACTCGATAATGTCTTTAAGGGAAACACAAAACAACAATGCCTTGTATTTGCCACATCTAAACATTTCTTGTAATTGGTTGACACAAGGGTGAAGTGTTGGTGGCAGTGTCAAGTGGCTGTGTATCAGCATATCAGATCTTCTCTATAATCAAGCTGACTTAACTAATGACTTTTTGAGACTTAGGTCATCCAGCAATATTGGTCAAAATTTATATTAAGTACTGGACATGATTCAAGCCTCTGCCTTGGTTCCTATGCATCTTATATGATTTTCTTCTTCTCCATCTAGTAATTTCAAAGTTAGGCAGTGCATTCTGTCCTTTCCTGTGCCCACCTATTTGCCTTTTTCAGAAGTTTTTCGGATATCCCTTTTGCAAGAAGAATTCTCTCAAGAGGTCTTTTTCTTAAAATCATCCATAGAACTATAGTTTCTTAAAGCTCCCAGATGCTGGGAGCAAATTCAATGGCTGATAAATTGTCCAGGAGAAAAAATTGTTGGTGGAAATGGGTATTAACCACCCATGAGGCATTTATCCCCAGAGCTTGGAACGTACGTTGAACTGATTAGACTTTTTCAGTGTTCGAGTATATTGTGAAAGATCATCATTTTAAGCTCACCTAGTACTTTTTGGTTTCAAATAATTTTAAATAATTGTCAATATTTTTTTTTTTTGGTTTAAAACAGGCAATTTCCTGGTTATTTTTCCACAATTTAAAATTGCATGAATAAACTGTTATCGCCTTTTTATTTGCAGACATACTTCTTATGGATGTCCTGTAAACATTGTGTCCAGATCTACATAAATGCGACAAGGTAAAGATATGTCACTTTCACACAAATCTCACAAAATCACTCCAGAATGCAGGCAGTGTTCCTCATGGAATGATGGAGTAATGTGGCTAATTTAGGTAGGGATTAGGTTAATTTTCAGGGAAATATAGCAGTTAAAAAATTGGAGAGGGAGGAGGAGAATGAACTGGCATGGGGATGTAGGGTCTTGTGACTTTAGAAATGATTATTTGGCAGTGACAAGTTGGGACTTTTTGGGGGAATAAGAGCTGAATTGTCTCGAGCAGTAAGGGAGCCAAAAAAAATTTGTACCAGGATTTTCTTGCTCATTAGTTGTGCTACTGATCAGCAGTTTAATAAAATGTTGCCAAAATACCTACTCCAACTGTCAGTCAGCTACTTCAACACATCAGAAGATGATGAACTAAACGTTAGAGAGCTGGGGGAGGAAAATCTCTTCTTGGTTGGGGTGCATAAATGCCGCAAAAATGATCGTAATTCGGCAGATTTTCTTTCTTTTCAGGGTCTTGCCAATCGACATCCCCATAACCATCTTAATGCAGTTTCAACATATGTTGAATGCTCACATATGAAAGAGGAAACCACCAAGGGTCTCTCTGGCAAGCATCAGCTTGAGTATGGGAGGTGGGGGAGTGGAAGCACTAAGTGTCACAACATATTACTTAGCCATTATTCTGGTGCAGACAGCTAGACCTATGACTTCTCCACAGACCCCTCTATGGCACAGACTTGAATCATCAACTGGTATGGGTTCCCACCTACTCCCAACCGCAACAATCACACCAGCTAACAGCAACTAAAATATCCCTTTGCACCTGGTTGAAATGGTGACCAAACCCATGACCATGTATGCCTCCTTACATAGCTTAATGTACCAGACGAGTGACCTAGCACTGGACCAGTAGACACAGAGAGGTATTACGAAAGTGATAGAATTGCTAGATAACGGAGGTATAACAGTTCCCTAAATTGCAACCAGCTTACCAGCTGCCTGGCAGAGAGATTTTCACATATTTACGTGTGACACATATTCTTGAAAGGTCAGGCTTGCTAGGAGGCGGTACCTCCAGATTATGTGCATTTGACACACTATGCTTGGGTTTTCCGACTCTCTCAAAACCACTCTCCCTGTGCTACAGATGATTACTCGTAATGGACAGACCTGCCAAACTGGGCTACATGGGGCAATGGGAGAAAGAGCTGCACTGCAACATTGGCTTGCAGCAATGACCCAGGTCAAGAGGGCCAGGCACTGCCTAGACCACGTAGAGGCGGCATAGAAATTGTGGATAAGGTGGTACCTCACACCCTAAAGGTTAGCTCACATATAACCCGACACCCAACACATTTGCTGGAGGTGCTGCAAACACATAGGCATGTTGAGTCATCGCATTAGGACTGCCCCGTAGGAAAGCATTGAATCAATGACTAATTAAGTCTTTTGCCGGTGAGATAGCTCAGTGGCCTAATGCATCATTAGTAGAATCTGTTCAACCCTTGTGGGTCATGGGTTCAAATCCCAGCAGGTTTGACTCAGCCCTTCATCTTTCTGAGTTAGATTAAATGAGTACCATTAAATTGGGCAGTAGTAACATCCCCTGGATGTTGGGAAAATGTAATGTCCCCATGATGTACTTGGAAACCAAAACAACTGTAATTTAACTTTCAAGGTTAAATTCTTTGTTATTATTTATTTAATATTTTATTTAGGTCAGAAAGTGTGTCTCACAAAGAAAGGTTGAGTGAAATGTCATGGGTTTTTCCAAGCTAGTATTTTTAATGTAACAACTTCAACTGGCCTAGTTTTTGCTTTCAGTTAATTGTAGATTATACTCGCTTTAGTGTACCTATAATCTTAATTTTATTAAAGACAGGATGCGAGTATTTGCTTAAGTCTCTCTTTACTAGAACTCCACAGCAGCACAGAAAAACAACCAATCAGAAAAAAGTTAGGTACTATAAAACTCCCATTCACCATGCATCATTTGCTCTTTCAAGCTGCGACAAGACAGAACAAAATACAGAAAATATAATGGTGAAGAAACGAAGTCCTAGATATAATGAAAACGACATCCGAGAAGAGCTGTCGAACCAGATCGTGTTGATGGACTGTAAACTGAAATGAAAGAAAACAAAGTCCAACAGGTTGGTTAGCCAATGAAATGTACTTTGAACAAGCATGTAGGTACCAAAGCAACAACCAAAATTTTACTGTAACCTGCATAGATCCCAACCCTACTTATGAAAAACAGACAAAAGAACAAGTGACAGGTAGCAGAGACAACAAGCAGAGTTGCATACATACCTGAAGGACTCAAACTATAAAATTAAACAAGGGAGGGATAAGAATGGGCGGGAAATACTCGCCTCCTGTCATTAATAAAATTAAGATTATAGGTACGCTAAAGCTAGCATAATCTACAATTTTATAACATGACAGGAGGCTTCGTATTTGCTGTTTTAACGCTCAGCCAACAAATCCAACGCTGTTTGTTTTGCTGGTACCTATTCCGTGAGATATAAGAGCAATCCAAATGGATCCTCCAACTGAGAGAAGTGACAGTAGACGGATCGAAGAAGATGCCAGCTGACGAAGCATCCCAAAATATGGAAAAAACACCATCCTCTGATAGATCCATTGTACGTGGGGTTGCGACCTGTTTCCTAGCAGCTGGTCCATGAGCTGCCAAATCAGCCATTTTCCTGTAGGTGTAAAGGGCCGAAGGTCATTTGTGGACTTAGGGCCGCGAGAAGAAACTGCCACCATGCCTCGACTCTCGATGTGGAAGCTGGCTCCTCCGATCGTGCCCGGGTCACCAGGTGATGTAGCCGTGCAGGCAAACCTCCAACCTCAAAGAATGTGCCTAAGTCCACCGCCAACTCTGTTATAGAACCGAGTAGGGTCTTTCTTTCCCTCATGACCTACCCGCTGAGATGTCTCATCTGAGAATAAATTATGCAGGCAAGAGTGTGGTCAAACTAGCCGCATCCCAAGCGATTCCAGTATTCCAAATGGACTGTGTAATCCGCGACTGCGGTAGAGAAAAGACCCCTAAAGGACGTCCAATCAAGGTCCCAAGTTGAACTTGTGTGGTGGAACGATGATCGACTATTCTGGGGAATGTGAATCCCGGAAATATTCTAAGGGATGAGAACGTAAACCGGGGTTGAGATTTCCATCCAGATATAGATCGTCTAAGGGTGTTAACAAAGAAGAGTCCTCACGTGCTGTAGTGAGAGAGTGCATTAATCTGATTACCCGTTTGTACGATCCTGTTCCATGCCCGACCTGTCAAACACGTGTAGGGGTTCCTGGTCCACACGCCACCTACAAGATCGAGCATAATATAGTGAGACCCCTAGGTCCCTGTACCCCTGACTGTCCGGGTACTTATCTCCCAGAGTAGACCCTAGGTCAAGAAACCCAGGAATGTGAATACGAGAACCAAAGTCAAGGCCTCCCTATAGAGGGATACCTCCCTTCTTAGCTTGGAGTCCCACAAACACATAGCATTCTCTAATACGCAGGAAAGGCATTAAGTCCCTTCACTCACGACATGTGACTCCAGAGAGCAGATATAACGAAAAAGACAAGGGTCTAGCTTCAACCGTCCGGAGCAGGTGTTGTCCCGTTTGAAAATGTCGGCCATCCTATCGGAGTCTGCTACACCTCCTGAGCAGTACTCCAGCAGTAAGTTGTGTCCTGACTTTTGACGTCCGTGTAGGAGTCGGCACACAGGGTTCTTCCATAGAGTCCACCGTAGGTCTCCTTAATGGTAGTTAAAAAGGTGGGTAAGCGAGAAACCAAAGCAAGACGGTTCCCGTGAGGGATAAAGTGTATAGAAGGAGAGCCCTCCATATCCGAACCATGTTCTCCAGATATGTGCTCAGAAGAGTAGGGGCAGTCCCGTCATCTTATCCCAAGATTGTAATGACAAGGGAACCCAAATCGACCGGGGATTTGCGATCCATGCGCCAGGTGTACCTGCAGACCAGGTAGTGGGCCTTCCCTATACTTGTTACCCGAGCAAGGCAGAGCCTGTTTGCTCTATGAAGGCCTCAGGATCTCATGTTACCTTGACACGGGAAAACTGTCTGCACAGTTTGTTCGCAATGGTCTGAATATCTTAAACAGAGTGCAATTGCCTGGTTGATATAACGTAGATTATACTAAAACCTGCACTCTTGTAATACCTGAGGCTCATCCGTTAGCCATACTGTCTCCAGGAGTGTGTGTAAATAAGTGGGGAATCTCCCCCCGTAATACCACTGTGAGTGGTCCAGATCCAGTAGATCCATTATAGGAGGTGAAATAGAGGGGTCTAGTCTAAATATGATACCCTGTAAGATTAGGCAGCCCTCTATAACGAAATTGGTAGCACGGTCGTTAGAGCTAACTGAATGCAGGAGGGGCAACCCTCTAAGCAGTCATCGTTGTCCTGTACAGGTACAAGCCTGTGTGATGACTAAAAAGACGGCACCATAGTGTGTTGAGTGTATGGGAGAGCCGCACTCTCTAATAATGTGATCGAACTCCGTGTCAGTGTCTGGCTGATAGGATGAGCGGGCCGCACCCTTTAATAACCAAACCTTAGAGTTTACATCCGTGTCCGGTTCCCTCTCTGAGAATGTGTCACTCAAAACATGTCCTCTGTATCCAGCTCGGTATCGGGCTGAGGTAGAAGGAGGGTCGCGCCCTCTAATGATGAATCAGGGCAACCTTCGGAAACAATGATGGAAACTACCCATGGACCGCCTAGATGCCGTGCGCGCGCACAGGATCCAGGATGACCGTCGGCAGCCTGAGGAAAGCTGGAGACATTCTCCACAATCCACAAGAGCCCGGAAGGTCAGAGGAGGTCAAGTCAGGCCTCTCGATGACCCAAGCGATATGGCAATTGGAAGGCTTGAAAACCAAGAAACTACAAGTAAATAATGGTAAATACGTACCTCGGAGAGAAGGTGAATAACCGATCGGAAGAGCAAAACCAGTAAACCCAACTGAGAGGTTCAAGAGTTAAACATGACATAGGACTAACTACCAATACCCAAGATGGATACCGGGAAGGCAGCTAAATGGTTAGTTGTTGAAGCATGGAACCGTGTTCCCCTGTTGGCATCTGAGCACTGGTCCTGCTTGTGTGAAATTCTCTTTGGAGATGTGTCACCTCTGGGTTGGTGTAAACCATGGTTGCGTGCCCGGGAATCTTCATAAAGGCTTTGCCCCTCAGGGCATGAGGTGTAGGGCCTTCACCCTTCTGATCGTATTTAGGTGTCCGTATCCTGGTGTCCTCTTTGATAGTATGGCAGCAGCGCTTGCCTGGACACCCACTTATCTCCATGTCAATAGTGGGCACTGAGCTTTCCTCAGTGATATTCCCCCAGCCCTGTGGCCAAAAGGGGATTCGGGCACAGATAGAACCGGCCAACGTTGGGCACAGGTTCTAGCATTCCAGAAGGAAGGGCACAGACATAGCAGGCCATTCAATGGGCACAGAGAGAGCAGGCCAATCAATGGGGCACAGACATAGCAGACCAATCAGTGGGGAGCAGACGTAGGAGGTCCATCCTGGGTTGTGTATTAAATGAGAGTCCCCTAAATATCTGTAGGTCCTCAGGGTCTCCTGTGACATAGGACCCCTAGACACCAACCCTTTCAGACAGTGTAATACTGTGTGAATAACCTGAACCGGGACTGGCAGTCCCTAAATGCCCAGCAGGCAAAATAGTGGTATTCCAGCTGTATTGGGTATAAGCTGAAGTTGTTCCAGTGATTATAGTGTCCATAAAAGCAAGATATACTGAGCAATACCTTCTTTAACCCCTTAAGGATCAAACTTCTGGAATAAAAAGGAATCATGACATGTCACACATGTCATGTGTCCTTAAGGGGTTAAATTGTGAATTGGCATGCACATGCACCTCCAGATGCATGTGAGATTTCTTATCTACATAATAGATCATCATCGTCACACCACCTGAAGGGTATTGTACCAATGGTCTCTTTCAGGAGTAGGGTTAAACCATAGTCAAGTCAATGAATCTCCCCATAGAAGCTGATAATATGGAATAGTATCAGCATAGACTGGCCTCCCATACCAGTTGGAGCCAGAGTCAGGCCTGTTTAGCTTTTAATATATGCCATGGACAGCGACTTATACCAGAGTAGTCTCATCTGAGACTCCATAGCTGGACCAGAATGTATATACCGTGAAACACCTCAATTTTAGAGCTAACTAGCAAATTGGCTCTGTATACACCCTGTACAGAGCCTGTATAACTGAGTCTCATATATACATGTAACTCACAGTGCTCTGAGATATATATTGCCATTTAAAACTCTCAGTAAACTGTGGTATATACTGCCATAAACTCACATCAAGCTGTGATATACACACTGTATTGAAACTCAGCAATCTGTGATCTAAACTGTGATATATTCATAGACATAGAAAAAACAGTGATCTGTGATCTAAACCGTATATGTTCATTGACATAGAGAATACAGTGATTTGATAAACTGTAAAATCATAGACATAGAGAATACAGTGATCTGATATAAACTGTATAAATTCATAGACATAGAGAATACAGTGATTTGATAAACTGTATAAATTCATTGACATAGAGAATACAGTGAATTGATATAAACGACATGTCAGATGTTAGACTATGGAAGACATATAGAAATTAGCCAGTGAATCCCAGCAGGGCAGCAATAGGCAAGAGCCGACCACCGTGGGTGCAGGAGGGGCCCCGAGCAGGCGCACCCTCCTCCAGCCGGTCAGACGCCCGCTGCTCTTAGAAAGAGCCGATCGCGGCCAGGTGGCCACATGTGTGAGCTCCTTAGCAGGAGCCGATCGCGGTGAGGCGGCCATGTGCATGGGTGCTGCTGGGTACTCGCGTCCGACCGCAATTCCCTCCGGAAGGCTCACAAAGGAGCTCGGGGAATAAGAGGAGGCAGCCAGGCAGCTAGTCTCCAGAACCCCGAGAGAAACACTTGTCGCCCGCGGTTAGCAAGGGTGGGACAAGTAACAGAAGAACTAGATGAACTAGATGAACTCCTATGCACTGAAGAAAACTCGGACTGAGTTGAAACGCGTCTGCATTATTATTACTCTGTGTATTATTATATGTAATTTACACAGTTGTTTCTATATTTTTATTTACAATAAATTTGTTCATCTTTTACCATCATTGCTGCTTCTCCTGACTCTGGGGGATATCGCTGAGATTCTCCGTTTAGCCTATTGAGGCACCCTTGGGCATTATATACAGAGCCTGACACGGCTCTGTAATCCGTGAGTGGATTCATTTATCTTTACTTTTTTATTTTATATATACAGTCTATACTATGTACTGTTCTTTATCATTATAGGACTCCACTACATGAAATATCTTCGATATATACCTGTATATGTATAAGTATCATATTTATTTATTGTTATTTGGTACACAGAGAGTGGTGTGTGGATTTGGCATCTGATTATTCAGTGCCTCCATTCTAACAGAAGAGTGTTAGCGAGTGGGGTAGCAGGGGCAGAGAGAGTAAAAGCAAAGGGAGCAAACGAATAGGAATCTCTAGGAACCCCCAAAGTAAGCGAAAATCTCCCCAAAGAAAACCAGGGGAAGCAAAGAAGGGCTAAAAGGGCACAATCCCCAAAAACTAAGCATAATAATAAAATCATAAATAAAACATGATTAATATAAATCATCAATAAATCCAAAATAAGCTAAATAAAGGTAAAATAAATCATAGTAAAACATGATTAATATAAATAATCAATAAATCATAACTAAGACCCAAAGCCACCAACTATAAGCAGGAGGCAGTGGTACTCTGACCTGTCCTGACTGCAGAGCAGCAAAGAAAGAGGATATGATGCATGGGGAGGGGTGTTTTATAGTACCTAACTTTGTTCTGATTGGTTGTTTTTCTGTGCCGCTGTGGAGTTCTAGTAAAGAGGGACTTAAGCAAATACGAAGCCTCCTGTCATGTTATAAAATTCTGGTAGAAAAAAACAAAAACAAAACAAAAAGAAAACCATATAATTATTTATAAAAGTTATGAAGCTTTGTTGAAATTAATTTTATTGAAATAAAGAATGAATAGAAATAAAGATATGAGAGTGGAAAACAGAAGGTAGATGATACATTTAAAAACAAAATTGCATTTTAATTGTCTTCTCTGTGTTTTTTTTTTTTTAGCTAGTGAGAATACATTAAAAGTCTGACTAAACAATGCATAGATAACAATAAAAGAATAGACAAAAAAAAAGACTAACAAAAATAAAATATGAAAAGATCAAAATATGTGAGTTTCATAAAATATGTAAACATGCTTGAACTTCACTTTACATTGGCAGAAGCTGACATTTTCATAAATGATGCACCATATTTTATAGTCATGGGTTTACAGATATAAGCAAACTATGAAAGCATCTCTAGTTCTGAAAGTAAAAACCTCAACTTGGGCATTTTGTAGCTAGGGCAAGACACATAGCCAGGGGTGGTAACTTTCACTTGACCTATAAATCACATTAAGACTTGATGAAATTGGCATGTACTAATGCTAGTTTAATCCCAGTAACTTTCAATGTGAAATGCATTGCTTCCTGTATTAACAGATCCACATTGTTACATGTGATAAGTGTTTGGAAGTCTAAGTTGTGTTTACAACCAGTGTACAAACAGCTCTCTGGTAATCATTTCATTAATATGACTGTGCAAACAAATGAGTCTTAAAGAAAAGAGAGAGTTTGCCTATGGCAAAGGAAAGGGTTCTTTCATACATTCACTAGAGGCACTTTTGAGTCCTTAACTGAATTTTACCCGGGGAAACGATGTTGGACGTCATCATGCCTTGCATGAGGATGCCGAAGTTCTTCAAATTTCACATAGGGAAGCATTAATTTAATGCTTTGATATGGGTAAGTGTTAATATGCCTGCAGTGCTTGTGAGCATGTGCAGGGAGGAGTACATGAGATAGACCAGGCACTGGCAAGAGATAAGTCTAAAAAAGGTGTTTTAACCCATTAATCGAGCACTGGGGGGGGGGAAGACCTACAAAATTAGGTACAGGGACACTAACATTTTAGGAATACAGGTTTGTGTTCCTTGCGCTATAGTGTTGCTTTAAAAAGCACGTTTTCTTTTATAATTGTATATCCACAAGCATAATTATATGGCATTAGAATAATCCAGCAACAAATATTTACTTTGTGGGTGTGCTCTGTGCTCTCACACTTAACCTCTATTATTCCAGGCCAGTGAGGAAGCTCACTAGATGCATCATCAGTAGAATCTGTTCAATCATTGGGTCGCAGGTTTGAATCCCGGCAGGGCTGACTCAGCCCCTCCAAGGTAGATAAAGTGGGTACCACTAAATTGGGTAATAGTAACAACCCCTGGATTTTGAGCTAAGGTAAAATCCCTAGGACATACTTGAAAACCAGAGTAATCTTGTTACGGTACCTCCAGTAGTAAATGTACAAACCGCCGTTTAGTGAATGCTTCCCGTTCGCAATAATGTGGTCTGGTAGCGTATGCAGTATAACCATGCGAACCGCCAGCCAGGGAACACCCCAAACTCCCGAACGGTACCTGTACGGCTCCTTCCCTTCACGAGCTCCAAATACACGAATTGCCAATATTAGCCGAACGCCAATATCTTCCAAGCGGCAAATAATTCGAATGAGCAGTCTCTAGTCGCCGGTAATAAAATCCCCCCAATAACGAGACCAAGCTCTGCTTTGAGGGTAAAACACGAACTGAGTTTACTGTGGGCTACCTGCCCGTATTTATGCAGGTCTCCCACTTGGTGGACACTCCCCTAGGGGACCAAATGGGAGACTGGAATAACAGAAGGACATGGGGACATTTCAGACATACATCCCCACAATATTTCCAGCATGCATCACAGTTTCCTCCCCTCTGCTCGGGAGATAATTGAGAAGTAATTCAATTATCTCCCAGAGCAGAGGCAAATCGCCATTTCAAATATAAGTCACAAAACACATTAAAATACATAACTTTATAACTACCGAACGTATTACATTCGTATAACACATCCCCAGATAGCCTGGATCTGAGTGCATATTATTGGCGAATAGCGCTCAGATCCCATACGCACAGTTCAATCGCCATGGAGTCAAAGTCTATTACAGTTCTTCGGTATGCGATTGACTCCATGGGAAGGCTATCTGGGGTAAGTCCATTTGTGCCTTTAAACCTCTCGAACGGCCGGTGTTCGCATACTTCTGTCGATTGAGAAGGGAGGTCGACGGCTTCAGCGGTGTTCAGTTGAAAAAGTGTCCGTTTTTAGTTCCATGAAATAACCGTCGAACACCGCTGGTCTTTCGCATGGTTAAAATGGCCGCCGCCTCGTGGTCGACATACGAACGACGACCACCCTGTATTCGGTTTTAATTGAGAAGTGTCTGTGGTTATCCGCAATGTTCTAATTGGGAACAATAGGTTAACCAGCAGCACACTTCTCTTCTGGGTGGCCGTCCGTTCGGTAGTTCCGTTCGACAAAAAAATACATTCCCTTAAACAAGGCATATGAATGGGGAAATTCATACAAACGGCAAAACAGACGAACACAGCAATTCTAGTTCATACGGATGGGTCTGTCACAAATCTGAATGTACCTTCCCTCGTTAAATGCTTTGTTATTATTATTTCCATCCCTTTTTATTTCTAAAATTAACTTTTGTCCTTGTCACTATCTCTAATCTCTACGTTCTCCATGGATCTTTTCCAGTAGTTTAGTAACATTCTGTACTGTCCTGTGTTGCTCATAGAGGGCTGGGTCCAAAGGCCACTGGAAAATGAAGATTAACTAATTTTACTAGAAATATCATAGAAAGGTTTCCTTAGGACACTTGTGCATATTACATCCCAATATTAAATTAATTCAAATTTAAAACCTAAGCAGTTGAACTGCAGGCGTTCCAGATTTAGATAATTTTTACATTTCAGCTTTTTTGTCCTTAAATGTGATATTCACTTTGAATTCTCACTTTAGTGAATAAGCCTGTATATTTAGGGAGAGAACTAAAACAGGGTACAAGAGAGTACCCGGACAACAACTCAAATAGCATGCCCCTTGGTGGGTCTCTGCTCAGATCTTAAGCTGGTTTTAGCTTATCTTGTGTCATTACAAAAAGAACCAAGGCCATTTGCTTTTTAGACTGATCCCACTCAAAAGGGCAGCCCAAATCCAAAATGCAGGCCGGGTCTCTAAGCACGAGAGATACAGCAACCCCACACAATCGTTTCAACCTTGTTAGGCATCTCGATATCTCTCTATGCACCGTGAGCAAGGGGTCCACTTCTGGATTACCTTTTAAATTTAGGGAGAGCATAAAAACTGTGTGCAAGAGAATACTGAAAACCCTGTATATTTATTAGAAAACAACAACAACAAAAAATAAATTTGAAAACAAAACATGAACTATGAAGGAAGAAAACTGGAAGAAATGCAAAAGTATCGGAGCTAAGTCTTTTCTAAACAGTATTAAATTAATGAACAGAATTCAAGTCCCATATAACAAACAATCTACATCTGTTTCTGTCCTGGTAGATTCAGGTCAATGATCTTTCTGATCTAACATTTGATTTATAAGAGATTAACCAGGTTGAACCTAGCCAGAGATAGCATTCAAGTTCAGTATCTTTTTTTTTTTTTTTCCCTTTCATTGTAATTTCAATAGGTCATTAGTTTTAGTGACGGGATTTGCTAAGCTAAAACAAATACATGACAGAGCCACTTTATTGACCTTTCCAAAATTTATTAATCCACTTTGTTTGGTTTACCCATGTGCAAATGCTATCTTTCATTATTTTTTTTATTATTTTTTTTTTATTAGGTAGTTCAAACCTATAAATGCAGATAAAATATATCAAAGACACATTTAACAGACGAAAATCATATCATGAAACAGCTTTTGCTAAAGCAGTTATCAAACTAAGAATATAAGCAAAATAAAAAACAGATGAAACAAGTAAACACGAATTTGAACATATTATACAGTATAAAAAGTGAATATTGATACTGCCTTCCAGGTATCGTATGATAAAAAACACTAGAAAACATTTGTATAGAGCCTTTATCGAAAACTTGGGCTCAGCAGTATAACTAGGAATGAGTGGCCCCCTTCGGGGCTTTCATCGCTTGAATAGAATGTGAGGTAGGCTGAATGTGATTGTGTGTAAGAACTGGCTGAGTGTAATTGCGTGCATAGTTGCCAATGTAGAAACTAGCCCAATGATAGTGAAATAAGTTGTATAGTGTTTGCAATGGTGCTTTGTGCAGAACAGCCTGATATACCGTGTAATTGTGTTAGTACCAGTATTTGAAGGGCTCAGGTTTGAAGCCATCAAAAGCTCCATCTATGTTTAAACACTCAGAAGGTCTGTGCAGGAACAAAAGACAGGATTATGTAGATAAAGGCTCATCTGCTCACTGCACAAGATCATCAGGTTTCTCTTGGGAAGGTGATTAAGGAATGCAGGTTGGTGAGAGATTATAGGAGGGATGAGAATAGTGAAACATTGGATCTTAAAAACTCAGTCGCCCATGGCAGTCCTTCCTCGATGAATCAACTTACACTAAACTACTAACATAGGTTCGATAGACCCCGGTTTTGGGGGTGCCTGGGTGCCACCCGGTACCTCTTTCTCTCGGCGAACCCTTTTTCTTCGGTTTCTCTCTTATAATTTCCTGACGGGAATATCCCCAGAACGGAAAAATGCTTGAGGAGTGCAGAACATAGAGATGACATATGATCCCTTATAGATAGTAGACAACCATCTGGTGCCTAAGATATCCACTACGTACTAAGCAGACGGGTCTAATGATATACACTCGTAACAACTGCGTAAATGTTCGGATGCAATATAACTAACTTGCATGTATTTAACGCGATGCAGTATATGTCTTCTCATCCTGTATAACTACACTGTAATCACTTAATCCTCTGTTACAAATATGTCACCAATGTTGATAAGCATTTTACACTGCATTATCAACTTCTCAAGTCTAAATAAAGAATGTAAAAAAAAAAAAAAAAAGAACTCAGTTGCAATCCTGGCCAGTGAGACATCTAGGCAGCTGCTGGCGAATGTGCATGCTGTATGGGTCAGTAAGCGTGTGTCGTATACTGTGTGCGAATGAGTCAATGTGTGGGTCAGTGAGCTTATGTATGGATCAGTGTTTGTGTGTGTGCATGTGGGTCAGTGTGTGTTTTATGTATGGGTCAGCATGTGTCTCATTGGATCATTGTTTGTTTCTGTGTTTCAGTGAGTGTGTGTGTTTGTATATGAGGGTCAGTGTGTGCCAATAAATATGTGTATAGGTCAGGGTGTGTCAGTGAATGTGTGTCATTATGGGTCAGTCTCTGTGTGTGTTCGTGTGAATATGTCAGTGAGTGTGTGTGTGTGGCTGGCTGAGTATGATAGAGAGGGAAGTTGGCTGACTGAGATTGTGAGGTTGGTTGAGCGTGACTGTGTGGAGTTGTCTGAATGTAAGTTTCTTGTGTGTATTGTTATCACAAAAAAATAATGTATTACAGTGCTCTCATGGCTGTGAGTGCTTAAAGTGCTCCATATAGTCATTTATTTTTCCAAATACTTTAATTAGTCCCTAGCCTTATCTTATATCTAGGAAAGCCTTATGTCTATCCCACGCATGCTTAAGCTCTCTCACTATGTTATCATCTACTAGTGCAGCTGGAAGGCAATTCTATGCTTCCACTACCCTCTCAGTAAAGTAATACATCCTGATATTAGATTTAAACCTGTGCCACTCTAATTTAAGTCTATGTCCTCTTGTTGTGGTCGTTTTTCTTCTTTTAAAAACACTCTCCTCCTTTACTGTACTACTTACATTAAATATGATTTTCTATTTCTGCCAAGAAATTCAATATGATCAAGACAAGGAACCTTAATGAGATGTACTTGGGAATGTAGGAATTTATGATTCTATTGAACCATGTGTTAATTGTGAGATAATTCTATGGTACTTTGTGCACATCTAGGGTAAGTGTGACTGTATGTGCTTCTGTTCATAGGTGTGGTCTCATGCTGCTGCTGATCATTAACCTGGCAGTGTGGGTGATTGCTGTTACAGAGGAATCCAAACATCACACTGTTGAATTAGGACGATATCTAGCACAAAATGGAACAGAAGATAGTGAAAACAGTAGCCATGGTATGACTCCTCTATTCAATCTTAATGATATATACATACGGCGGCAAAAATAACTAATTTTCAGTATAGCTGGCACAATGTTTATGCACAATTTCACTCTTTGGAGAGGTGGAGGGGGGAGTGTGAACAGGGTTTAGTCAGAAAAATAAAGTATGTCTATTAGTGATGTCCCGAACGGTTCGCCGAACGGTTCGCCACGGATGGCGAACATATGTGCTGTTCGGTCCGCCCCCTATTCGTCATCATTGAGTAAACTTTGACCCTGTACCTCACAGTCAGACACATTCCAGCCAATCAGCAGCAGACCCTCCCTCCCAGGTCCTCCCACCTCCTGGACAGCTCACTAAGAATGCAGCTTCACAATGAATGTAAAATGGATGCTGTTTACACAATGATGACATAGGGGGCGGACCGAACAACGCATATGTTCGCCGTCCGTGGCGAACCGTTCGGGACATCACTAATGTCTACCTTTCTGACTAACATTTGCAGCAGGGGAAGAAGAAGAGGAAGAAATAATAAAGCTAAGCAAGGTTATTCACTAAAATGAGAATTCAAAGTAAATTCAAGATGAAATTTAAATTCAAAGCAAAAATAGCCAACCTGGAACAAATGTCAGCTATGTATCTTGTTTGACTTTGGCCTTAAATGTTTAAATTCACCTGGCATTCAAGTCTCACTTTACTGAATAACCCTGTGAATTTACAATACAGCCTAGGAACACCTCCACTGGCCACTCCTCATATGGCTACTTGAGGTGCTTCCTGGGGGCAGTGCTGCACAGTGAGCAGCACTGCCTTTTAGTATCTCCACCCTCTGCATGGAGACACTGAACTTCCCTCATAAAGCTGCATTGATTCAATGCATATCTATAAAGGAGATACTGATTGGCCTGGGCTGTTTGGCTTGTGTTGGCTCTGCCCCTAATCTGCCTCCTTGACAGTCTCAGCCAATCCAGTGTTTTCCTATGGGACAGCATTGTGATTGGCTTTAACACTTCTGATGATGTGAGCCAAGCAGGCAGATCAGGGGCAAAGACAGCAGCCGCAGACTGGAATAAAAGTAAGATTTTTACTATATTTAGGGGTGCAGGGGGAGGGGGGGGGAGGGAGGTGGACACAGGGGCAAGATGGTGGTTTAACACTAAAGGGTCCAGAATGCATGTTTGTGTTCCTCACCCTATAATGTTACTTTAAGACAGACCTGAATTGTGTGTGTTGACATGTGTATATTTATGTGAGTGTACACATTCATTTTAGCTTGTACCTGTGAATGAATGCTAGTGTATATTAGAATGTGCTTCTGTGTGCTAATGTGTTTATTTGTATGCTTGCTAATGTGTGTATCAATATGTGTTAGTGCATGTCTATATAAGCACACTAATCCATGTCTAGGTATGTTTTCTAGTTTGTGTGTGTGTGAGAGTGAGTGAGAGAATGTTTGTCTATGGAGGAGAGCTAGTTTATATCTGTATGCTTGTGTATCTATGAATGTCTGCTAATATGTGGCTATTGGGGTAATCCAATAAAGTGTAAATTCAAAGTGAATTTCAAATGTAAGGCCAAAGTAGCCAAACTAATAGCATTGATGACTTAGAAAATATTTCCAGTTTGGTTATTTTGATATTTAAAAATCACTTTGCATATATGCTATTTGTGTATATGTATGTGTGTGAGGCTGTTGCTACTTAGATTGCTGTGTGGCAAGTTATGTATATGTGCATGGAAAGTTATGTGTGTGTGACTGACTAGTTATGTATATATGGCTAATCATGTACATATATTAATTAGACTTGGGCATTCGTGTTTGTATGAAGCACCAATTAACTAACTGCAATTTGCATAAACTCACTGAAAAACAAAGTGATCGTGGATATAAATTTGTCAACGCACTTTGTTCATTCGTGATTTGTCTAATACAAATAGCTCACATTGACTTGCCTGTTAGAGCTCTCTGATTGGTTGGTCTACAAGTCATCAGTCAATCAGAGTGCCCTGACTGAATTTGCATGGTGTGGGAAAGCCTTTTGCTATTAAACAAGCTCAGACTGCACAGGGCCATCGATGACCCAACTTGGATCTATTATTAGAATGAGGGGGTGTTCCAGATATTTTTTTATTGGGGGGGATGGCTAGGTGCCTGGAACCAATAGCCATTGGGGGGGTGCCAATAATGTTAAGTAAAATAGTATGTTTACCCCAATGTATATTATATCATTAGCTCCAGCTTGCTGCTTATGGGTGGGGGCTCAAGGGAACATTAGTTCACCTAAGTTAATATTTATTTTTTTACTAGCCCCCATCCCATTCATGGCGGAACCAGTGGCATTAAGTTCCCATTGTGTTATTATAATTAGAGGCCAAAGCTACTGAAATGCTGCCCGGTCTTTGATGTTTTATGTGTTTTTTTTTAACCTCCTTTTTACTAATACAGCGGGTCACATTGACCCAATTGGCTTTTATTTGTTAATTTAACTCTAGGGGAATTGGGAAGGAAGCCAGAAATTAGAGAGGTTAAAAATATAAGTGGTTGTCCAAATTCTGTTTGCAACGGAAACAATTAACGCATTTTGGTTAGGCCAAATAGTTTTTTGGGTTTTCTAACATATCTATTTGGGCACAATATGATCTCACACAACTCTACAGATGATAAGAGTTTTCATTTTAGTGAGCAAGAGGTTGATAGAGCAACACATAACATACTTGTAGTGACCTGTATGAGTTTGCTGGGTGGTGTCCAATAACCCTGTTGTGATTCATTTATGTATGTATGCTTCTGCTTCTTTTTACCAAGCCCAAACATGTTTTGAACAGAAATTCATATGTGATTGACTGGATTATGTAAATATAGTTTCTAACTTATATTATGTTTTGTGTACGGTACAAACAATTTTGATCCTTTAACAGGGTCATTACATGAAAATTTTCCTGTCTGGACGGAAATGTTCTAGGAGATAAATATAAAACAAAAATTAAATTTTTTAATTATAGTTGGAGATGGTTCACCAGGTTGAAATTATTTGTACAAACAGCATATAATAAAATTATTGTGCACATATGATTAATATTGTCATATATACAGTTGTTTTTTTTTTCTTAACAAAATCAGGCCTCGATTTATTAAGTTTTCCAAATAATTCAATACTGTTAAAAAATCTTTCCAAATTATATATCTACAAAATTCCCATAGATTTTAATTGTGACTGAATCTCCAGATAAATAATTTGGTTAGTTTCTCTAACAGCATTGAATCCATTTTGAAAGCTTATCAAAGGCTTAGGGAATGGACATTTTTGGATAAGATCTTGAAATTATTATTTTTTTTGGCTGAAATTCTAAAATATTTTTTCAAAATATTAAAATATCAAAAAATATATTAATATACTAAAACATGTTTCAGAATCTTAAAACATTTTAAAAGTTTCTCCCCCAAAAATGTATTTGAATAGCTTATTCAGCAACATAAAATTGTGGCTTATAAGTTGGAAAACATATACGTAGATATGAATACATCTTAGTTAACTTCCCATTGGTCACATGTTAGCTGTACGTAGGTATCACCATTCCCAACACATGATTTTATTATAGGTATGACCATTCCCAACACATGATTTTATTATATTTATCACCATTCCTAACACATGATTGCTTTATTGTCCCACAGGCCAACGGGAAAAGCTTCATGACTGTGAGTGCACATTCATGTGTACATTTGTTGCCAGTGAATATTACTATTTATACCCCTTCAACATTGAATACAACCTCTTTTCAGCTACCATGATTTATATCATGTGGAAAAATGTCGGACGAAAAATTGATGAAAATGCTTCCCATATCCATGGTATAGGACCAGCTGTTCGCAAACATGTCCCTCTCCTTGGTCTGATCTCAGGTCTGTCTGTTCTAGCTATTGGCCTTGTGATGTTCATCATGTACGAAATAGGGAGGAACAATCTTCTGAAGGACTGGTTATCACTCACCACGTTCTACATTTTCCATGTGGTCAGCCTTGTGATTATGAGTTTGGCAAATTTGGTGGGCATAATTATTTTCCACCTTGATAAAAGAAGTATGGATAATCAGAAGAACCACACTCGCACATTGGATATGGTTCTACTACTGGGTACAACCCTAGCTCAATATGCAATTTCTTATTATTCTATTGTAGCCATGGTGGCCACCAATCCCCCTAGTCTTCTGAGCTATCTCACTCTTTTTTATTCACTCCTTATGATTGTTCAGCACTCTCTCCAAAATGTTTTCATCATTAAAGGATTGCATCGTCTACCACCAAATCACACTATGAAGTCTTCTGACAGCTCTCAAAAAATGAAAGGTCTAAGTTCTGTTTCCGGTGTTCCCCAAAATGCATCTCATCTTCCAATGCATCAACTTTCAAGAAGAGCCACACTTACTGATCAACTCAAGGCACACCTCAAGAAAAGGAAAACAATGAAGGATGTATATATGTTCCTCTTCCTCAGCAATGTAATTGTAAGTTATGAAGTGTGCATGTGGTGCTAAATCATAGCTAATAGTTTGTCCTTGGGGCAAAGCAAGAAACTGCTCTTGGCAACATAGGGGTACTTTTATTGTCCCAACATAGGATTCAGTTTAATTATATCTGTCAGTAATTATCAATTATTTAAGGTAAATTTTTGTATTGAATTTTGCCTGCATTTAATGCTAGCCAAAATTGTCGGCTGGCAACAATAAAACAGACCATAATTTTGCACTTAAAGCACATTATTTTAATAAATAACCCTGTTAGTTACTTAATAAAAATATAAAGAAAATTATATGGAGGTAATTGAGACCCTCATATTAGTTTAACCCCTTAAGGACACATGACGTGTGAAATGTCATGATTCCCTTTTATTCCAAAAGTTTGGTCCTTAAGGGGTTAAGGGAGATATATTATGATCTATATCAGTGGTTCCTAACCCGTGGTACGCATACACTCACTGGCACAATTCAGTGCCCCACAGGCTGGGAAATGCTGCCTAAATCTATTGGGTGGCCCATGCACTTTGGGACACCCAATACACATGTGCCTTCAGGAGTCCAGTCACGCAATGCAGCGCTTTAATAGTGCGACCGGACCCCTTTGTTCTTGCAGCCAGAGCTGGGAGGAATTAACAGCTAGTAACTGTAGCGGAGCACTAGTTTCCTATAGATTTCTCCACTGTTATTCCAATAGTAATGCAGGAACAAGAAGTTAACCCAGGATAAACAGCATCAGTGGTAAATAAAATAATCCATTAATATCACCTTTTCCCAATAACTGGATGACACACAGTATCAGGAGCAGAACTGACGTTTTATTCCACATACACTGCTTTTATGCATCTCTCCCATGCAAGGGAGACACCCACAGAAAATTATACAGTGACCAATCATACACAAGTTACAACCCACAGATCTCCTCCCCTCAGCCTGATAGATAATCCAATTATTCAATACATACTTTTCCCCATTTTCTAGATGTACCCCAAATACATATGATACATCCCCTGGTAGCCCTGATCTGGGTGAGTAACATACTCAAAAATCACCCAGATCGGACCAGGGGTTCGGGAGTTATATGAATGTGTTCGTTTGACCGACCGCACACGAGGCAGTAGCCGAAATCAGTTCCATACATATATGTGTTTTCGTGTATCTATGTGTGTGTGTGTGTGTGTGTAGTGTTTGTGTGTGTATCTATATGTCTGTGAGTCTGCATGTGTCAGTGTATCTGCATGTGTGTTTATGTATGTCAGTGTAGGTGTCTGTGTGTCACTGTTCATGTCACTGTATGTGTCAGTGTGTGTGTGCACCTGTATGTTTCAGTGTGTCAGTGTATCTGTATGTCTGTATCTGCATGTGTCAGTGTGTGAATCTGTATTTGTCCGTGCGTCAGTGTATGTGTCTGCACGTCCGTGTGCTTGTGTGTATTTGTGCGTCAATGTCTGTGTGTGTATCTGTATGCCAGTGTATGTGTCTGTGCTTCAGTGTGTCTTGTGTGTATCTGTATGTCAGTGTATGTGTCTGTGTGTCACTGTATGTTTCACTGTAAGTGTCTGTGTGTGGGCACATACAGTGACAGGTCGACATGGTGATTAGAAATGTTGTCCTGGCGCCTGGAATATGTCGGCCCAGAGTGGCAAGGGATTATGCAGGTGGTGAGCCATGGGGGAGCAGAGGTGGCCATCCAGCCAGCCGCGGGAGAGCGGAGGCGGCCAGCCAGCCATGCGAGAGCAGAGGCTGGTCTTGAGGGAGGGCAGAGACGGATCGGTGGCCACTGTGTAGAATAGCCCCGGGATGCGAGGGAGGGACTTATGTTGCGAGTGAGATGTTCTGCTTAATTGGTGTGAACGTTTCAATGGGGCATTCGACGACTGAATTTGTGAGTGTGTATCTGTGTGTGTTTGTTTCTGTTTGTGTGTCTGTCTGAGATTGTGTGTGTGTCTGTCTGCGAGTTTGTGCATGTCTGTCTGCGAGCTTATGTATGTCTGTGTCACGTATTCATCCGCTTATAGAAATGTGGTGAATGACATTTACTGTCCACACAGGAAAAGTTGTGCCGAGCAGCAACCTAATCCACAGAAGGGTTAATGCTGAGCAGTAATTGTGCAAATGAAACCTGGTGTCATGTATTCATCCGCTTATAGAAAATTTACTGTCCACACAGAAAAAGTTGTGCCGAGCAGCAACCTAATCCACAGAAGGGTTAATGCTGAGCAGCAATTATGCAAATGAAACCTGGTAACTGACTTTGGGGTCAAAGGCCGGTTACAGCCTATCAGAACTAAAGGAGGGGTATTTAGGCCCAGTTCTCAGCCTGCTCAGTGCCCTGTCGTGGTTTCCCTTGTGGTTGTCCGAGAGCGCGTTCCTGTTTATAGTTTTCTACCTGGTTTTTGACTTTGGCTTTGTTTATTGACTTCTCTATATTCTGGTATCCTGACTCCTGGCTTTCCTCATCGCTGTGTCCCTTTCTGTGTTCCCTGACCTCGGCTAGTATTTTTGACTATTCTTTGTACGTTAAATCCGGCCATTCTAAGGACCGGTAATACGTTACTTATTTGTCATCCGTGCTGTACAGTTCTACGTGCTGGATCAAACAGTAATCCTGACATTACGACAGGGCCATAGATCCTGTAGAACTGTGTCAGCACATAGCTGCTTGCGAGAGGAAATTAGAGGAGAATGATCACCGCATGGATCAATTCACTCAGGCTTTAAGTACGCTTCTCGCTAGAACGGAGCATCTGCAGCCTGCAGCGTCTCCTCCTATAGCACCTCTACCCTGTGTACCTCCACCCACTGTTAATAGGACTCCTAGCATCTCCTTATCACCATCCCTACAGTTTGATAGCAATATCCAGGAATGCAGGGGTTTTCTTAACCAGGTGGAGTACCATTTTGAGGCCTCACCAGGGTCATTCCCCACGGACAGAGCAAGAATTGGTTATCTAATGAATCAATTAAAGGGCAAGGCCCTTGCCTGGGCTAATCCGTTGTGGGAGAGTAATCGGAGCATAGCTCATAATTACCAGGAATTCCTTGCCGAATTCAAGCTCACGTTTGAGCCATTGGGTAGAGAGGATGACGCCTCCACTGCCCTAATGCACATCAGACAAGGTAACCGGTCTATCTCGGATTATGCTATTGAATTCCGTACCTTAGCTTCCGAGGTAGACTGGACTAACAATGGGTGAATCTCAGCATTCAAAAAGGGTCTCTCAGAGACTATACTAGATGAGATAGCCGCTAAAGAATTACCTAGAGTCTTAACGAATTTATTACGTTTGTCATGCATATTGATAATAGGTTAAGACTCAGAGAAGTCACCAGAAGCAAGACCAGATGTACGGCTATGTCCCTAGCACCTCAATTCTCTAAACCTGTTTTGTCTAACCTCCCTGTACAGTCCGAACCCGAACCTATGCAGTTGGGGGTCACTAGACTGTCAGAGGCCGAAAAACAGTATAGGAGAAGGGAGGGGTTATGCCTATATTGCGGTAGAAAGGGACATATGATAACTAATTGTCCAGTGCGTCCGGAAAACTTCCGCACCTAAGAACCTTAAGGGGACAGATCTTAGGTGTGATGGAGTTGTCCTCTAACAAAAACAAAAGTAGATTCCTCCTTGAGGTATCTATTTCCCTTGATATCAAGATGTTTTCTTGCAGTGCCCTAATGGACTCAGGTGCTGCTGGAAATTTTATTGATGTCCAGTTTATTAGGGGTACCGGTCAGGCAGAGACCTACGCCACTAGCTGTAGAGGCTATTGATGGTAGACCACTCACACAACCGCTTATAACCCACGAAACTGTCCCTATTACGATCTCCATTGGTGCCTCCCATAGGGAGGAGATGACGTTTCAGGTTATTACTTCTCCATCATGTCCTATCATATTAGGGTTTCCGTGGCTGAGTAAGCACAATCCCTATATTGACTGGGCTAATGGGGAGATATTAGAATGGGGTAAAGAGTGTATGGGGAGATGTATAAAACCAGTACTAAAGAGATTGGATACTATTGACCTTCCCACTACCACTCCCCAAACTCCTGGAGTTCCCATACAATACCGAGAACTTCAGGAGGTGTTTAACAAGGCTCAATCCGATGTATTGCCTCCCCACAGAGCATATGACTGTGCCATTAACCTGTTTCCAGGCGCTATGCCACCTAAGGGGGCAGTTTATGCCTTATCTCCCCAGGAGAGTAAAATAATGGAGGAATACATCAAAGAATCCTTGAGCAAAGGGCACATAAGAAAGTCATCCTCACCAGCTGGTGCAGGATTCTTTTTTGTTGAGAAAAAGGGTGGTGAGTTACGCCCTTGCATAGACTACAGGGCACTTAATAAAATCACTGTAAAAATGCATACCCTATCCCACTCATTTCCGAATTGTTCGATAGACTTCAGGGAGCTAAAGTATTTACTAAGCTTGACCTTAGGAGCGCTTACAATTTGGTTAGAATTAAAGAGAATCATGAGTGGAAGACGGCATTTAATACCCGTAGTGGACACTATGAATATCTGGTAATGCCATTTGGGTTATGCAGCGCCCCCGGCCGTATTCCAAAACTTTATAAATGATGTACTCAGGGAATTCATTTACCCATTTGTCTTGGTTTATTTGGACGATATTTTGGTGTATCCCCCTGATCTTCAAACTCACCACTCCCATGTGAAACAGGTTCTGCAGACGTTGTTGAAAAATAAACTTTATTGTAAATTAGAAAAGTGCATATTTGACCAGCCTGAAGTCCACTTTTTGGGTTACAACATCTCTGCATTGGGATTTCAAATGGATCCTAAAAAACTAGAGGCTGTACTACACTGGCCATTACCCTCTGGTTTAAAAGCCATTCAAAGGTTCATTGGTTTTGCCAACTATTACAGAAGATTCATCAAGGGATTTTCTTCTGTAATAGCCCCAATCACAAATATGACTCGCAAAGGGGTTAGTAGCATGGTCCAAAGAGGCTGTGAATGCTTTTGAGACTCTTAAACAAAGATTTGCCTCTGCGGACATACTAAAACATCCTGACACCAGTAAACCTTTTATATTGGAGGTTGATGCATCCGAGACAGGGGTAGGGGCTGTTCTCTCTCAGAGAGAAAGCCAGGGAACACCATTACATCCTTGTGGCTACTTCTCCAGAAAGATGTCTCCTG
>OW240917.1:220301028-220327012 GCA_933207985.1 Pelobates cultripes | reverse complement strand
GATCTCTCTTGACTTTAGTTAATTGCCGCAAGTTTAAGTGTAATAGCACATTGTCTGGGGTCCAAATGTAAGTTATATCCAACAATTTATTTATATAGCCTAAAAATTGAGACCAAGCATCCTTAATTGGTGCACAATCCCACCATATATGTAGTTCATTTGCTCCTTCACTTCCGCATCTCCAGCATCTAGATGTCCCTACCTTTGCAAATTTCTGGATCTTATTGGGAGTTAAGTACCATCTATTAAGTATTTTAAAATGTGCTTCCCTAATATTTAGACAGTGTATCGTCGTATAAACTGATTGTAAAGCCTTATACCACTCCTTTATATCAAATTTTATTAACAAATCTCTTTCCCATTTGCTTTTAGCTATAGGATAGACAGGTCTTTTTATGCTTTTTATAACCTCAACACTAGTTAGTATTTTAATATTTTTTTAATATTTTTCTCTAAGTCTATCAGAGCATTTAATTTAGATAAAGTAAAAGAACTCCTATTACTTCCAAGAGAGCTTTGCAAAAAGCTCTTAATCCTAATATAATTAAACGCTTGTGAATATGAAATACCATAAATTCTATGTATCTCACTAAAGGGAATAATCTTCCCATCTACTAATAGGTCCGCTAATTTTTTGATGCCAAGACTAGTCCATTCGGACGTATCCATATTTTCCATCCATATATCTAAATTTTTAAAAGTCAGAGCAGGTAAAACTTTATTTTTCAGATCTAATTGGTTTTTGAAATGGAACCAGAATTTTAGGAGAGGTCTAGTTATCATATTATCCATCATGCATCTTATATTTTTAGTTCTACTATTATTTCTTATAGGCCACATTAATCTAACGTTATTATATGGATCTGTAATATCTACACCTTCTATTTTAAACCAGTCTTGTGGACAATAATATTGTTTAATTAGAGGAAGAGTATGCATCAGCTGTGCCGCTTGGTGGTACAAAAAAATGTTAGGAAAACCAATCCCTCCTTCTTTATACTTCAGATATAAGAGCTCCTGGCCTATTCTAGGTTTCCTATTAGCCCATATGTAGTCCCTAAATATCTTATTCACAAGTCTAAGACGCTGAGGATGGATCTGTAGAGGAATCATCCTCAATAAGTAAATAAATTTAGAAAAAACATATGACCTAATAAAATTAACCCTACCCCACCATGATAGCTGCAAAGCGTTCCATTGTTTCAACGAGTGAGAGCATTCTCTAATGAGGGGAATTACATTCGCCTTCATCATATTCTCTGGGTCTTTCACTATATTGATTCCAAGATACACAAATCCCCTTTTTTCCCATTTAAAGGCAAAATATTCTTTTAGCAGTTGCAGTTCTTTCTCTTCCATATAAAAGGGCATAGCCATTGTTTTTTGGACATTAATTTTATAGTTTGACAAATAACTATATCTTTTAATTACATGCATGGCAGCTGGTACTGACTTAATTGGGTTGGTTAGCGTTAATAAAGTATCATCGGCATATTGGCATATCTTAAAATCTTTATCCCTTTTTTAAAATCCTGTTATATCCGAGTTGTTTCGTATTTCATATGCTAAGGGTTCAGCTGTTAGGATATACAGTAGTGGGGAGAGAGGGCATCCTTGCCGGGTCCCATTTGATAACGTAAACCACTCTGACTTAATCCCCCCTCCTGCTATCCTACTAGATGGTGAAGAGTAACATCCCAATATCGCCGAGAGAATCTGGCCTGAAAATCCAAACGCTTTTAAAGTTGATTGCATAAAATTCCATCCAACCCTATCGAATGCCTTTTCTCCATCTAGGGCCATCGTTAAGAAAGGGGTTTTATTCTCATGGATCTTAGTAAATATATTTAATATCCTCCTAATATGATTAGAGGACGCCCTTCCTGGTATAAATCCCACCTGATCCTCTACAATCAGAGAAGCAATTATATTCTTAATTCTTTTCGCAATGATTGAGGCATAGATTTTATAGTCATTATTTAATAGGGCAATTGGTCGATAATTAGTTATTTCTTCTGGATTTTTATTATTTTTTAAAATAGGGGTGATATTGGCTACCAGCATTTCCATAGGTAATTTACCAGTGTTAATCACTAAATTATAGCATTCTGCCATCCCTTGGATCAGTCTATCCTTATATATTTTAAAAAAAGAATCCGTGAAACCATCTGGACCTGGCGCTTTATTTTTTTCATGGTATCTATCGAATCAATAACCTCTTGCAGTGATATCTCTGCATTTAATTGAACTAATTGCAGCTCGTTTAATCTAGGGATATGAATAGTCATGAAATAGTTGTTTATATCCTCTTGAGATGATGTCGTCGATAAATTATATAAATTGTAATAATAATCTCTAAATACCATTCCAATTTTCTTAGGGTCTAATATAGTTTAATTTCCCTGTTTTATTTTTGTAATTAATTAATTTTTTTGTTGATTTTTCACTTTATTAGTAAGAATCTTATCAGCCTTATTCCCCCTATAATAATAGTTCATCCTCATAATCTGTAGATTTCTGTTTACTCTAGATATCAAAATTTCATTAATTTTTTTTTCTATAATCCTAATCTGGTTCGACATAGTTCTTGCGGGCGCACGATATTTTCCTTATAGCATTCACTCAGTTCAATATATAGACTGGACAGGGATTCTTGCCTATTTTTCTTATCTTTGGTTTATAGACTAATTAAATGACCCCTAATTACGCTTTTAAATGCGCACCATTTTGTGTCAGCAGACACTTCATTATTGTCATTGTCCTTCCAATACATATCTATCGCCTTGGCAATCTGTTCCCTATTCACTTGAGAGATTAATAGCTTATTATTTAGTTTCCAATCTGGTCTTTGCTTTATATTATAGTTCTTTAATTGTATTTTTACCAAATTATGGTCCGACCACGTGACTGTACCTATATTTGTAGATTGCACATGTTCCAATAAGCTTCGATCCCCAAATATAAAATCTATTCTTGAATATGAGCAGTGCGTCTTACTAAAACAAGTGAAATCTTTCTCTGAAGGATGAAAAATCCTCCAGCAATCATAAAGCGCTTCATTTTGAATTATATTGCGAAATTTTTTTGCCAAATTAATAGCATTTCTCGAGGGATTTTTAATCCTTTCAGAGCTTCTGTCTAAATTAGGGTCAATTGTCAGATTGAAGTCACCCATGACAATAGTACGTCCTTGCTTAATTTTGTCTAATTGTATAAAAAATTTATATAAAAACTGAATCTGGGAAGTATTCGGGCATAAATATTAGCAATTGTGTATAATTGATCTTCTATTATACATATGAGAATAATTAATCTACCCATTTTATCAGTTTTCACGTGCTTTATAGAGAGATTTAATACTGATGAAAAAAATGGCTACTCCTCTCTTTTTTTTATCTTTAAACGAGGAACACACTGAAATAGTAAAGTCTTTAGAGCTAAATTTTGTCTCATCGTCTCTCCGCCAGTGAGTCTCTTGTACTCCGACAGCCTGCGCGTTTTCTCTTTTTGCACGTTCAAATAGTAGTCTCCTTTTTTGAGGAGAATTCAGGCCCTGAGCGTTAATTGAAACAACACTGATCATATGTTTCTTATCCTACTTTTTCTTTCTCTTTCCATATCCTATTATCTTTGTTTCCATTATACTGCCCATTTAGGCCCTAAGTCTCCCTCGAATGGATATCTCTTTCTTTCTTTGCTTCTGACTTATATAGTTGAGTTTTATATTTCCTAACAGACTGCGTCAACTTATAACATACCAAACAACATACAACACTTACATAAAACACTACATATAAAATAAACATCCCTTAAGGAAGTATGGATGGGCCTGTGATTAACCCTCTTTCACAGAACCTCCAGATAGATCCTATTCGGGATCAATATTTTGATGCTGAACCGCCCCCATCAGGGAATATTTTCACTCATATTATATAATATTGCCTTGAGTCATAAAATTATCAAATAAACACTCCTGATTGAAAAAAAGAAGAAAAAAATATATATATATATATATTATCAATTCCTGGACACAATAACTTATACTCTCTGCATATTGTGAACACCAAAAATCATTAATCAAACCAGTGAATATCTATTCCCCTTACTTGCCTTTTACGTCTTACCCTTTTTTCCCCTATCCTCCCTTACCTTTTACCATTAAACATACTCTTATTATCTATTTCTTTCAAATGATCCAAACTTTATAAATGTTATCATCATTTAAATGATTATCTAAATCTAATTTTAAATACACATACTTATTATAGTATTTCTATACTTCATATCTTCATTCTAAAAAACGTTATCACTCCTAATTCTCTTAGTGATTTAAATATATAAAGTGTCCAGTATTGAGCATCATACTCAAAGAATTCCGATTTATGTTTTTATAGATAATGTTCTCTTTTTCCCCCTTCCCTTCATCCTCTCCTCCTTTTCCTTATGATATTATGCCCTCTATAAGTATCTTCTAAACTATCAAGGAAATAGAGAGGAAAGGCTGAAAAAAAAAAGCCACATTATCAATTCCTACACACTTTGACTTATACTCTCTTCATATTGTGAACACCAAAAATCATTAATTAAACCAGTGAGTATCTATTCCCCTTACTTGACTTTTAGTTATTACCCTTTTTTCCCCTTTCCTCCCTTGCCCTTTACCATTAAGCATACTCTTATTATCTATTTCTTTTTGAGTGATCCAAAAATTTACACCACTCAATCATATGTATATCATATATCAGGGTGGAGAGTAAAAGAAGAGAAAATAATTTTCTTTAATCCTTCAGCAATATCCCCAGTCATTTACTCCTCCCTATAGGTGTTCGTTTGCTTCCCCTGAGAGTAAAACTTGTTTTTCTCTTTTTTTTTCTTTTTCCCTTTCCCTTCTCTTTTCTCAAAAGGATGTCTTTCTCAGGACTTCTGAGGGCTTCAAAAGGCTTCAAGGGACTAAACCTCTTTGCTAATAACATATATTGTGCTTCTTAGGTCTTAAGACCTTCAACAGAAATTTCTTCCCCCTCTCTTATACTGCAGAAAAACCTTTTATTTTATCCAGCTTCCATGTCCTCTGTTTCCAAGTCCCTGCCTCGCGGACTCACTTTTTATCTCTTATTTATAGTTATAATTAGGGGAAATTAAATCAGACCTTCAGACCTTTGGGCCAGGCGTTCCTCTCGCCTGGGTTAGCCACTTCGGCGTCCTCAGAACCCGGCACCCGCCTCCACGTCTCTGGGTCTCACCAGTCTTGTGGTCCGCTATGCAGAAACAGCAAGACCTTCCCACAGTGAGATTTCCCCCCAATGAGACCCCCTTCCAGGCAATCCGGAACAACAGGTATGCTACACAGCTTTTTGCTCTCCCTCTCCCTCGGCAACTAGACTCAGTCAGCGGTTCATTCCCTTAGGGCGTCAGCATCACCACGAGGAAGGACGTGCGCTCCCGTGCGCTTTCCGTCCTACGTCATCGCTCACTCCCTTGAAAAAAAAAGTGAATTATTATTATGACAATTACAAAATGAGAATTACAAAATGGTTAACAAAAAAATTGAAAAGGAGGACAGAGAACAACAGGATAGTATGTATCGCTAAAGATAAAAAAATATAAAAGACTCCAGAAAGTATAGCTAAGGTCTTTCAGAACTACCATGATGAGTTATACAATATACCAAATCAAACAGAGGAACAACAGACAATTAACTACTTAATGGACATAGATCCCAAAATAACACAAAAACAAAACAAAATCCTAAATACTCCTTCAACTAAATCAGAATTTAAACATGCCATTGAAAAACTTGCCAACTTTAAGACACCTGGACCAGATGGTCTGACTAATAGATTTTATAAGGTTTTTAAAGATATATTGTGTAAACACTTAGTCAACACTTTTAACGAGATTGTTGATAAGGGTTATGGACCAAAAGAAATGCTTCATGCAAACATATTACTGATTCTGAAAAAAATATAAAAATCCCCAGGGAGGTAAAAATTATCGTCTGATCTCTTTGATAAATGTAGACTCCAAGGTATTTTGGCAATTTTGTCAGAAAGGGTAAAAACAGTGCTCTCTGGTCTAGTTTATGAAGATCATATCGGCTTTGTCCCTGCTAAACAAGCAAGTCTCAATTCGAGACTCTTGATCAGTGAACCCTGTCACTGGATGCAGAGAAGGCCTTTGATAGGGTCGGCTGGGCATATATGTTTACCGTATTGGAGTCCTTTTGTTTGTGGATGGATGATATCCGCAATTAAATCAATATACCAAGGTCCAATGGAAAGAGTAGTAGAAGTAGATGTATGCTCAGATTGGTTTGCCAAAGGTTATGGCACCTGTCAGGGTTGCCCCCTCTCACCAATATTATATATTTTATCCATGGAGTCTCTTGCTGTGAGGATAAGGACAAACTCATTCATTAGAAGAGTTCTGACGATCTCAAAGGCTCTGAAGCTGTGTATGTATGCTGATGATACTATAGTAACTCTGATTGACCCCATTATTTATGTTAAGCATTTAATGAATTTGATCTTACCAATTCTGAAATATTCAATTATTTAAGGATTAAATCATATGGGTCTAAATATTTTTATAAAGGACCACGAAAAAATTCCACATTCCAATGGCAACTTTAAAACTCTTATCTAAGTGTTATACTCTAATTCTGTCAACGTCTTGTGAATCAATCAAAACTGCTAATAAAATGGGAAACACAGCTCAATTTTAAAATTAATCCCATTGTTTGGGGAGGGGCATTTGTTAAATTAAATAAAAATGTTCACAATATATCTCTAAGAGAAACCTTTTACAAAATATGGTGGTACATTGGACCAATGAGATTAAATGGAATAGACCGCAATGCATCAAGGATTTGTTGGAGATGTTTGAAAGCAGTTGGTAGTTATGTACACATGGTGGAGCTGCCTGAAAATTAAAAACCTCTGGGATCGGGTCTATAGTTCTCTATACAAAATGGATAAGATTAAATTGATAAAAACCCCAAGGAAGCATTATTACACCTAGGTTGTAAGATCATCACAACATTATTTAGCCATATATCACCTTATGGCTGTAAAGATTTTAATAGCGAGAAGTTGGAAACAATCTATTGAAATTGAATACATACAATGGAAAGAACAATTTATATTCCAACTAAAGATGGAAAATGGTATAGGTTGGATAATTAAATTAACTCTTTGATTAAGAACTAAAAATTTAAGAGAACATTTTGTAGAAACAAATCAAATCCACACTTTAATACCTTGTATGGTATTTCAATTACTCAAATATTGAGAACTGATAAATACTCCTTTCAGAGAGCTTAGTCAATATTCCTCTTAGTTGTAATGTAGTGTGTCTGGTAAAGTGTTTGTAGTTTTGTTTTATGATTCATGATTTATGTCTTCTTTTTTTTTATTATATGGTGAACAAAAATAAAATAGATATAATATAAAAAATAAATAAAAGAAAAGTAGGACTGATAAAAGCATACTTAATGACCCTCTAATATGCTTAGATAAAAAATAAAATTAGTTAAATGTAAAAAAGAATAATGTTAGAATGTGCTTAAACAAGGCATATATAAATGTATCAAATTTTATTACAGATAAAAATATATGTGTAAAAACTATTTAGCATAAAATATCCATAATTTTTTCAAAATGAACTACATCGAAATACAAATGCAACCCTTTTGGAGACTGGGTGTCTATTTCAAAAATCCATCTTTCTTCCATCTTGCTCAACTCATTAAAGTTGTCCTCACTCCTTCAGTTTTTGGATTTGTGTTGTATTGCCATAAATTACATGAGAAAAGGATCCCCATCAAGAAATTGTGCAAAGTGTTTGACGTAAGTCCTCTGGATATTTCCCATGTGTTCTAGCATGTGGATTTGTAATAGTCTGGTGGTCATCACTACAAATTGGAGACCACACGAGCACCAAAGGATATATATCACATTGGATGAGTGACAGGTCAAAACTGAATTTACATTATGTATTTGTTGTTTAATTTAGACTTAAAAAAGTCTCTAGTGTTCTTATTAAATTTGGTTCTTTGACATGCTTTGCACATTTACATGGGTGAAAACCATTCCATACATCAAAATGGTTAATTCTATGTTCCTGCTTGATATGTTTTTTTCACTAGTAACCTTCTACGGTTTCTAGCTCCTCTATACACTATATTGTTTTTTTAAATTGACTGAAAATCTGGATCCAATGTTTGTTTTTTAAATGGATTTAATCTTATTAAAATCTTTACTATAGTTTAAAATAATAGTAGGTTCATTGATTCGTTCATTATTAATTTAGTGTTTTGGTTGAAATAATTGTTCTGTATATGTTTGCTTTCTTAACATGGCTGTTCAAGCTGTACAGAATTATCAATTTTTTCCCCTTAAAAAGGTTTTTTGGACTTGTGCCTCTTTTTCATGTTCCTTAACATCACTGCAATTCCTAAAAATTCTCAGGAATTGCTCTCTGGGTATATTTTGCAGCCATTTTTCATAGTGGCAACTTGTGGCGTTGATGTAACAATTGACATCAACTACCTTTAAAAAGTCCTTGTTTGGAGTGTGTGGTTTTCCAACACAAATCTCAAAGTTGAGGAAATTCACTTTAGTTTTGCGTTGGCATTGCTGTAATAGGTATTGAACTGCTTGACATCCCTGGTAGTGAAATATAATTGTGCAGGGGCGTATTAGCCGCGAGGCAAACAAGGCCTTGGGCGGCATTTTTCAGGGGGCGGCAAAAAATGCTGCCCCCAAATGCCCAGGGCAAATGCCAAGTTAGCCTTGCGGCTAACAGACATGCTGGGCTAGTGGGCGGCTGGCGAGGGAGCTCTTCCTCTGAGCTGTCTGCTCAGCTCCCTCGCGTGCCACAGAGTGAGGCTGGGAGCCGGAATATGACGTCATCAACCCGGCTCCCAGCCTCACTCTGCGGTGCGCGAGGGAGCTGAGCAGACAGCTCAGAGGAAGTGCTCCCTCGCCAGCCGCCCACCAGCCACTGCACCCCCTGCACCCCCAGGGAGAGAGGGACCCCTCCCTCCCCCCCAGCATTCCCAAAGGTAAGGAGGCTGGGGGTGTGGGGGGGGGGTTAAATTTTAAAAGAAAAAATGTTAATGTGAGTGACTGTGTGTGTGACTGTGTGTGTGACTGTGTGTGTGTCTGACTGTGTGTGTGTGTGTGTGTTTGTGTCTGACTGTTTGTGTGTCTGACTGTGTGTGTGTGTGTTTGTGTCTGACTGTGTGTGTGTGTGTCTGACTGTGTGTCTGACTGTGTGTGTGTTTGTGTCTGACTGTGTATGTGTGTGTGTGTCTGACTGTTTGTGTGTGTGTATTTAGAAGGTTGGGCGGGGGGGAGGGTTAGATGGGGGTGGCGCGGGGGGAGGGGGGTGCCTGAGTTTTGTCCTGCCTAGGGCAGCACAAAACCAGGATACACCACTGTAATTGTGTATGGACTTTCCACGTCGCAGGTAACCAAATAAAAAATTTCTTGCCGGTTAATATCTTTTAAAATTGCTATGTACGTTACGTGACTGCTTCAGATACATCCGTTGACTTGTGACCAGGGGTTGGAGTTTCTTGTATATATAGTCCGATAACCGGCTTTGTAAAGATCCAATCCCTGACACAATAGGTCTTCCTGGGGGATTTTGGGTGTTTTTGCGGATTTTGGGGATAATGTAAAAAACAAAGGTATTTGGCATACCTGCATATTTAAGTAATTATTTTCATCTTTATTTTAAATACCCTGAATTCTGCCTTTATTTAATTATTGAAGATATAGTTTGTAGCGGAGCTCCCTGTTCCGCCGCTGGGTACCTCCGCTAGAGGGGTTGCTTCCTAGCTGGACCAGGGGAAACGGATGGGGAAAACTAGCTCTTTTAGTTCTTACAAGGACTTTCTCCGTTGCATACCCTGCAAGCTAGAAAATCTTCCTTCCCTCCAGTAACCAGATAAGACACAGTTCTGGAGGTACAAACTCTGACAATTTTTATTTGGAGCACACAGCTTTTATGCACAGACCCCCGCAGGTACAGAGCCTGAGAAATCATCATCTAAAGTCTGGGGCTCAAAGCTTGGTACATCCCCGAAATGAGTTCTATGAAGTTGCTTAGTTTATTCCGGCGAATTCAAACTTCGCGCCTAAACCAAGTAACAACCAATCAGCCGCAAGGCGCAAAACCAAAATGCGCCAATCAGCTCGCAGGGAGGAGATGAATTTCACCGCTCAATCAGGCGAAAGGGCGCGCAACTCGTTTAAAAGGGCGCTCCTTCTCTGATTGGTCGCCTGCACCCCATAACGACCAATCAGTGCCCATTCGTGCCGATCAATCAGACTTCCACGTGGTCAGCGGGACTCACAGCTCCTGGGATGCCGCTGGGGTTCGCACCCCTCTTTGGGGGCATCCCGTATCGAGGGATCATGTATTAATAAATACAGTGTTGCACTATGAGGATTTAAATATATCAATAAATTTAATAAAATATAACAAACGTTTCAAAAATGAAAAGAAAAAAGAAAAAACAAACAAACACTAAATAGTGCAGTTAAAGGTTGATTAAAGCCTTAAACACAAAATTGTGGATAACCCACTGTAACCTGAGACCAAATACCAGAACAGGTAATAGAAACCATAGCAGAGAACAATTCTGGATGGTTACAAGAATATGGCTAACAGACATCCCAACTCTCCCGGAGGTTCCAGAAGTCTCCCACATTTTCATAGCAGCTCCCTGACACCTGCAAATCACATATTGTGTTACTAGTTTGTATCAATTAAACTGTTAATAGCTCCTGACTGATTCCTCTTATGCAACTGTCACTAGTCTAATACTATCCCTACCTTTTGTGTCATTTTACCCCACTCCCTCTAGCATGTAAGCTCATTGAGCAGGGCCCTCAACCCCTCTGTTCCTGTGTGTCCAACTTGTCTGGTTACAACTACATGTCTGTTCGTCCACCCATTGTAAAGTGCTGCGGAATTTGATGGCGCTATAAAAATCTAATAATAATAATAATAATAATGTAAATATGTTGTTAAATAAAAAGTTGTGTTTGTCATAATATAAAATAACATGCCCTTGTTCATACATGTTTGATGACTGTGTGTGTGTGTGTGTTGGGCGGAGGGGAGGAGCACAGTAGCTGGGATTTCAAGGCTAGAAAAATCTTGTTAATCTATACTAGGCGACAAGGAAGTTTAAAAAAATGCCCTATATATAAAAAAAGAAAAGTAAAATATACTCCGAAAGTGCAGAAATGTGTAAGTAAGCTAAAAGGTAAATATTAATTTTTTTCCACTGTGTTATTTAGTGGAGTGGTCTCTTAAAGGGACACTATAGGCACCCAGACCATTTTAGCTCACTGAAGTGGTCTGGGTACAGTGTCCCTATTGCACTTAGTGCTGCAATGGTAAACAGCACTAACATTGCAGCTCCATCTGCCTTCAATGGCTGTCTCCCAGTATCCCTTTAAGTTCCACATGTGTTGGTATTGTATACCAATATAAAGCCGCAGCTGACTCACTGATCTTGCTCACTTGGAGTTGCTTAAAAGTAGTCTCTTTTAGTAGGAGTTGAAAAATTTAAAAACAGGAGTTTTTAAATAATCAAAGTTAATACTTTACTTTTTTGTTTACTTTTTTTTACATTCATTATTTTAGGAGTGCAGTGATAAGTAATGACGTATGTAATGACTTTAGTAATGAAGTATGACAAGAGGTATAATGACAATATGTAAACATGCGAGGTTAAGATGTGCTGCAAGTCCGTCAGTAGATGAGTGGTCTAGAGTGGTCTAGAGTGGGGGAGAAACAAGGGCATGCAGACTGACAATGTGATAAATCAAGATATCAGGGTGTAACAATATGCATAGTCTATGTGAGAGCGAGCAAGTGGTGAAAGGACCACCAGGTGAGACTAGACTAGCGACATGAGACATTAGTATATGAGAAGAGAGTGATATGGCTAGAGGTAGATCAGCAAATTACAGGTCAGGTAATTAGAAATCACCATATACAGTGAAACTGTGAAGTTAGGCTTAAAATAAGTCAAAGTCTCTGCTTCAGCCAATGCTACAATCATAATGCAGTTGGGAGCCCGGACCTCTGTCCATCATTAGGATCCTAGGCAGGAATCCTCCGGTTCGTGAGGGATACTGTAAGGCCACAGTAGCTTCTCTGCTCTCTATGTCCACTCACAAGCCAGCGCTGATATACCTCCATGCTCTCCGGCTCCAGCAGTGCAACAGTCTCACAAGGTTGCGGACAACAGATGGGTCCGCTAACCATCTTAGCTCTTAGCCCAAAGGAGAGACGGTGTGTCGGAACGTCGCAGGAGGCCTCCATGGTCACGGCTGAAGTGGGTATGTGCTGCTGACAGGACTCAATCCAGTTCCAGAAGGCTGTGCACAAGCCTTCATTGAACTTGGTTTCCCAGTGGGATAAGTGCGTGGTTGGAATGACTGCCATCTTAGATACGTTTCAAGGATTTTTGCCTCAAGGTGAGGGAGAGCCTCTGTGCCTCCAAAGAGCAGGAGCCTTCCCTGGTGGGGGCCGGGATATCCCCCACCGATCCAGAGTGAGAGGGGTAACAGGGCTGGAAAGAATCCTCAGTGAGCCATGTTCTTCAGTATGAGAGATCGGTCGCCTCCCCCAATCACCCGGTGAGCCAGGTCGCAGGATCATATCTGGGTGAGAGCCCGTCGGGTTAGGTTAATTCAGGAAGGTATCAGTATAGGTGATGATAGAGTTGTCCCGTGGCCTTAACAGTAGGTTTCTTGTGTCACTGAGTGTCAATTTAGACGTGATTTTGAATGTAGAGAGCCAGAGCTAATGGAAAACACGTCCGGCTATCTTGAGTGTCAGGCCCCACTTCCTATTTTTTTTAACTTTTCTTTACTTGTTGCTGTTGGTAACTGTGGAAATGAGTGTTATAAGAGATTATATGTTTGACTCAGTGCACATCTTGCTATGTGTATGCATGCCTGGATTTCTCTGTCCAGGGTCCATACCTCTGTAGCAGGTAACTGTCAAAATGGGTGTTAGCAAGATTGGCGGATTGACTGAGTGCACATCTTGTTAAATGTGCACATGCCTGGAGGAATCTGTCTAGGGTTCATACCTCTGTAGCAGGTATGAGTAGGTGACTTCTCTGGAAGCCTGTATTCGAGATCTAGAGAAGCAAATTGCAACACTGGGACAGATTGACAGTCTTGAAAGGGGTCTGCTGCTCAATGAGCAGAGTTTAGTGGTGGCCTTTTATGGAGTGGGAGGAGACAAGACAGCTAAAGAACAGGCACGTAGCTGGATAACAGTATCATGTGGTAGCAGCGGGGAGGATAGAGGCAAGGTTTAGCTAGTCCAGACTTTGAGCAACCTGGCAGATTTGTTTATTTCAGTAAAGATGCTGGAAGTGTCAGCTCAGGAGTAGCTGTACTAGAGGAAGCTGTTCCTTCTAGCAGCCAAGGAAATAGCCCCACTGGTACAGGTGGGGATGACACTGTAAGGAAGGCTAGACAGGTTGTAATGGTAGGGGCTCTATTATTAAGAGAGTAGATTGGGTAATCTGCCTCTCTGTTAATCTCAACCGGACAGTTTGCTGTCTCCCATGTGCTTGGGTCTGGAATGTTGCTGACATAGTGGATTTACTAATGGGAGGAGCTCGGGATGACCCAGCTGTCATGATCCATATTGGTGCCAATGACAGTTAGAGGAAGATGAATTAGGTAGCAAACTTAAAAAGAGGACCTCAAAGGTGGTATTTTATTAAATATTACCTGTGCCACACGCTACAGTGGAAAGGCAGAGAGAGATTAGTGAGGTCAATGCATGGCTGAAGCCTTGGTGTTGGAAGTAGGGTTTGGGGGTTTTAGAGCACTGGGATGATTTTGTGCTTGAATACAATTGTTATAGCCACAATGGATTGCACCTAAATGGAAGAGGGTCTGCAGTGCTGGGGGAAAGGATGGCTAGAAGGTTGGAGGATATTTTAAATTAGTGGTGGGGGGGAAGAGAGGACATGGAAATCTACAAAATGGAGATAGGACTCCCTCTGCCTTCCTGTACAGATCCCCTCTCCCCCTGCCTCCCCTCTACAGATCCCCCCCACTCCCTCCCTCCCCAACACAGATCCCCTCTCCCCCTTCCTCCCCTGCACAGATCCCATCTCCCTCCCCTGCACAGATCCCCTCTCCCCCTCCCTCCCCTGCAAAGATCCCCTGCCTCCCTGACAGACCCTCTCCCTGTACAGATCCCCTTTCCCCCTGCCTTCCCTGCACACATCCCCTCTACCCCTACATCCCCTGCACAGATTCCCCTGCCTATCTGACAGATCCCCTCTTCCCCTGCCTCATCTGCACACAACACTTCTCCTCCCTCCCCTGCACAGATCCCCCTGCCTCCCTGACAGACCCTCTCCCTGTACAGATCCCCTTTCCCCCAGCCTTCCCTGCACACATCCCGTCTCCCCCTTCATCCCCTGCACAGATCCCCCTGCCTATCTGACAGATCCCCTCTTCCCCTGCCTCATCTGCACACAACACTTCTCTTCCCTCCCCTGCACAGATCACCCTGCCAGTCCTCCTCCCCTATACAGGTCCCCTATCTCCCCCCCACTTCTGCACAGATCCCTTCTCCCTCCTCTGCACATATCCCCTCTCCCCTCTCCCTCCACTGTACAGACCCCTCTGCCTCCCTGACAGCCCCTCCCTGTACAGATCCCTTCTCCCCCTGTCTCCCCGCAACACACCCCCTCTCCCTCCTTCCTCCCCTGCATTTTCACAGATCCACTCTCTCCTTGCACAGATCAACTTTCCCCCTGCTTCCCCAGCACCCTGACAGTTTCTGCTTCCCTAGCACCCTGACATTCTCCCTCACTCCTCTGCACAAATCCCTTCTCCCTTGCATCATCCCCCTCGCTCCACAGATCCTACTTCGTCCCTGCACCCTCCACACACACACCCTCCCTCCCCAAAAATAAAAGTATATATTTTTTAAAATGTGTAAAAAATTTAATTCAGTAAGCTACGTTTCACTGCTAAGTGTTTTTTTTCACACCAATAAAAAGTTTATACTGAAGTGCTTCAGTAACAACAATTATTTAAGGGAACACTCTGCCCAAATGGGCAATCCCACCCCCTATAAAATCACTGTTTAGTAGATATGCCCCCAATTAATTACATGCATGACTTTTTCATGCATGTATTCATTGACTGTATATCTAAAAAAAGCTTGAAAAAGTTGTAAACTGTTTTGGGCTAGCGGCATTGAGTACTTAAAAGAGCTATGTCTGGTGCAGCCATGGACGTCCGCGACTGCACCGGGCATGACATGGGTCGAGATAGGGGCGGCAAACTCAGGGGTGGCCCCGGGCGGCAAAAGATCCAGCTACGCCACGGCCTACATATACAATTGACGTAGTAACATGTATCTACAGTCATAGTGGCACTCTTAAATTGCCGATCTTTTAAGATAAATATCCTACCTGGCCTTGTGACAAAACAAACATGGCTACACCCTATGACTAACTCAGCACACTAAGAAAAAGTGTGCCTGCATATAACCATCGGTAACACACAGGTTTCCAATCCGTTATTTAGTGACATAACCTGTGATACTAGATCCACCCACAGATGCCTTAAACTCTAGGATCTGAGTATGTGAGTTATAGTAAAGAAATGTACGTTTATTGTTTGAGTTTTTATTACTTTTTTGTCCTTTGACCATTTATTTAGGTAATTAACTGATGGGATAAGGATATGCTCTATCCCCTTGTGTAGGGGCAGGACAGATGTTTTTGAAGTATTTATTTACCATTTAGCACACTTACACGTTTGCGTGTGTTAGGTGTAATAAGTAGATTTTTCTTTACTTTTTGTTTATATTGGGTGCTTGAAGACATCTTTCTTGCCTAATGAAGATTAAAGGGACACTGTTGTCACCAGAACAACAACAGCTTAATGTAGTCATTCTGGTGAGTATAATAGCTCTCTTCAGGCATTTTCATGCAAACACATTGCCCCTAGGGACACCTCCAAGTGGCCACTCCTTAGATGGCCACTGGAGGTGCTTCCTGGCTCACGGCTGCACAGTAAGCAGCCCTGCCGTTCAGCGTCCCCATGTTCTGCATGGAGATGTTGAATTTTCAATGCATCTCTATGAGGAGGTCCTGATTTACCAAAATGGCATTTGGCCCCGCCCCCGTTCCCTATGGGAAAGCATTGTATTGGTTAAAAATCGTCCATTTCGATGCTGTCACAAAGGGGGCGGACCTGCGCGGCGCTGGAAATAAAGTGAGTTTTATACTTTTTTAGGGGGAAAAGGGGGGGCAAGTTACCTATATGGTGGGTTTAGCACTATAGGGTCAGGAATTCATGTTTGTGTTCCTGACCCTATAATGATCCTTTAACTAAGATTTTTTTTTTTTAATTCTTGTAAACATCCAGACTTGTTGTCTAGTATGGGTTCAATTTCCTGTTCTTGTATTTGGTCTCATGTTTACTTACTTATACAGTGTGTCACTTAAAGTACAATAATATATTTATGTGACATCTCAAACATGGTTTACTTTTTTTTCTTTTTAACAAAAAGCATAATAAAATAATTTCTCATACCAATTCAAGGAATTGAGCCAGCATGCTCACAGTATGCTAAAACTTGTCTTAAGGAGATAGATTCACATTGATACCTATAATTATAAAAGTAATGTTTGGCTTGGTGGATTTGTGCCAGAGGTGTGCCACTCAAATTGCTTTGCTTTATGCTATATCTGATAGTCATGGGTTTAAACAAACGGAATAATAAAACAGTTTTCTCTATTTGAACGGCCTATTTAATATTTCTTAGGAGCCCATAAGGTCAGGAGGTGTGTCTCACAAAGAAAGGAGGTTGAATCAAATTTCCTGGGTTAGAGCAGTGCCCCATCATCTTAAAACTTTATCAGATGATGCTTGGTGGAAAAATAACTGAGCAAAGGAAGCATAGGAATTTAGGAAGTCTTTCTACAAAAGATAGTTTGGATAGAAGAGTTTAGGAAAACTAATATTGTCTCAGTCAGATGACTCCTTATCCTGTAAGGAGTGTAAAAGGTTGTTATTTTCAGGTGGCAGAGATATTATTAAAGGGACCAATGAGATTATCATCTCATTGAAGTGGTCTGGGTGGTGACCCTGTCCACCCTTACAGAAACGGCAATGTTTACATTGCAGGATTAAGTCTACCTCTAGTGGCTGTCTACTACACAACCACTAGACGCGCTTCTTAGATTTTTCAGAGAGTTTGACTCCGTGAAACGACGCTGGACATCATCACGCTTTGCATAATAATGTTCAACTGCTTTAAAAACCCCTTAGGAAAGTGCTGAGTTAATGCTTTCCTACTAGTATCAGTTGCTATACATGTGCATTAGGTCCCCCCCCCCATTGACTGAATTCTATCGACACCTGCTGCCTTGAAACTTTTCAGCTGCTTTTTAGTCTTAACAGTCCCTTCAAGAGTGGGGATCTTGTTTACCTGGATTTTTTTGGCTGCTGTGAGATGTAGAGCAGACTTGGACCATGTGGTTGGTGCTGAAGAGAGACTGAAAATGTTCATACCACTGGTTCAGGATGGACACCTTGTCTGTGAGGAGTGTTTACTGTGTACTGTGGAGGGTCGTATACTGTATTCAGTGCTTCATAAACCCCTCTGTAGTCACTAATATCTGCTCAAAGCTAAGTTCTCTCTGCAAGGTTTGTTCTGAATCTCTCAAAGCTTGTGCTGGAGGTTTCTGCATGCAAGGCGGAAGGCTCCTTTCTTATCAGAACATGATGGCTGGGCAAGGTGCCCTTGATGTGCAGATCTCTCTTCATCAGCAATTCTTGGATCTCCTCATTGTTTTCATCAAACCAGTCTTTGTTCTTTGTGTAGAACCCTAAATCCTTCTTGGATTCTGCAGGATGGCAGATTTCAGGAGTTCCCAAAGTGTATCTAAGGAGGGGTTTGTGACAGAGCCACTCTGGAACATGGTCCTGTGTTGGGGAAAATATTATGATAATATATATCTGATTACTATGTGCTTGATTAAGTCTGTATGTATGGGAGATCAGGAATTATCTTTAAAGGGAGTTTCTGTTTAGATAGTTGGAAAGATATGGCACCTGAAAGGCACAGCTACAGCCTTGGGAAAGTAAATCAGATTTACATATCAACTAGTCTTCAAAGGAGTCTCTATCTAGGAAAACACACCTTAGGGTATAGGTAATGGGATGGCTGGGAGAGTTCACACGTAAATAAAATAACAGGATAGACAACACTTTGGGCCTTGGGAAAGGAAATCCCATTTACATATCAATTGAGCTGAGGAATTGGCTATTTATAACATGGGAACAAATTCCTTTAAAAAGAGAAGATACTGACATCACATTAGACTAGGTTGGTAAGACACACACACTACACACAACATCTCACAGCACATACACAATGTAGCAGATATTATTAGACAGATGGAATGTGTGAGTGTTATGAATGTATTGTTTATTTGTAATATCGGGTAGAATACCTTAGTAGTGCTAGTGGTATATTTATCTGGACAAGGGGATAAAGATATATGTTAGTTCTTGGAAGAGGTGACACAGGGATATTACATTCACTATAAATACACAACGCAGAGTGGATTTCTCTCAAATGGATACCAATTGGAAGTATTGGTGGTGAGAGAAGAATTATACAACACTGTGTTACAGCTCCAAGTGATCACTCTCTCTTGCAGAGTGTATAGCTTTATAGCTGACTCACCCAAACAGTAGCCGAGACTTAGTGAAGGGTGAAGTAGAACTGGTTTTATTGAGTGAACCACTGGTTTATATAGGAGTAATCTGGGGACCTCCATAAAGTGTCCGTCTTCAGCCCCCCCGTGATGGTGACTACAGTCACAGGGTTCACAATAGAGCTTGAATCCTCGAGCTGCAACTAAAGAGTTGCATGGAAATTGGCACTCACCTGAGCTGACTGGAGATTAACAGTCTGATACGTCTTCCATGGTTATGCCATGGAGCCCATTCGTATAATGAAAGACTATGGGAAAGACTCTGGCTCCATGGCAATTGAACTGTATGTGTGTGCTCGGAGCGCCATTCAGTAATAATGTGCGCTCAGACCTAAGCTATCTGGGCATATGTTGCATGTCTGTATTTTATGTCATAAATGTAACCTTGTGCATTTTATTGTATTTTACTGTCTTTTTGCTGCCATGTGTTCAATGGAGTTTTGCCTCTGTCTTTGGAGATAATTGGATTACTTCTAATTATCTCCAGGATAGAAGACTCTGTGGAACTGGTTTTGGGCAGAAAAGCCATGCTTCCTGTGGTCACAAAGGACTACGATCTATCTTTTGAACCACTGGACCAATTTGTATGATTTTGACGTATGTTTGTATTTGGAGTATGCTGATTCTGAAATGTAAGTTTTATGTGAATGTGATGCATACTTTTCAAGTTATGAATAATGTGGAAAAATTGTATTTCTCTGCTTGTGCTAAATTACATTACCCATTGTGTAAGGTAATTGAATCACATGCAGAGGGGAGGAATTTGTGTGGGAGTGTCTGAGTGTATTGTATGTGTTTATTGGTTGTGTTCCAAAACCCTGTGGGTGGTACTAATGTTTAAGAATGTGTACATAAGCACAATAAACCCACAGCTCTGACTGTTCACTGCTTGACCCTCAACACGGAGCTTTGTCTCGTTCTTGGGGGGATTTATTGTAAGCTGTTCCAGTTTGACCGCTAGGAGTGTAAACCTATTCGTATGGTTTTTCCTATTCGGCTGTTTACAGCATTCATATGGTTTCCTGTTCGGCGGATTGGTGTTCTGCAGTAGCTTTGCCTGCATCTCTGGAAGGGAAGATCTACTAAACGGCGGTTTAACCCTTTTATGCCTGAGGGTGCCGTTACACTTATAATATGGAAAAAAGAAATACACTTTGTGTTTGGAGCTATGAACTAGCTCCAGCTTTAGTGCATGGGCACTTATTTATTAATCTAACTGTTCATACCACGTATACATGAATTCCTCGTCATCTTGGTTGGAGGTGGGCATTTTGAATAATTGTAGGCCTCTAGGAGTAATTTATCATAAGTGTATACTTTTTAAAGTGGCTGTTTCCCATTTTAATTTTTCTTACTTGCTTATAGATTTTTCTTATTTGGTGAATAATAGCCATTGCGATTCTCTATTTGGGATTGTATTTACATGTTCCATAGTGTTATTGTCATCAAAAAACATTAAGATCGATAATAAAATCTTTCTATAATCAAATACACGCATATTAAAAGAAAATAACAGTCAGCTTAAAGCAACAAAAGAGGGACGAAAAGGGAAGAAAAAGTGGCCTATGAGATTCTCATTAGTGTAAGGGACAGAAAGGGGGTAGCCCTAACAAATATTGAGAAGAAAACAGAGAAAAACTGTCCCTGATTATTAAGATATGAAAAATAATAAATACTTTATTGATAATTATATGAATTGACAAGACATTCCCTCTATCATTACCAATAACACTGTAGTGTGATGTATGATGTAATATAGCAATCTGGAATGGATAGACCAGTGAACAAACACACTACTGCTGATGGTATATAAATAGGGGGAGGGTAAGGGTAATAGGGAGAAAACACCCTTACCCTCCCCCTATTTATATACCATCAGCAGTAGTGTGTTTGTTCACTGGTCTATCCATTCCAGATTGCTATATTACATCATACATCACACTACAGTGTTATTGGTAATGATTGAGGGAATGTCTTGTCAATTCATATAATTATCAATAAAGTATTTATTATTTTTCATATCATAATAATCAGGGACAGTTTTTCTCTGTTTTCTTAACAAAAGAGAGACAGTTCAGCCCAATAGTAGCGATAGGTAGGTTTTAAGTGCTTGTTTTGTAGTGCAGAAGGCAGCTTGAACAATCCAAACCAGAGTCTCTCCTATCTGGTTAGTGGTTAACAACAAAATTTCTAGGGAGCAGCCTAGGTTATCAAGGTGATTTTGAATGACAAAAGAGGGCAAAACAGAGGGAATATAGTCTAGTAGGTTAATGCTTATAATATGGAAGAAAGAAAAAATACACTTACAGTGTTTGGAGCTATGGATATGAGCATGACGTCTAGATCCAATGAGGTATAGTTAAGATATATTATAAAAACAGAACTCTGTGTTTCTACCCTTGCCATTATAGCTCTTATGTTGTTCATTTTTACATCCCTTCCTTTCCACACTCACATGGCTCGGATCACAGTGCCATCTTGCTCCACCATTATTTTATGTCCCTCATTTTTATTACGTTTCAGAGACCTCATTGTTAACATTTCCACATACTATTTAGGTCTACTCTTTCTTCTATTACCTCTATATTGTTTTTAATCTACTTTGCACTATGTTTAAGATAATTGAAAACCGGTCACATGACCATGATGTTATGTGACCGTTGTTTTCAAATCTTGTACTCTCGTATATAATACGTGAAGGTCATCCTTGTCTGTAAACACTTTCAAAAAGCCTTATTACTTTTTTAAAAGCATTGCTCTAAACCAAGTGATTGCATCTTTTGCTATTTTACTTTATTTTTAATACAGTGCGCATTATATTTAATTTCATGTTTTTATATATCATAGTGAAGATTATAACTGTATATATCTGAGAGAGAAAACTGTTAGACATGTGACATTCGTTTCAGTGCGAATTTAAATTCGGACAAATTTCGGACGAATTTCAGCAATTCGGACATTCGGATGCTTCCGAATGTCCGAATTGCCCAAGTGCTGAATTTCGGAACTTCCGAACCGAAGAATTTCGGAAGTGTCGAACCGAATTGCCGAAGACCCGAATTGCCGAAGTGCTGAATTTAGGAACTTCCAAACCGAATTGCTGAAGTGCTGAATTTCGGAAGTGCCGAAGTGCTTCAGATTTCTGAAAAGTGGCAAAACAGGAGAAGGAGGTAAAATTAAGGGAATGATGACAGGAATCTAACCCTACTCCTAACCATAGCCATAACCCTTATCCCAACCTTCCCCTAACCCAACCCCTAACCCTACCCCTAATCTGAACCTAAGCCCTAACTCACCCTTAGGTCGGGTTAGGGGTAGGGTAAGGGTTAGGGTAAGGGTAAGGGATAGGGTTAAGGTAAGGGTTAGGGGTAGGGTTAAGATTAGGGTTAGGGGTAGGGTTAGGGTTAAGGGTAGGGTTAGGGGTAGTTTAAGGGTTAGGGGTAGGGTAAGGGTTACGGTTAAGTGTAGGGTTAGGGATAGGGGTAGGGTAAGGGTTAGAGGTAGGGTTAGGGGTAGAGGTAGGCCTAGGGGTAGGATGAGGGAGAGAAGTAGGGGTAGGAGTAGGGAGTAGAGGTAGAGGTAGGGTTAGGGTGAAGGGCAGGGTTAGGGGTAGTGGTAGGGTTAGGGGTAGGGGAAGGGTTAGGGAATTGCCCAAAGTGCTGAATTCCTGAAGTGCCGAAGTCCCGAATTTCGGAAGTGCAGAAGTACCGAATTGACGAAGTCTCGAATTCCGGAAGTGCAGAACCAAACCGAAGTCCCGAATTGCCGAAGTCCCGAATTGCCGAAGTCCCGAATTGCCGAATTGCCGAAGTCCCGAATTTCAGAAGTGCTGAATTTCAGAAGTGCTGAACCGAGTTGAATTTTTTTGCCCATGTACATCCCTAAAAACTGTACAGTTATCCAAGAGTGGAGAATATTCTACTCCATGCCCTACATTGGGAGCCATCAGAAGGCTCCATTAAATGTGAATGTGCACTATATATATATTTATATATATATATATATATATATATATATATACACACACACTGCCTGGCCCAAAAAAAAAGTCACCACCAAAAAAAAAAAAGCTTGCACACTCTAATATTTAATTGGACTGCCTTTAGCTTTGATTACGGCACGCATTTACTGTGGCATTATTTCAATAAGCTTCTACAAATCACAAGATTTATTTCCGGCCAGTGTAAGACTAATTTTTCACCAAGATCTTGTATTGATGATGGTAGATAGGCATGTGCATGGGGAATATTTTCAGTTCGGCATTCCGAAATTCGGGACTTCGGCAATTCGGGACTTCGGCAATTCGGCACTTCGACACTTCGTAGCTTCAGCAACTTCGGAACTTCAGCACTTCGGAACTTCGGGACTTCTCTTGCAGCCACTTAGTAGATAACTCCCTAATTCCCACGGTATTAGGGAGTTATCTACCAAAAGGCTGAAAGACCTAAATTGGTCTTTCAGCCAAATTTACTAATACTAAGTGTGACAGATCCCTCTGTCTTAGACGAAAATACCCATATGGCTTGTTCGTTTATTTAATTCATTTTTTCTCACTCCTGTGGACTCTATGGCATTCCCCTGTTTATACCCGAACAAAACTACCGAACGGCCGGCCACCCAGTAGAGGAGTGTGCTGCTGATTAACCTCTTGGCCCCATTCGAACGTTGAGGATTAACCGCAGACACCTCGTAATTGATACAGCAGTTGGGTGGCCTCCATTCAAATGTCGAACACAAGGTCGCGGCCATTTTAAAACACACGAACGCACAGCGGTGTTCAACGCCTAACTCATGGAACTACAAACGGACACATTTTGGCACGAACACCGCTGAAGCCGCCGACCTCCCTTCTTGTTCGGTAGATTGGCACAAATGACTCTATATTCGGTGGATTTAAACAGAATACACCGTACCCCAGATAGGAATCCCGTGGATCCCATTCGTATGAAACTGACTGTGTGAACACTTTGGCTCCACGGCGATTGGACTGTGTGTATAGGATCTGAGCGCTATTCTGTACTTTGATGCGCTCAGATCCCAGCTATCTGGGGACCTGTGGAATGCCTACAAAAGCATGTAAAATGTAACAGTTATATAATTGTATGTATTTTTATGTACTTGTGTTATTAGTCCTCAAAATGGCGTTTAGGCTCTGTCCGGAGTGATAATTGAATTACTTCACAATTATCTTCCCTGGCAGAGCAGGGGGTTCTGGGTAAGAAAAGAGGAATGGCTTATTGTGTCTTCTGTGATTGGCTAATGTATTGTCCTTGTCACAGTCCCCCATTCGGTCCCCGAGGGGAGTGTCCACCAGGTGAGGGACTTGCATAAAAGCCGGGCATGTAGCCCTCATTAAACAGATTCCTGCTGACCCTCAATACGGAGCTGTGTCTCGGGGGGATTATTCGTATGAAGTAAGCGTGTTCGGCTGTTTGGAAGAATATTTGATTCGTATGGTGGCTGTTCGGCTGTGTGGGAAGAATATTTGATTCATATGGTGGCTGTTCAGTTACTAGGGAACTGCAGCATCCGTACGACTACTGTCCAGTGCTTTGTAACACTCAGTGGCTGCCTCCGCATTCGGTAAGGGAACATCTCATACGGCTGTAACCCCTCGCATACCGGGGGAGCTGTAACACTAAGTAAAAATTACTTAGTATTAGTAAATTTTGCCCCTACTCGCTATACCGGAGGACATTAGGTCCCCACCCTTATTAGTATTTAGGGCCCCCACCCACCGCTCAGGGGTGGGGGGGGGACATTAGGTTCCCCCATTCTAATTTAGGGCCCCCACCCACTGTTCAGGGTACGGAAGTACCCGAATGTCCGAATTGCCCAATATTCGTCCGAATTCACATTCGGACCGAAACGAATTGCACATGTCTAATGGTAAAGTCGGACCACTGTGCAATGCCTTTTCCAGCACAACCCAAAGATTCTCAATGGGGTTAAGGTCTGGGTTCTGTGGTTTACAATTGATCTTGTTTTAACAGGGAACAGATAGATTTTATATTGGAGAGAATATTTTTAATTTTAACCAACAATATTTTTTGGTTTTAGGAACGTTTATTTTTACAGATCTGTGGTAATGCGATGGGCACCAAGTTTGCCCCCAGCTATGACAATCTTTTTATGGCTTATTGGGAGAAGCACTTAAACATCTACATCCAGGACTCCTCTATTAGAACCAAAATTATTTTAAACCAGTAGATAAAAACAGTCATATAGAGAGAACCAGCTGTCACCATAAACCCTGGTTAACAAATGCCCCAAAGGGACAGTTTCTGAGGATTAGAAGGAACTGCACAGAGGACAGCGACTTCATTGCAACCCATTAAGAACATCTTTTTATGGAGAGGGGTTATGAAGAAGAGAACCTCAGAAGAAATTTAGAGGAAGCAAAAATCTTACAGAGAAAGCAACTCCTCACATATAAACCAAAAAAATAAAACACAAAGAGGGAACGATATCCCTTTCATTTGTGGCTATAACGGGAATTCCAGAAAAGAACAGGCCATAAAGAAACACTAGCATATTTTAAAATATGATCCTGTGCGTAACAAAATTATATCCCCAAAACCCAGAATTATTTACAGGGGAACAAAAAATCAAAAAACATTCTGGTCAAAAAGCTGTTTAGAAACTGACAAACCCAATAACTTTATAAAAAATCTTTCAGGTTTCTATGGGTGTGGGAATTGTCTCCCATGTAGGACAACAAAGAGTCACAAAAGACACTTTAGTGATATGTCACATTATAGGAAAACAATGTGTCATTAAGGACCACACAACATGCCATTCGAAAGGTGTGATATATGTTTTAAAATGTCCACGTGATCTATTGTATATAGGTAGAACGATCCGACCCCTTAATGTTTGAATTGGTGAATATATACATAATATAAAAAAAGGTCTCGAGACTCATAGTGTATCCCAACATTTCAAAACAGTACATAACCAAGACCCTAAAGATCTATTCTTTTGTGCTTGAAAAATAGTGAAAAAAGACTGCAGAGGAGGAGATTTTATTAATAAATTAGGAAAAAAAGAAATGAGATATATCTTCAGTTTTAATACCCTCATCCCATATGGACTCAACTTGGATTTTGAGTTATGTCACTTCTTATGAATACACAATGGGAATATCCCTTTTTCTTTATTTGGGGAGAGAACTAAGAG
>OW240917.1:220276562-220295716 GCA_933207985.1 Pelobates cultripes | reverse complement strand
TGTTGATTCAGGCGTTGATGGCCTTTAAGATGGCTATTACAAAAAATTGGAAGAAGATGACAATTGACTCATGGCCGCAAATTAAGGCATATATTATTACTCAATGTAAAATGGAAAGGGGAATAGCCTCTAATTTAAGTATTAATATTAGACAATATGAGATCTGGGATGATTGGATAAGGGTCTTGGAGAATTAAATAGTGGTCAGTATTTATGGTGTATTAATCAACCGGTAATCTTTGAAGAAGTGGGAATTTAATCTAACCCTCTATGTAATTTGAGTACCAAGCTGAACGAATAGGACAGGACGATCAACTTTGTTATATGTTTGTTAGTCTATATGGATTTGTGTATTCAATGTATTTATTTTGTATGCATTGTACGTTAGGTATGCAATGCATGTATATGTATATATGTATGTTTGATATACAAGAAAAATAATAATAAACAAATTATAAGTAATAAAAAAAAATCTTTTTACTTTTATTCTTTCTAAATTTTTATTGATTTTTTTCTGTTTCAATAGCATTAATTTTTCTTTTAATTTGCTAAGTTGGTCTAAGGGGACACTATAGTCACCAGAACAACTACAGCTTATTGAATTTGTTCTGGTGAGTAGAATCATTCCCTTCAGGCTTTTTGCTGCAAACACTGTCTTTTCAGAGAAAATGCAGTGTTTACATTATATCCTAGTGATAACTTCACTGGCCACTCCTTAGATGGCTGTTAGAGATCCTTCCCGGGTCATGGCTGCCTAAAATGCATCCAAACATTCAGTATCCCCTCCCTCTGCATGCAGACACTGAACTTTCCTCATAGAGATTCATTGATGCAATTCATCTCTATGAGGAGATGCTGATTGGCTAGAGCTGTGTTTGAATCATGCTGGCTCTGCCCCTGATCTGCCTCCTTGTCAGTCTCAGCCAATACTATGGGGAAGCATTGGGATTGGATCAGGCTACCACTTCTGATGATGTCAGCAGACAGCATGCTGTTTGCCTTAGAAAAACAAGCAGAGTTACAGCTTCAGGCTTGAATACAGTAACATTTTTACTATATTTATGGAGGCATGAGGGTCCCAGGGGGGCTAGATTGTGGTTTTAACACTATAGGGTCAGGAACACATGTTTGTGTTCCTGACCCTATAGTGATCCTTTAACATTTCATTAGTTAATTGATTTTTATTTTTTCTAGTCTATAGTATTCTAAATAGAGCTCCTCTTTAGAAGCTCCCCTTCCCCTCCTCTTCCCCCGCACCTTCTAATTATTGTTTAAAATTATATCAAGGGTTAAAAGGAGTAAGAGTAGAGAGCGATATGAGAGGAGAAGAGAGGAAGGAGAGGGGAAGAAAAATGGAGAGAAAAAAACAAAACATTATTTTACATTATTTCCAAAAACCTAGTGTACAAAATGTATTTTATATAATTCTATGTTAAATTATTTATCTTGTTATTCTATGAAACCTTATCATGTTTTATTCTTAAAGGACCACTCTAGGCACCCAGACCACTTCAGCTTAATGAAGTGGTCTGGGTGCCTGGTCCAGCTAGGGTTAACCCATTTTTTAATAAACATAGCAGTTTCAGAGAAACTGCTATGTTTATGAATGGGTTAAGCCTTCCCCTATTTCCTTTAGCGGCTGTCTCATTGACAGCCGCTAGAGGCGCTTGCGTGATTCTCACTGTGATTTTCACAGTGAGAGCACGCCAGCGTCCATAGGAAAGCATTATGAATGCTTTCCTATGTGACCGGCTGAATGCGCGCGCAGCTCTTGATGCGCGTGCGCATTCAGCCGACGGGGAGGAGAAGAGGAGTATCGGAGGAGGAGAGCTCCCCACCCAGTGCTGGAAAAAGGTAAGTTTTAACCCCTTTCCCCCTTCCAGAGCCGGGCGGGAGGGGGACCCTGAGGGTGGGGGCTCCCCCAGGGCACTATAGTGCCAGGAAAACGAGTATGTTTTCCTGGCACTATAGTGGTCCTTTAATAACTCTTGAAAGTGTTATTATTGTAAATACCAATTGCATTTTAAAGTACATCCATTATGTTATTTTAGTGTTCATATCCACGGCCGTCTTTAAAGCGGGGCAAACGGGGCAGCTGCCCCGGGCCCATTTACTCCTGGGGGGGCCCAAAGCAGCTACCCCGTGGGCCCCGCTGTCCACAAAAAAGAAATAAATTTATTTGCCCCCTGGGCCCGCCGGTGCTCCGGCTGCACCGGGAGCCCCCACACTAAGAGGCCCCGGTCAGGCACTTTGACCCCCTTGTTTTAGTGCAGCAGGCTGGGAGGAAGTGACTGCCGTGAGTCACTTCCTCCCAGATAGAATGAAGCCGCGCGGGATGGAGGAGGAGGTCGTCAGGAGGGAGCTGGAGTTCAGGAGCCTCACACTCCCAACGACCTCAGCCTGCCGCTGGACCCCAGGGAATCCATAAGGTAGGGCTGGAGGGTGGCTTTATAAATGTAAACTTTGCATGTGTGTGTGTCAGTATTTGTGTGAGTCAGTATGTCTGTGTGTGTCTTAGTATGTGTGTGAGTTTGTCTGTCAGGGTATTTGTGTGTCAGGGTGTCTGTGTGTGTCTTAGTATGTCTGTCTGTGTGTGTCAGTATGTCTGTCAGGGCTTATCTGTGTGTGTCAGTATGTCTGTCATGGCTTATGTGTGTGTCAGTATGTCTGTGCGTGTCAGTAAATCTGTGTGTGTGAGTATGTGTGTCTTAGTATGTCTGTGTGTGTCAGTATGTCTGTCAGGGCTTATCTGTGTGTGTCAGTATGTCTGTCAGGGCTTATGTGTGTGTCTCAGTATGTCTGTGCGTGTCAGTATGTCTGTCTGTGCGTGTCAGTATGTCTGTCTGTGCCTGTCAGTATGTCTGTCTGTGCCTGTCAGTATGTCTGTGCATTTCAGTTTGTCTGTGAGTGTGCATGTCAGTTTGTCTGTCACTGTGTCAGTATGCCTGTCAATGTGTAAAAATGTAAACGTTGCATGTGTGTGTCAGTATTTGTGTGTGTCTTAGTATGTCTGTGTGTATCTAAGTATGTGTGTGTGAGTATGTCTGTCAGGGTGTCTGTGTGAGTCTGTGTGTGTATCAGTATGTCTGTCAGTGTGTGTCACTATGTCAGTGTGTCATTATGTCTGTCAGTATGTATATCTGTGTATCTGTATTTAGTATATCTGTGTGTCTTTGCATGTGTCTCAGGTTTTGTATATGCGTGTCTGTATGTGTGTCAGTGTGTGTATCTGTAAGTTATCATTGTATGTATTTGTGTATCTGTATGTTGTCAGTGTGTGTACCTGCGTTTGTATATCTGTGTGTGTGCATCTGTATGTAGTCAGTGTTTTTATCTGTGTATCTGCACGTGTGTCAGTATATGTATCAGTGTGTCTGAGTATTCATGTGTTTCAGTGTTTGTATATTTGTCTCCGTATGTGTGTCAGGTTGTGTATCTGTGTGTCTGTATGTGTTAGTGTGTGTATCTGTGTCAGTCTGTATTTGCTTGTGTGTTAGTGTGAGTGTCAGTGTTTATATCTGTGTATCTGCATGTGTTTCAGTGTGTATTTGTGTATCACAGTGTGTGTGTGGCAGTGTATGTGTACATGTACATACATCTCATCATTCAAATCGCCAACACTACACACAAGTACACCCCTGCATTCAACCTTCAACACTACATACAAACACAGTCCTGCATTGAAACGTCAACAATACATACAAATACATCTTTGTGTTAAACACCAAAAATATATATAAACACACCCAGCATTAAAAAAAAAAAAAAATACACAGATGCATGCTTGCATTCAAACACCAACACCACCTACAAACACACCCCTACATTTACACAAACACACTCCATACAAAAACATGCTTCCATTCAAACACACAAACACAACTCAGTGCTAAATACAACTCTGCAAGCATGGGAAAATGGTTCCGTTACTGCGTTGGGAAGTGGAGATCGTGATTGCATGCCAGGGAGTTAGGGTCAGGGGGCCCTATCAAATGCTTGCCCCGGGCCCAATCATTATTAAAGACGGCCCTGTTCATATCCCTCATTTCTGAGTGTATTTTAACCATTTCCCGGGCGCGGACATTATCAGGTACGTCCCAAAAAACTCGTTCCATAATGACCTTGGACGTACCTGATACGTCCGCGGCTATTTTGAACGCTGGAAGCTCTCATAGTATTGCTGCGATGCTTTGCATGTGCTGAGTGCCTCAGCAAAGATATAATAATATATAATATATATATATATATATATATATATATATAAAAATAAATAAGCAAGGCACTCCTCCTAAAGCTTACTTAAGCAGTTTCAAAAAATTGCCTAGGTGCAATCCCGCGTAAACTATATAATAAAGAGTAAAGGGAGCACACTAGGACTACTTCTGGGTGGAACAAATAGTCTTTACTGTATTATAAAATAATACATGTCCTGTGCAAAGTACAAAAAATCGACCTTTCGACCCTCCTGGGGTCTTTATCAAGATCACAGTGATACATTAATGTTTACAGCAATATATACATATAAGTGAAGTGAAGCTTACCAATGAGATGATCAGACAGCCGGCGGGCTGAGGAACCCGGAAGTGAGAGACCCACGTGGAAGCGTGCATGTGACGTGCGTGAACGTGCATGTGACCGGGTTGCCAAGCAACCTTAGAAACAAAGCATCAACTCCATTCACGCTAAGAAACAGAATCAAAAGAGATGCATGCTAATTATGGAGGAAATATAGTCTATATTCACCAGGATAGAATCGATCTGATAGTGAACAAAATATAGTGAAAGTCAGCAAAATAGTTATAAGTGTAGAAAAATGTGAACAAAATGTGGCAAGTACAAAACAGATCGATGACTCACTGAGGTGTAATAGACCTAACTCTGAACAGAGCTGTATATCTTATGCTAATATATATCCAATAGTTATACATAACACTATTAGGGGGTGAAAAGATAATATATAAATCTGTATTCTAATCCTAATCATTAGAGGAGAAGCATCATAACTAGTAATATCACTAAATTACTATTGACCAATATAGACCGAGGATACTCTACCATAGTTATAAAAATGAAACTAATCTTCATATTACTAGACACACTGTCTAAGTGTCTAAACCAAACTTTAACTGTTAACTATGAAGTTAACCTAGTGTAAGCTCAGATCTATATTTAGTGATCAAATAACCTATAATGGTATTTTCCAGAGACAGACCAAAGGATGGAAAATAGAAAACTGCCTATTCAGATTGTAATGGCACACAGTATGTCACACTATAAATAGCAAACTGCCATTGACAATGGATCCTATATCAAGGAAGGAAGGTTAAGATCACAGAAATATCATCCAGGTGTTTAAAAATAGTTTTAAAGAAACATCGAAAGAGCCAAGTGTTCATTGAGTCCTTTTGGGGTCACTGTGTCTAGGTGGTAGATCCAGTAGGCTTCGCGTTGAAGTAATAGCTTTGATCTGTCCCCTCCCCTCGGTGGAACTGGGACATGGTCAATAGCCATAAAGCGAAGAGTAGGTAAATGGTGTTGTGCTCTTAAAAAATGTTTAGCCACTGGTTTATCAGTTCTTTGGTCTCTGAAGGCTGTTGTAATCCCAGACCGGTGTCCCCTAATCCGATCCCTTAAAGTCATGTCAGTTTTCCCGACATAAGATAGTCCGCACGGACATGTGATCATGTATACCACATGTGTGGTCATACATGAAATGTAATGATTAATAGGGATTCTCTTCCCACTATGTGGATGAACAAATGTAGCTCCAGTTAGCATATGGCTGCATGTGACACAGCCACTGCATTTATAACAACCCTTTTTTTGAATTTTGGGCATCTTGGCATAGCACTGTCGAGGATCATTTTTCACCAATAGATCCCTAAGGTTGCGATTACGTCTGTAACTGATGATAGGATTGGTTTTGAATCTATCGGAAAGATTCTGATCTACCTGGAACATGTTCCAATGTTTATATATACATTTTTTAAGAAACGGAGTTGCCGTATTGAACGTAAGTGGGAGAAAGATATTGTTCTTTTTCTTAGGATTCCTGGTATTGGTTTGATTAAATTTATTCCAAGCATTATTTTTAGCTTTTTCCAGAGTCCTAGGGTGAAAGCCTCTTGCCAAAAAGCGATCCCAGACTTCTTGAAGCTGATGTTCGCGGTTGACTGGGTTACTATTATATCTCATAACCCGAAGAAATTGTGAGATAGGTAGTGAGTCCTTAACATGTTGAGGGTGAAAGCTGGTCGCAGCTAATAAAGTATTCCGATCTGTAGCTTTTCTAAACAGAGTAAACCCCAGATGGTTTTCGTCTCTGTACAATTTGACATCAAGAAATTCAATGCTATGCTTATTCCAATTAAGTGTTAGTCTTACTGGAATTGGTAAAGTATTGACCTGCTGAACCATATTTTCAAGAGCTGTTATAGTACCTTCCCATATTATGAAGATGTCATTCACAAATCTAGCATATTTCATTATATGCGAATGATATGCATGTAAAATATATTTCTGTTCAAACCAATACATGAAGCCATTGGCATAGGCTGGTGCCATGGCTGTACCCATGGCAGTCCCGGAGGTTTGTAGGTAGAATATATCCTCAAACTTAAAATAATTACACGATAAAGCAATATCCAACCATTCCATAAGATATGGGATGTATGGACCCTTATACATATCATCAAACCTCCGGGACTGCCATGGGTGCAGCCATGGCACCAGCCTATGCCAATGGCTTCATGTATAGGTTTGAACAGAAATATATTTTACATGCATATCATTCGCATATAATGAAATATGCTAGATTTGTGGATGACATCTTCATAATATGGGAAGGTACTATAACAGCTCTTGAAAATATGGTTCAGCAGGTCAATACTTTACCAATTCCAGTAAGACTAACACTTAATTGGAATAAGCATAGCATTGAATTTCTTGATGTCAAATTGTACAGAGACGAAAACCATCTGGGGTTTACTCTGTTTAGAAAAGCTACAGATCGGAATACTTTATTAGCTGCGACCAGCTTTCACCCTCAACATGTTAAGGACTCACTACCTATCTCACAATTTCTTCGGGTTATGAGATATAATAGTAACCCAGTCAACCGCGAACATCAGCTTCAAGAAGTCTGGGATCGCTTTTTGGCAAGAGGCTTTCACCCTAGGACCCTGGAAAAAGCTAAAAATAATGCTTGGAATAAATTTAATCAAACCAATACCAGGAATCCTAAGAAAAAGAACAATATCTTTCTCCCACTTACGTTCAATACGGCAACTCCGTTTCTTAAAAAATGTATATATAAACATTGGAACATGTTCCAGGTAGATCAGAATCTTTCCGATAGATTCAAAACCAATCCTATCATCAGTTACAGACGTAATCACAACCTTAGGGATCTATTGGTGAAAAATGATCCTCGACAGTGCTATGCCAAGATGCCCAAAATTCAAAAAAAGGGTTGTTATAAATGCAGTGGCTGTGTCACATGCAGCCATATGCTAACTGGAGCTACATTTGTTCATCCACATAGTGGGAAGAGAATCCCTATTAATCATTACATTTCATGTATGATCACATGTCCGCGCGGACTATCTTATGTCGGGAAAACTGACATGACTTTAACGGATCGGATTAGGGGACACCGGTCTGGGATTACAACAGCCTTCAGAGACCAAAGAACTGATAAACCAGTGGCTAAACATTTTTTAAGAGCACAACACCATTTACCTACTCTTCGCTTTATGGCTATTGACCATGTCCCAGTTCCACCGAGGGGAGGGGACATATGAAAGCTATTACTTCAACGCGAAGCCTACTGGATCTACCACCTAGACACAGTGACCCCAAAAGGACTCAATGAACACTTGGCTCTTTCGATGTTTCTTTAAAACTATTTTTAAACACCTGGATGATATTTCTGTGATCTTAACCTTCCTTCCTTGATATAGGATCCATTGTCAATGGCAGTTTGCTATTTATAGTGTGGCATACTGTGTGCCATTACAATCTGAATAGGCAGTTTTCTATTTTCCATCCTTTGGTCTGTCTCTGGAAAATACCATTATAGGTTATTTGATCACTAAATATAGATCTGAGCTTACACTAGGTTAACTTCATAGTTAACAGTTAAAGTTTGGTTTAGACACTTAGACAGTGTGTCTAGTAATATGAAGATTAGTTTCATTTTTATAACTATGGTAGAGTATCCTCGGTCTATATTGGTCAATAGTAATTTAGTGATATTACTAGTTATGATGCTTCTCCTCTAATGATTAGGATTAGAATACAGATTTATATATGATCTTTTCACCCCCTAATAGTGTTATGTATAACTATTGGATATATATTAGCATAAGATATACAGCTCTGTTCAGAGTTAGGTCTATTACACCTCAGTGAGTCATCGATCTGTTTTGTACTTGCCACATTTTGTTCACATTTTTCTACACTTATAACTATTTTGCTGACTTTCACTATATTTTGTTCACTATCAGATCGATTCTATCCTGGTGAATATAGACTATATTTCCTCCATAATTAGCATGCATCTCTTTTGATTCTGTTTCTTAGCGTGAATGGAGTTGATGCTTTGTTTCTAAGGTTGCTTGGCAACCCGGTCACATGCACGTTCACGCACGTCACATGCACGCTTCCACGTGGGTCTCTCACTTCCGGGTTCCTCAGCCCGCCGGCTTTCTGATCATCTCATTGGTAAGCTTCACTTCACTTATATGTCTATATTGCTGTAAACATTAATGTATCACTATGATCTTGATAAAGACCCCAGGAGGGTCGAAACGTCGATTTTTTGTACTTTGCACAGGACATGTATTATTTTATAATACAGTAAAGACTATTTGTTCCACCCAGAAGTAGTCCTAGTGTGCTCCCTTTACTCTTTATTATATATATATATATATATATATATATATACATATATATAAAATAATCAATATTAACCCCTTCCCCCGCTCCAGCCATGTGGCTTACAAGATGGCGCTCCCTTTTCTAAAGGCAGTGCATCATGGGGCTTCTGAGGGTGTCCCTAACCTGCCTCATCATAGGGGCAGGCTAGGGTCATCCAATTACAGCTTGCCTCATTAACAATTTTATTCCAAGTGTGTTCCCTATTTGTCTGATTAGTGTGGATCTCCCTCCCCCTCATCACTTGTGTTTTAGTGAGAGAGCGAGTGAGATCTATGTTTTAGCTAGAGAGATTTAGAGATTTAGCTATTTTTAGGTAGGGATTTGTAAAATCTTGAGACCCAAAGGCTCTTTTTTAGGGATTAATTTTTTTGTGATTTTTATTTTGTGAGACCCAAAAGCTCTTTTCAGAACTATTAACCCATGTCCTGCCAGTGATCACTGTATAGATCACAGGCTCTTGCATAGCAGGACTTATTTTGCTGTCTGTGCATTTTTTTAGGGATTAAGTGATTGTGATCATGTTACAGGGGTCACAGAGGTCATATAGCGCTGAGCAGGCGTATGCCATCCTTGCGCTAGAGTCTGACGCGTCTATGTCAGACTCCGTCCCTGATTTTGACACGGCCAGGTGCTCAGATACATCATCACTAGATACAGTGTCTGCTGCTTGTGATGTATCTAATTATGTTGTATCTGTGCCTGCTAGTCCCCCTGCCAGAAGGAGATGTGCCTCAATGCCAGAGGCCAGATATCCCAGCCTTTACTGCAAATCCTGGCATTAATTTGGACTTTGCAGTATTTAGCCTTCAGAAGTTTATGGAGGTTTTTCTGGGCGATGATGTATTGGGTAACATTGTCGCCCAAACTAATTTATATGCCGATCAGTTCCGTGCTGCAAAGCCTGACTCTTTTTTGGCAAAGCAGCAATGGGCCCCATCGATGTGCCAGAATTTAAAAGATTCTGGGCATTGACTATGCTGATGGGCATCATAAAGAAGTCCTCCATCTGCTCCTACTGGAGCAGTAGCCCCTTCTGCTCTACCCCCATTTACTCCCAATGTATGTCGAGGAAGAGGTATGAAATGATTCTGCATTTTATGCAGTTCAGCAACAACAGCCTGTGTCCCCCTAAGGAGCATCCCCAGTTTGACAGGCTGTATAAAATCCGCCCCCTGATTACCCACTTCGCTGCCAGGTTTAGAAGGAATATATGCGTGGATAAATCCCTGATGAACTATAAGGGAAGGCTGGGATTCAAGCAGTATATTCCTTCCAAGCGCTCTAAGTATGGTGTAAAGATGTATAAGCTCTGTGATAGCGAGACTGGGTATACTCAGGCCTTCCTGGCAAACCTATGCATGGGGAGCATTGGTGTACTTTTCTTGCAATAACCAACAACAGGCTCTCCTAAATCACAGTCAAAAAGCAATGTGTGTGTAAAAATGAAAATTGAAAAATTACCACCACACACTTTCTCCAATTTTTTGACTAAAATGATTGCATCAAAGGCATCAAATAACTCAAACCAAATACAATACCATGGGGTGTCAACTTTTCAAATATATGCACGCTCAAGGCAAGAAAATAAATTGGGATATTTGAAAAGGCCCCCAAAAAGAAGATAGGCAAAGAAATTTGGCTTTGCACCCCCCAAACAACCCAACAAACCTAAACATAGGTATCACTGTACTCAGATGTTGCTGAACACATATTGAGGTGATCTTTGGCAGTAACACCTAACAGGAGCTGAGAATCCATGCCTAAAGTAGATTGTGTTCCAGCAGGCACTCAGCAGCCCCGAATGCCCCCCTTCCTCTCCCCGTGTTGCCCCTGACATGGGGGGGGGGGTCAAGAGGTGATGGATCCCCCCCCTCTCCACCTCAGCCACGGCGAGGGAGCTGTGTGCTCTCTGCATTTGCTGATACCAGGAGCCGGAATATGACGTCGTATCCTGCTCCCAGCTACTGTAGACAGCCCGCGCGGCAAGAGGAAGCAAAGAGCACACAGCTCCCTTGCCGCGGCTGAGATGCAGACAGGCGCCCGCCCCACTGGACCCCAGGGACAAGTCCACGCCAGCACTCCAGGTAGGGAGGCTGGGTGGACATTTATTTTATTAAAAAATAATAATTTGTATGTGTGTGTGTCTGTGAATGTGTGTGTGTTTGTGTGTGTCTGTGAATGTGTGTGTGTGTGTCTGTGTGTCAGTGTATGTGTGTCTGTGAATGTATGTGAGTGTATGAGTTTGTGTCTGTGAGTGTGTGTCTGTGTCTGTGAGTGTGTGTTTGTGTGTGTACGCATATATATATATATATATATATATACACACACACACACACAAACACATACACACGAGTATCTTGGGAGAGTTCCCACACCCTGTCGGCTCACGCAGAGTCGGCGATACCTGAGTGCAGGCTCTGCTCTAAGCCTCCATGGGCCGGCGGGCAGCATGGACTGAGGCAGGAGAGGACACAGGGAGCTCTAGACAGCACCAGGTTCCTCTTGCGATATCTGAGCGTTGCCGCTCAGATCTCGTGATAGTTAACTCTAGCCCCGCAGGCTAGAGTTCACTCTCCACTGGACCACCAGGGATGGCACATGGCAGCAAGGATCCCCCCTCCCTACATAAGGTCAGAAGGGAGGGGGGATATTTACTAATCTGTCCCCACCTCCACAATCCCTCCAAACATACAGCACACACGCACATACAGCATAGACAGCACCTACACACATACAGCTCACACACAGCACGCTCACACACACACAGTACACTAACCGCACCCTCACAAACACACACAGCACCTTTAAAAAAAACACAACACTCTCACACACAGCACACTAACAGCACCCTCACAAACACACACACACAAACAGCACCCTCACAAATACACAACACTTACACAAACAACACCCTCACACACACAGCACCCTCACAGGACAAACACACACACACAAACACCCTCACACACAAACAGCACCATTACAAACACCCTCACCCACACATCACACTAACAGCACCCTCACACAGCACACTAACAGCACACGATCCATCAACCACGCAGACACTGCCTCCCGATGCGTGAGCACGCCATCACACCATCATGCTTGCAACCTCCATACCTTTGTTTTAATGAACCATTGACTTATTCTAACCATATGGGCTGAGTTGTCCTTATTTATAATGGCGATTGGAACATCGTGGAGAGTTGCCTCTGCAGGGGCTGATCGACGAGATACTTTGATCACCCCTATCGGCTTTGGCACATGGCATGCCATTACAGCACACTGACATTTGCCAGGTTTGCCTGATGGCTACTCTGGCCTGGTGTTTGTGCACTTAGTATAAAAGAGGTAAATTATAGTTGAACAAACAAATAGTTAAAATACTAGGTTTTGTTTTGGTTTTGTCTTGGTCAGAACTTGTACAATTGCCTCCATCGTTCAGGGGTTAAACAACATATAAGTAAGTAAACCTATTCACTCTTCCATGTTCACAAGAACTCAAAAAGTGAAATTAGTAGTAATTTGTTTAGGTTTCAATAAGGATACTAAAAAAACTATATTTGATACGATAATATACCTATTATGGCATTGCAAGATATATTTCTAATTACAATTAGACATGAGATACATTTGTTCCATCCACATTGTCTGAAAATAAATAAAAAACAAAACCAAAAGATTTTGGCACTGCAGAATGAAGTCCATGTTAACAAAAATATTTGGGTATGAAATTCAGGCAGTTAAACAAAGCAGGAAAAAAGTCATCTATGACTGTGCTGCAATGCCAAATCAGTCACACTATTGTCTAGCCTAATAACTACGCAATATCAGGCATTTTAGCAAAGTCAATTCTGAGTTGTCAAAATTAGATTATTATACAATAATCAAGTACTGTATTTATGTGGACCTTTTTTATTTTTAAGATACATATTCCTTTAAAATTCATATTCTCCTAATAATCCTCCTCTGCTTGCTCCTCTTGCAGCTTATAAAATGTTGTCTTTGCTTAATTATATGCTGTAAAATCCATCCTAAAACACAACCAGTTTAACTGGTAATAAACCTGGTGATGAAAGAACCGAGCCGTGAATTGGCAACAAGAAAAGACAATACATGGTAATCTCGGGATATGACTTGATGATGTGGTATTTGATGACAAGCACTTTCAGCTACTTGTGCTATGGGCTCATAAATCGCATAGGTGCGAACTGTCCCAATGTTGATCAAAAATAGGCCTGGGGACCTGACCTGCCAGCAGAGAGCCAAACCCCTAAGTCCGACCACAAGAATACTGTGTGTGTGTAAGGAATGCAGTGTGTATGTATAGTGGATGCATTATGTGTAGAGGGGATGTAATGTGTGTGTAGTGGATGCAGTGTATGTGTAGCGGATGAAGTGTGTGTATAGTGAGTGCAGTGTGTTTGAATAGTTGATGCAGTGTGTGTGCGTGTGTGTAGTGGATGCAGAGTGTGCATGTGTTTATGCTGGACACAGAGCGAATGTTAGTAAAGTGGAGGAAGTGTGTGTAGTAGATGTAGTGTAGTGGATGCAGTCTATGTATAGTGTATGCTTAATATGTGAGTAAAGTCGAAACAGTGTGTAGTGGATGTAGTGTGTGTATAGTGAGTGCAATGTGTGTATTTTAGTGAATGCAGAGGGTGTGTGTATGGTAGATGCAGAGTGTTTGTGAGTGAAGGGGATGATGTGTGTGTGTACAGTAGATGCAGTGTAAGTTTGTGTATAGTGGATGCAGTGAGTGTGCAAAATGAATGCAATGTGTGTGTGTGTGTGTGTGTGTGTGTGACTAAAGTGGATGAAGTGTGTGTACAGTAGATGCAGTGAAAGTGTGTTTATAGTGGATGCAGTGTGAGTAAAGTGGAAGCTGTGTATGTATAATGGATGCAGTGTGAGCATAGTGTATGAAGTGTATGTGTAAAGTGGATGCAGTGTGTGTATAGTGGATGCAGTCTGTGTATGTTAAGTGGATTCAGTGTATGTGTAGTGGATGCAGACTGTGTGTGGAGTCTGTATATGTGTGTATATAGTGGATGCAGTGAGTGTGGAGTGGATGCAGTGTGTGTGTGTGTAGCAAATGCAGTGTTTGTGTATGAGTGTGTTTGTGTGTGTGTGTATAGCAAATACAGAGTGTGTGTGTGTATGTGTGTGTGTGTGTGTAAATGTGTTGGGTTGATTGGGGCTGTGGAGATTGATTAGTTTTGTTTTGTTTGTTTTTTTGTTGTTATTTTTGTTTATTTCCCCTACCTGTCTCTTAACTGTGCTAGTACCAGCCTGCTTTCTTGTATAGTGAAGAGAGTGTCCAGGAGATTCCCGCTTCCACCCTGAAGGTGACCCTGTAAAGAATTCACTGTAAAGATCTATGGGAATTTTTGTTGTCAAATCATTTAAAAAAAAGAAAAGCTTTTTTTCTTACAAAGTGGAACAATTTCTGATGGGTATTCAAAATCAATTAAATCAAACCTTAGTTTCAATAAAGTAGCGTAGGATTTTATTGTGTGTGTACTAAGTAGCCATATTTCTTAAACCTTTTCATGATAAAACTAGCGTACAACATTTTAGCGTATAACATATGCAATTTACTTTGTATGTGTTATTAGATAGAAATCTGTGCAGGGACATAAACCTCAGTAAACCATTTGTAAATATATGCATAGATTAATATCACAGTAATTAAATATTAAGAAGAGTAATGTAAAATCAAAAAACAAATATATATGTATTACAGTGCTGAAAACTGATGTTACATAATCATGGTCGAAAGCCCATAGCAATCTGTCCAAGGAACAAATACAATATTTTATTCTGGTAAAATGAGAATCACAGAGCTGCTGTTTTAACCAGAAGATGTCCTTTAATCTGCATTGGAATGTTGTGAAGCAACAATGTTTTTCTAACTTTCAGTGCCACGCCTCACATTGAAGTCCACACCATTAGCATGGAAGCATTTACCTACTGTCATATTTGAATCTTTGTCTTTGTCATTGTTTTCAGTGGTATCTGCTTTCATGTCAGCGAGAATTCTTGGCTATACATCAGATCCTCCCAACTATTACTACTCTGAGATGCTTGCATCAAAATCCTCATTTATCCCAGAGCAACACACAGAATGAAGCTCATTTGAATATATGTCCCAGCCAGAGAGACATTTACAGAGTGAATATTATTTTAGGCACAAGACTCAGAGACAGGCAGGTGAAAGGACATTCAAAAACAAACAACATCCAGGGGACTTATCCAGGGGAGTTTGGAGAATTGACAAAACGTTTGTGTGGACATAAATATAGAAAGAAACGTGTACAGAGATCAAACAACTATGGAAAGTGAGGAGGACTTAAGCACATCCAGCAATCAACCAGAGGCAATTCCTAAAAATGTGGTGTCTAAAGACAAATGGAAGAAAGGTGGACGCATGATCTCTTGGCTTGTTGGTTCTAATGTTCTCTTGTTTAGCTGCACCTTGGTGACCTGTGTGTTCAACCAGAATGTAGATGTGTGGGAAACAGACTTGCTTATATTTCTGTCTGTCATGTTGGTTCTCTGCATGCTGTGGATGCTCTTTCAGATGTTCTTCACCTGGAAATATAAACATGCCATTTTGTACAAGGATTGCCATGCAGGACCCATATGGATGAGAGGTCAGTGTAATTAAAATTAACTTCCCTGGGTGAAATCCATGATAGATTATATATATATATATATATATATATATATATATATATATATATATATGTGTGTACTCACAGGTCATTTAAGTGTTTCAGTTTAATGTGAGCTGCATCATGGTCTCTGCCAGTCAACATTTCGACCCCAAGTGGGTCTTTATGAAGGTCACACTTCATCATCTTGATGAAGACCCATTAGGTGTTGAAGTGTTGACCGAAGGCCATGATGTAGCTCTTAAGGCACATTAAACAAACACGTCTTTCATCTGTAAGTACATCCTTTATCCCTGTATCTATCTATCTATCTATCTATCTATCTGTCTATCTATATTAACACCGAACAAATGGTGAAAACTGGCAATAAAAAACAATTATAATAACTTCAATTAATACAAAAAAAAAATTATAGGGAAATGTTCCAATTCAATTTCAATATAGGATAAAAAGACACATTTAACCCCTTAAGGACACATGACATGTCTGACATGTCATTATTCCCTTTTATTCCAGAAGTTTGGTCCTTAAGGGGTTAAAGCACAACAACTACTCTTGGATTTTACATTATTATTACAAAAATTCTCCTCGAGTCTCCTTTCATGGAATATATATAATGGATAGAGAAAAAAACAGCCCAAATAGTGTAGACTGATAATTAAAATTGCAAACAAATGCATATGTAGTATAGAAATATGGTAAATATTTCTAAATTTCAGGCATTAAGAAATAATAATAATAAACTTTAGATGATCTCACTTTTCTAGACCAGATTAAAGACCTTGGTGATAGGACACCACAGATTAAATGACAACAAGATAAATACAATAAAATCAATATAAATTGAATGTGTCTGCACATTCTATCTGTCTTGTGCAAACTTTCTCATGAGATACAATCATGAATAATGTGAATGTGATCATTGGCATATCTTATGGGTTATATGTGTTTGTTTATAATTTGTCTTTCAGTGTCTGTCTACCTTTTATATATGTTCAAGAATATACTCCTTTTGATTTCCTTCTTCCTTTTCTACCATTTTCTTCAATCCTTATTATCTTCCCTCCTTCCCTTGTCTTGGAAGTATAAAATGTCTTGGATATTCCATGGACTTGTGCTAGACCTCATTATGGACAGAATACTAAAAATGTTGTCAGCGCTTAGTAGATACTCCCCTTAAGATAATAACAAGGGTGCATATATATAAAAATAATATTGCAATAAACATCTGGACTCTACATATAAAAACTATAAAAAGAAGAAAAGATGCAAATAAAAATATGTGTATGGATATAAAAATATATAAAAGTTGAGAAATATGTCTCTAAATAGTCCAAAAAGTCTTATAAGATCAAAAAAGAGGGGGCAAAATCCAATGTCTGTATAGATGAATGGAGACTCAAATAGATGCTTGAAAATTCCTAAGCAAAAACGGAGAAAACAGATATAGTGTAACTCTGTAATATTTATTGCCCCGGTATAACAAACAAAACCCCCCCTAAATAAGAACTCTCACAATGTAAAAAAATATATGTAACAATGGTACTTATTCCTAAGGACCAGAACAGAGAAACTTCGCGGCTGCTGGTTGTCCCAACAGACTATCTTTATCTTCAAGGCAGACAGCGTCCACCTCGTGCACTCAGGTGGGCTGTCCGAAAATAAAGCCGTAAGGAAACAGCTGCACATGGATAAAACAATGTTTTCTTCAAAGTCCGTCTACAAGGGATATGTAGCAAAGTCCCCCTTGCACCTCATCAACGCGTTTCGTCCTGCTGCTGAGGACTTTTTCAAGATAGGTGCTAAATCCATTGCTGGCGGTTTTATACCTTAAAAACGGATTCAAATTCTTTAAAGACATATACTCACAATTTCAGCAAATGTATTATGTTAACCCTCTCAACTTCGTTTAACATATAAAATATAAAATTACAGGACTATATCCAAATGTCCAAAAGCAATTTCTTGATAACACATAAATTAAAGCAAAAAATGTTAAAAGAATAGCATGAAAATGTAAAAATGTAAAAATATTTTTCTATAATTCAAGATAGTAAGACAACATCTACATGGCACAAGTATTATAAGGTTCATTATTCAGTAACCCAAAAATGACTGTAATAAGCCTTTACACTGCTTATTCCAATGTAGCAACTTGTAGCCTAGAGGTTATCACATATATTGTTTCAAACAATGTCCAAGTTCCCAACTAATGTAACAAGTAGTAACTCTAATGAAAAGATAAAAATATACATTCTAATGTGGCATGGGAAAATATATAATAAAAAATATATTTTAAGATGATTCTTATTATCTGTAAAAATACAATTTCTATGTGGTGTACAAATAGTATCTTTAGTATACCACAGTACAAACTAATTTAATTATAACCCATACATACAGCTAAAAATCAATTTATAAAATCTAACAGCTATAACTCTATAAAATGTTGGCTAACTCTAATTCTGCATTCAGACCTAGAGGGATGAGTGTTTTTAAGCTATATATCCAGAACATCTCCCTATACGTTAGGGCTTTACTCAGTTCCCCTCCTCTCCACGGTACTTGTACTTTTTCATTTTCTTTTCTCTTGTGATATCTCTTGCCCCCCCTACATCCTCTAAAAAAGGTCTCTTTCTTATGTTGATTTGTGGGGGCTCTCGATAGTTCTGATCGAAATATTGGCTTCTTGGTCCTAAAAAATGATCATTTGATTGTGTATAATTTTCTTTTGCCCCTACTCGGTCAGTCTCCTCTGTATGGAGTACGTCAAACTTATTGTATGAACGCCAATTTTTTGCTTGATTGTTTGCCCTAGGTGTTTCTGAGTCATACTTCCCTTGGGGTCTATAAGAATTTTTTCTATAAGAATTATTTCTTTTCTTGTGAGTGACCGTAGTCCACTCACTACTATTCACTCTCTGAGGTGTATATTGTTTTGGTTGTAGTTCTCCTCGCCTAACATAATTATGCTCTAAAGGATTTTCAGGAGCATATGTAGTTTTGTGGTTTCTTAGATTTCTGGGGGCATTGTACTTTTTGCTCCTAGGACTAAATTTATAAGATCTCTCATTTTGATTTCTCTTATAATTTCTGACTTTATTTTCTCTAAAGTCCTCCTGGTCTCTATCAAATTTACGTTTCTTTGTGGACACAGTCTCCTCGAATAACGAACTTAATTTTTTCTCTATTTTTTCCATAAGTTGTATACATTCTGGCAGTGCCAGGTGAGGAGAAAGAATTTCTTTTATTTCATTGATTTCCTCATCCAGGACTGCCAGCATTCGTTTCCGTTTACATATGATATGGTTCATAAGTTCAAAGGAGCAGTGGTCTAAGATTCTATCCCAAACAGTATTAAAATCCTCATCCTCTTTATCTGTGGCTGATCTTAACATAATACGTAAACCTCTCGGGATAATACGTTTCTCCCAATATTTCTCCAACGACGCTATTTCTAATTTAAGTTTCATTTCTTTGACTATTAATTTTTCAAGAGAAAATACTTGTTTTCGCCAATGTGTATCTTTAGTAGGG
>OW240917.1:220262924-220276462 GCA_933207985.1 Pelobates cultripes | reverse complement strand
CTTGTATACCCCATACTTAGTCTGAAAGAGACTGTCTGCAGTGGCCCACACGCGATAGGCTGAATCATTGATCTCACCTGACTGCTGCTCCCAAGCCGATATCTGAGCAACTGCACCTGTCGACAACTCTAACTCCTCTCCTGAACGCTCCCCCAGCCTTGCCGTACAGAGGACTCGGCTGATCATGACAATGGGAAATAATGTGCACCACAACTGGATTTGCAGCTGGCACCTGCCTTGTGCTTGCTAAATGGGACATATGCTAGGATACTGGTTAAGCTAGCTATTAGTAACTTTACATAGGTAGATTTACCCAGCTTTCTTTAGGACACATATATTGTGTATGCAAGCCATGTATAAACCCTAGCAGTACACTACGCCTATCTTGTTTTCTAATTGTTTATGCTAGTTTATCATTGTCTATGTTAACAGTTAACCAAGTATGCCACTCTCTACCACACGGTACCTAGCCTGACCTAAACTATGTAAGTCTCATGTAACACAGTTTTACCTCACACATTGTCATGGAGTAACACTTCCGGGTTCGACACTCAGCTGTGAGGAGCCGGACCCCGCCCCCCTCTGACACAGCTCTGACGGTATTTAGGGAGACTGGGCCAGAGAGAGGGTGCTTGGTGATTGTGTGTGAGCTAATGTGTGAGCTGCCTCCGCAAGACCGCGGGCTCCACAGGCTCAGCTTCTGGGAGCTACTTCCACCAGACTTACCTCTCCACAAGCTCAGACAAGCCGTTCCAGCCTTTGATCCAATGCAAGGATTGCTGCATGCCATAAAGGATTACTGGAGAACAGATTCTTTGCTACTTTACAAGTGGACCATATCTCTGAACTATTGGAGGACTACACATATAAACCTTAAGTATATCTTTCAGCTATTTGTCTACAATATCATTTAATAATGAACTAAAGCTTGCTTACTCAAATCTTCACTGCTTCAAGCTATTAATTATATGGAGGACAACTCCCATCATGTTTATTCACTATGAACTGTTTCTTGCTTTGCAAAGACACTCAATGCTTCAAGCTACTAATTGTATGGAGGACAACTCCCATCATGCTTATTAACTATGAACTGTTCCTGCTTTGCAAATATTCTCAGCTACTTGCTTAAAGTTACTATTGAAGATTATTCTCATTTACCTAAAGAATGTTACTTAATGCACCTCTAAGGAGATACTTAATAATGAACTTTGTGTTGTTGATTACTTGCACTTCTTCTTATTGGATTATTGCCTAAATGCAATTCATTTAAGTTTAACACTTATTAAAACTTTGGTTGAATCAAGTTACCAATGATTCTCTCCTTTCTTAAAGCTACAGTATTGATAGTTTAAAGATTCTCAGTTTCTTCACTATTGTAATTAAGACCCTGGGGAGATAGCGCAGCTAAGCGGACAAGGGCACATGTAGGAGTGTGGGGATAGATGCAAGGGAGTGACTTGGGTAATGTGTGTGGGAGGGGTTAGGTTCAATATAAGTTAGCGTGGGGGAGGTCTTACCTCAGTGCCACTTGGGATTCGGGCCAGCAAACAGCTTCCCACCCACCCACCCCTTGTAGGATTAGTTAGTCACAGCGAGGCGGGGGTATGTCCTTGCCAATTAAGTTTGAAGGGTTATGTTTAAGGATGGAGTAAGTTCATTATTTTTGCAGGTCTCAACCTCCCCTGCTTCAAACGGTTAACATTAGGTTGCCTGAGGTGTCATGCCCATCGAGCGTGGATAAGGTCGGCTGATGGCGGGCATTGGAAAGAGATGATTTATGACGAGGGGGGAGGTGAGAGGAAGTGGTGGTTAGGAACCACTGTATGTTTATTGGCAAGGACGGTTGGGTCACCGCATAACACTGTGTTGAGTAATATGTTTATATGTTAATTTATGATTATTTATTTCGTTACAGAAAGAAGAGATTTAATAAAAAGTTATGGATGTGTTATGCAGTAATTTATTTATGTTATAATAAATGCTGTGGCCTGTTCATCCATACTAAGTTGTTTGTCGTTATTGGGGGTTTAATGGGGTAGATTTGTTCTAGGCTGCATCGCGATTCCCCACTACGTACATACAGGGAGTTTACAAGCTGCAGTTGAGTTCCAATCCAAATCACCCCAAGTAGCGTAACACACATATACTATATAGCAACACACCTGTACTCTGTTGTGGCATTTGATGATGCTTTGTACCTACCTGCACAACAAAAATTAAAAATAAATAAATAAGTAAACATGCTCCATCCCTGACAACACAAACAAGACTTCTCAAATTACAGAACCAAGTCAGGGAATTGGAACTAGAGAAAACTACACATTTACTCAGACATTACAAACACAAGTTCTTTGCCCAAGGAAACAAAGCAGGGGTATTACTGGCCTCACAACGCTAATCACGTACCATAAACTCCAAGATAGGATATCTGAACTCTAATACTAAAGGCAAAATATTAAATCCACAAGATATAGTAAATGAGTTTGCTTCTAAAAATAGTACTTTATATAATCTAAAAGATGACCCCAAATCTATATTTCCTCAAGATTTCCATCCAAGACTTTTTAGCTACAGTGAACCTCCCCAGTCCCCACATTAATACCGGAGGAGCTCAACTGTCTCTCCAAACCATTTGATTCTCTAGAAATAAAAAAGCCATAACAAATCTGCCAGCACATAAGGCTCAGGCCCACACAGATTTACCGATTTATATTACCAAACCAACACTGACATCCTTTCCCCACAATTGATTACCTAATTTAATTCACGTTGTACTAGAGGAATTATGCCCAGCAATATGCTTTTGGCACATATCTCCACTCTGCCCAAGCGGGGAAAGATGCTCACACAATGTAAAAACTTCCAACCTATTTCTCTCATCAATAGTGATGTGAAACTTTATGCCCAAATCTTAGCTAACAGACAATCCACAATTCTGCCCAGACTTGTCCACATTGACAAATCAGGGTTTATCCAATGTAGACAGAGAATAGACAACACCAGGAAAATATTAAATATTATATAGGTCTTCTCTTGGCACAAGACGCCGAGAAAGTCTTTGATAAACTCAACTGGCAATATATGGTACAAGTATTACTAAAATATGGTTTCCCACAAGCCATTATTACTGGTATCATGTCTCTTTATAATAGACTGATGGCACAGGTCGCTAATACCCCGTTCTCTAATATCCTCTCTACCCGTCCCACATTACCAATGGTACTAGGCAAGGATGCCCTCTGTCTCCCCTCCTTTTTATCATATCATTGGAACCTCTGGCTTCTAAAATCAGAAATCATAGTGGAATCAAGGGTGTTGAGATGGGATGTAGGGAGTTCTGTATGTCCATGTTTGTGGACGATATACTATTGACTTTGAGTGACCCGACCTCTTCATTACCATCTTTGCTAGGACTTTTGAGAGAATATGGAACTATCTCTTATTATAAATTGAACCATGCAAAAAGCCAAGCTTTACCCATAGGCCTTTGAGCTCAGCTTATACATGAACTTCAGCAATCCCACAATTTTGATTGGAAAAGTACATATATCAGATATCTGGGAGTGAAAATCACACCCTCCGTAGAAGGTATACTTAAGCTCAATTTTCAGACATTGATTAAAATGTACACAATTTTTGATTCTTTAAATGGAAACCAGTTAAACTTTCCTGGTTGGGCAAAGTCAGCATGATAAAAATGATAACGCTCTCCAAAATACTATACACATTCAGGATGCTTCCAATCCATATTCCCTCATCACTTTGCAAACAAATAAAGGCTATATTCAATTATTTCATTTGGGATGCGCGCAAACCCCGGCTTCCCCTGGCCTTTCTCCAGAAACCCCTGATGTAGGTCTTCCTAATCTCTTTAACTACCATGAAGCTTCTTTATTGAAACTTCACACTCCTAAAGGCACCCTCCAATGTGTAGATATGGAATATGATCGAACCACTAGGGGCTCTTTGGTGGACATTTTTGGACCCCTAAATGCTTTTTCAATAGGACATTAGATTTGTTACCATCCACACTTTTAACGCTTCATCATTGGGACCAATTCCAACTCTCTAGCGGTATATCTCACAAATTTCATCAAAGGACACCAGTGATGGCATTGGGAAATGGGAAGTTCCTCAATTGGAGACATGTATCAACAGGGCAGTATTTTACCTTTCTCAGTCTTACAAAAAAAGTATAATTCACCCAATTCTTTTATATTTCAGTACTGGCAACTGAAAAGCCTCATTACAACCCGAGTGTATAATGTTATTGAGTTATCTGGTCCACTAGGAATTAATGCTCAAACTATCTATGATAGGTGCTGGTGAACCCCAGGGAAACCTAAAATATTGTTAAGTGTTATAAAACCCTCAAGGGTACCATCCCAGAAAAACAGTTCCCCTTCATGACACAATGGACAACAGAATATGACCAAGCTCCTTCAGATCATGAATGGTTATCATAAATAAACGCACTTAAAGGACTAACTCGATGCTATTCACACATAGAAGCACATGAAAAGTAAATTTACCTGTGGTAATTGACGTCTGACAGGCGTCAAAAAATTTGCCCTACTTTACCAGCATTTTGTTGGAGATGTAGTGTTGAAAAGGGCACAATGAGACTGCTCTTTAATTAAACCGCTCTGGGACACTGTGAGAGAATTACTAACAGATATGCATATCACAGATTTGCCTACCAACACATCCACTTATTTGTTCCTTCTTTACCCTCCTAACCTACACAAAACACGTAAACAACTAGCAGCACTAATAATGGTAGCAGCCAGAAATCTGATTTCACTTAACTGGAAACAAACAGCTTGCCCCTCTAAGACACAATTGATAGACAAAATAAATCTATATTATACCTATAAACGCATGTCTATAGGTACAACCTTGCAACACGAGTCCTTTACCAACATTTGGCAACCATGGATTGTATATACCCAATGCACTCATTAAAAAACACAACCAAGTTCTGACAGTTAACAAATAGAACAAAAAATAAAAAAATCCACAGGAGACCATTACACCATGAGTGAGATAGTTAGATTCCCTTTGACAGTTTTTTACTGCTATCGTCTTAGTTCCTTCTTTTCCATTATATGCCCCACCCCCTCCTAAATAACACATACACGTCGACACCATGAATTCCATGTCTTGTGTTAGCAAAAGCTATGTATGACAGAGACTTAAATTACATCCCTACATAGGATGTTTAATATTACAATGATAGACCTATGTACATAAAAGTTACTCTATATATACTTTGTTCTGTAATTATATGGAATTGTATTTTACCCCTCATTTCCCTTCCTTTTTTGTTTCTGTAAACTTCTCCAATTTTATGAAATAAAACACAAATGAGAAATGAGAAAAAATAAATTAAAATTGAGATAGCAAAGATATGTAGTTTCCTCGGTTCAAAAACATGGCTTGACTCCACATGAGATTTTGATGGGTAGGTCAATGAGTATAGGTTAATGATGAGTTTGAAATGTCATATTGCATGCAGCTAACAAAACTTTTGAAGTGGCTCCATTCTAAGGTCCAAGCTGTAGAACAGGAAAGAGAATCAACATTTGCATGCCATCGCAACTGGTGGTTATGTGACCACTCCAGAAAGCACGTGTTACTAACTAGGTTGGAAAGGCCCTATCAAGTGTTACTTATTACAAATACAACTGTTACAGTTCCCAAAAGCAAATTTTGGGTTCATCTGTACCATTGCAAAGTCACGAATCCCTAGAAAGATGCCACAACTTTGGAAAAATTATATTGAATGTCAGCTATCAGATTATTAGTGTGGAGCACTATGTTTATGGGACAAGGGCATTATTGAGGTTCATGTTATTTTTATTGGGATTAAACATTATTTTGGGTGGGTGACTTTATGTAATATGGTTTACATTTAAGGATGTATTCATTAATGTCTTTGCTTTTAAGTTTGTCCACTTCTCTGAGTGTGTTTCCTCTTGGGAACTGAACAATCATTTTGTAAAACTGGTAAATATCTATATTAGGGTTCTAGTATCTCCTGTGTTAGGATTATGGGTATGCCACCAATAGGTTATCCATTCATAGGAGTATATTGTTTTTGTAAATCTTGAAGTTTTATCCATAAGTTGACAAATTGTCAAACTGCACCAAAAACTCTGCCGGTTTGCCGGTTTGATTATTTTTCCTAACAGGTTGAATCAACAAGAGTATGTTCATCAATTGTTCAATTCTTCAGGTAATGGGATGGTTGGCCAGTTATGTGAGTACCCCTGTAAGTAAGAGATCCATAACAGCATTAAAGTCGCCAATGATAACCTTGCCGCAGTGACATTCTGCACAAGGATGCGTTCTATATAAAACTTGTCTTTTTCAGCAGGACTTGCTTGAAGAGTTAGGGGCATGATTGGCTGCTTGTTTTGAAGTTGGAGGCGTATGGAAATGATGCGATCTAAATGACCTGATGGCAGATTTTCAAGTTGGGAGGCAATGGAGTTCCTGCTCAGAAAGAGAAAACACCCTAGGCCCTCTCTGGGTCTCCAGCTTGCCTGACCAATAGAGTATGTGTATCCTGCACCTTGAAGGCTTTTGAAGGCTGCCTACCTGTGGGAGGTGTACTTCACTGAGAGCAACAATATCAATGTTGCGCTTTGAACCATGTATCGAGCATGTTTCTAATGTTTCTAATGTCCAACATACAAGTTTAAGTCTAGCACACCTCGTGAGGCAGGTGTGTGGCTTTTGCTTGTTTTGTGTGTTTAGAAGATGCCAGTTTTTTGCGGCTAGTCAACTGTGGAAAAATAGAGACAAACTTTGGTTAGGCCACCTTTTCTAGTCCTCTCTCCAAGAGGAGCAAGCAGTACTATCCCTAGATAAGGCTGCACGGTGGCACAGGGTACTGCTGAATAATGTTGTCATCTCCAGGGTCATCATGGACCAACTAAATACAGGGCCAGAACAATGACTTCCAGTGTCATCTTTCACCTGTCAGATCTCAGTAGGCCTTGATAATAATATTGACTATAGATGTGGGTGTGCCCTTTGAGCCTGCTCAATGGAGTGTTTAGGTGGGGGTAGTGTGAGCAATACTGGCCCCACCCTTAACACCTGGGGTTAATCTGCCATGGCCTAGCTGGCAGGGAAAGTGACAGTGCTCATAAGTGTTATATTGGAGTGTCCTTCTCCATGATGAATGGCCTGACATGGTTATGATTTTTATCTGCCCCGGTTTTGCTAATTTGAGTCCAGCATGCAGGAGTCGCTTTGCATGACTAAGGTGTAGGACATCAGTTTATCTTGCTTCATAGTGTAGACTTGTCTAACTTTGGTGGCCCTTCTGGCAGTGGTGCTCTCACCAGCGTAGCTCTTAACTTCACTGGAGCACACAAGAACCTCTGCCAGTAAAGGGAAAGGTGCAACACACACTTATTCGCCACGACATTTAAAACACTGACAGGTGTTTTTTTTACCCAATGGGTAACTAGCCTACATAACCTTGCGATTCTAACTGTGTCTGAGGGGAGAAAGAGACACAGAAATTGGGCTGGGGAGAAAGAGACACACAATGGAGCTGGGCAGAGTAAGAAACAGACAAAGGAACTCGAGGGAGTAAGAGACACACAAAGGGGCTTGTGGAGAAGTAAGAGATACACAAAAGGGGTTTGGAAGAGAAGGCGATACAAAAAGGGGCTGGAGGAAGTAAGAAACAAAAAAGGGCTGGGGAAGTAAGAGATATACAAGGGGGATTGTAGGAGACTCACAAGTGGGATTGTAAGATACACACAAGGGGGATTGTAAGAAGCACACAAGTGGGTATAAGACACTGAAATTGGGAGAAAGATACACTAAAGGGGCAAAAGGGGGTAAAACATTCAAAAGACAAGATAAAAAACAGTGACTAAATAAGGTAAGAGATTCAAAGAGAGGGTTACAAGACACATAGGTGAAGATGCATCTTTTGGAAGGAGGCAGCAAAGTGCATCTTCGCCTGTGTAGCCAACAAACCTTTCACCGGCCCTGAATACATCCACAATCAAACATGGTATACACATAATGATACACTGTCACAAACACACACAGCATACGCAATCAGATATTGTATACACAATAATACTACATCCACACTCTAACACAATATACACATTTACACTCACTGCTGCACATACACAATGCTACACGCACAGTCAGAAATAGTGCACATTGTAATTAGTATTTTAGCAATTTAGGGAACTTTCCACTTCAAATGTTTTTGTTTTTCTCTTATGTCACTCCTTATGATGTTACGTAACATCCAGTGACATCGTGCCCATTGACATCACGCATACAAAATTAATTACACAAATTAGCAAAGCCGGTATTTTTTCCAAGAAAGGTGGCAACCCTAGTAACAAGTTGTGCACTTACCAACAGCAACAAGTTTAGGAAAGTAAAACAGTAGTTACTTAGTTGGTTTAAACTCCTACTTAAAAGAGAATACTTTTAAACAACATCAAGTGAGAAAGCTGTGGGGTTATATTGCTATACAAAACCCACACGTGTGGAAATTAAGAGACCACTCCCCTTGTTAACTCAACAGCAACAGACAGGAAATTAATTTTAAAGATAATTCTGCTTTTTATCCCTTTCAATTTAAAAAGCAGGTTCACTGAATAAAAAAATCTTCCCAACCTGTGTCCACAATTTTGTAGTAATCTAAGGGAACTCCTGAGATTGCGCTCGGAGTACCAGCCTGAAAACCCAGCCTGTCCCTCTGTAGCCAACTGCAGTGACCTGCGATCGACAATAACTATCATAATGGTTATTGTTATTATTTATAAAGTGCCAACAAATTCTGCAGTGCTGTACAATGGAAGGACTAACTAACAGACGTATTTGTAACTAGATGAGCTGGATGCACAGGAACAGAGAGGGTTAAGGGCCCTGCTCAAATGAGCTTACATGCTAGAGCGAATGTAGTATAGTAACACAAAAGGTAAGGGTTGGGTAGAAAAGTATGTCACTAGCATAGTATTCACTGAGGGCTATATATATTTTATGACTGTTGCAGGAGGGGATCCAGGGTGCCAGGATGGAAAGGTATTAGCAGTTTAATTGATTTGCTAAAGAAGTGCATTTTCAATTATTTTTTGAAGGAATGGAGACTGGGTGAGAGTCTAACAGAGAAGGGAAGGGATTTTTTTTATGAGTATTGAAGTAGTTTTCTTTTGCGGAGGAAAGAGCTAAGCTGTATGAGCATAGCATAAATTTATAGTGGAGGAAGTCAGATGCAGAATGAGACTTTCTCCAGCAGCTTTCAGAAGTTCTGGAGCATTTTGTGAGGTACAGGGTTAGGTGTGTGTGCCAAGGTTGTAATTGGGGGCACTCACTCCATTTAAATGTAGAAGGTGCTAGTTGAGAGGAGGCAGTGGAGTTGTAAAGGGAGGCTGCAGAGTTAGAGCATGTGAGGTTTAAGGTAAAAGGAGAGTTTGAAGGCTGTAGGTCAAGACAGTGGAGGTTTCAACAAGACTGATGTTCCAAGGGTTGTGTAATTTGGGTACAGGGTATGCTGATGTCAAAGACAGCAGAGGTGATAAAGGAAAAGCAACATTGGAGAGATTAGAGGAGGTAGAGAGATTGGTGAAGATAGGATCAAGACTATTACAATGTCTTAGCCAATGATTTGAAATTGTCTCTGTCACTCTCTTCTCCTCACTTTGATCTGTGGTAAGAGAGACAGAGATCATTAAAAAATTTCGCAAAAGTTTTTAAAAAAAATTAAAAGTGAAAAAAAGTTTGAAAGAAAGCTGTTTTTTTAACCCTTTCACAGCATTAACACTGCGATCAGTCTGACTAGGGTGATTAGTACTATTTGTGTTTTTTTTTTAATTTCTTTTTAGGGTCACATAAAACGTATAACTCATAGATTCACAGCATCACAAAATTGTTTGCCTACAGTGGTGCAATGCTTCCACCTTGTGGATTACAGTGGTTTAATTACTGCAATTAAACATAACGCTGATGCTGAACAGCTTTTTTTTTTAAAAAAAGAACAAACAACGTCTTGATGATTAAAAAAAACCTGAATATTCAAGGATAAAATAGCTTGATGGACTAAGAAGAAATCTGACTATAATTTTGGAAGATTTGTTTGACCAGTTTGTGTAATCATTTCCATTTGTGCTTTAACTTCTTTTGGATCTACAGCAGTAAAACAGATGTATTAAATCTTAAACTTGATAAACTTGAGACTTTTAAGCGTAAATTATTATGTATCTATGTACTATGTCTATATAGGAGATTAACAGAAACATAAAATAGACCTAGGCTAACCACAAGATATATGGGCTACACAAGATACAGTAAGATATTAACATAAATCGAGAACACTAAAGGCATAGGGATACCAACATACATAGCTATACAAATTTTTTTACCTGGAAGTAACCACAAAAAAAGTACTTTAATCACAAGAAAGCATGAACAACACAGAAATGGGGGTAGAATGTTTATGGTGAGAAGAGTGAAAGGAAGAGAGAGGGAAAATGTAGCAGACTCCATTCCCTTGTGTTCAGTTGTCCGTATCCACTTGTTCGTCTCCCGAATGACTGGTGCAGGTATCAGGGTCACCTTTAAAGATCCAAAATCAAATAATACAAAAATATCAAAGGATGCTGCACTCTAACTTAGACGGGAATCTATATGATGCAGTAAGAAAATGTATGGAAAATGAGCACGCATCATGGTGAGAGAGAAAGAAGTTAACAAATATAAATTGTTCCAGCAAGAAATAAAAAATGATGTTCCTTTTCAAAAAGAACACAAATGTGGTGTGTTATATATGCTGGCTCCTGACTAACCTCCAGGTGGGGCAGTTCCAGTAGATACATGAGATGTAAAAGTAGACAACACAGTGTGCAATCTAGAATCATACGCAGTATTATTGACATGTAAATTATCTCATTAATTAATTATCTATTAAAATAAAGAACGTTTCTTTCTGAAGATGAATGAAGAGGTGTTTTTCCAATAGATTGGCATAAGTGTTTTAGCTATGTGAGCATTTATATTGTTAACAATAATCAACAGTGGCTTATCAGCAGAGGTTTGAAACAGTGGCATTATCAAAGTTTGGTAATGGTATTTTGGGCATTGGGCTCAGGGACCCATGTTTCCTTAACAGTTAATAGACATGGTGACCAGGATCAAGAAACTGAAGATGTCTTGAGGCCATGAAGGACTTTCTTTAGGCTTGGTAACACTCAAATTCCTTTCCCGTCAACTAGGTGAATCTCTGCATAAGCTGCTTTTTCAGATCTGCAAGTTTCAAGAGGTTTTATAAACTTTTACATTTTAAATTATGTGGGATGTTGCCCCTGTGTTTACTAGGAATGTGCATGGAAAAAATATTTGGTTCAGCATTCCGAAATTTGGGTCTTCAGTACTTTGGTACTTCCGTTCGGCACTTCGGGAAAGTGTAGGGTTAGGGTAGGTTTATGGTTAGGGGTAGGGTTAGGGTTGGTTTAGGGTTAGGGGTCGGGTTAGGGGTCAGGTTAGGGTAGGGTTAGGGGTAGAGGTAGGGTAATGGGTAGGGTTAGGGTAGCGTTAGGGGTAGGGTTAGGGTAGGGAAAGGTTAGGGGTAGGGCTAGGGTTGGTTTAGGAGTAGGGTTAGGGTAGGGTTTAGGGTTAGGATAGGGTTAGGGGTAGGACTAGAGGTAGATTTAGGATAGGGTTAGGGGTAATGTAAGGGTAGGGTAAAGGGTTCAGGTAGGGTTAAGGGTTAGGGGTAGAGTTAGGGTAGGGTTAAGTGTTAGGGTAGAGTTAGAGGTAGGGTAAAGGGTAGGGTTAGGGGTAGGGTTAGAGGTAGGGTTAAGGGTTGGGTTAGGGGTAGGGTTAAGGTAGGGTTCGGGTTAGTTTAGGATAGGTTAGGGGTAGGATTAGGGTAGGATTAGGTTAGGGGTAGGGTTGGTTTAGGAGTAGGGTTAGGGGTAGGTTTAGGAGTAGGGTTAGGGCAGTGTTAGTGGTAGGGTTAGGGGTTGGGTTAGGGTTAGGATTAGGAATAGGGTTAGGGTTACCTTACCCCTACCCTAACCCTGCCCCTAACCTTACTCCAACCACTAACCCTACCCAGGGCCGGTGCAAGGATTTTTGCCGCCCTAGGCAAAAAAGATTTTGCCGCCCCCCCCTCACCCATATGTCCTGCCCACCATGTGACATCACAATGCCCCGCCCATATGCTCTGCCATATGGGCCAACGCCAGTCTTCACAAAGTGTCTTTTATCTGAAAAGACAGTGTGTTTACATTAAAAAGCCTACAGACACAGGCTATAGACACCAGAACCACTACATTATGCTGTAGTGCTTCTGGTGACTATAGTATCCATTTAATGTCAGGTAAATTAGAGATTAGTGCCACTAATAATATATTGGATTGCCTACTTACCACCAGATGAGGACAAGAGGCTGATGATGGGCTCTGTCTGGCTCCACACGTCTGGTGTAGTAGAGGCTCTCTGGAGACAACAATTAACGAACAGGAAGCAGCTCCATTTTTTAGGGCCCCTTACACAGCTAAGGGTCTGGGCCCCCAGGGCTTGACCGTGAGTATGCCTACAATGCCCACCCATAAATCCACCTACATGGCCCACCTGTGAGTTCTCTCACAGGAAGAGGAGTGTATGTGTGGAGGGGATGTTTTATGTGTTATTGTAGAGGATGCAGCGTGTGTGTGTTCTTATAGAATGTAGTGTATAGGGATACCAATTTCTGTAAGGGATGTAGTGTGTTTATAGGGGATGCAGTGTGTGTTTGCGTGTAAGGAATGCATTGTATGTTTCTGGGTGTGTGTGTATAAGGGGTGCAAGGTGTGTTTCTGTGTATTTAATTGAATGCAGTGTGTGTCTGTAAGGGGTGCATTGATTGTGTAAGAGATGCATTTTGTTTCTGTGTGTAAGAGAATGCGTTTGTGTGAACGTAAGGGATGCATTGTGTGTTTCAGGTGTGTGAGTAGGAATGCATTGTATGTTTCTGTGTGTGTGTGGGGGGGATGCATTGTGTATGTGTGTAGTGTAAAAGAGAGGGTTTGTGGGGTAGGATAGGGACTGAGAGGGGAGCAGCTCTTTATTTTTTTAATTTTTTGCATAGTGCTCACCCTCATGTCACTTATTGATTTCCCCTTCCCTCCTGTCCCTTAGTGCTCTCCCTTGGCCCACTGTAGTCCCCCTTTGGTGGTCTTCTCACTCCCCCTTAGTGGTCCTCCATCCCTCCCCTTAGACATTCCCCTCCTCCCCCCACCCACTTAGTGGTAATCTCCCCCTCCTAAGTGGTCATTATCCTCTTTCTCCCCCCCCTTAGTGGACCTCCCCCCTCCTCCCTCAGTGGTCCTTACCTCCCCTCCCTCAGTGGTCCTTACTCCCCCTCCTCCCCCAGTAGTTATTACTCCACCCTTTCCTCCCCCAGTGGTTCTTACTCCCCCCCTCCTCCCCAGTGGTCCTTACGCCCCCCTCCTCCCCCAGTGGTCCTTACTCCCCACTCCTCCCCCAGTGGTCCTTACTCCCCCTCC
>OW240917.1:220207246-220262824 GCA_933207985.1 Pelobates cultripes | reverse complement strand
GTTACATCTGATTGAAAATACACCCATTTCCTTTGCATGCATGCTGTCAGTCACAGCTAGAGGAGGTGTGGCTAGGGCTGCATAAACAGCAACAAAAATTATTTAACTCCTAAATGGCAGAGAATTGAGAAGTGAAACTTCAGAGGCATGATCTATACACAAAAACTGCTTAATTAAGCTAATGTTGTTTTGGTGACTATAGTGTCCCTTTAAGTGTATTCATACATATATCTATGTAAGAGTTTTTATTCTCTGTTTTGTCGTAATTAATAAATATAACAGTGTTATGGTTTGCAATTTTTTTTTCTATTCTCTTGACGATACAGATTGGCAATATTAAATGAACAAAGTATTGAAACACACCTCCGGACACAGAGTTCCTTCCCCCTACATATGTTGCCTCCTTGTTTGAAATTCACTATGTCCCACAATTAATTACAACTTGTAACGGCTACCCTGGTAGAGAGAGGGTATCGGCCGTTGGAGACGTCCTTTTTCCCTGCAAGCTGCTGTGGAGAAGTAAGCTGGTATAATCCCATTCACGATATCCAGAGTAAAAGTCAGGTTCAGCTGTAACAGGAGCAGAATAACATTCCAAAATAATCCCCTTCCAAGAACGAGACAAGGCTACGTTATGCAAGGTCAATAAGATCTGAGGTCTGGGAGAACCAGCCTGCTTTTTATTAGGAACAAGTACACACAGGACACTCCCAGGGGGAGGATGAAAATAACCAATTACACACAGGGTAACACCCCCACGTCTCCTCCCCTCAGATAAACACATAACATAATTATAACGTACCATTTTTCACCCTAGTTCTGGATGTACCCCAAAAACCGGGGGTACACCTTTAAGTCCAGTACCGCTTGAAAGGTCTTGGTTAGGGGAACAATCTGTCGAAGTTTCAGCCCATTCGGTTATGGGGTTCGGGAGTTATGGAGGTTTGAAGTTTTGACCGACTGCACGGATTTTCTAGCCGAAAATAGTTCCACAAGTTTTGGCCCTGCAGTCGGTCTATGTTCGCCGGTTACAAAAGACGAAATTCTTGCCATCCACAACTATCTCCGAGTTCGCTGGATTCCCCATAGCTGATTAAGTGAAACTACCGAATGGCCCGTGATTCGGTAGTTTCCGTGCGAAGTTCTGGTTGTATGGAGGTCTCAGCGGTGTTCGCCTGTTTGCGTATCCGATTTTAGTTCCACGCGTCGACGGGCAACCACCGCTGTTCGCACGTAAAATGGCCGCGGCCATGTGTAAAGTGCCGAAATGCCGGCCATCCATACTTAACACAAAGAATTCGTCTGAAATCATACGAACGGCTGTATTCCCCAGTAATGGTATTCCCTTGCAATACTTTCGACATTTTCACTGTTTTAGTCCACAGGGCTTTGGTGCTGGTGAAGTCCTGTTACACTGCTCCCCTTTTGTGGAACACCCCGGCAGACCCGGATTGATCCTTTTCGGGTCAACTTGGGGCTGTCCGGTCCTTTGTTAGGGTAATAGTTCTGTTTGTCTGGACAGACCATCGGCATTTCCATTAAATTTGCCAGGGCGGTATTGGATCGAGAAGTTATAGGGTTGCAGTGCGAGGCTCCATCTTAATAAACGTCCATTGTCTCCAGCTACTCTATTCAGCCATACCAGGGGGTTATGGTCGGTGATTAGAGTAAATTCCTGCCCGTACAAATATGGGGTGAGTTTCTTTAGTGCCCAGACTAGGGCCAAGCATTCCTTTTCAACTGCCGCGTAACTCACTTCCCTAGGTAACAGTTTTCTACTGAGATACGCGACAGGGTGCTCGCTTCCATCTTCCCCGACCTGGCTTAGAACTGCCCCCAGTCCATACATGGATGCATCTGTATGGACGACAAATCTTTTGTTAGGGACGGAGGCAGACAGGACAGGTGCATGAATTAGAGCATTCTTTAGGGCTTGAAAGGCGGTTTCACAGGCGGGAGACCACAGGACTATCCTAGGCAAGTTCTTTTTGGTTAGGTCTGTCAAGGGTTTTGCGATGGCGCTATAGTCTGGGACAAACCTCCTATAATATCCTGCCGTCCCCAAAAATGCTAAGACCTGAGTTCAACTTTAGCGGGTTCTGGGCGCTGCTTCCCACATCCCACCCGGTGTCCCAGGTACTGGACTTCGGCCATGCCGAAGTTACACTTCTCTGGTTTCAGAGTCAAGCCTGCGGCTCGAATCTGATCCAGTACGGCTTCAACATGCTTTAAATGCTCCCCCCAGGTTTCGCTATAGATCGCAATGTCATCCAGGTACGCGCAAGCGAAATCCTGGAAGCCATCAAGGAGACGGTCCACTAAGCGCTGGAATGTAGCCGGGGCGTTTTTCATCCCAAATGGCATGACTTTGAACTGGTACAAGCCAAATGGGGTGACAAAGGCCGACTTAGGGATAGCCTCCTTGTCCAGGGGGATCTGCCAATATCCTTTGCACAAATCGATGGTGGTCAGATAACGTCCCCTGGCAATGCGATCTAATAGCTCGTCTACTCGGGGCATGGGGTAGGCGTCTGTCACCGAGTGGTTCCGTCCTTCTTGGGAACTAGAACCACCGGGGAGGCCCACGGACTGTCCGAGGGCTCTATCACCCCCAGTCTTAACATTTCTTGGATCTCCTTCCTCATCTCCTCTTTTACTGCCTCAGGGATCCTATAGGGGGTTTGTCGGAGGGGGGTTTGTCCTGGGGTCTCTACATAGTGGGTTGCTAAGGGGGTGTACCCGGGCTCTTGGGAAAACGTCAACCCTTTCTCAGTCAGCAGCTGTCGGATCTGTCCCTTTTCGGCGGGAGTTAACCGCTCCCCTAGCTGTACGGTATTGAGTAGGGTTTTAGGTTCTGGGTTAGCTAATAGGTCGGGTATGGGTAAGCTGTCAGGGTCTTCGGCAGCGGGTATGCATATGGCGGCTATATCCTCGGGTCTTTCCTGATATTCCTTTAGTAGATTTACATGAAAGGACTTCCGGATCCTTTCATCTTTGTTGCTGGCGATTACGTAGGTGGTGTCACAGACTTGTGCTACCACTTTGTAAGGGCCCTGCCAGGAGGTCTGGAGCTTATTCCCTTTGACAGGTCTAAGTACCAGCACCTTCTGGCCTACTTGGAAGGTTCTCTGGCGGGCGCCCTGATCGTACCAAACGTTTCTGGTGCCCTTGGGCCGCATGGAGGTGGTCCCGTGCCATCCGGGCTAACTGTTCCATACGGTCCCGCATTTCTAATACGTATGGCACGATGGGTACACCTTCGTGTTCTGTCTCCCCCTCCCAGTGCTCCCGGATGAGGTCGAGAGGTCCTCGTACTCTCCGGCCATAGAGCAGTTCAAAGGGAGAGAACCCTGTGGATTCCTGCGGCACCTCCCGATAAGCGAACAGGAGGTGCGGCAAGAATCGTTCCCAGTCTCTGTATTCCGCTGTAAAGGTCCTCAGCAATTGCTTTAGGGTACCGTTAAAGCGTTCACAGAGACCGTTAGTCTGTGGGTGGTACGGGGAACTAAGCAGGGACTTAATACCACAGACCTTCCACAGCTGTTGGGTTAGGTCTGCGGTAAACTGGGTCCCTCTGTCGGACAGGATTTCCTGGGGGAATCCCACTCGGGTGAATATCCCGACTAAAGCACTGGCGACAGTGTCAGCCTGGATATTCGTCAGAGCGACGGCTTCTGGGTAGCGAGTAGCATAGTCCACCACGGTAAGGATGTATTTCTTACCAGAGGGACTGGGGTTAGGTAGAGGTCCCACTAGGTCGACTGCTACCCTGCTAAATGGTTCCTCGATCACAGGCATAGGTAACAGTCGAGCTTTAGGGTGATCCCCTCTCTTCCCTACCCGTTGGCATACGTCACAAGTACTGCAGTAACGTCGCACATCCTTCGAGATCCCCGGCCAAAAGAAGGTCTGGGTGATCCTGAAGGTGGTGCGGTTACCCCCTAGATGTCCTGCCAACGGAATGTCGTGGCCAATTCGGAGAAGTTCCAACCGGTACTTTTTGGGTACCACCAGTTGGCGCTTCTGCGAAGGGGCACAGCCTCTCTTTCTGCCTTCAGCCAGTCTGTATAACCTGTCCCCATCCCATAGAAAACTTTCCCGTCCGTCCCCCCCACTGTCAGCTAATTCCCGATACTTTTGGAGGGTGGGGTCCTCTCTAGTTTCCCTCCCAAACTCCTCTGGGGTGTCCCAAGCTATGGGCCTGCTTATCGTAGTGGGGTGACATGTGGGTGCTTGGCTTACCTGGGTCTCCCGGCCTGTATTAGGATCATCTGTGACACGGGACTGTGAACGGGTGGTTACGGGACAGGCGGCAGCAGGTGTGGGCAAATATGCTGAAGTTAAAGGTCCAATGTCATTTCCCAATACGACCTCGGCAGGCAAGTTGTCCATAATGCCGACGGTGGTTTTTCCTGATCCAACTCCCCAATCTAAGTGTACTCGGGCGGTGGGCAAGCGAAAAACAGCGCCCCCTGCGACCCGAACAGCAACAGTGCGGGTAGACACATCCTCCGGCTTCACTAGGTGTTTTTGGATCAAAGTGATGGTAGCCCCGGTGTCTCTTAGGCCTTGTGCTGTTTGTCCATTCACCTTAACCTCCTGTCGGTGATGTTGTCGGTTGTCTGGGGAAGCAGCTTGTATGGGGTCTGCTTCATACAAAATCCCCAGACATTCTTCAGGGCCCCTTTCGGCTTCCAGACAGTGAGCCGCAGCGGGTCGTGCTGCAGGGGCCTCTGGGCTGGGAGTTGTACGCCTCCAGTTGTTGTTACTGGATCTTAGGGGACAATACCGGGCAATATGTCCGAGGTTGCTGCAGTGATGGCACGTCACCTTGGACAAATCCCGGGGGTAGTTAGTAGGCCCCTGAGGACGGGGTGGTCCTGGTGGGACTGGAGCTCGAAATTCTGGGCGTGAGACAGCGGCTGGGGCGCGTGGCTCTATTTTATGAGCTTGTCGTGTAGTACCCTGGCTTACTTTCCTTGTCTCGGCATATTCGTCGGCCAGCCGAGCCGCCTCCTTTAAATTGGCGGGGCGCCGATCTCGTACCCAGTCTTGTATGTCCGCAGCCAAATCTTGGAAGAAATGTTCCATTAAGAACAACTGTAACACCTCCTCACCCGTGTGGGCTTTGCACCCTTGGACCCAGTGAGATGCTACTCTCTGTAGTCGGTTTGCCCATTCCATGTGGGAGTCCACAGCTTTCTTTTTGGACTCCCGGAAGCGACGACGGTATGCTTCTGGGGTTACCGCATACCTGGTGAGCAGTGCCTCTTTTACTTTTTGGTACTGCGTGATTTCCTCTGTAGTGAGTGCTCGGAAAGCCTCATTAGCTTTCCCTGACAGTTTTCCCGCCAGGATCGTGACCCATTGTTCTGGTGGTATGTGATGTAGTGAGCACTGCCTTTCAAAGTCAGCCAAATACCCATCAATTTCCTCGTCATTTTCTACAAAGGCTTTAAATGCAGTAAAGGGAATTTTCTTTACCGTAGTAGTGGGTAGCGGGGTAGGAACTGTCTGGGTAGTGAGCTGTCGGGCTCTTACCAGTTCCGTTTCTTGTTCCCTCTTGGTTTGTATTTCTTCCCTTGCTTCCCGGAACAGTTGGGTTATTAGTTCTGTAGACGTGACTGGATACAAAGCTAATCTCCGCTGCACAATTGCAGTAATCACATCGTCCTCACTGATGGGTGCCATGGGTTCAGTTACCTCCATGGACCTGTCCATCTCGTCCAGCTCCAGCAGGTCAGCTATCAGCTCCCTCCGTGGTCTGTTGCTGGCACTCCTACCACGATTCTCCAAAAGATCCTTTAGTGTGGGTCTTTTCAGCTTCGCATACTGTGACTCCATTCAGTGCTTGTGTGTTGGATAAAAGGACCATCCCACCGCTGCCACCAATGTAACGGCTACCCTGGTAGAGAGAGGGTATCGGCCGTTGGAGACGTCCTTTTTCCCTGCAAGCTGCTGTGGAGAAGTAAGCTGGTATGATCCCATTCACGATATCCAGAGTAAAAGTCAGGTTCAGCTGTAACAGGAGCAGAATAACATTCCCAAATAATCCCCTTCCAAGAACGAGACAAGGCTACGTTTTGCAGGGTCAAGAAGATCTGAGGTCTGGGAGAACCAGCCTGCTTTTATTAGGAACAAGTACACACAGGACACTCCCAGGGGGAGGATGAAAATAACCAATTACACACAGGGTAACACCCCCACGTCTCCTCCCCTCAGATAAACATATAACATAATTATAACGTACATAAATTTACCCACATTCTGGATGTACCCCAAAAACAGGGGGTACACCTTTAAGTCCAGCACCGCTTAATAGCTACCACTCAGGGGAATAACATATTCAAATTTCAAGTCATTCGGTTGTGGGGTTCGGGAGTTATGGGTCTTTGAAGTTTTGAACGGTCCCCGTTCGTGAATAAAAACCCCACGAACCCCTTGCCCTCCACAGTAATCCTGCCGTTCGCCTGAATCCCCATGCATGCTTAAACAAAACTACCGAACGGCCGGTCGTTCGGTAGTTTCAGCACGAACTTACGAGCTCCTGGAGGTCTCAGCGGCGTTCGCCTGTTTGCGTATCCGTTTTTAGTTCCATGCGTTCACAGGCAAACACCGCCGTTCGTGCGTAAGATGGCCGCGAACACGTGTAAAGTCCCGAAATGGCGGCCACCTATTCTCAGACAAAGGGATTCGTCTGAACCAGGCGAACGGCTGTATTCTCCAGTAATGATATTCCCTTGCAATACTTTCGCCATTTTCACTGTTTTAGTCCACAGGGCTTTGGTGCTGGTGAAGTCCTGTTACAGTATGTTTCACTGTAAGTGTCTGTGTGTGGGCACATACAGTGACAGGTCGACATGGTGATTAGAAATGTTGTCCTGGCGCCTGGAATATGTCGGCCCAGAGTGGCAAGGGATTATGCAGGTGGTGAGCCATGGGGGAGCAGAGGTGGCCATCCAGCCAGCCGCGGGAGAGCGGAGGCGGCCAGCCAGCCATGCGAGAGCAGAGGCTGGTCTTGAGGGAGGGCAGAGACGGATCGGTGGCCGCTGTGTAGAATAGCCCCGGGATGCGAGGGAGGGACTTATGTTGCGAGTGAGATGTTCTGCTTAATTGGTGTGAACGTTTCAATGGGGCATTCGATGACTGAATTTGTGAGTGTGTATCTGTGTGTGTTTGTTTCTGTTTGTGTGTCTGTCTGAGATTTTGTGTGTGTGTCTGTCTGCGAGTTTGTGCATGTCTGTCTGCGAGCTTATGTATGTCTGTGTCACGTATTCATCCGCTTATAAAAATGTGGTGAATGACATTTACTGTCCACACAGGAAAAGTTGTGCCGAGCAGCAACCTAATCCACAGAAGGGTTAATGCTGAGCAGCAATTATGCAAATGAAACCTGGTAACTGACTTTGGGGTCAAAGGCCGGTTACAGCCTATCAGAACTAAAGGAGGGGTATTTAGGCCCAGTTCTCAGCCTGCTCAGTGCCCTGTCGTGGTTTCCCTTGTGGTTGTCCGAGAGCGCGTTTCTGTTTATAGTTTTCTACCTGGTTTTTGACTTTGGCTTTGTTTATTGACTTCTCTATATTCTGGTATCCTGACTCCTGGCTTTCCTCATCGCTGTGTCCCTTTCTGTGTTCCCTGACCTCGGCTAGTATTTTTGACTATTCTTTGTACGTTAAATCCGGCCATTCTAAGGACCGGTAATACGTTCTTATTTGTAAGTTTGTACAGTTCTACGTGCGGATCAAACAGTAATCCTGACATTACGACATGGCCATAGATCCTGTAGAACTGTGTCAGCACATAGCTGCTTGCGAGAGGAAATTAGAGGAGAATGATCACCGCATGGATCAATTCACTCAGGCTTTAAGTACGCTTCTCGCTAGAACGGAGCATCTGCAGCCTGCAGCGTCTCCTCCTATAGCACCTCTACCCTGTGTACCTCCACCCACTGTTAATAGGACTCCTAGCATCTCCTTATCACCATCCCTACAGTTTGATAGCAATATCCAGGAATGCAGGGGTTTTCTTAACCAGGTGGAGTACCATTTTGAGGCCTCACCAGGGTCATTCCCCACGGACAGAGCAAGAATTGGTTATCTAATGAATCAATTAAAGGGCAAGGCCCTTGCCTGGGCTAATCCGTTGTGGGAGAGTAATCGGAGCATAGCTCATAATTACCAGGAATTCCTTGCCGAATTCAAGCTCACGTTTGAGCCATTGGGTAGAGAGGATGACGCCTCCACTGCCCTAATGCACATCAGACAAGGTAACCGGTCTATCTCGGATTATGCTATTGAATTCCGTACCTTAGCTTCCGAGGTAGACTGGACTAACAATGGGTTAATCTCAGCATTCAAAAAGGGTCTCTCAGAGACTATACTAGATGAGATAGCCGCTAAAGAATTACCTAAGAGTCTTAACGAATTTATTACGTTTGTCATGCATATTGATAATAGGTTAAGACTCAGAGAAGTCACCAGAAGCAAGACCAGACGTACGGCTATGTCCCTAGCACCTCAATTCTCTAAACCTGTTTTGTCTAACCTCCCTGTACAGTCCGAACCCGAACCTATGCAGTTGGGGGTCACTAGACTGTCAGAGGCCGAAAAACAGTATAGGAGAAGGGAGGGGTTATGCCTATATTGCGGTAGAAAGGGACATATGATAACTAATTGTCCAGTGCGTCCGGAAAACTTCCGCACCTAAGAACCTTAAGGGGACAGATCTTAGGTGTGATGGAGTTGTCCTCTAACAAAAACAAAAGTAGATTCCTCCTTGAGGTATCTATTTCCCTTGATATCAAGATGTTTTCTTGCAGTGCCCTAATGGACTCAGGTGCTGCTGGAAATTTTATTGATGTCCAGTTTATTAGGGGTACCGGTCAGGCAGAGACCTACGCCGCTAGCTGTAGAGGCTATTGATGGTAGACCACTCACACAACCGCTTATGACCCACGAAACTGTCCCTATTACGATCTCCATTGGGGCCTCCCATAGGGAGGAGATGACGTTTCAGGTTATTACTTCTCCATCATGTCCTATCATATTAGGGTTTCCGTGGCTGAGTAAGCACAATCCCTATATTGACTGGGCTAATGGGGAGATATTAGAATGGGGTAAAGAGTGTATGGGGAGATGTATAAAACCAGTACTAAAGAGATTGGATACTATTGACCTTCCCACTACCACTCCCCAAACTCCTGGAGTTCCCATACAATACCGAGAACTTCAGGAGGTGTTTAACAAGGCTCAATCCGATGTATTGCCTCCCCACAGAGCATATGACTGTGCCATTAACCTGTTTCCAGGCGCTATGCCACCTAAGGGGGCAGTTTATGCCTTATCTCCCCAGGAGAGTAAAATAATGGAGGAATACATCAAAGAATCCTTGAGCAAAGGGCACATAAGAAAGTCATCCTCACCAGCTGGTGCAGGATTCTTTTTTGTTGAGAAAAAGGGTGGTGAGTTACGCCCTTGCATAGACTACAGGGCACTTAATAAAATCACTGTAAAAAATGCATACCCTATCCCACTCATTTCCGAATTGTTTGATAGACTTCAGGGAGCTAAAGTATTTACTAAGCTTGACCTTAGGAGCGCTTACAATTTGGTTAGAATTAAAGAGAATCATGAGTGGAAGACGGCATTTAATACCCGTAGTGGACACTATGAATATCTGGTAATGTCATTTGGGTTATGCAGCGCCCCCGGCCGTATTCCAAAACTTTATAAATGATGTACTCAGGGAATTCATTTACCCATTTGTCTTGGTTTATTTGGACGATATTTTGGTGTATCCCCCTGATCTTCAAACTCACCACTCCCATGTGAAACAGGTTCTGCAGACGTTGTTGAAAAATAAACTTTATTGTAAATTAGAAAAGTGCATATTTGACCAGCCTGAAGTCCACTTTTTGGGTTACAACATCTCTGCATTGGGATTTCAAATGGATCCTAAAAAACTAGAGGCTGTACTACACTGGCCATTACCCTCTGGTTTAAAAGCCATTCAAAGGTTTATTGGTTTTGCCAACTATTACAGAAGATTCATCAAGGGATTTTCTTCTGTAATAGCCCCAATCACAAATATGACTCGCAAAGGGGTTAGTAGCACGGTATGGTCCAAAGAGGCTGTGAATGCTTTTGAGACTCTTAAACAAAGATTTGCCTCTGCGGACATACTAAAACATCCCGACACTAGTAAACCTTTTATATTGGAGGTTGATGCATCCGAGACAGGGGTAGGGGCTGTTCTCTCTCAGAGAGAAAGCCAGGGAACACCATTGCATCCTTGTGGCTACTTCTCCAGAAAGATGTCTCCTGCTGAGCGCAACTATGATATTGGCAATAGAGAACTGTTGGCCATTATTCTTGCCCTCAAGGAGTGGCGACATCTTTTGGAGGGTTCCAAGGACCCCCTGTTGATCATAACCGACCACAAAAATCTGGCATATATAGGGGATGCCAAACGTTTGTCTTCCAGACAGGCTAGATGGTCACTGTTCCTTTCACGTTTTAACTTTCTCATTACTTATAGACCTGGTTCTAAAAATACCAAGTCTGATGCCTTGTCCAGGCAATTTGATAATGAGTCAGCTCCGGAACAGGTGACATCTCCTATTATTCCACCAGAGTGTATTATTGCTATGTGGCGAAACCAACATCGCCACTGTGAACTGGAGAAGCCTGGTTGCTCGCCTGCTCCCTTTGGACTATGGCCCTGCAGGTTAAACCGTTTATTTCCCCTGCAGAAAGGCTTATTTGTGTGATCTGAGTGCCATTCGTCTAATAATGTGCACTCAGATCCCAGCTATCTGGGGATATGTGAAATGTCTGTGTGTTATGTAAAAGGTGACTGTATTTTAAAGTGTTTTGTGTCTTTTTGCAACCATGTGCTTAATGGAGTCTTGTGTCTGTCCTGGGAGATAATTGAATTACTCTCCAGGATAGAAGACTCTGAAACTGGTTTGGGCCATAAAGCCATGCTTCATTTAGTCACAAAGGACTTTCCCTTAACTTTTGAACCCCTGGTCTGATTCGTGCCATTTTTTAATATGTTGTTCCCCTGAATGGATTGATTATGAAAATTTATGTTTTATGTTTGTGACATGTATATTTTAGAAGTTATAAATATTGTGTAAAAACTGTATTCCTCTGCCGGTGATAATGAGATTACCCATTGTGTTCAGTAATCATATCACCTGCAGAGGGGAGGATTTTGTGTGGGAGTGTTTGGGTGTATTGTACGGATTGATTGGTTGTTTTGTAACGCCCTGTGGGCTGTACTATGTTTGTGGATTGGGAATAAAAGAGACTGTATGTGACAGTACAGGAAGATTCTGATTGACCCTCAAACCGATGTGTCGTCTGGTTTTTGGGGGGAATTGGATTGTATGCTGACTGCCAGGAGTGTAAGCGGATTGTATGCTTTTCCTGTTCGGCTGATTCCAGTGTCCGTGTGTTTCCAGTTCGAGAGTTGGTGAATTCGTACAGTTTGCAGTTCGGGAGTTTGGTGCTTGCAGTAGCTGCTGGTCTATGGGAAAGGGGATTATCACCTAAACGGTTTTTATCCTCTTGTGAGAGAAACGGTCCGTTACGTGCTACTACTGTCCTCTCACTGTCTTCTCCACTGCTTGGCACCATACTGGAGGCCCAGCCTCAGGCGCCCAGTGGTAAACCGTGTGATAAACTGTTCGTTCCCCTATGTGAAAGGGTTAATATCATGAAAGTGTTCCATGACAATATAACTGCTGGACACCCGGGCATCAATAAGTCCACTGCCGCGATCACTAGATCATTTTGGTGGGATTAACTCAGGAAAGATGTAAAGGACTATGTGCAGGCATGTTCTGTGTGTGCAGTTTCTAAGGTGACTCATGCACTTCCTTGTGGCCTGTTGCAGCCTCTTCCTGTTCCTGAGATTCCATGGTCCCACTTATCCATGGACTTTATCGTTGAGCTTCCTAGCTCTGCTGGGTTCACTACTATTCTCATGGTTGTAGACCGATTTTCTAAGATGGCTCACTTCATTCCTCTCAAGAAGTTGCCATCTTCGCAAGATTTGGTCCTAATTTTCATATGTGAAATTGTCCGTTTGCATTGCATCCCCCACAATATTGTGTCTGATAGGGGCTCTCTGTGTCCAGGTTCTGGAGGGCGTTCAGTAAACAGTTGGGGATTGATCTCTCCTTCTCCTCCTCCTACCATCCACAGACCAATGGTACAGCTGAGAGGGCTAACCAGTCATTAGAAGTTTATTTGCGTTGTTTTATTAATAGCACACAAGACAATTGGTCCGAACTACTCCCGTGGGCCGAGTTCGCTAGAAACAATGCTGTTCATGACTCCTCTGGGCACAGTCCATTTTTTGTCAATAATGGTAGGCATCCTACGGTTCTCCCTGCGGTATTTTCTGATACTGCCATTCCTGCTCTGGATGGCGTCTGGCCTCCATTCGGGATACCTGGGTTAAGGTTCAAACTGCTCTAGGGGCTGCTGCTGAACGCTTCAAACATTTTGCTGATAAGCGTAGGAGTGCCAACCCGGTGTACCAAGTGGGGGACCGGGTTTGGTTGTCATCTCGCAACATCAAGCTTAAGGTCCCTAGCATGAAGTTTGCCCCCAGATTCCTTGGTCCCTATAGAGTGCTTCGTAGGATCAATCCAGTGTCTTACTCTCTGGCTCTTCCTGCATCTTTAGGGATTCCCAACACTTTTCATGTGTCCTTACTCAAACCTCTTGTCTGCAATAGATATACTGTTCCTTGTGTTCCTCCCCCTCCGGTGGTGGTGGGTGGTCAGGAAGAGTATGAGGTATCTTCTATCGTGGATTCTAGGTTTTCTCGGGGCACTTTACAGTACTTGGTTGTTTGGAAAGGTTACGGTCCTGCTGATCGTTCTTGGGTTTCGGCTCCTGACCTGCATGCGGGCCGTAAGATCCGCGCTTTTCACGCTAAATTTCCTCTCAAGCCTGGTCCTGTCCGCCCGGTGGGCGTTCTTCAGGTGGGGGGTAATGTCACGTATTCATCCGCTTATAGAAATGTGGTTAATGACATTTACTGTCCACACAGGAAAAGTTGTGCCGAGCAGCAACCTAATCCACAGAAGGGTTAATGCTGAGCAGCAATTATGCAAATGAAACCTGGTAACTGACTTTGGGGTCAAAGGCCGGTTACAGCCTATCAGAACTAAAGGAGGGGTATTTAGGCCCAGTTCTCAGCCTGCTCAGTGCCCTGTCGTGGTTTCCCTTGTGGTTGTCCGAGAGCGCGTTCCTGTTTATAGTTTTCTACCTGTTTTTTGACTTTGGCTTTGTTTATTGACTTCTCTATATTCTGGTATCCTGACTCCTGGCTTTCCTCATCGCTGTGTCCCTTTCTGTGTTCCCTGACCTCGGCTAGTATTTTTGACTATTCTTTGTAAGTTAAATCCGGCCATTCTGTGTGTGTCTCTGTCTCTTAGTGAGTGTCTGTTTAGGTGACCGGTTCCTTTCTGATTATATGGAAAAGGTGCTTTTACTTACCTGTTTTCCCACGTGGTAACGGACTCGGCGTGGCTGAATCCTCCTCCATTGCTGAGATAATCAATCCTGATTATTTCAGCCAAGCAATGCTTTCCCATAGGAAAGCATTGGGAGGCTATTGTGCATGCACTAATCTGCATCACTATGGGGAACATTCAGCGCCTCCATGCCGCATGTATCTGTGTGTCAGTGTGTGTATCTGTCTGTATGTTTGTCAGGGTATGTATGTGCCAGTATGAATATCTGTATTTGTGTAATGGTATATATCTATGTGTCTGTGTATCTGTATGTGTGTCAGGGTATATATCTGTGTGTCAGTGTGTGTATCTCTGTGTATATGCTGTGTGTCAGGGTATGTATCTGTGTGTCAGGGTGTGAATTTGTGTGTCAGGGTATGTATACTTAAGTGTGTCAGTGTATGTATCTATGTGTCTGCATATCTGCATGTGTTTCAGGGTATGTATCTGTGTGACAGTGTGTGTATCTCTGTGTATCTGCTGTGTGTCAGGATATGTATCTGTGTGCCAGGGTGTGTATCTGTTTGTCAGGATATGTATATATGTGTCTGTGTATCTGCATGTGTGTCAGGGTATGTATCGGTGTGTCAATGTGTGTGTTGCGGACCCTGGGTAACCCGACTGATTTCCTCCGCTAATTCCCTTCCTTCAGCCGCTCAGGAACCATTTAGGATATAAAGAGACCCATTCACCCCAGTTACTGGATGACACACAGTCCTGGAGGCACAACAAAGTTTTATTGGCCACACATGGCTTTTATGCATAACCCCATGCAAGGGGTTTCCCACACAGACATACATGGTCACATCCCAAGATCTCCCCCTCCCTGGGACCCTAGCACAGGCGGTGTGGTACCTCCAGGACTGTGTGTCATCCAGTTACTGGGGGGAATAGGTCTCTTTATATCCTAAATGGTTGCTGACCGGCTGAAGAAAGGGAATTAGCGGAGGTAACCATCCCTTTGTCTCCCAGGCACAGAAAAGCCCACCCCGCGAGAAAATAGCTTGTCTCTTTGTCCATGCAGGCCCCCGAAAACCCTGCCAAACTCACCAGTGCCCCAGAATTGCCCACACCAATCCCAGTGACCCTCACAGCAGTACCTTTCTCGACCAGGCTCTGCTCATGAGGTCCCTGGGTGAAACCCTGCAAGGGAAGCATCTCCTTTCAGGATACGAATGCTCCCCCTACTCATTAATTACTTCCCTTGCGGTTTCACACTTATGTTGCGAGTGAGAACGTTCTGCTTAATTGGTGTGAACGTTCCAATGGGACATGCGACAAATGCTCCCCATGGCTGGCGTTTGTCTGTATGAATGGCGGCCACCCAGGGGAGCACTCATTAATTGTTTCCCTTTGCAGTTTGACACCTATGTTGTGAGGTGTGAACGTTCTAACCTAACATTCTAAATGAGGTATTGGGGTGGTCCCCGTTTGGGAGTGCCTCCACGAATGGAATTCATTCACCTCCCGAACGGGCACAATACACGAATGGATGGCTTAAGGATCGGCCTCTGGCACTTTGTAGGGGGTTTGCCGCAGAGGTTGTTGGTCAGGGGTCTCTACCTGGTGGGTGGCCAGTGGGGTATACCCGGGCAGATTGGAGAACGACTCCCTCTTTGCAGACAGCATCTTCTGAGCCTGTCTGCATTCCTTCTCGGTTAGTCGGTCACCTAAGTGGACCTCATCTATGGACTCTGCCTGAGCTCCATCCTCCAGGAGGTCAAGTAGAGGAAAATTGTCAAAATCGATCCTCTGTCCGCTCGTGGTAGGGTTTAAGCATGTTAACATGTAACAGGTGTCCTGAGCACGGTGTCACATTTCTGTTCCACTACCCGGTATGGGCCCTGCCAAGCAGCCTGCAGCCTGTCATGCTGGACAGGTTTCAAAACTAAAACCTTCTGACCGACTTGAAAGCTATGGCTCCTGTGACGGAACGCTGGCACTCCGACTGAGTACCTCCGCCAATCGATGCTCCTAGCACTTGCCGAGGACTCCAAGCACTCCAACCGACACCATCAGCACTGCAGACCCCACTTCCAGCGATGTAACTGCGCCGGGGTCTCTGCTGTTTCCACCCACCCTGGACCCAAGGCCAGGATCCAGCTTCCAGTGGGTGAACCTCTCTTTCCCCAGAGAGCAGGAACAGGAACAAATCAAGCTATTGCAAGAGCTTCCTCTGGGGAGTAAGTGATTATAGCAATCCCCAGAGTGTAGGTATCCCTTCCCCCAAACATGAGCCAAGGCTTAATGCTGGAACAAGACTGATTTACTGGCACACAGAACTCACAATTTATGCAACACAAAACTCCTCCTCTGGGCCAGGCTAGATAATTGAGTTTCTACAATACACAAAGCTCAATTATCTGCTGGCCAGAAATAATACAGTTTCATAAAACACACACAGGGACCCCAAAACATGCAATAACCCCATAAAAGTATATCCTTGGAACCGGGGGATCTGGGTGAACCACATATCCAAAATTCACCCAGATCCGTTCAGTACTTTGGAAAATACAGTTTAATGCAGATTCTGCAGAACATATACAGGCTAAATAAAAAACAATCACTGTATAATGTGTCCCCTGCTGTATAGTCCAAAACCACTGCACGATGTCTCTGTGCACCAAATACTGGCGAGATGGCACCGTGTTGAAAAGTCCACACGGTGTCTGTGAGTTAAAATGTCTGCCATCCATTGTTCTCACCATGTGCTTCTGATACAGGAAATGGTGGCCACCCAGTAACTCCACAGTATGTCCCCAGATGGTTCTTAAATGGCCAGCAGCAGCACAACACAAATTCATTATGCCCAAATCATGTCTTTAAAGGGCAATACAAACCAGGGGCCATAGTCACAGGGCAAGAGGCGGGCAAGCAGTCCTCTCCAGGCACAAGTGGCGAAGGGCACTTCGTCACAGCTCCTGCCTGCCCGATCATACCAAATGTTCTGGCGCCTCTGGGCCACCTGGAGGTTCCCACGCACTAGGTGAGTGAGTTCCTCCTGTCGGTCCCTAAACTCCAGTACGTATTGGACGATGGGGGTCCCTTCCTGTTCCCTAGCACCCTCCCAGTGCTTCTGGAGGCTGGAGTGCATATGGCGGCTACATTCTCTGCCCGCTCGTGGTAGGGTTTCAGCATGTTAACATGTAACAGGCATCTAACCCTGGGACCCGAGCATGGACCGATCACATAGGTAGTGTCACATTTCTGTTCCACTACCTGGTATGGGCCCTGCCAAGCAGCCTGTCATGCTGGATGGGTTTCAAAACTAAAACCTTTTGACCAACTTGAAAGCTACGGCTCCTGGCTCCCCGATCATACAAAGTGCGCTGGTGCCTCTGGGCCACCTGGAGGTTCCCACGCACTAGGTGAGTGAGTTCCTCCAGTCGGTCCTTAAACTCCAGTATGTATGGGATTATGGGGTTCCCACCCTGTTCCCCAGCGTCCTCCCAGTGCTCCTAACCCTCCGTCCGAACATTAGTCCAAAGGGGGAGAATCCTGTGGATTCCTGGGGCACCTCCCAGTATGCGAACAGGAGATTTGGCAGGAATCTCTCCCAATCCTTGCGGGTCTCTGCAAAGGTATGGAGCATCTGCTGCAACGTGCCATTGATCGCTCGCATAGGCCATTACTCTGGGGGTGATACGGGGAGTTTAGGATTGGTTTAATGCCACACAACCTCCACAGTTGGTTGGTTATTTCGGCAGTAAACTGGGTGCCCTGATCCGAGATGAAAACCCATCTGGGAGAACACTTGCATCAGGGCTTCGGCCACAGTCCCTGTCTGAATGTTGCTCAGGGCGACTGCCTCAGAGTATCGAGTCACATAATCCACAATGGTCAGAATATACTTCTTCCCAGAGGGGCTAGGCTTAGCCAGGCGGCCTATAAGGTTGACAGTTACTCTGCCGAAGGGGTCTTCAGGGATGGGTAGGGGTTGTAGCTTGGCTTTGCGCCGGTCGCCCCGCCTCCCCACTCTCTGGCAGACATCACAGGTCTGGCAATACTGCCTCGGATCCTCAAGATACCTGGCCAGAAAAAGCTTTGGGTTAGTCTGCTGAGTATGACCCTTTCCCATATGCGCTGCCAGGGGAATATCGTGAGCTATCTTCAACAGCTCATGCCGATATTTTCTGGGCGTCACCAGCGTCTGGTGGTAGTAGGAGCTGTCGCTATGCTGTCCGCTATGCGGAATAGCAATCCCCGATCCCAGATAAACTTCTCCCAAGCCTTGCCAACCTGACCAGTGGCTGCCCTATACCTATACGTCTAGAGGGTATGGTCGGATACTACTTCCCTCCAAAACTCAGCAGGGGTATCCCAAGGCAAGGGGGCTGGAAGGAACCATGAGGTAAGGGTGCCTGCTTATAGGGGCAACTGGGGGAAGAGTACGGGCACATGTGCCTACCTGAGCCTCAGAGAGTGAGCCATGCCGGGCGGTGCGGGCTTGCCTTGGTATGAGTGCTGGCTGATTTCCCTCTTGCTTCCAGCAAATCCTGTAATGTTTGCCTCTTTAACGTTGTGTAGTCCATGGGTCTGTTCGGCTGGGAAGTACGATCCTACTGCTTCCACCAGTTGTAGCGGACCCTGAGTAACCTGACTGGTTACCTCCGCTAATTCCCTTTCTTCAGCCAGTCAGCAACCATTTAGGATATAAAGAGACCTATTCCCCCCAGTAACTGGATGACACACAGTCCTGGAGGTACCACACCGCTTTATTGGTCACACACCTGGCTTTTATGCATAACCCCATGCAAGGGGATTCCCACACAGACATACATGGTCACATCCCAAGATCCTCCCCCTCCCTGTGACCCTAGCACGGGAAGGGACTTGGTTACCTTTGTCCCAAGAGCCTGCCACTGAAAACACTGGAGCCACTGAAAACGCTGGAGTCCAGGCACGGGGAAAAGGGACTGTCCCTTTGTCTCCCAGGCACAAAGCCCGCCTGCTGGAAAAAAGCTGATCTCTTTGTCCCTGCAGGCACCGACAAACCCTCTCACCAGTGCCCCAGAATTGTCCACACCAGTCCCAGGGGCCTTCACAACGGTACCTTCCTCGACCAGGCTCCGCTCGTGAGGTCCCTGGGTGAAACCCTGCAAGGGAAGTGTCTACTTTTGGGATACGAATGCTCCCCCGGACGGTATTCGTCTATCCAAAATGGCAGCCACCCAGGGGATCACTCATTAATTACTTCCCTTGCGGTTTCACACTTATGTTGCGAGTGAGAATGTTCTGATTAATTGGTGTGAACGTTCCAATGGGGCACCAGGGAGGTCCTCGTTCGGGAGATGAACGAGCAGGGAAACAATGCACAAATGCTCCCCCTGGCTGGCATTCGCCTGTACGAATGGCGTCCACCCAGGGGAGCACTCATTAATTGTTTCCTTTTGTTGCGAGGTGTGAACATTCTAACCTAACATTCTAAATGAGGTATCGAGGTGGTCCCCTTTTGGGAGGTGAATGAATTCCCTTTGTGGAAGCATTCCCGAACGGGGAGCGGCACAAAACATGAATGGATGAGGAAACACACAAAATATGACAAAGGGCAATTCATGGACAGGCAGCGGTTCTGCCACAGTGTGTATCTGTGTGTGTCGGGGTGTGTATCTATGTGTCAGGGTATGTATCCTTAAGTATGTTAGTGTATGTATATGTCACGTATCCTTCGTCTCCATGTGGCAAAAATGGTGCTAATTACCTTCCGAAGATCGAGGGGAGTGCCACTCGGCGGTCTTCTGCCATGATGCCTGGCTTTTGCGGCATGTCGGTGCACGCCAGCCGCTGTGGACCCATTCAATTATATAGCCCCACGTCCGGCCAGTGTAAACAAGGGTGACGTCACGCAAAAGATGCACACGCACGGTTTGTGGTCAAGGGCTAAGTACAGCCAATCGGATCTGCAAGAGGGTTATTTAAACTCACTTATTCCTTAGCTCATTGCCCTGTCGTGGTTTCCCTTGGATGGTTATCCGAGAGAGTGTTCCTGATCGTGTTTTTCTGTTTTTTGACTTTGGATTTGTTTTGACTTCCCTAATTTCTGGTACCCTTTTGGCTTTTCCTTATCGCTGCGTCTCATTCTGTGTCCCTGACCTCGGCTAGTTTTCTAACTATTCTCGGGTACGTTATGTCCGGCCATTCTAAGGCCAGCTAAGACATTACCCTTAGTTCTATTCTGCGTGCTTGTTCACTATAATCCTGACATTACGACATGGCCATAGATATTGCAGATATGTTTCAGCACATAGTAGCCTGTGAGAAAAAGTTGGAAGAGAATTATCACCGTATGGATCAATTTGCCCAAGCTTTCAATATGCTACTAATACGTACTGCTCATTTGAAGCATGAGGTCCCTTTGGCAGGAACACCCCCGCCTACTGTACCTACACCTATCGTATATAGGGCACCCTATCTTCACCCCTGCATTTTGAAGGTAATATTCAAGAATGTCAGGGATTCCTTAATCAGATTGAGTACCATTTTGAAGCCTCACCTGGGTTAAAATTGGGTACTTAATAAACTAACTACAAAGCCTCAGCATGGGCCAATCCATTATCGGAGAGTAATAAGACTGTTGCCCAAAATTACCAGGAATTCCTTGCGGAATTCAAATTAACGTTGAACCATTGGGAAGGGAGACCAACGCCTCCACTCCCTATTGCGTATCAAGCAAGGGAACTGGTCTGTCTCAGAGTATGGCATAGAATTCTGCACCTTGGCTTCTGATGTAGACAGGACCAATAACGGATTAATCACTGCAACCTCAGAGGGATTATCCGAAGCTATCCTTGATGAAATTGCAGCCAAAGAACTACCAGGGAGATTAAATGAATACATCACTTATGTGATGCATATGGATAATCGACTCTGGCCCCCCTGTGCAGTCTGAAACTGAACCTATGCAGTTAGGGGTTATGAGACTGTCAGAGGCAGAAAGACAGTTTAACCCCTTAAGGACCCAACTTCTAGAATAAAAGGGAATTATGACATGTCATGCATGTCATGTGTCCTTAAGGGGTTAAGAGAAAAGAGGGCTGTTGCTTATATTGTGGCAAGAAAGGACATATGAGAAATTCTTGTCTCATACATCCTAAAAAATTACGCACCTAAGAACCACAAGGGGACTGGTCTTAGGCGTGATGGCCATGTCCCTTGGTACTACCCAAAGTAGATTTCTTCTTAATATTACTGCTCTATGCAACAAGAACATTTTTTTCATGTAGAGCCCTAATGTGCTGCAGAAAACTTTTTGTCAGTAAACACCTCCTACCCATCAAGGAGAGATCACCACCCTTGGCGGTCGAGGCCATTAATGGGAGACCTCTCTCTCAATCTCTAATTATCCACAAAACTATGCCTATAGGAGCGTTACATAAAGAAATCATTACATTTTAGATAATTGCTTCCCCTTCTTGATTCCCATGGCATGTTAAGCATAATCCTCATATTGACTGGGCTAAGGGGGGAATGCTAGAATGGGGTAAAGAATGTAGTGAGAGATGTATGTTACCCATTACTATAAGAGCGTGCATTGTTGCTCTACCTACTTCTATGCCTCAGCCTATCAAAATTCCTGTGCAGTACTGGGGGGTTAAAGAAATGTTTAGTAAAACTCACACTGATATGCTACCTCCTCACAGATCTTATGATTGCTCCATAGATTTGTTACCCGGCACTATGCCCCCTAAGGGGGCAGTGTATGCCTTATCAGCACAGGAAAGGAGGATTATGGAGGAATACATTAAAGAGTCTCTACAAAAAGGTCACATAGGTAATTCTTCTTCACCTGCAGCTGCGGGGTTCTTTTTTGTATCCAAGAAAGATGGAGAGTTACGGTCATGTATTGATTATAGGGCATAGAACAAGATCACCATCAAAAATGCTTATCCCATTCCCCTTATCTCAGAATTGTTTGACAGACTCCAGGGCCCTAAAGTGTTTACCAAACTCGACCTTAGGAGTGCTTACTATTTGCTAAGGATTAAGGAGGGTCATGAATGGAGAACTGCATTTAACACGAGAAGTGGTCACTATGAGTATCTTGTCATGCACTTCAGCTTATGCAATGCTCTGGCCGTATTTCAGGATTTCATTAATGATGTTCTCAGAGACTACATTTATACTTTTGTATTAGTATACCTGGATGATATTCTCATTTATTCCCCCGATCTCCAGACTCATCATAGGCATGTGAAGCAAGTATTGCAAACTTTTTTTAAAAATGGGCTATATTGCAAACTTGAGAAATGCATATTTGACCAGACGGACGTTCAGTTCTTGGGATATAATAATTTGGTCTCTGGTTTTCAGATGGACTCTCGCAAACTAGAAGCCATTAAATACTGGCCATTACCTAATGGGTTAAAAGCCTTTCAAAGGTTTATTGAATTTGCAAATTACTAGAGGAGATTCATCAAAGGTTTCTCTACAGTGATAAGCCCCATCACAAAAATGACACTTAAAGGGTTTAACTGTACTATATGGTCTAAAGAAGCTATAGAAGCTTTTGAGCTTCTTAAACAATTATTGCTCTCTGCTGACATATTTGAACATCCTGACACTAGCAAACCCTTCATACTAGAGGTAGGGGTAGGGGCTGTTCTTTCTCAGAGGGAGAGTCAGGATACCCCTTTTGCATCCTTGTCTTTTCTAGAACGTTGTCACCAGTGGAGCGTAACTATGATATTGGTAACAGAGAATTGTTGGCCATTATACTAGCTCTGAAAGAATGGCGACATCTTTTAGAAGGATCCCCTCCTGATCATAACTGATCACAAAAACTTGGCATACATTGGAGATGCTAAAAGGCTGAATTCTAGACAAGCTAGATGGTCATTGTTTTTGTCACGCTTTAGCTTTATCATCACATTCAGACCAGGCCATAAGAACATTTAAAATAAAGACAATAAAAGGCTGCGCACAATAAATAAAGTCCAATAAAAGGAAAGACAGTCCAACTGGTATATTCTTATAGGTGTCCTTGGTTGGTAGGGTCTTCTATTTATGTGGTGGTTTCACTTGTTATGAAAAATAAAAAGAGGGAAAAAGGGACATCCAATGGTGTAGTATGTAAAATTCAGGTATAGACGTAAAAATAATAGTATAAAACTCACATTTGCCAGAGCTAATGTCCAGCTCTGGAGTAAAGCGCGTACAGCGGTTTAATCCCCGCTTATGGGATATAAGGCAGGTTCCTCTCCGTGAATGGTATCCAATTCTTGGGATAAAACAAACAGCCAATAGTGCTCACTGTATGGCAAATAATGATAAAATAATAAAAGAAATATACTTACAAAGTAAGAGCAGACCCACTGCTCTTTGATGATAGCTTGGGTGGATTGATCCCCACCTACGGATTTCTTTGGGTACAGGAAACTTCCAGGAATTTTTAGGTTTCTTTTTAAAACCAGTAAAAATAATTAAAATAACAATAAAAAGGCCAGGGTAAAAAAAGAAAGATATGTGTCTATAAAAAAGATAATTGGCACAAACAAATGACCAAAAATACTTTAATATATATAAAAAACACAATATTCAAATATCCATAACGCGTTTCGTCACGTGACAAAACGCGTTATGGATATTTGAATATTGTGCGTGGTGCCAACCCTGTTTACCAGGTGGGTGATCCTCGCGAAATATCAGACTCAAGGTTCCTAGCATGAAGTTTGCACCCAGGTGTATTGGTCCCTTTCGAATTGTTCAGAGAATCAATCCTGTTTCATACTCTCTTGCACTTCCTGCTTCCTTGTGTATACCTAATTCATTTCATGTATCTTTGCTTAAGCCTCTTATCTGCAATAGGTATACTATCCCTTTTGCCCCTCCTCCTCCTTTGGTTATTGCTGGACGAGAGGAGTAGGAAGTCTCCTCCATAATTGATTCAAGATTTTCTCGTGGTTCTTTGCTGTAGAGGGGAGAGGATGGTGTTGGTAGTGGTGTATCTGTGTCTGGAACTAACAACGGACTGGGCCTTGTCTTGTACCAGATTATGTGTGGTTTTCGTCACTGTGCTTACAGTGCCCAGAGCCGTGTTACCCCGATGGTAGCCCCTCTTAAGTGATCATCCCTCTTGGATATTTGAACATACATGTCGGTCATATATGTACATCTTGATTTAAAACATATTACCCATTCCCGATCATCGGCATTTCAATACAGGTGTTCGCAAGTCAGTGGGTTTGTACGTGTCCATTAGTCCTTGTGGAGTCTCGTGATTATGTTAGACCCCTTGGCCATCAGGCAAGTAGTGTCTTTCGTCCTTCCCTCTTGTTGCGGCCTTTTGGAGCGGATAATGGCCTCCTTGACATGGAAGTAGTGCATCTTTGTTAGCACATCTCCTGGTATTGAAGCAGGTAACTGTTGTGGCTTTTGCCACCCTGTGCGCTCTGTCCATGAGCATCAGATTAGATGGTATATCGGGGTCTAAAGCTTGAAATAGGCCTGTGAGGTAGGCCATGAGGTCTACTGCTTGTACCTCCTCAGGTATCCCTCTCACCTGTAGGTTTTGGCGCCAGGATCTGTCTTCGAGGTCCATATTTTTTATTTCTTGTTTTTCCAACCGTGCTTCCATTTCTTCAATTTTTTTGCTATGTTGTTATGTGCTTCGGCATATTCCGACATTTTGCCCTCCATGTGGGCCGTGCGCTTACCTATATCTGCTATATCTCGCCGGAGGTCCGCTATGGCCAATTGTACTGTAGCTTGAATTTTAGCCGCCATGTCATCCAGCATTCTTTGGAACAGGTCATCATGTATCTGCATGGTGTCCATGGGAGATTGAGGCCGAGATGTTTCTCTGTTGTCTACACTGCTATCGCCATCTTGTGCTGTGTGCACCAGTGTTTTTTGGTTTGTCGGTTTTGCCGCAAAGAACGAATGTTTTTCTTTGGTGTCTGACGCTTTTCTCGTTCCCCTTTGTGACATGGTGAGTTCTTCGTTAGGTAGGGGTGATTGTGTGCTGATTTGCTGCTGATTATTATGCTTCTTTAGCCGCTAGCTCGGGAGCTCCGTCCTCACGCGCCCTTATAGCTCGAGCGCCGGCTCCGCCCATTCCTTAGCTCATTGCCCTGTCATGGTTTCCCTTAGATGGTTATCCGAGGGTGTTTTCCTGATCAGGTTTTTCTGTTTTTTGACTTTGGATTCGTTTTGACTTCCCTAATTTCTGGTACCCATGACTTTTGGCTTTTCCTTATCGCTGTGTGTCGTTCTGTGTCCCTGACCTAGGCCATTCTAGGGCCCAGTAAGACTTTACCCTTAGTCCTAGGGTGTGATACTATTCTGCGTGCTGGATCAATATAATCCTGACAGTATCTATGTGTCTGTGTATATGCATGTGTGTCAGAGTATGTATCTGTGTGTCAGTGTGTGTATCTTTGTGTATCTGCATATGTGTCAGGGTATGTATCTGTATGTCTCTGTGTGTCATGATGTGTATCTGTGTGTCAGTGTGTGTATCTGTTACGCTACTTGGGTTATTTGGATTGGAACTCAACTGCAGCTTGTAGAACTACTTAATTACTATAGTGAAGAAGCGGAGAATCTTTAAAGTATCAATACTGTAGCTTTAAGAAAGGAGAGGATTGCTGGCACTTTGAGAATCAAATGACGTTTTAATAATTGTTAAACTTAATGAATTGCATTTAGGCAGTAATCCAATAAGAGTAAGTGAAAGTCATTAAACAATACAAAGTTCATCAATACGTATTTCCTCAGAGATATATTAAATAAGATTCATTCGGTTGCTAGGAACAATCTTCAATAATGATATTTAGCAGGTAGCAAAGTAATTGCAAAGCAAGTAACAGTTCCTAGTGATTAAGCTTGATGGGAGTTGTCCTCCATATAATTAGTAGCTTGAAGCAGTGAAGTTTTAAGCAAGCAGTAAATAGTTCATCAATAAATGAGATAGCAGAGAATAGCTGAAAGGTATACTTAAGGTTAAGGTGAGTTATTCTCCAAGAGTTCAAAGTTATAGTCCACATGATAATTAACAAGTATCAGTTCTCCAGTAATCCTCCATGGCATGCAGTATCATCCATGCATTAGCTCAAAGGCTAGGACGGCTTGTCAGAGTCTATGGAGCCGGCGTGTATACCAGGAAGTCGGTCCCATATTGTCAGAGCCTCGGGTGCCGGCGAGTATGGCGGAAGTAGGTCACACAATCACCAAGCGCCCTCTCTCTGGCGCGGACTGCTTAAGTACAGTCAGAGCCGCGTCAGAGGGGAGCGGTGTGCCGAACCCGGAAGTGTTACCGCATGACAGTATCTGTATGTGTATCAGGGCAGTGGTGTATTTTGGATTTGTGCTGCCCTAGGCATGACTAAATTCAGGGACCCCTAAAATCTTAATTTGACCCCCCAATTCGTGTCAAGGCCACTTTTTTGACTGGCAGACACATGCCCTCATTGATACATGCACTAACATACACTCACTGACAGCTACAGTCATTGGCACACATACATTCATAAGCACACACTGTTTAACCAACACACATTGACCGACACACCCATTCTCACTGACAGGCACACACTCTCAGATACACATAAAATTACATACACACACTGACAGGCACACCCATTCTCACTGAAAGACACACACACTTTCACTCACTCACAGACACACACTGACAGCTACACTCACTCACAGTAAGGTGGACAGCCCCAGAACACAAGGCAAGCAAGGCATTTGTCTGGGAGCTTGGGGTGGCATTTTTTGGCACCCCCCCCTGAAAGTGCCCCTCTAGGCAAATGCCTTGTTTGCCTAGTGGTAAATACATCCCTGTGTCAGGGTATGAAGCCTTAATTGTGTCAGTGTATATGTATGTGTCTGTGTACCTGCATGTTTGTCAGTGTGTGTATCTCTGTGTCAGTGTATGTCTCTGTATCTGCATGTGTGTCTATGTGTGTATCTGTGTGTCAGGATGTGTATCTGTATGTGTGTCGGGGTATGAATCCTTACGTGTGTCCGTTTAGGTGTATATGTATGTGTCTGGGTACCTGCATGTTTGTCAGAGTGTGTATCTCTGTGTCAGTGTGTCTATCTGTGTGTCAGGGTCTGTATCTGTATGTGTGTCAGGGTATGTGTCTGTATTTGTGTCAGTGTATGCATATATGTGTCTGTATCTGCATGTGTGTCAGACTATGTATCTGTGTGTCAGTGTGTGTATCTATGCATATCTGCATGTGTGCCAGGGTATGTATCTGTTTGTCAGTGTGTGTATCTGTGTGTCAATGGAGGAGAAGCGGGGGGATCTGGGGCAGAGGAGAAGCAGGGAGAGCATGGGGCAAAGGAGAAGCATGGAGAGTATGTGGCGGAGGGGAAGCAAGGAGAACATGGGGTGGAGGAGAAGCAGGGAAAGCATGGAGCAGATAATTTTATTAGCAACTGTTTAGTTTGCATACCACCATCTGCGGCATATTGGGTGGGGGCATAACTGAGTTATTAAACCTCCTTGTACTAATATGGCTGTGATAATAACCCACATAGTCTATATTCTATTTTTAATTAGAAGCCATTGTCTTTTATTAACCTATTTGCCCATTGGTTGCTAATCCTGCCTGTTGGCGGGGAAATAGTAAAAATAACATTTAGCAATAACTTTGATTATTGAATCCGAAAAGGCCATTTATTGGGTGACGTGCTACAGACGATATTTTCAGTTCAAGTATTTGTAATAGTTTCCAAATTTAAGATCCATATTTAATATCTTCTAATAAGCATTTAACGATGACTAATCAATCCAAACAAATGGCTTCTGGGGAGCTGATAAATTCCTGATAAAGATGATCAGCTCTAATTTCAGTGAGACCATAGTCTATGTAGCTCAGTAAATATAACTTTTTAGTACTCATTAAAGGAGGAGGAGTATAAAAATCACATTGATGAAACATGGAGACCATCCAACCATTGGAATGAGTTTCTAAACTTAAAAAAAAAAAACAACTATAGAATTGTCCTATAGGACAAGGCAAGTTACAAATATATAATGAGGAAATAACATCAAATCTTCAAAGCATAGCTGTCCTAGAGGCATGTTCTACCCTCATGTTGGCATGAGCTCTGCTATGAATATGGCATAATAGCTATCAAAAAAAACTTTTTGTGTAATCATAGCTTGGGGCATTGTAAATTCTGCCTTTTTTTATTACTTCCTGCTCATGAGTAATTCTCCTTCCGTAATTATATTGTAGCAATAAACATATTCACTATTCTATTAGATTTACATGGGAAGTTTTAAGGAAATGCATTCATCCTGTCAAATAACAAGGGGATAACTTAGTAAAATTATTGTGAATAAAAATGTAGATTTTATAACTTCCTAACATATAGTCTTCAATGCACTTCATATAACATACAAATTGTGTGGCTGATTACTCTGTGAGTTCACGTAACTGCTGGCTTGCTATGGAAAGCAGCTAAAATGCTTTCGGGGTTAGCTGAGTGTCTCCTCTTTCTCACTTTATAAAAATGTCAATTTAAAGAAACATTTGCACTTTTATAAAGTGTCTGGGTTGCCCCCTCCTGACTGTTAGTTCCTTGCTTTGTTCTCTCAAGACTTGCCTGTCAGAGTGATCTGATTGGTTGGCTTACTAGCCAACCAATTACAGTGTTTCTTACTGATATTGCATAGCATAGGGATTTTCCCACACGATGCAATAGCTAACATTAAAATAAATAATAAAAAAATGGTGAAGCTGCATAGCCTCTCTACACCATAACCACTACAATAAGCTGAAAGAGATGTGGGTTAAGCATTTCCTTTTAACAACAGAGGTTTCATCATCAAAACATAGGACTTTTTTACTGCTGCTAAGGTACAAGGAAACACCAGACTGAGTGCATATCTGTACTCTGCTTCTCAGACAATTCTAGTCTACCATTGATCTTATTAATCCTGCCTAAGCCCTACAGTAAAGGAAAAGATTGTACAGCAAATGCTGATGCCAATCATTGATTATGGGGATGTAGTATATGCACCTGTGCCGCAAACTCACTTAAATAAGCTTAATACATTGTATAACTCATTCTGCTGCTTTGTGCTACAATGTAATTACAGGACCCACCATTGTGACATGCTAACAGAACTAAACTGGCGGTTGCTGGAATCCAGATGCATCCTTCATCTTTCCAGCCTTGTGTTAAAGAGCTTTTCTGGGAAGCTCCCACCCTACCTGAGCAGAATGCTCTCCTCAGCTGTTCCCACCTCCTATAACCTCCGATCCAGTACCAGCACTTTATTTAGTCTACCTCAATACAAAAAGAAAGCAGCCTCATCCTCCTTTTCCTACAGAGCACTGCAATTGTGGAACAACCTTCCGCACACTTTCAAATCTTCCCCAGGCCTAAAATATTTTAAGAGATCCCTCTTTACATACCTCAAAATAGAATGCACCTGTCATGGTTGATTATATAATTCCTACCTGTTCTATGTTACATTTTGTATGTATTGTGTATTAATAGTATTTTTGTATTTTATTGTACCCTATTGTATCAATGCAATGTTTTGTGAACCCAGGACATATTGAAAACGAGAGAAATCTCAATGTATCCTTCCTGGTAAAATATTTTATAGATAAATACATACATGAAATAGAATATCCATTAGATCCTGCTCAGCCAGGGCTTATGAGGTGTATAATTCACAACTTGACAGTAGTTAAATTAAAGAAAAGACATGACTGAAATTGCTGCAAAAGTTCAGATACACACCAGAATAACTTGCATGGAGAGGGAAAGCTATTTTGAGATGTCAATATAGCTGCATTAATATTATTTTATGGCTGCAGTGATTTTTGTAATTCACTACTGCTATAAGTGAAATAATGTAGAGATAAAAGGGCATGGGAGCTTTTTCAAAGCAAAATCAATGTAAATGTTGGAACATTTCTAAATTGCAACAATAGAGATAGAAGCCCCACTCAATCCAAGCAGGCACCCACTGCTCCAGAGCGGGTCCAGAAAACCCACAACAATAAGGCAAATTGAGGACTTTGGTGGAGATCGTCGGCTGGATAGAACCAAAAAGTCCATGGCACAGGAGGGATATCCCCACCGGGTATAGTGGTCACTATGAAATGTTCCAAAAAAGAAGTTTTCCAGGCACTCAAGGTGTTCAAGCGGCAGGCAGTTTTTATAAAACAGAAAAAAGCAGCAGCGTATCTGTCAGGGTGGCGGACTGGTGCCCGGGACCCAGACACTATCCGGGCGTCGGTGCAAGGACCGGGACCCAATATGCCTGATGTTCAGAGTAGGAGTCACAGTGTGGATGTGGATTAGCAGGGTCTAGGGCAACTGCACGCTCCCTGGTCCCTTGAGCACCAGCGTTTGTGCAGCCACATACCAGAACCCTGATTCAGCTTATGTGGATCCCAAGAACTAGGAGCAGGTAATTAAGCAGACCTCCCAGGAGCTGAATAGGGAGGCTCTGCAGCAGGAGTGTTTCCAGTACTGAAGCAAAGCAAGACTAGAAATAGGCACCATACATGAACACAAGACAAAACTAGCAGAACCCACTGATCAGGGGTGTACATAATTCAGTAATAAGGGGTGTACATAATTAAGCAAACAGGTTGAGACATCCTGAACAATCATATTGCAGAAAAAGATTTATCATACTGAGGGGGTTTGCTGTTTTGATTAAATTGCACATTTTTCTTTTCCTACAATCTTACCTACATCTACAAAGATTACATAGCACTCAACTGGTCAGAACTGGCTTTAGCTATGAACAAACGGGTCTTGTAAGAACACTGTAGCAGGATACACTTGCTGACACAAGAATTGTCCTTGAGGCGCTTTGCAGAAAAGAAGGATTTTGAACATTTCAGTAAATATTGTGTATATACAACTACATTATACTTTATCAATACTATATGTCATTAATTTTTATGCATTTTTTTCAGTTCTGGATTATGCCTGCATTTGGAGCTAGGATTCGTTTTGACAACGACTTGGAAGTGAAATTTTATGGGTTTACAATTTGGGCCATTATTACCAATATTTGCCTACCCTTTGGAATCTTCTATAGAATGCATGCAGCTGCAAGCTTGCTGGAACTCTATAACAAACAATAACTGACGTTATTTGAGACACACAGCAGCTGGGTATCTACGAAACAAGAAGCAACAGAGCACACCTATCAGAGAACGAAAAGAGTAAATGCTGTAACAGAATAAAAAATGCAACAAAATACAGTCAAAAAGCAGTCAAAAAAAAGCAGTCAAAAAAGACACATTTTGGGATTAGGAGAAACATCCAAGTTAAGAGCAAAATATTCAAACTTAAAAAATGTAAAGAAAAATGAATGCTCGTTGATCTCATATGAAACAGCACCTTTTAAAACTTTTACATAAATATGTAAAATGATGTACAGTGCTTTTTTTCTATGTTATTGCGCATGAAGTAAGGTAGTCACTAAAGTGACATTTCAAATATAAGGTCAAATTTGCTTAAGTGGAAGCACAGCTGAATTAGAGAAAATTTCTGGTTCTGAAACATTGACCTAAAATTTTAAATTCACTTTGAATTCACTGTGAATTCTCTCTTTAGTGAATAACCCTATAAAGTAAAACAGAACTATCAGTTTATTACCTAGAGTGAATGGAAGAGCAGGTCAATGACCTACTGATTATTAAACTCACTTGAAAAATTATGCTGCTTTGGTCTTATTCGACATTTTAGTATCTACTGTATATTTTATTGTATATACTGTATATTTTATAAACATTATAAAAGCACCATAATAACTACAGCCCCAATCCTGCCTCTGTGTGTCATTTTCAAATTGTTTACAAGAATTAGTCTCACAAAAGTGCAGGGTGAAAATGATTCAGCAGCAGGTGTTGAATATTATTACCTATAAGACATTTGAAATAAATATGAAATTGAGGCTGATCATAACAAGCTTGGCCTGTCCAAAACCACACCTCGGTTTATTTTTATCGTAGCATTAACTGAGATCACATGGAGTTTACGCAAAACACGAACTACTACTATGGATTCTATACATCATACGTTTTTTTTTTTTTTATTAGACTTAATTAAATGCTTGGCTTGTTTACCTATAATATAGCTCTGCTGAATATGTTGGCACTATATAAATTTTTGTATATTATTCCTTGTATGTAAGCACAGTGATGGAATTGATTTTTTTTAACCTTTTGATATAACCATGTTTAGGAGATAGTCCCTTTCTTGGTTTTATGGTTTACTAACATTTCAAGGACATTGTTCGTACTTTATGTTTTTCCCTGCAAACTAATTTTTGGCTACGCAGTAAATAACTAAGAAATCACAAGCTTGTAATAGAGATAAAATAATGCCAGTTAGGGATTGATGGGCTGGATTTATGTCCCCTAAAATGTAGTGCTTTGTAAATGTGTTAACTTTGGATCGGTACAAATTGACATCACGCCCTTAGACACTTTACTCTAGACTTTATTATGTTGCTATGCATTAAACTCTTGCGGCTCCCCCAGAGCTGCAATCAAAAAGGGTTCAGGTTAAAGCAGAGATCTCTAAATTGAATGCCACAGCATTCTGATTTATCGTATACCATGGTCTTCACCACTGAAAATAATTTTCTTACACACAGATTCTTGGTCACCAGAAATATCAATACTTGACAGGCGCATAGTTGCCATATTTGCAGGTGGAATTACCCCCCAAACCTACACCCAATAACACACTAAGGTATGGGTCAATATGTCCACAGATTTATTAATGTTGATAACAATAAAATTAAAGTCATTGCCCAGCCCCTCATCCCGCCACATAACATCATATGTCCCCGAAACAAAAGGCAATGACCCATATTTTCCATAAATATAAATAACATAAATAACAATAATAACAAACATCATAAATATAATATAAGTGCCAAACATTGTAAAATAACCCCGGTAGGGGTATATCCGGATACCCCTACCACCCACCAGGTTCTGAGCCACCACCGAGCTCGAAACCTTCAAAAGTTTGTAACGAATCATTTAACCAAACGCTTAACCAGCAGCCTAACTGCCCTATTCTTTTTAAACTAACCCAGTTCCTGTTTGTCCTCTAACTTTTTTCTTTCTAGCCCCGCCACAAGCTCAGACCTTAATCCTTTAAGCCGTCTGAGCTCTGCCACCCCTAAGGAACAAGGCCCTACTCAACCATTCTTGGAACCCCAGATTCAAGAGATCCCACCCTATGTCTGTGAGGTGGACACTGTCCTGCCTAAAATACCCAGGCAACCTGTCCTTGAGTTCCCCGTGTCGACTTACCACCCCCCGACCTTCCTAACGAAACTGGCCATCAGGCTATTTACCTTACCCCAGCAATGCTTGATAGCGGCCGTATCCCTGGGGTGACGCCACTGAAGTCTGGGGACCATATCAGACCAGATGACCAATACACCAGGGACCAAGTCCCGTAGCCGGCAAATATCCTGCTTCATCCATTTTACCAAGTGTCTTTGCGACATTAGGCCCAAATTATTGCCCCCTGCATGTAACAACAGGAAATCAGGAGACCTCCCACCTTCGACTAGCCGAAACACTGCCCCAATAACATCACCCCAACCAGCTCCCCGATAACCGAAACACTTAATCGAGATCTGGTTCATAGGAAAGCCCAGCTGCAGCCCTCCTCTTTGCCTAGAACACAAACAAATGGCCCATGATCCAAGCAACTCGACCTGCGGAAACAAAACAAGACCATCAGCCTAGGGGAATCAGCGGAGAATCCCCCAAGCCCACTACTTTCCTTCACACCAGCATCCCCAGCCGCACATAGGAACGAAACCGAACCAATTCCCACCTCCCTATTTTCTTCACCAGCTCATCAACGAGCCTCAGACACATGGCATCTGTAGCTGCTCTGTTTCAGAAGGAGTGCATACCGAATTGGTCCGGCCTTAGACCCAACTGCTGAAGCCCCAAGCGAAAAACTTGGGCAAACTGGAAGCGTGTCAGCGCCGAACCAACCTCATGCAAAAAAAACCCGGCCTCACCCGCTGGATGCAATGCCCGATACCGTGCAAGAATGGTAGCCGGGCACAACCATGATCCTCTGAGAGCGTGCAACACCACATCCCAATAAGTGAATCACCACCCTATCCACCCCTGTATATGAAATTCCCTGAAAAAGGCTAAAACAAATGCAGCGCCAAACAAGCCAGCTTCATAGCCAGATAAGCAAATCTAAGGCAGCACCCGCACCAGGCTCCCCAAAACACTGATAGACACCAGCCGCCGCGCATTTGGAATCCTACGCCCCCTCCGGAACCCCTTCAAAACCTGATGGATCACAAAGTGCTAGGAGCCAAGGAAGCCTTCACAAGTCCCCCAAGCAGGCCACCACATCTTCTCCGACAGTTCTCCCGCTCCTCCAGCGCTTCAAGTGCCGCCTTGTGGAACTGGGACCACTGAAAGCGAGACAAAGCATCAGCCACAATATTCAAGTAATCAGGGACATGCCATGCGCTGAAAACCACATTGAGAGACATGCACATAAGGACAAATTTACACAAAAGCCGCACTACCGGAGCAGAAGACGCTGATAACCGATTAACCGCATGCACCACGGACATATTGTCCATGTGGAAAAGCACTTTTCGATCCCTCTGCAAATTACCCCAAAGCGATAGTGCCACTAGTAGCAGAAACAGCTTGAGAAAAGAAAAGTTACGCATCAAGGAGCTCGCCACCCACGCCATCGGCCACGACGCCACACACCATCATCCCAAAGTACGCCCCGAAGCCAATGCTGCCTGAAGCATCCATGAACAGTTCCAGATCTGCAGCCGCAAGCACCGCCTGCCTGAAAATCACCATCCTGTTAAACCCCCACAGGAACACATCCCAGACCTCCAGGTCAGCCTTCATAGCAGAGGTAAACATAACAAAGTGATGAGGCAAACGGATTTCAACTGTGGTCCTGGCCAGACTTCTACTGAGAACCTTCTCCATAGGCACCACCCTGCAAGCAATTCAACTTCCCCATGAGCGATTGAAGCTGCTGCGGCGTTACCTTACTTGCCTGACACACCTTGGCCACCACAGCCCGCAACACCAGCAGCTTATTCTGAGGAAGACAACATTCCCCTTTTCGAGAGTCAATATCAATGCCCAGGAAACTCAGGCATGCGGTCGTACCTCCTGTCTTGGACATCACAAGAGGGACTTATCCGCCACCCACTCAATGGTCCGCAGCAGGTAAAAACAAGAAATCATCCAAATAGTGGACCACCGACCTACACCCCGCCTCCATCTTCACCATCCACTCCAAGAAAATGCTAAACTCAAAGTGCGCGCATGAAATCGTGCAACCCATCTTAAGGCTTAAGTCGGAAAAATATGAACTGTCGAAAGCGCAACCCAAAAGGTGGTGGCAGTCACCGAAAAGTAAACTTCACATCCACCTTTGCCATAAGTGCTCCGGTCCCGACCTCCCTAACCAACTCAACAGCCTGGTCGAATGATGCATAAGAGACTGAGCACAGGTCTCCGTCGATGTTGTCATTCACCGATGTCCATTTAGGATAAGAGAGGTGGTGAATCAGGCGGAACTTACCCAGTTCCTTCTTACGGACAACCTCCAGTGGAGAAACCCGCAAAATGAGAAAGGGGAGGAACGTAAACGGGCCCGCCATCCTATCCAGCCGCACTTCCTTTCCCACCTTCTCCCACACCACATCTTGGGAATTCAAAGACCGATTTCAAGTTACGCACACTACCTGACCCCCCCTTTCTTGAAACAGGATTTAAAACCTCTCCCCGAAGCCCACTCGCAACAACACCGCATCTGACTTGTTACCGTAGTGGCTTAGCCATGGTAACATCACATCGAGCTTCACTGGCGTTGATCCCCATGGAAACGGGAACTGCCCCACCGGAACCCGCTCCGGAAGAGGCCTTGGTCTTACCCTGTTTAAAACATCTGTAGAGGCCATGGGTACCCCCACAGCCAGACCATTAATGCTTAAACCTACACCCGGTGCCCCACTTGCACTGGCCCTTATTGAAGAGCTAACAAATACCTCACTTGAACGCGGCCAACTAAGAGGACTGACTTCCAGTACTGGCTGCCGACTGAAAGGGTGTCGACTTCTGTGCCATCAAAGCTTCATCCATAGAGGCAGGTCCATCTGGTCCCACCACATCCCAGGGTCCGCCGCAAGTCGCTGCCAGAATTGCTCATCGTATTCCCACCACGCCAGACCGCCGTACGTGCAGTAATCCTCCCACACCCCATCAAGATAGCAGAACAACGATGAACAAAGACCCGGCGACATCTCCCTTCTTGTGCTTTGTTGGGAACAATATGATAAGTAATATGCGGAATAAGTGTCGAAGCTCAGCAGCCTCAATATTTTTTGTTTGAAGGTTGTGGAGTTTGACATTTTTGGCATTTCTTTCCGTTTTCACCCTATTTTATTTTTTGGGACATGATTGCTGTAAATTATGATTTTAAATTATATTTAAATAAAGTTGACTTGGAAGCTGTGAAAAGGAATCCCCCACAAAGAGTTGCTCGTGTCTTTGAATTAAGTTTATTCACTATTTCTTTATGTATGCATAACAGTAGTGAATGTAGATTGTTATTGTACATTGAGAGTCTAATCACATATATTGATTTCTATCATCCAATATATCTGTACTTTGAATTATTTACACTGCTGTCTGGTAAACTGCTTATTTGAACCAAATGAACTGAACCCTTCAGGATTGTCATGACATAAAATTAGTTATCTATTCCTTGTCATGAATATGTTAAAAAAAAAAACAAAAAAAAAAACATCTTGTTTAACCCCTTAGTGACCAGACTGTTTTTCAATTTTCTTACCATTAAGGACCAGGGCTCATTTTACATTTCTGCGGTGTTTTAGCTGTAATTTTCCTCTTACTCATTTACTGTACCCACACATATTATATACCTCTCGCAATTAAATGGTCTTTCTAAAGATTCCATTATTTCCATCATATCATATAATTTACTATAATTTTTTTTATAAACTATGATGAAAAAATGTAAAAAACCCCACTTTTTCTAACTTTGACCCCTATAATCTGTTACGCATCTACTAGCGCCAAAAAACACCCGTGCTAAATAGTTTCTAAATTTTGTCCTGAGTTTAGAAATGCCCAAAGTTAACATGATCTTAGCTTTTTTTGCAAGTTATAGGGCTATAAGTAGTCTATCTAGTCCTTTTTAGTAGCCACTTAGACACAAACACTGGCCAAAGTTAGCATTTATATTTGTTTGTATGTTAAAAATGCCAAAAACTATTATGAACGCTAACTTTGGCCCGTGTTTGTGACTAAGTGGCTACTAAAAAAGACTGAACATACCCCATTAGCAATACCTTGGGTTGTCTTCTTTTGCAAATGATATGCCATCATGGAGGTAATTCTCATTCTTGGTCTACCATACGCTCTCAAAATCAACATAACCAACATAACCAAATTTCAATGTGAAAAAATGGAAAATCAAGCCATATACTTGACCCTGTAACTTTCAAAAACATTATAAAACCTGTACAAGGGGGGTACTGTGATATTCGGGAGGCTTCGCTGAAGACATATATTAGTGTTTCAAAACAGTAAAACGTATCACAACAATATCATCAGTGAAAGTGCTGTTTGTGTGTGAAAAATGCACAAAGCATCACTTTCACTGATATATGTATATATATTATTTTATTTTTTTATTTATTAACATTAGTTTTTTATTTGAAAACTTTTAAAAAAACTTTTTTAACCAGTAGGGGGACTGCCTGGCAGTTCGGATAGTCCCTCTGCAGGCAATACTATGGATGCCTATTGCGGCCATGTGACCGCTCTTTTAGAGCAATCACATGGCCCATGGGGCCCTAATTTGCCAAGGGGGGACTGTCTAGGCTGTCAGACAGTCCTCCCAGATGGAGAGGAAGACTGATTAACGGCGGGGGAACAGCGGCAATCAGGATAGTAATTAGGAATGTACTAGGTATGTCTGAGGTCCTGGGGGGGGGGGTTATTACTTATATGTATATTTTTATTATTTATATTAAAAAAATTGTTTTACTATCTTATTTTTACTGAGTACCTTGACCCCTCGAGGCACTCTGGAGACAGGCAGAGCATCGGAAGCCTGCCTGATTGCTTCCGATGCTCTGCTACCCTGTTGGGCACCACGTCGGGCAACACTGAAGTGATTGGTCTGGGAGATCACCCGGTGGCCCGGCAGTCAGGGGAGGTATTGCAGTATGCCTCGACATCGAGGCATTGCTGCAATACCGTTAGAGCGCTTCCAGTATCCGAGGTCGTTACTGACCTTTTTTTGTCGGACGTACCTGATACTTCTGCGGTCACTAAGGGGTTGAATAAATAAATACATTTTAAAGAATCACTATAGGGTCAGGAACACCCTACAGTGTTAAATCCATCATCTAGCGCCCCTGGACTCCTCATGCCTCCCTAAATATAGCAAAATCTTACTTGTATTCAAGCCTGAAGCTGTAGATCTGCATGCTGTTTGCCTCAGAAAAACAAGCTGCCTGCTGACATCATCAGAAGTGGTGGCCTTATCCAATCACAATGCTTCCCCATAGGATTGGCTGAAAGCTGCATTTGTTTTAGCCTTTTTCAGGGAATTTCATATGCAGATCAGGGGCAGAGCCAGCATGATTCAAACACAGCCCTGGCCAATCAGCATCTCCTCATAGAGATGAATTGAATCAATGAATCTCTATGAGGAAAGTTCAGTGTCTGTATGCAGAGGGAGGAGATACTGAATGTTTTGATGCATTTTAGGCAGCTATGACCCAGGAAGGATCTCTAACAGCCATCTAAGGAGTGGCCAGTGAAGTTATCACTAGGCTGAAATGTAAAAACTGCATTTTCTCTGAAAAGACAGTGTTTACAGCAAAAAGCCTGAAGGTAATGATTCTACTCACCAGAACAAATTCAATAAGCTGTAGTTGTTCTGGTGACTATAGTGTCCCTTTAACCCATTAAAGACAAAACTTCTTGAATAAAAGGCAATCGTGACATGTCATACATGTCATGTGTCCTTAAGGGGTTAAAGTTTGACTAAGGCCTCATGAAGTCTAGGGTTACCTCTTCCCAAGTAGCAGCATTACTACAACTCTAATTAAATTTTATTACATAGGGCTTGTCTTAATAAGTAATCCCTGTTACATAGGGAAAATTTCAATTAGAACTCAAGATAGATTTGTGACAGGAAGCATGAGACGGTCGTAAAAAATGACATTTGAGCTATAATGGGAATGTAAACATGTATTACAATATGGATTTGGCATAAATGTCGTTATTACACCTGGGACTAGTGCAGGAGTTCCCAATTAATTTTTCCTGTGAAACCCTTTGACATAGTATACCAACATTGTGGAACCCCCGAAAAGAAATTTGTGCCGTCGCACAAACCTTTTAATAAGTGGCTTTTTTATTATTATTTTCAAATATTTATAATTTAAAACTGTTTAGTCTTATGACACTCCTGAAGCTTTCGCTTAAGAAAGGCAATGTCTTTGTACTCTGGGTGGTTTTTCTCAAAATGACGACATAATTTAGCAGGTGCTAACAAACTGTTTGGCAATATTTTCTTGGCAACTAAGCATTGTGCTTGAGGTATATTTTTATTTCTGGCACTTGTGAATCCAAATTTTAAGTAGCTGTCGTCATATTTTCTTTTCTTTGTTTCATAAGAAGATTGGGTAGCATTGTGTGATTGTCTTTTTTTTCTTTGACTTGTCGCTTGTCTCTGCTATTTGAGGAACAGTAGATTCAACTATTTTGGACTTGTTTTCTCGATTTCTTGTATCATATTTCTCAGTTTATAAAATTGTCGAACAATTAGAAGTAGTAAACATTTTTCTCTTGATAGTTCCTTGTTTTAACCAGTTGTGCAAATTCATGGTTGGTGGTTCGTAAAAAAAAAAACCAAAAAACAAATAATCTGAAAAAATACAGATCTCGCTACCTGACTACAATGGATGCTGTTTTTTTATAATGCTTTTAGAAAAAACTTCATGTAAGAAGGATTTTGAATCAGTCTGGGAGCAAAAACATTAGAACAGATCTCACTACCTGACTGCAAAGGATACCATTTTTTTATAAAGCTCATAGAAAGAAATGAACATAAGCAGGATTTTTGCTCAATCTTGGAGTATAGAAAACACTTTACTACAGATTTCACCAAAGGATGCTGTTTTGTTAACAGCTCTTAGAATGAAAATCTTTTGGTATATCACAGATTTATACTGATACACTGCAGAAAAAATTTAAATTAAAAAAAATAAATATATATATATATATATAATTTCTTTTTTTTTTATAAAAGTATTTGTAAATAAGTAAAAATAAATTAAAAAAAATATTTTAAAATCGTCAAAATCATGTGGATACTCTCATTTCACTCTTGCATTTATTTGGTAGTTAGAAGAAACTGCAGCTACTCCCATGAACACTATTTGTCAGTATGCAATCAAGCCTCACTTCAGCTAAAAGTCAAACCCCTGCTCTTGTGAGAACAATAGGGAACTACATGGAGCACTTGGATTAATATGCCAAGTCAGTGTAAGGCAGCTTAACACTACGGGAGAGACGAATGGGAGAAAACTGAAGGAGAGATGAGTAAAAGAATACAGGGAGAAAAGAGGAGTAAAGGAATCCTGAGAGGAGAGAAGAGTTAATGAATGATGAGAGGAGAGGAATGAAGGAATACTTGGCTGGGAGGACTTCTTACCTTAAATTACGCTGGGCAGGCTGCCGCTGGGTGAACTGACACAGGACAGGCATGCATAAGTGTGTAGCAATCGCGCAATCTCTTTATAAGATGACAGCCGCACAATATCTGCTGTTTCCGACATTCCATGATGGCAGCGGTCATCTTGGATGGGGCAATTCACGGCAGAACCCCAATTTTGTTCTCTAGGGCTCCGCGGAACACCAATTGGGAAATGCTGGGCTAAGTAAGGGTTATTTGTGTGGTATGGCAAGGGAGGTTATTCAAGAGTTAAGAGATAGGAGACTTATAGAATGGCCTTGGGGTTGCTAGGGAAGAATAAAAAATTCCTGTAATAATTTAGGTAGAATAAGCTATTGTCCTATCACACATAAATTGAGGATGCCATGAGAAACACAATAAAGGAATATAATAAGGGATTAAGAGATGGAATAGATAATCGAATCTTGAAGAGTTCAATGAAAATAGTAATTGTTACAGGGACACTATGGTCACCAGAACAACTACAGCTTTTCATAGAAAAGGCAGTGTTTACATTGCCCCTAGGCACACCTCCAAGTGGCCACTCCTCAGATGGCCACCGGAAGTGCTTCCTGGCTTAGTGCTGCATAGTAGGCAGCACTGCCATTCACCATCTTTATAATCTGCATAGGGATGCTGGATTTTCCTCATAGAGATGCATTGATTCAATGCATCTCTATGAGGAGGTGATGATTGGCCAAAACGACATTTGCCCCCCGACCCCCTTGCCAACTTTAGCCAATCGAATGCTTCTCCTATGGAAAAGCATTGGATTGGCAAAAAATCGGCAATTCTGATGATGTCACAGACCCATGCAGCACTGGAAATAAGGTGAATTTGTATTCCTTTTTAAGGGGGCTGAGGGGGCAAGCCACCTAAATGGTGGGTTTAGCACTATAGGGTCAGGAATTCATGTTTGTGTTCCTGACCCTATAGTGTTCCGTTTAGTAAACAATTTATATTGAAATCAGCACTTTTATAAATGCCAGACACAGAACCAATGTCTACGAGCTGAACTGCTCTATGCATGTACAGTCTTTCTATAGGATTGTAAGAAATTACTACTGTGCCAGCTTTTCAAGTTTTATATAATGGGAACTGCATTTAAAAAATTTATAACCATAGTAAATTAAATTACATCTCAACCGCGCCTTGAAGGAATGTACCTGGATGTTTGTTACAGTGGCAGGAACAGACAGGGCTGGACCCAGACATTTAGGGGCCCGATGCAAAAAATCTTTACAGCACCCCTCCCTGGTCACAGCCACTCATCCATGTATATTGTGTGTGTATAGGGGTTTAGGGCTATAGTGTTTGTACAGGGGCTATTTTAAATTTATAATTATTAAAAATAAAACACTGTTGTGATGAGGGGATGCTGATCTCTGGTAGTCCAATGTGCTGGGAAACTGGTCCGTATCTCCGCTTCTGTGAGTGATATTTGTTATGGGTGTATGGACTTTGTGTGATATTTGTGTGTGTTGACTGTGTGTGGTATTTATGATGGGTATTTCATTCAGTTTAAAAAATGCATGTAGCTCCATGTGTGAATGCAGGTGTGTTTGTTGCAGTTTCACATGCACACATTTTCAGTCAAACACACAGTCAGATGTATACAATTATACATATATACTATCCAATACAGCCACATCCACACAGTCCCACGTTCAGACACACAGTCAGATGTACACAGTTATACATATATACTGTGTGTAACTGTCAAAAACAGCCACATGCACACAGTACCAGGCACATAGCCACTCACACACAGTCACACACACAATTACAGGCAGACAGTCATACACAGTTACAGACAGTCACACAAAATTACAGGCAGACAGTCACTTACGCAGTCACAGTTACAGGGAGACAGCAACACACAGTTACAGGCAGACAGTAACACATAGCCAATTAAAGGCAGACAGCTACACACATACACACACTCACACACTGTTACAGACAGTCACACACAGTTCCAAGCAGACAGTAACACACAGTTACAGTTACAGGTAGATAGCCACATACAGTTATAGGTAGACAGTCACATGCAGAGTCACAGTTAGAGGCAAACAGTCACACACAGTTACAGGTAGACAGCCACACGCAGTTACAGGCAGACCGTCACACACACACAGTTACAAACAGTCACGCATGGTTCCAGGCAGAAAGTCACATACACCGTCAGTTACAGGCAGACAGCCACACAGAGTGGCATGCAGACAGTCACACACACACAGACAGGTACAGGCAGACAGTCACGCAAAGTTACTGTTACAGGCAGACAACCACACTGTTACAGACAGACAACCACACTGTTACAGGCAAACAGTCACATGTATTCAGTTACAGGGAGACACTCACACTCACACACACACACACACACTCACAGACAGACAGTAACACACAGTCACAGGTTAAGAGTCACACACAATCATAGGCAGACAGTCACACACACACACACACAGTTACATGCACACAGTAACATACAGTCACACACAGACAGTTACAGGCAGTCAAACAGACACTCACACACAGGGCCGGACTGGGGGTACACAGCAGCCCTGGCAAAAAAAATCTATGCCAGCCCCATAAGTCATTGTGCTGTGTATTGTGTGTAATATATATATATATATATATATATATATATATATACACATATATATATATATATAAATATATATATATATATATGTGTGTGTGTATATGTATGCGTGTGTGTATATATATATATATATATACACACATAAAATATATTTTTTTTTATTTCAAAATATTGGTCCTTTTAGAGTAAAACATTTAACTATACTGTACAGTAAGCATACCCACATGCAGACACAGACAATCTCACTGTCACAAGCTCTTTGATTCACAGTCTCACAGACAGACAGACAATCTCATTGATATATATACGCTCATTAACATAAAAACACAAGCTCACTGATGCACACAAATAGGCTCACTGACAGACAATCCCACTGACACACACAGACAAGCTTAATGGTACACACACAAATTTAGTACAGACAAACTCTGATATGCACACGCTTACTACAGACAAGATCACGGTCACACACACACACACACGCTCACTGACACCCACATGCTCACTACAGACAAGCATACTGACACACATGTTCATTACAGACAAGCTAACACTCACGTGCTCACTACAAAAAAGCTCACACACACATGCTCACTACAAAAACGCTCACTGACACACACACATGCTCCATACAGATAAGCTCACTGACACACACATGCTTCCAACAGACAAGCCCACTGACACACACACATACAAGTTCACTCACTAGCAGACAAACACACACACAAGCTCACTCACTAGCAGACACACACACACAAAAGCTCACTCACTAGCAGACAAACACACACACAAGCTCACTCACTAGCATCCACACACACAAGCTCACTCACTAGCAGGCACACACACACACACACACACACACACACACACACACACACACACACACAAACGTTCACTCACTCCCAGCTGGTATACAGGGGTCTCTTTCTGCTAAACATTTAGGCAGTAACTCATACACAAGCAATCACTGTGTATTTCTCTTTAAAAAAAAAAAAGAACCTTTAACCACTAGAGTTGTGATAAAGAAACTCCCTGCTTTGCACAGAAGGGATTCTCCTGGAACCCTTTCTTTGGTAAGAGAATTGGAATAACTACCTGGCTGCTTCCCTTTCACAATTTCAGAGCCTTATTGATCTTGGCCTATTCATTAACTTGTTGGTACAGTAAAAATAAACAAAAATCTCTGAATATGTGACTATCAAACTAAATCTGGTGATCTTGCAGAGGGGAGGAGAGGAAAGGGTCTAGTTAATGCTGTTGAAATAAACACAGACCACCTAAATTGTCTGCCTGATCTCAGGAAACCTCATCAGACCTGACCCAACTCCGTCATGTGTCAGTCTTTATTTTATTAATGAGTAGTCTAAGCACAATGGCACTGGGCTGCCCTGAAGCCCATTATTGTGGAGTTCCTCTTGTCCCAGGACTGGGTCTTTTCATTTTCATATGGTTATTGTATCTCATATTTAGAGAGCACATCTTAGCACGGAGTCCTGGATACCAGTTTATAGGATCTCACCTCTAAGCACAAAGTATATCTAAACAATAGCACAAATTGTCCATACTAAGACACCTACTGGCACACATCACCAGGTTCACAGTCATAGATCACTCACTAGCAAACAGACACAGAAACACACACTCACTGACTCACACTCTCACTAGCACACACACACTCACTCACACTCTCACTAGCAGACACACACACTCTCTCACTAGCAGACACACTCACACCCTCTTTCACTATCAGACACACCCACACTCTCTCACTAGCAGACACACACTCTCTCTCACTAGCAGACACACACACTCTCTCACTAGCAGAAACACACACAGCCTCTCTCACTAGCAGACACACTCACACTCTCTCTCACTAGCAGACACACTCACACACTCTCTCACTAGCAGACACACTCACACTCTCTCACTAGCAGACACACTCTCTCTCACTAGCAGACACACTCTCTCTCACTAGCAGACACACTCACACTCTCTCACTAGCAGACACACTCTCTCTCTCACTAGCAGACACACTCACACTCTCACTAGCAGACACACTCACTCTGTCTCTCTCACTAGCAGACACACTCACTCTGTCTCTCTCACTAGCAGACACACAGCCGTGGCAGGTGAAGTTGCCATTTTGTGACCCTTCTTTGCAGCGAGGTCAGCACCGTGCGTGGGGGTGGAGCTTATGTGTGGGAGGCGGGGCTTGCATTACAGGGCGTGGCTTGCACACGGAGGCAGGGCAAGCGGACGAAATTAAGGTAAATAATTCAGGGAGACTCATAGGTCTCCCTCTGGCCACGGGCAGACTAATTGCGGCTGCACCAGCCCCCAGCTCCTCCCTCATTACTCCCCTCGGACTGACACAGGCTGGCACAGTCCGAGGGGAAAATGCTTAAAAAAACAACCTAATGATTTGGGCTGTGTGCCCAGCCCCAGATTACTGCAGCCCACCGGGAAATGTCCCGGTATCCCGGTGGGCCAGTCCGGCCCTGCTCACACAGTAACAGACAGTCACATACAGTTACAGGCAAACAGTCATACACAGGCAGTTACCTCTTTTCAATCTGGGCTGGCGGAGGGAGCCAGGGCACTGCAATCCTTGAAATCTAATTTTTGGGGAAGCAGGAGCTCCTTCCTACGTCCTCTCAGTCTTCAGCAGTAACCAGGCAGCGGGTTCAGGCCGCATTTAAATCCACCTCTGTTACTTTACACACATCATATTTAGCTATGCCTCCTTTACTTGCAGGCGGCTTTTGAAGCACTATTTCATCGACAGGCCCCCTACATGTGTGAGCTATTGGCCACTTGGCGCCTCTGCTGCCATGACGCCCTGAGCAGCTGCACAGCTTGCACACCATTAACGATCTTTTTGCCCACAGTAATCTGAGACCAAATGCAAGAACAGGAAATAGAACTGTGAGGTAATATATCTTAATTCCAATGTTCACAGTAATTAAATTGAGGCCTACATCTGATGCTCTTTATATGTAATGAACTTTTTTTTTCTGTAAAATGCTGTATGCGTGTCAGCATAAGTTGCGTTCTCTGTGTATTCAAGACGCAACTGGAGCACTTTTCTTTGAGATACTGTATATTGTGTGACTGTTTGCTAGATAATTTTATCTGCGACCTTCCTATCTTATGAAATATGTAACCAGGGCCGGTGCAAGGTATATAGGCGAAGATGCATTTTTACGCCCCCCCTCCCCCCCTCTAAAAATAACATATTCACCTCCCTGTCCATTAGTGGTCCCCTCCCTTCCCTGTCCCTTAGTGTTCCTCTCCCCTCCCCTTTCTGTCCCTTGGTGCACCCCCCACACCCTTAGTGGTCACACTCCCTTCCTGGTGTGCCTCCTACCTCTCTTGTAGCGTTGCAGAGTGGAGCAGATCCTCTACAGAAACTTCAGTTTCTGTACTCGGCTGGACTGACAGGAAGTGCTCTCTCAGTGATCACCTCCTGTCAGTCAGGCCGGGTACAGGAAACAGAAGCTCCTGTACCGCGCTCTGCTTCACCATGTTACATTCAGTGGTGTATACACACTAACAGTCACACACACTCAATGACAAACACATAGACATCACTGTCTGACACACACTGATCTGACACACACTGACAGACACACACTGACAGACACACTGATTGACAGACACACTGATTGACAGACACACACTCAATGACAAACATACTCTCACTGATTTGACAGACAATCACAAACACACACACTGACAAAGACACACACTCACACATACATTTACAGACACACACACTCAAAGACAAATAAACATACACACAAACACACACTCACAAACACATACACACACACTCACACATACACTTACAGACGCACACACCCACAGACAAACACACACACACACACTCACGCATACACTTACAGACGCATACACTTATAGACAATCACATACCCACTCACGCATACACTTATAGACAATCACATACACACACTCACACATACACTTATAGACACACACAATTTATTAATATTAAATGTCCACCCAGCCTCCCTACCTGGAGAGCTGGCGTAGATCTGTCCCAGGGGTCCAGTGGGGTTTCACTGCGGCGGGCGGCAGAGTTCATAGGCAGTGGTATAATCAGACGCGGTGAGGGAGCTCTAACCTCCCTGCTCTGCTAACTCATGGGCTGTCTACTGATGCCGGAGCCAGAATATGATGTCATATGCCGGCTCCCGCAGCATCAGCAAACGAGGGAGCAGAGCAGAGAGGTTAGAGCTCCCTCGCCGCCTCTGATTATACCACTGCCGCACGCCACGCTGAGGGTCCAGAAGGTGGCCTGGCAGGAGGGAGCGCTTCCCTCCTGCCGATCACTGAAATCTTGTGTCCCCAGAGCCGGTGCGCCGTAAGTCGGCTACCTGTGCTGCCTTGTGGACGGGTCGGCCCTGTTTGTAACCCCATATTGTTTTAATTTTAGATCTTGTGAAATATGTAGCCACATTAACTAATTTTATCTTTAACTACATTATTTATTTTTAAACCTTCAAGCTAAGCTTCAATAATATTGTGTATAAATACACCCTACTTTGAATAAATGAACAGAAGTAATTCTGGACTCACAACCATCTGTGTCGTGTGTTAATTTCTTCTCCAGGTGCCTGATATAATTTGGGTTCTACTGAATATAAGTATTGGATCCTTTGTCCATGTCAGAACCCATGCTGACAACAAGTCTGGATGGTTACAAGAATAAAGCTACATAAGTATTAGTTAATCTTTATTAAGCAACAAAGAAGCCTTAAATACACCCAATATACACAAACAGTAAAGAAAAATCTACTCCTAAAGTACACAAATGTGTAAGTGTGCTAAAAGGTAAATAAATACTTCAAAAACCTCTGTCCTGCCCACAATGGGTAGCACTTCAAGTAGCCCTTTTTATTACTGGTACTTTTTGTACCCTGTCCTTCATTCTCTGCTGTCTGCTCTCTCCCGATTGGTGTTAGATATATATATATATATATATTAATTATATTCTTAATATGTGCCAAGGTAAACGTAGGGTGTTGCCCGGTTTGTTTTGTCACAAGGCCAGGTGAGATCTTTATATTTAGAGCCAGTCCGCTAACATACAGGGTTCCGATCCGCTATTTAGGAGTGTAATTTTGACTATAGATACATGTTACTACATCAATTGTATATGTAGGCATACTACTCTCTAGAGTATGCTGAGGTGTCTAGGAGTTTTATTCTGGTTATATTTACATGACTATCCCCTTAAAGGTATACGTAGGCAAACTACCTTCTGGAGTGCTGAGGTATTCACCGAATTAACTCCATTGTCTCTAATGACCTCCAATAAATTATTCATGCATTTTTACTCCTTCATATGCTCTACAATAGGTAATGTGGTGACACAACCTGTGCAGAAACACGCCTTAATCTCTAGGATATGATTATGTGAGTTATAATAAAAGAATGTAAGTCAATTGTTTGAAGTTTTATTACTTTGTTTTTTTGGTCCTTTAACCATTTATTTATGTAATAAACCCTTGAAACTTGATTCTCTGGCAGCCCAAAGTGTAGGAATACAAATGTAGCTGCCTGAAGGGATAACGGTATGTTTATCCCCTTGTATAGGGTCAGGACAGAGGTTTTTGAAGAATGTATTGACCTTTTAGCATACTTACACATTTCTGCACATAAGTGTAATTCTTTACTTTTTGTGTTTAGTGGGTGATTTGAAGCCTTCTTTATTGCTTAATAAAGACTAACTAATAATGTTAGTTTACTTTAATTTTCTTCCATCTACAGACCATGCAGAACCCTGACTTCCTTCTGCTAAGAAGGTCACATTTATCTCCATTCTGCAGGCAGTTGAAGGACAATTAACATTTTCACATTTTTATTTTTTTAATTTTCTTTTTATATTTAATGAAACTTAAAATTGTATTTTTAATGATGCATGTTGGTTTAAACGTTACACCTCTCTGATCAACTGCCACTCAACCTAACTTGCCTCCGGTACAATTTCACACAAAGCAATCACAGCAACAGGCAGGTTTGGCTGAGCAGCAGTTTCTGCATTTTCTGTAGGCAATTAAGGTGCACCAATCAAAATTGAAAATCCATGGTGTTTTGTGCACTTTATCCTGCAACATATTTTACATTTATTAGTTTATCTCATGTACATATTTCATATATGTGCATATGCTCTTTTTAGGAATTGTATGGACACAATAAGAATTTTAGTGACGTTGTTATGGTGCCCAGAAATCCCCCATCTAAAGGGCTTGCTCTCCAGCACCAGATCTCTCCTTCCCCAGCAGCATATGGCTTCTTCAGTTTAGTTTCAGGTAGCACTGTGTGTGTAACCGCGGCTGGTTCCCTTATTTACCACTATAACGTCTTAAAGGATAGCACTTAGTAGGGCTAACCATACAGATATCTTAGCCATAATTTTATATAGTTAGTCTAAGAGATCCTCTATTTAACATATATAAATAATTGAGAATACAATATAAAATAAGGATTGTTTTGGAAGCAATAAAGTTTTGTCTTTTTTATATTTATTACATAAAAATATAAATATAGACATATAAAATCCATTATAGCAGGTTAACATACCCTTCTGAACATGTCATCATGTCAGCCTCTCTGTCATTTTAAGATGGAGCAGCGTCTGTCTCCAAGTCTCTCCTCTGTGTCTTAACATTTTAAAAGTACACCTATTTATACCTTAGGTGTCTCCATTTTAGGGTCACCAAAGTTCATATATGAAAAAGTAACACTTCTTTTACTTTATTCATTTTAGGACCTCCCATAATTTGGCAAACATACAAGGCCATTACCAAAGGGTGCATACGTCATGGAAATTTTCCTGACTTAGTTCAAGATGGCATCTTAAAGTCTGAACATCCTTATCTACTAAGGTTACCACAGTACAGGCATTTCTCACTTTATGAACTCTCGCTTTATGAACTCCCGACTTTATGAACTTTTTTCTGGATGTGCCGCCATTTTGTTTCACCTCCATTTTGTGTCAGTGGTCCACGGATCAGGACCGAGAAGAGTGCTTTGGAGCACAAACAAGAAGAGAAGAAGAAGAATTTGTGCTCAGGAGTAGACAAGAATTGAGATAAGGATCAGAAACACAGTTCCTGAAGATAAAGGGAAGTCTAAAAAACAGGTTTAGATTGCTCTGTATTCTCTTTGTGCTTTCATGGGCATACATTACAGATCCTTTTTGGCACCTATCTATTGAGTAGAGATTTGACTTGATTTGTCTGTGTGTGTCTGACATAGCTGTCTGTGTGTATGTGTGTATGTGTGTCTGACATAGCTGTCTCTGTGTATGTGTGTCTGACATAGCTGAATGTATGTATGTGTGTCTGACATAGCTGTCTGTGTGTATGTGTGTTTGCCATTGTGCTATGTTTTGGCAGGCAGCAATAGTAAGAAGCAGGAGGAGGGCTGAAAAACCTGAAAAGGGGAGAAGGAAGAAAGTTTGAGAGCTGTAAAAATAAAAGGAGTAACAGAAAAGTGCTAAAAAAAAAAAAAAATGATGCAAGCTTGAAAGTAGGAGAGGAGAAGGAGGAAAGTTTGAGAGCTGTAAAAATAAAAGGAGTAAAAAAAAGTGATAAAGGAGACGGGGGATGCTGATAATGAAGAAAATGAATAAGTATGAGGGTTTAAGAGAGATGCCCCCAAGTACAGCATGTCTCTTCATTGAATAGTATGAGCATTAATGATAATTTAAAGAAGATTTCAATATGGTATGCATGCTTTTAAAATTCCTACAACATACATGTATTTGTTATGCTTTCATGTTGTATTTGTACTTAATAATTTAGGTTTTCAATGGTAAAATGTGTTGGTCAGGAACGGAACCCATGTTTATTACATTGTGTCTATGGGAAATTAGTTCTCACTTTATGAACTCTCACTTTATGAACTAGGCTTTGGAACCAATTAGCTTGTAAAGTCGGGAACTACCTGTATAAAACGTACTGAGAGTCGTAGCATAGCCTTAAAGCTTGTTTATACATTGTTGTTGTTGTAATTCGTCTGGGACAAAATGGCGTAAACATATTATGCACTGAGGTTATTGCTTAAAGAAACATCTATGAAAAACAATTTCTAACACGTTGTCAGTTTGCACAGTTTAAGAAATACAACATTTCATTCTAAAACTTGTAATATTTGCATTTTTCCATAACACGTGCCTCAGGGAAGGGGTTGGGTTAGGGGTAGGAGTAGGGTTAGGGATAGGGGTAGGGTAAGGTGCCCGGACTGCCACCACAACCACTTACACATCTATAGGTCTCCCAGTGCCAGGAATGAGCTTATTGGTCTAGATTCCTGTCATCATTCACGTAATTTCCCCTCCCTCTCTTGTTTTGCCACTTTTCAGAAATCCAAAGCACTTCAGCACTTCCAAAATTCGGCACTTTAGCAAATCGGTTTGGTACTTCCGAAATTTGACACTTCGGTAATTCGGCAATTTGGTTCGGCACTTCCGAAATTCAGACCTTCAGAAATTTGGCAATTCAGACATTCAGCAATCCGGACATTCGGAAGCATCTGAATGTCCAAATTGCAGAAATTCTGCCAAATTTACATTCGGAACACAATGAATTGTGCATGTCTAATAAAAATAATAATATTTTACTTTAAACAATGTATAAGTATGTAAACTTTTTCACTCTTCCAGGTTCATACCACATGAACTCGATAAGTGAAATTTGTTTTTTTAGGTTTTAATAAGGGTATTCACAAAACAATATTAAGATAATAAACATATTATGATATTGCAATCTTAATTTGCTAATTACAATTAGACTTGCGCACAGTGGAAACATTAGTTTTGGCCACTTTGTGCAAAAATAAACAAACAAAAAAGTATGAATTTGGTCCATGTTGCAGTTTTGTTACAAAACAATATTGAGAAAGAAATTCAGACAGGGGGCGTGGCAACTTAGTTGAGTTCCCTAACAGGCAAGACAAAAAGCTTATTCAAAACCAATCTAAAATTAAAATGAGGAACAAAAAGAGGGAGACCAAATGATCTCACAGGGGCTAAAAACAATGGATCTTACCAAACTAATATGGCGAGGTCGACCAGGCTCACATCAGACTGTTCTGCTGCGGCATTGGAGACAGACCTTCAAAATATACTTAAGATACTGCCAATGAAGGAGGATATAGCAGACATGCTGTCCAAACGGGCTCAGTTCAGGCAAAATTCACATAGCTGACTTCAGGTCTGTACCATCTTTTGGGAAGATTATTATGCCTAGAAGAGAACAAATAAGAGGATAAATAGTGTCAGAGCAAATGAGCCTTCAGTCCCAAATGGCCTAATTGAAATCTAAACTTACCCATCACTAACGTTTCAATACTATCCTCTGCAATACCAGCTTACCACCAGATACTTTTTGACAGAGTGCATAGGACTTTGAAGTCCAGGAAGGCCCTACAATCAGCATCACACAATATCATATGCCACCAAGGTATAATAGGAGCAGCCAGATCATCTAATATACAGGTCCTCACCTGTATCAGTGCTCAAATCTTCTCATGGTCTACCCTACAAGGGTGAAGAATACTTTGCTCTCATCGTGATGTACAGCAACTCTGTGCACTCAATGTCTACACATGCTGATGTCCTAGCCTTCCTGAGGGTTTTGAACTGTCAGCCCATCAACATGCCAGACTGGTAAGAACCCGCAATGTACAACAAACATCAATACAGCCCTAGAGAGCTTGGTGGGAGATAGCTGTATCCAAGAAGAAAAAATCTAACCACACACCGGCTCCTGACATGGTGGACAGCATAGCTTATGGAACTCCAGAAACACCTAAACCTGGAGACCCACCTTGCTCTTGACAAGTCACTACAATAAATGCAGGAAGATCCTAGCCAGGGCCCTTAAACATAGACGCCATGCTTTTTTCATCTCTCAGATTAATGGAAAGTACAGATGAAGACATGTTACAGCAGCATCTATAGTGGGTGCATTGTGCTCTTCCTAGCAAGCCTTTTATAATTTACCCCAACCTCCAGGCACCCAACAAGACAGACTAGAGTTATTTATGGCCAATGTCAGGGCAAAGCTCACTCAGACTAAGGCAGATTTATTAAATGTCCCTTCTACCAAGGATGAGTTATCAACAGCCATCAAATCGACCCCTGTGGGTAAAAACTCAGGCCTGAATACACCTCCCGCTACTGCCATACCTTTCTTCCTCAAGTGAGCAAGCATTACCTTGAACACTTTCAATGGGGTTTCTCCTGACACACTCATACCACCACCCTCCATGCAAGCCCCGTATCGGGGAAATACCTGATGGTCTGTGGGAGCTATAGACTAATCTCCATTATAAACATGGATATAAAGTTATTTTCAATAAATAATTGCCTTTTACCTCAGCCTTTTTGTCAGATCCGGTACGCTCTGATCAGGCCTTGTTTGTGGTGGGGGAAAGAGGCAAGGAACAATACAATAAAAAATTATTAACATTTTCTATAGGTTTGAAATCTCCACTCCAAGGCGTTCAATAGAGTTGACTGGGCATACCTCTTTTCCACACTAGAATGTTTGGTAATGGGAACATCTATTAGATCTTGGATAGGTGCACTCTACACTAACCCATCAGGTGAATGGTAGACTGTCATCCTCCATCCTGAACAGTAATGGCACCAGACAATGGTGCTTGTCCACATTATTCTTTGCTCTATGTAGCCTTTATTACAGGCAATCAGGCAGAATCCCTTCATAAAGGGATTCTGGTACCAGGACAAGAGACCAAATTCTCTGCATTCGCAGATGATTTATTTTCTCTAAATGACTCCATTACCTAACTAGGACAAGTGGTAAGATGCTAGATAACTTTAGGGCGTTATCTAATTTTAAAGTAAATGTAAGTAAATTAGAGTTATTGGGACTGTTGGTTCCGAAGGCCATGGGGTTCCACTTGTCTAGTGAATTCAGGTTGCTCTGGTACTAGATTAGACTACTAGCATCAAATGTCTATACATACATGTCACGCACAGTGTAGCAGATTGCATTAAGGCTGTCCTCAAAATTTGTGTGTTTTAATATGCTGTCGTGTATTGCTTATTCTGTGTATTCACATTGTATGCAGCATTCACTGATTGTTCGGTAAAATCATTCTGTTTATTATACGAGTGAAACTACTGAACAATCAGACCACCCCCAGGGATAAGTGTACCTCTCATTACCATTCGCAACAATGTTGCAAACCCATAAATTAGTAATCAGTACTTTGTACTATGGGTGGCCGCTAGTGATGTACCGAACGGTTCGCCGGTGAACGGTTCCTGGCGAACATAGCATGTTCGCGTTCGGCCACGGCGGGCGAACATATGCGCGGTTCGACCCGCCCCCTATTCGTCATCATTGAGTAAACTTTGACCCTGTACCTCACAGTCAGCAGACACATTCCAGCCAATTAGCAGCACAGCCTCCCTAGCAGACCCTCCCACCTACTGGACAGCATCCATTTTAGATTCATTCTCAAGCTGCATGCTTAGTAAGAGGAGGGAAAGTGTAGCTGCTGTTCATAAGATAGGGAAAAGCATAGCTAGGTTAGGGATAAGGGTATGCTTTTTTTTTATTTTATTTTTCTATGTAATGTAAATGCACTTAGTTGTCTGCCACTGCTGCCAGCTTCTGTGTCAGGCTCACAGTGCATACTGTGCCCATTTCCCCAGTCAGTGCTACCAATTACATCTGGTGTCACAATAGCTTGGATTTAAAAACAAAAAACTTTTTTTACTGTTATAGATTGAATAGCAGTCAGTGTCCTTAAAGCGGGTGTGTTACGCTAACAGTGGATACGCTGACAAGTGCCACTAATTAGATCTGGTGTCACAATAGCTTGGATTTAAAAACAAAAAACTTTTTTACTGTTATAGATTGAATAGCAGTCAGTGTCCTTAAAGCGGGTGTGTTACGCTAACAGTGGATACGCTGACAAGTGCCACTAATTAGATCTGGTGTCACAATAGCTTTGGATTTAAAAACAAAAAACTTTTTTTACTGTTATAGATTGAATAGCAGTCAGTGTCCTTAAAGCGGGTGTGTTACGCTAACAGTGGATACGCTGACAAGTGCCACTAATTAGATCTGGTGTCACAATAGCTTGGATTTAAAAACAAAAAACTTTTTTTACTGTTATAGATTGAATAGCAGTCAGTGTCCTTAAAGCGGGTGTGTTACGCTAACAGTGGATACGCTGACAAGTGCCACTAATTAGATCGTGTGTCACAATGGCTTGGATTTAAAAACAAAAAACTTTTTTTACTGTTATAGATTGAATAGCAGTCAGTGTCCTTAAAGCGGGTGTGTTAAGCTAACAGTGAATACGGTGACCAGTGCCACCAATTAGATCTGGTGACACAAAGCTTGGATTTAAAAAAACAAAACACTTTTTTCACTGTTATAGATTGAATAGCAGTCAGTGTCCTTAAAGCGGGTGTGTTACGCTAACAGTGGATACGCTGACCAGTGCCACTAATTAGATCTGGTGTCACAATAGCTTGGATTTAAAAAAACAAAACTCTTTTTCACTGTTATAGATTGAATAGCAGTCAGTGTCCTTAAAGCGGGTGTGTTACGCTAACAGTGGATACGCTGACAAGTGCCACTAATTAGATCTGGTGTCACGATCGTTTGGACTTAAAAAA
>OW240917.1:220154030-220207146 GCA_933207985.1 Pelobates cultripes | reverse complement strand
GGAAGGTATTAAACTGATAAAAATAGTACTAAACACACCACTCCTATCTGGTGTCACATTAGCTTGACCGCGCAGTGCCCCAAATTTGCAGTAAGAGGAACCGACCAAGCCTCTTCTTCCATCTCCCTGTTACAAAAATCAATGCCGTGTACACGTCCACTGATAGGAGACGCGGAAGGTATTAAACTGATAAAAAATAGTACTAAACACACCACTCCTATCTGGTGTCACATTAGCTTGACCGCGCAGTACCCCAAATTTGCAGTAAGAGGACCGACCAAGCCTCTTCTTCCATCTCCCTGTTACAAAAATCAATGCCGTGTACACGTCCACTGATAGGAGACGCGGAAGGTATTAAACTGATCAGAACAATACTAAACACACCACTCCTTTTTTTTTTGGTGAGGCTTTACAGGACAGAGTGCTTCTCCACGGGACATGTTAACTCACGGGCAGCTAGCTCATCAAGGAACCAGAGCAGCTTTCCATGTACAGGTAAGACACGTGCAGCCGGTAAGGGTTCAGGCTCTTCTTCCTGGAGGATACGCTGCAAGCCTGTTGAGCGAGGTGACCTTGCTCGGGTCCCAGGTGTACGGTTCCTAAAATGGCTGCCATATACACATCCACTGATAGGAGACGCGGAAGGTATTAAACTGATCAGAACAATACTAAACACACCACAAATAAGGTTTCTCTCCTGTATGGCTCCTCAAATGATGCTTAAGATTAGAAGCGGCTGAAAAGCATTTCTCACACTCCGAACAAAAATATATTTTTTTAACATTCTCTCCACTTTGAACGAAATGACGTTTGGGAAGAGATTAACATAATTAAACACAGGCAGTAAAAATACAGTTTTTAGCCATACACTGTAACTTTAAAACTACACATCCCATCTTCATAATTACATATTTGGAATCAGCACACTTAAAACATAAACATAACCAAAAATCAGCCAAATCCATCCAGGGGTTAAAAAGTTAGCTGGAGGTCCCTTTATGACCGACCGCAAGCACATTTTCCTGCCCAAAACAGTTCCATAGATTTGGGCTGTGAGGTCGGTCTATTTCAGGCTGAAAAAACGACTAAGTCCCATCGCCGAATGGGACTTAGTCTCTGCAGCTGAAATAAGGCTGAAAAAAACGACTAAGTCCCATCGCCGAATGGGACTTAGTCTCTGCAGCTGAAATAAGGCTGAAAAAAACGGCTGAAAAAAGACTAAGTCCCATCGCCGAATGGGACTTAGTCTCTGCAGCTGAAATAAGGCTGAAAAAAACGGCTGAAAAAAAGACTAAGTCCCATCGCCGAATGGGACTTAGTCTCTGCAGCTGAAATAATTTCCCATTTACTGAACCAAGTGGGAAATAGCAAGGCAGGCACAAAGGGTTTGCACCAGGTCTGGGGACACAGGGGACACTGTCTTAAAGGGGCCGTGTCCCCAACAAGTCTGGGGACACGGCCTTAAAGGGGCAGTGTCCCAATCTTCCTGATGTCCCAAAAAGGTGTTTAAAGGGCCAGCACCAGTCACATAAAGAGTCCATAAGCCCCAATATGCCCACCGACAGTCTTAAAGGGCCATACACACCAAATAAAAGTGCATACATTTTCACAATCTCCCAGGGGCCATAGTCATGCGGGAGGAGGCTGGCAAATAGGCTTCTCCACAACCCAGGGAAGCAGGGCAATTTGCCATTTAAAGGGCCCGTTACAAATAGCAGTTTGTAACAAGGTGTCAATCCATATCTGCCAAGTGACCCGATGTAGGGGGAACAGTCCCTATTCTGCTCTGTGTCAGTGTGTATCAGGGATCCTTAGGACAGGTGTCAATCCATATCTGCCAAGTGACCCTATGTAGGGGACCAGTCTCTATTCTGCTCTGTGTCCGTGTGCATCAGGGGCTCTGAGGACAGGTGTCAATCCATATGTCAAGGTGTCAATATGTCATATGTCAGGTGTCAATCCATATTGATTGTGATTTAGGAATGTTAGGTGATTTCTGCCCTTTATGGATTAAAACCAGACTCTGTATCAACTGTGTAATTTTCCATGGGAGTTTTGCCATGGATCCCCCTCCGGCATGCCACAGTCCAGGTGTTAGTCCCCTTGAAACAACTTTTCCATCCCTATTGTGGCCAGAAAGAGTCCCTGTGTGTTTTAAAATTCGCCTCCCCATTGAAGTCAATGGCGTTTCGGGCGGTTCGCCGGTTCGCGAACATTTGCGGAAGTTCGCGTTCGCCGTTCGCGAACCGAAAATTTCGGGTTCGCGACATCACTAGTGGCCGCCATTCGGGATACAAATATCTTAACTCCCAAACAGCGGTGTTTGGTCGTCGACCGTCTGGAACCCAAATCGGACACTCATCTAAGCAAACACTGCTGGGACCTCCAGACTTCCATATCTTCATGCTGAAACAACCGAACGAGCCGCCGTTCGGTAGAAAGACTCATACAAACAAGGGGATTCACATGAAGGCAAGCAACAGCTATTTCATTTGGTATTTTCATCCGTTTATACCCACGAATAGAGAACGACCGCAAGGCCAAAACTTATGGAACTGTTTTCGGCTACTGTTGCCTGTGCGGTCGGTCAAAACTTTACTCCTCCATAACTCCCGAACCCCTGGTCCAATCTGGGTGATTTTTGAGTATGTTGCTCACCCAGATCAGGGGAGACCATACATTTAGGTGTTTACCCGATGTATTTGAAGTACATCCAGGAACTGGAGAAATAATGTACACTGATTAAATGGATTATGTGTCATGCTGAGGGGAGAGGATGTGTGGGAGGTAACATGTATTTTATTGGTTACTGTAATAATTACTGTGGGTGTCTCCCTTGCATGGGAGAATTGCTTAAAAGCAGGGAATGTGAAATTAAACTTTAGTTAAGTTCTGCTCCTGATGCTGTGTGTCGTCCAGTCATTGGGAAACGTAATGGGATACTTTTGGATTACTTTACTAATCATGGATATTATTCTTTTGGGTTTTATTACTTGTTCCTGGGCCTTGCTTGCATTACCAGCGGAGATAATCTGTGAAAGACCAGCACTCCGCTACACACAGGATCACCGATCTATATAGGGCCAATGATTTACCTCTCCTCACATTTATTTAAGGGAATTTAAAAAAAATTTACTTATCTAATTTCTGCCTTATAGGGTGTATTAATATATTAAAAATGGTGGATCTTCCAAAAAGTCTCTTTCAGATGCTTCCTATTTAGATCCCTCCTGCATTATTTACCCAACTCAAACAGGCTTTCACTTCCTTTGTATGGGTGGGTAAAAACCAGCTATTGTTGTACATTACCCTAAAAAGGGCCACAGAGTAATGGGGACTGGAAATCCCACATATATTCAACTGTTACGCAGGTTGGCTACTAACTAGAATTAGGGAATTGATGACGCAAGATGATTACAAGTTCTGTTATGAGAGTGAACAACACCATGCCATGGCACCTCTACATACTCTCCCCTGGCAACATTGTCCTATTGGTGAACTAATAAAGTTGAGCCACCCATTGTTGGGACCCACCCTCAGAATTTGGAGCAGTGTGCAAAACACCAATGGACCTTCTCAAGGATACCCTCAATATATCCATTAGTAGGCAACTTGTAAATAGTACAGTTCCAGGGAACACCCTGATCCATAGATACATAGAATGTGATTGCCTTCTTTTGGATCAACAGCAAAAAACAAATGTGAGGAAGGTTGAACTTGATGGACGCAAGTCTCTTTTCAGCTATGTAACTATGTAACTATGTGATGGCAGATAAGAACCATTCAGCCCATCTAGTCTGCCCAATTTTCAAAATACTTTCATTAGTACCTGGCCTTATCTTATACCTAGGATAGCCTTATGCCTATCCCACACAGTTGAAGCCAGTACTGATAACTTGGTGGCGTTTTCATTATGCAGTGTGTAAGTATGTTTTTGAATAATGTTGATAAGAATTTCATAGATCCATATTTTTAATAGCTGATGAGATATCATAATTCCCTATGCATTGGGATTCCTGCAGCTCAAACCGGAGAAATAGGGGCATAAGTGTTATTTGTCCATTAATGGCATCCTATATTGTCTTGAACAGGCAGCTTTTGCCATTACAGGAGTCTAAGAATGTTCCTAACCATTTATGTCCAAGATTTTGGAGTTCTTAATTATGTTCCAATGTGTAATATTTATAAAAACCTGGGCACTTAGTGGTGCTTGTGAAAAAAACGGTATTGGGAGCCCTAATAGACAATGTGCTCCTCAATGATTGAATAGATTATCATCTGTCATTCATCAAAAGAGAAAATCTGGGGTGGAGATATGTTTCCTACCTTGAGGGTATTCCATAGAATTCTTCTTTCAATTATTCTATTATTGTTATTAGCCTTAAAACTCTCTCTTCATATGCTACAGATTGTCTTTTTTCAGAACTTGGCTTTTAAGATGTTGCATCTCTTTGAGAAATGTAAACGGGAAGCTTAAATTGACTAGGATTTTTAACTGTATTTATTTTTTTGTTTTTGTTTTCAAGTGAGAGATAAACTACTGATGGTATCCCATGCCCCGATTTGGAAGTTGATGTACAGTGCTGCAGGTCAACTGAGGAATTGTGGCCAAACAGAAAGCTATTACTTGAGAGGGCTGTGCCTGTACATTTTCCAGTTGTCTCAGCTTCTGTGAATTTCCCCTGCTGAATTTACTCACACTTTGCTAGTTTGTTTAGGCCAAAGTGTATTTCAGCCACCATCTACTCGGGATTTGCTTTACATGTGTAATATTGTCTCCTCGAATGTTATATGCCGATTTAATGGAATGGTCACCAGGTCTATCATCTGCTAAGAAAAAATAGCTCCCTGAGCCCCATGTCCAAAATACCATGACCCTTCTTTTCTAAAACAGAACTAAAGCGTATTGGAAAACAGTATTAGGAAAGTATCAGTGTTGTCACTGATGGTAAATTTCAGGCTGGACAAAAGTGGTAAGTGGTGTCCTTCAGGGTTCTGTTTTGGGACCCCTTCTATTTAACATATTTATAAATGATCTTGAAATAGGCATTGAAAGCCACGTTTCAGTGTTTGCAGATGACACATGTGAGCAGCATGTTGCTTTGCTGCAGAGGGATTTGGATAGATTGGAGGACTGGTCACTAAAATGGCAGATTAAATTTAATGTAGAGAAATGCAAAGTTATGAACATCGGGGTCAAAAATGCACAAGCAACTTATACCCTAAATGGTAGTGAATTAGGGATAACCACACATGAGAAGGATTTTTTGGAATTGTTATAGACAACAAATTAGGCAGCAATATGCAATGTCAATCTGCAGTTGCTAAGACCAGTAAGGTTTTGTCATGTATAAATAGGGGCATCAATTCTCAGGATGAAAATATAATTTTGCCTCTTTATAAATCGCTGGTAAGACCCCACATAGAATATGCTGTGCAATTTTGGACACCTGTTCTAAAGAAGGATATCATGGAACTAGAAAAAGTGCAGAGATGAGCTACAAAATTGCTAAAAGGGGGGGTGGAGTTTAGCTACTGAAGCAGACGTTCGCATGGCTGCGGAGCTCCTGACCATTACCTCGATAAGCGACCACTCTCTACGCTCAGACATGAGCTACTTCCACCCCAGGGTGACCCTGAGACTCACTAGGGCCCCATGGGTTGGAAAACGAAAAAACAAAAGACAGATAAGCCCCGGCTGGGCATGAATATCAGGTAGCTCTGGCGGCAGGCCCATGACACCTCCGGCGCCAAGATGGCGTCCCTCCATGGAGGCTGTTTGGATTTTTCTGATGGGCCATCCGATGAAGCAGAAGGGGACTCGTCACCATTCCTGACATTGCCACCGCCAACCCGGGCACAGACCCGGCCTCCCGTGACAACTCCTATACCGTGACTATAAAAGCCCTTGGAGAACTCATGGCGGAACACCATGGAAGGATCTCAGCTGACGTGGCCTTGATCCGAGAGGATCTGAAAAACATAGCAGCTCGGCTGGGGGCAGCAACCACACGCGCCAGATCCATGAACTGCGACAACAAAATCTGCTCCATGAACAGCAACTGTCCACACTGGAGGATAAACGGCGCTAAAATCACCTGAAGGTCTTGCTGACTCTGTCCCAAAGGCCGAGCTTCCACACTTTACCAGACTGCTCCTCACCGCGTTACTGAACCCGAAGGCAGCCAGAGCGATTATGCTAGATGGAATCTTCCATATACCGCGACCAGCCAAAACACCACCCAACACCCTGGTGACGTAGTGATCCGGTTTCAAACCCTGAAAGACAAAGCAGCAGTCTTGGAAGCAACCAGAGGTCAGCCAACATACTCCTTTTGAAGAGATGGCCCTGTCATTCTACGTCGACCTCTCGAGCGGGACACTAGCATGTAAAATGGCATGGAGAAGGTCCCTACGCCATTTTACAACCCTCCTGCAACTACAGCAGCTCAAATACCCTGGGGACCAGGCCGCACCTTACACATCACCAAAGGAGTCACCTCACAAGTCATCCACGATTTGCAAGAGACCACGAGGGCCCTAGGCAAGCTAGACCTCCCTCTGAACTCACTTAAGCCATCAGAAACATCAACGGGACCCAAATGCTCCTTCGGAAGAGACACAGCCAGCGCCACAGAGTTCGTGCCACGATGGCCTCCTGCGGAACTTTATGCAACAGCCACGACTTGAACCGGGACTATGCTCCACAGAATATCCACTGGGATGCTCCCCCCAGGATATACAATTACCCTTCTGATTGCAGATCAAATGTTGTGACTTTATTTTTTTATTTTATTCCTTTATTTTACTTATCTTGCTTTAATATTATTTATACTCTTATTTACACCTTTATATATTTTATTTTATGTTAAGCTATTTTACATCAGTCCAAGCCACTGTCCTGCAGGCATAGACCTACCCAACAGCCAGCCGACTATCCCCCTCCCCCCTCTCCCTCTCCCTCGCCTCCACCCCCCTCCCTCACCACCTCCTTACCACCTGAGGGCAATTTGGGAGCACACAACTGCAGCACAATGGCTTGTCCTAACAAAGGGCTCACAAGACCCCCTTTTGACTTTCCTCCCAGATGAAGTACTCGCAGGGTCCTGACTCGACCTGGGCATTAATACCCAAGGGTCGCTGGCTAACCAGCAATACTAGCTGGGACCCTGACCTACCCTTGACGGCAATAGCAGAGTACACCTAGACCAACCGAACTTGCAACATCAGGCCGAGCACCAAGCAGTACTTCCCCTGATTCCCACATATTCCTACGCAAACCAGACTCCCACGACTTACACGAGGGGCCCTGCAAGCATGAGGCTATCCACTGTCAGACAAAAACCCTATATTAAGACTTATAGTGCAATGGACACTTGTAGTCTTTTACGCAAACTCCGGTAAGGCTTAACAACTTATCATGTTAGAGCATAGTACACCTAATTGTTTATGGGAAAAATCATATACAATACAATCACCGAGCTACGGATATACGCATATCCTCACTTAACATTTTTGTTTTGTTATATCTCTGGCTGTAAACATGTTAATCAGCACACTCCGATTTAATTGTTAATTACAATACGTGTTTAAGCACCAGTTCTCTCATGTCATAAATTGAAAATTTGCATAACCGGCAAATGCCATATGGCTGACTCAAGCTGTATAAGGATGTGTTGACTGTTCATGCTGATCTGAGACTCAATTTCGCATGTACTCTATGCACACGAAATAAAGATTTTTTTCTTTTTTTTTAAATTGATAAAAGGAATGGAGCATTTTAGTTACAAAGAAAAGTAAAAAAATTTAAATCTCTTTCGTTTGGAAAAACAGCGCCTCAGAGGGGATATGATAACATTATAGAAATATATTCGGGGCCAGTACAAACCATTATCTGGAAATCTATTCATAAACAGGGCTATACATAGGACACGAGGTCACGCATTTAGACTGGAAGAAAGGAGATTTCATCTAATGCAAAGAAAATATTTTTTTACAAGAGCAATAAGGATATGGAATTCTCTGCCTGAAGAGTTGGTTTTATCAGAGTCCATACAGATGTTTAAACTGCAATTGTTAAAATACAAAACAACATAACATACAGGGATATAATTTCTAATTAGTGGGGTAATAGCTGCTTTATCCAAGTAGACATCTGACTGCTATTTTGGGGTCAAGAAGGATTTTTTCCCTAGTTTGTTGCAAAATTGGAAGCGCTTCAGACTAAGTTTTTTTGCCTTCTTTTGGATCAACAACAAAAAAATATGTGAGGATGGCTGAACTTGATGGACGCAAGTCTCTTTTCAGCTATGTAACTATGAAACAAAGCAGTGCCTTCATGTCTCTTCTTGTAGACACCCCTCCTCCATTTACTCTGGAAGTGAAGCTTCTTCTGATAAGCCACTATTAATTATCATTAATAGTTAAACTGCTCAGGTAAATGATAAAACACTCATAACAATCTATTGAAAAAGCGCCTATCCATTCATCTGCGGAGAGGAAAATCCTTTATTTTAATAGTTTAGTGTCTGAGAGAATAAATTTACATGTCAATAATACTGTTTATGATACTAGATGGCAGACTTGGGTGTCTACTCTCACATTTTTTTTTTTATAAATTATTATCATTATTGTTATTATTTTATTATCTCATTTATCTACTCAAACTATCCCACCTAGAGACTAGGTAGGAGACTGCATATATGATACACCTCGTTTGTGTTATTCTGGAGAAGATACATATTTTTTTCCTCTCTATGACAGCTGGAACAATTTATATCTGTTGACTCATTTCTCTCTCACCTTTATGAGTGCTCATTTTCCATTATGTTTCTTATTGCTTCATATAGATTCCATTCCTTCGAATAAAACTGTACTTTGTGTCCGCAACTTCTCCCCCTTTCCACTTTTGTACTTTTCCTCTATCTTTGCATTTCCCCCTCTGTTCCTTTCAATCTCCTCTATGTTCTCTTTCTGTATTGTCCATGCTTTCTTGTGATTAAAGAACTTTTTTTGTGGTTACTTCCAGCCATCTTTTGTATGGCTCTATTATCTTGATACTCCTGTGCCTTTTGTGTTCATTATTTATTTTAATATCTTACTACAATTGGACCCACAGGAACATAGAGGTGGAGGGCCCTGCTCAATGAGCTTGCATTCTAGAGGGAGTGGGATATAGTGACACAAAGGGTAAAAGTAGGGATATGAAGTAGGTTGTTAGAAACGTATTCGTTGAGGGCTTAGTAGGTAATTTTTGACAGTTGCAGGAGAGGAGTCATGGGGGATAAAAGGTCCATTTTATGTTAGTCTCCTATACAGTGACATATTACATAGTAATCTAGGAATTCCAAGTATAACATTTCACACATCTGTTTTACTGCTGTTGATCCAAAAGAAGGTGCAAAACACAAATAATAGTGATTTCCAATTTTGCATAAATTGGTAAAAATAAATCTTCAAAATGGCAGTCAGATTTCTCACACACTAATGCTGATACTGACACATTAGTTATTTTCATTGAATATTTTTTTTGAAAAAAACTCATCCAGACATTGTTTTACAACGAACCAGAAATGCTTTTACCTTTGCGCAGTATTGTGTTTAATTGCAGTCATTTTATCTTCCACTAGGTGGAAGGATTGCACCACTGCACGTAAACAATTCTTTGATGATGTGAAACTACTGCATGAGAAGTACTGAAGATGGCATTTTGGTTTGGTTATTGATTCCCTCCCTTACCCCACCAGAAGATTTAAGAAAGTTGATTTGTCAGTTTAACTACCTATTCAAACAGATACTGAAGGTGTGTGAGTATATTTAAGAAATGTATAGAAGCATTGAACACATACCTTAAAGTCATTCTTTACATTCACTGTAGTCAAATATATTTTCTCTATTGACTGGACTTACTAGAGCGCAATACTAATTTTATTCCACAGAAAAGTTGCACCAATTCGATATTTATTAGTTGGCATGAATCTTGAGCAATAATAAATATTTAAATTATGAAGACTGAGCTCAAATAGCTGATTTCAGGTAGGTTTATCACAATAGTCCACACACCGTTTTGGTTTGAAGAAAGCACAAACACAAATTAGCTATTTTAAATAGCCAAAACAGTATTTACAATGAAGGTACCATGTGCAAAAAAAAAAAAAAAAAGCCGCGTTTAAAACAATGGGCGCATCATTATAACATTACTGAAAATTAAAACAGTGAATCAAGAACAAAAATTGTAATCCGAGCTATACATATGATAAAAATGTATAAATTCAAACAATTACTATTTTATTTATTGAAAAACATATTCCAAATAGTTAAGAAAACCCAAGCATTTCTCAGATAGACATGATCATATCTGAGTTGCGCCAGGTTCTAATCAGTGAATAAATGCAACACACATTATATTGAATCTAGGATCACAAATCTCTTTTTAAACAGATAGGCAATGCATTTGATAGGAATGAATGAATGAATACTATAATGGAGAAGCTTTTATTTAACTAAACCAATAAAATCAGGTCTCGATTCATATCGTGAGTCACATGGCCATGTTATCTAAATAAATCTCCAAACTGTCCACAATATTTATATAAATATAGAGAAAAGCTGACATGACACCCCTCTGATAAATTTCCAAAAACATTCAGCCGTGGAATAAGCAGGTCACACAGTGGTCACATAATTCTCATATTAATCAAAGAGCTAAAACAGTTCATACAATAAATGAGAATACATTGGCCAAACACAGAAGTATTGTAAATCATCAAAATATCCTTTTAAGAAGAAAACCATTATTTTAATGGGAATCAGATTTATAAAATTTCGATCACGTTACCTATACTACAGAAGGTTTGCTATGGAGACTGGTTACCATAGAGACAAAGGACAACACCAAAATAAAGTTCAAAGCAACTATATTAGAAGTGAGAAAAATGATAAAGTATGAGCATAACAATATAAAATGTAGGTGACATATGGTTATGGTATATTGTAAAGATAACTAATAAAGTGCAATAAATTTTTCAACCAATCATTGAGACGCATTTTTTCTAATTTTATTGTTTTATTTATGAAATCCATAGCACATACTTTAGGATATACACCAATCAAGGGCAAAGTATATCCATAAACAGCCAATAAAATGCAAAACATGACATAATTGTATGTATAAAGTGATGAATTCCATTAAAAAAAAAAATATATAGAAAAAATATATAGATTATTATATTTCGGAGTCTAAAACTTAAAGTGCACCGTAACAAATCTATAAGTATATGATGATGAATATTATATGATAATTAGAGTTGAGCGAACCCAGACTGTAAAGTTTGACACGTGTTCCCTTAGAAGCCATCACAGCCAGGCCTACTAATGGCTGTGATTGGCCAGTTCAGCATGTGACCCAGCCTCTATATATAAGCTGGAGTCACGTAGCGCCGGACGCACATGAGCTCTTATAAGTGTAGGGAGAGGATGCTGCCGCTTTTAGGGACAGATTAGGAAAGAATTCTGCAAACTAGTACATTAGCGGGGTGCACTTCAAATCTGAGAGTCAAATAGAAGCGCCAAATAACGCGATTACATCTGCATTTTAAAACGTAAACTTTTTTGGGTGCTAAAAAGTACATTAGTGGGGTGCACTTCATATCTGAGAGTCAAATAGAAGCGTCAAATAGTGCGCTTACAGCGCAATTGTAAACATTCTTATTTTCTGGGTGCTAATCTGCTAAATAGTACATTTTGGGGCCTGCTCTTCATGTCTGAGAGTCAAATAGAAGCATCAAATAGTGCGCTTACAGCGCAGTTGTAAACATTCTAATTGTTTTGCTGCTAAATAGTAAATTTTGGGGCCTGCTCTTCATATCTGAGAGTCAAATCATAGTTACATAGTTATATAGCTGAAAAGAGACTTGCGTCCATCAAGTTCAGCCTTCCTCACATATGTTTTTGCTGTTGATTTAAAAGAAGGCAAAAACCCCAGTCTGAAGCGCTTCCAATTTTGCAACTAACTAGGAAAAAATTCCTTTTTGACCCCAAAATAGCACTCAGATGTCTCCTTGGATCAAGCAGCTATTACCCCACTAATTAGAAATTATATCCCTGTATGTTGTGCTTTTGCAAGTATTTATCCAATTGCAGTTTAAACATCTGTATAGACTCTGACAAAACCACCTCTTCAGGCAAAGAATTCCATATCCTTAATGCTCTTACTGTAAAAAAAAACCTTTTCTTTGCCTTAGATGAAATCTCATTTCTTCCAGCCTAAATGTGTGACCTCGTGTCCGATGTATAACCCTGTTTATGAATAGATTTCCAGATAATGGTTTGTGCTGGCCCGAATATATTTGTATAATGTTATCATATACCCTCTCAGGTGCCGTTTTTCAAAAGTAAAGATATTTAAATTTTTTTACCTTTCTTCATAACTAAAATGCTCCATTCCTTTTATCAATTTTGCAGCTCGTCTCTGCACTTTTTCTAGTGCCATGTTATCTCTTTAGAACAGGTACCCAAAATTGCACAGCATATTCAAGGTGTGGTCTTACCAGCGATTTATAAAGAGACAAAATTATATTTTCACCTCGAATTTATGCCCCTATTTATACATGACAAAACCTTACTGGCCTTAGCAACGGCAGATTGACATTGCATATTGCTCTCTAATTTGTTGTCTATAACAATTCCCAAATCCTTCTCGTGTGTGGTTATCCCTAGTTCGCTACCATTTAGGGTATAAATTGCTTGTGCATTCTTAACCCAGAAGTGCATAACTGCATTTCTCTACGTTAAATTTAATCTGCCATTTTAGTGTCCAGTCCCCCAATCTATCCAAATCCCTCTGCAGCAAGGCAATATTACATTACAAAGTTTTGTGTCATCTGCAAACACTGATACATGGCTTTCAATGTCCATTTCAAGATCATTTATAAATATGTTAAATAGAAGTGGTCCCAAAACAGAACCCTGAGGGACACCACTTACCACTTTTGTCCAGCTTGAAAATTTACCATTTATGACAACTCATTGTATTCTATCCTTAAGCCAATGTTCTACCCAAGAACAAGAATATTCATCTTGACCAATTTCTTTTAGTTTGAAGACTAACCTATTGTGAGGAACCATATCAAATGCCTTGGCAAAATCCAACTAGATCACATCCACTGCAACACCGTGATCTATACTTCTACTTACTTCTTCGTAGAATGCAATTAGGTTAGTTTGACATGAACAATGTTTCATAAAACCATGCTGATTATTGCTAATAACACAGTTCTTCCCAATGAATTCCTTAATATTATCCCTTAATAGCCGTTCAAATAATTTCCCTGTCACAGAAATTAAGCTCACAGGTCTATAATTTCCAGGCAAGGATTTTGAACCCTTTTAAAATATAGGAACGACATCTGCCTTCCTCCAATCCTCCGGTACAATACCTGAAACAAAAGAATCTTGAAATATTAAATACAGAGGTTCACTTATTTGCCCACTTAGCTCCTTAAGTACTCGTGGGTGGATACCGTCAGGCCCCGGAGCTTTATTTACATTCATTTTCTTTAATAGCTGTAGCACTTTGTCTCGAGTTATCCAATCACAAGTTATCTGCAAGTTCGTTGCAGCAATAATTTGCTTATCCCTTGCCATAGGATCCTCATTAATACTGAAGAAAAATAGTTATTTAAAATTTCTGCCTTTTCCTGGTCTTCATTAACTAACAGACCCATCTCTGTTTTCAGTGTACCTACTAAGCCACATTGGTTTTAATTTGTTTTTTATATATATTTATTACCCAATGGTACATACTGAGAAATGTACCTTTCTAATATTTGTTTGAATAGTTTCCATTTTCCCTCAGTGTTTTTATCACTAAGGAGTTTATGCCAGTCGATATGTAGAGCTGCCCTAATCTTATTAAAATTGGCTTTCTTAAAATCATATGTTTTAATATACCCCACGTGCTTTTGCTTTTTTGAGTTTATTTCAAAAGTTACCATATTGTGATCACTATTTCCCAAATGCTCCCCTACTTGAATGTTGGTTAAAAGATCAACATTGTTTGTTATAACGAGATCCAGACAAGCATCCTTTCTAGTTGGTGCTTGTACCAGTTGTGACATAAAGGTGTCATTTAAAAATGAAAATCCAGCGCACTAGCTTATCTACTAAACTGTCATTTTAATGCTGAACAATTTACAGTTTTATTAAAAACACCTAATCTAGGCAAAAAATATAATGGGGGTTTAGATACAGTATGATCATAAATTGCATAAGCCTGCCACAACGCCAATGTACCCCATCTTTGGCAGGTCCTACTCTGTCTGCTAAATGAGCTTCTCACTTGGGGAAATCCTTCCATCTCGAGGTCTCTGAAGTACAATGCTTAAATACGATCCTGAGATGAGGCACCTGTAACAGAGAGGGGTGCAAAACCCATGGAGCTGGTTAGACTCCTAAATATATACATATATGAGAAAATAAGGGTTTGGCTGAACTCACCTACACATGCTAAATTAGGGTGCTGCTGGGGGCCAATAAGTACAGTAAAAATGAAAATCCAGCACACTCGCTTATCTACTAAACAGTCATTTTAATGCTGAACAATTTACAGTACTGTACTTATTGGCCCCCAGCAGCACCCTAATTTATGTGTAGGTGAGTGCAGCCAAACCCTTATTTTCTCATAAAGGTGTCATTTAACACATTCAAAAACTGGATTTCCCTTGCTGAAGTACTAGTCCCTCTATCCCAATTTATGTGCAGGTAATTAAAATCTCCAATAATTAACGTGTTACCCCGATTTGCAGCTTTCCCAATTTGCTCTAACAGCAGTTCTTCCTCATTAATATTTACATTTGGTGGTTTATAACATATCCCAACCAATAATTTATTTCCCTTTGTTTGCCCCAAGCAGATATCTACCCATAAAGCTTCCACATTTTCCTCGTCACACTCCACATGCCTAAGATTTGACTTTAACTCATGGCTGACATACAATCATACCCCACCATCGAAGCATCTAATAGTGCGCTTACAGCGCAGTTGTAAACATTCTAATTGTTTTGCTGCTAAATAGTACATTTTGGGCCCTGCTCTTCATATCTGAGAGTCAAATAAAAGTGTCAAATAGTGTGCTTACAGGCCCTGGGGAGATAGCGCAGCTAAGCGGGACAAGGGCACATGTAGGAGTGTGGGGATAGATGCGTGGGAGTGTCTTGGGAAGTTGTGTGTGTGTGTGGGTGGGGTTAGGGCTATGTGAGCTAGTAGGGGGGAGGTCTTACCTCAGTGCCACATGGGATTCGGGCCAGCAAACAGCTTCCCGCCCACCCCTTGTAGTATTAGTTAGTCACAGCGAGCCGGGGGTATGTCCTTGCCAATTCAGTTTGAGGGGTTATGTTTAAGGATGGAGTAAGTTTCATTATGTTTGCAGGTCTCAACCTCCCCTGCTTCAAAAGGTTAACATTAGGTTGCCTGAGGTGTTGTGCCCATCGAGCGTGGATAAGGTCCGCTGATGGCGGGCACTGGAAGGATATGATTTATGACGAGGGGGGAGGTGAAAGGAAGTGGTGATTAGGAAACACTGTATGTTTATTGGCAAGGACGGTTAGGTCACTGTATAACACTATGTGTTGAGTTATATATGTATATATGTTAATTTATGATTGTTTCTAACAATATGGTTACAGAAAAAAAGTGTTTTAATAAATAAAGTTATGGATGTGTTATGCAGTAATTTATTTGTTATAATAAATGCTGTGGTCTGTTCATCCATACTAAGTTGTCTGTCGTTATTGGGGGGGTTGAATGGGGTTAGTTATGTTTATGTTGCTTCGTAATAACCCACTACGTACATACAAGCGCAGTTGTAAACATTCTAATTGTTTTCCTGCTAATCTGCTAAATAGTACATTGTGGGGCCTGCTCTTCATATCCGAGAGTCAAATTGAAGCGTCTAATAGTGCGCTTACAGCACAGTTGTAAAAATTCTTATTTTCTGGGTGTTAATCTGCTAAATAGTACATTTTGGGGCCTGCTCTTCATATCTGAGAGTCAAATCAAAGCGCCTAATAGTGCGCTTACAGTACAGTTGTAAAATTTCTTATTTTCTTGGTTCTAAATAGTACATTTGGGGTGTGCACTTCATATCTGGTGTATGTGTGCAACACTGGCTAGTGACCGCTTCTCAAGAAAGTCTACAGACAAACAAATGTTGCCTATGGTGCAGGTAGTATAGAAGGCAAGACTGAGACAAATCATTTGGGTTACGTTTGCCTGTTGACATGTTAATTATCTTAGACCATTAAAATTCAATAATCAATGAAAAAACACACTAAGTGTCATACAAAAATATGTATTATTAAGTTAAAAACAAGACTATAAGTCATGCTATAACAAAATTAAACAAGATTTAAAATATGTATGGGTCAACCAGTGGCTGTAAAAACAAAGTTTTACTGGTTACATTCATGACTACACACTCTAGTGAACAGGACCTTCATGTACTGTTTTTTTTTTGTTTGTTTTTTTAAATCATACAGCATTCTTGCTTTTCAGATGTCATATTGTTAATTACCAATTTTTGTTTGGCCTGATTTTTTATTTTTTTTTAAAGTGAAAAATAAGTGTTATTGTGATTGCTTCATATACAGAAGCATTAATATACATTTCTATATTGTGCAATGACACAACTACAAATTTAAAAACCAAACACCAAAACAACGTGCAAGACAATCTATCCTGTGCATGGCTAGTGTGATACAATAATGGAACTTTGATTCGAATTTACTACATTGGTCACTTGTAATATTGTTTCACACCTACAACACTTGTTACACAGATCTAAGTGATAGAAAACAGATTGATATTTTCTACACTAGAAACTACCAGATAACAAGCTGCTATATTTAAACCAGTTATCAATAGCTAAGAGGTACTTAAACAATATTGTAATTCTGGGGCAATACCCTCACAAGTCAAACTGAGAGGTCAGTTTATAGGGAAAACTGTTGCCTGGATACAATTCTAAAACAATTTCCATATGTCCTTTGCAGACTTTACATGCTGGAAAAACACAGGTGCCAACTGCTGTGGCTTTCTGTAGTGTGCATACCGGCATGGAGGGCAGGTTTCAGGAGTGGGTGGAAGATGATGTGGAGAATGATGAGGTTCTAGACCCCACATGGAATCAAGGTCATGCGAGTGACGTGTGCAGTTTGGAGGAAGAGACGCTGGTCGCACAGAGGCACCAGCACAGCATAAGAGGGAGCAGGGTGCAAAAGCAGAGCGGCTGTCCCCTAGCGCTCATCGGCATGTATTATCTTTAGAATTCCCACAGTTATCCAAGTAACAGTTGAAGCAATAAAAAGAACCATAACAGATTTAACGAGCCATTCGCAGTTTCGCAGTCCGGTGACCGGGACCCAGACACTGTCTGGGCGGCGGTTGGACAACCGGGACCCAGTATGCCTGATGTAGAAGATAGGAGTCACAGTGTGGAATGGATTAGCAGGGTCTGGTGCAGGGTAACCGCACGCCCCCTGGTGTTGAGCACCAGCGTTTGTGCGGCCACATACCTAGACCCTGATGCAGCTTCAGTAAAAAGAGTACTGGATACCAGAAGCCATCACCAGACTGATCCGCAACTTGAAACAGGATGTGACATTCACTGTAGAGGCTGTGCGTGCTTTCGGCGTTCTCACCCTACTGCTGCTTGCCTGTCTGTGCTGCAGTGTAACTTTGGCCTTCCCGCTCACAACCTCATATGCGACGTGCACACAAGGTGGAACTCCACCTTGCACATGCTGGAGACACTGTTTGAGCAGCAGCAGGCAATAGTGGAGTTTCAGCTGCAGCATGCACGGGTCATTGGCTCTGCACCAGACTTTCCCTCCAATTGATCAGAGTTAAAGGATTTAAAGTGGACTAATTACAATTACAGGGACTCTAAAGAGTCCTGTATTGTTATTTGTCATCACTACCTTCCCGCATCGGGAGTGGGTCATTTGCGTGCCTGCTGCCTTCCTTGCATGTTGCAGCCGTTTGTCAGGGTCCATGTATGGAATTGAACCCTGATTCCCCATGGTAGGTGCAGTCAATGGCATCGAAAGTTGATATGGATTGACATACGAATGCGTTGTCACCTTCTCGTTGGGGAGCACATTGAAAAAGTGCTCTAGCATGACGAGCTGCGTGATCTCCTCCAGGAACTTGGCTTGATGGGAGTTGAGCCAGTTCTGGGTGGCCCTTGTGATGCCACAGTGTATACTCAGATATATCAGAGCTGCTGCAGAAAGTACGGGCCTTCTGTGTGCGCTTTTGGCGTTCTCACCCTGCTGCTGCTCGCCTGTCTGCGTTGCAGCGTAACTTCGGCCTTCCCGCTCACCGCCTCATGAGACTGTGCGAGCCGCAGCAGGCAATAGTAGAGTTTCAGATGCAGCACGCACGGGTCAGGCGCTCTGCGGAACAGTTTTTTTTTTTAGTTTTTTTTATATGTCCCAATATTTTGGGGGCTACCCCAATTTAAATATATTTAAATATATAATCTCTCAGTGTTGGCTACCTACTCCACCGCTGCTTCCACCTACACCGCCACGGTCACCGTCTAATCAACCTATGGGTCACTTAGTATAAACTATGTATACAATAGCAGAGGCTTGTGAAGGCCTTTTCTCCATGTATCAGGAGTTGAGCTCAGTTTGAACAATGAAAGCACTCCAATCCTCTCTCAAATGGATAATTCTGGTGATCCTCCTGACAGCCATGCTTTAGATTTTGATTTATGTTCTTCCAAAGCTAAAATCAAAGATTCCATCTAGTGCTATTTTATGGCTCAGCTGTATTTTTATGTTATTTTAAGTGATTTCCCTATCCACATTTTACTTCCTTTTGCAGCCGTCTAGCCCTTTCCAGGACTTTTTTAGAGGCATTTTTGTGCCCAAAAGTTCGGGTCCCCATTGACTTCAATGGGGTTTGGGTTCATGGTCAAGTTCAGGGTCAAGTTCGATCACGAATCCAGACATTTTTTCAAAGTTCGGCCGAACCCGCCGGACCCTAACATCCAGGTGTCCGCTCAACTCTAATGATAATGAGAACAGCACATGTTTAAGATGGAAAGGCACTTCCCCGACAAATATGAGTAGTTTTACATTTGGTTTTAATGAGCATGCTCTTGAAACATACATAAATCTAGTACAGAAAGATATAAATACTTTTATGTTCTCTGGTTCTGGCAACAAGATGCCTCCTAACTTAGGTAAAGTTGAGTTTCAAGCAATTTCATACTTACTTAACAAAGACGCACATGAACCCAGGAGATAAGAGGGTGCTCTTGTGGTACTGTACAAAAGTGAGTAAATCAAAGAAAGATCCTTACCAAGGTTCATAAGTCATTGGGTCAACCACCAGGTCGAACAATAGTTGCATGTATTGACTCTTTATTTTCCCTATTAGCGAAATACCCTATTAGCGAAATACCTTTTAGCAGATACTTATATCTGCTTTAAATGGTATTAGGTTGCACATAGAATATACCTTTGACATCTTGAAAATTATCAAATGCTAAATTAATTGATGATGATATTCTTGTCTCTCTTGAGATTTCCAGTTTTGATGCATCCATTGAGCAAAAGGAAGCATTGCAGCTATTAAAAAAAACCTTGAAGTTTAAACTCACATGTGCTGTAACCACTGACATACTAGTTTCTATTTAGCCCCCCAGCACACGGGTCAGGGGTTCTAGGACCGAATAGGCGACCTACACCTATAAACACACAAGACGAGCTCTATCATCTACAGCAGGACCTACGTCCATGTTCACAGCAGGTATAAAATTTAAAATTGGTGCAGTTACTCAATGATTTCTACCCATACTATGTTATGTATCGGAACCTCTATTCCACAAAGTACTGTTCAATGCACTGCAAAAATAAAGAATAAAAAAAAAAGGGCCTGGGCCTGATTATTATGGAGATTGGATGCATTGTGCAAGTGCTCCTCCGCTAATTACAATACCCTGCAAAATACAGTCTTCGGGTGCTGTCCCCAAGCACCCTCTGGAACCTATCTGAATTCTGCCACACATTGTGTACCTTGGGAAGGGTCCACAAAGTGGCTACTGCTTGTTTTTCCTCGAGGAGCCAGGTGAGGCCTAGTGAGACCTCTGGACAGGAGAGGCAGCCACACTCCTGTTACATGTAGAGTAGCCTCAAGATGAAACTTTCTATGCTGCCCCATTCCCCCCCACCTTTGGCTCAGTGGGGGTTATCCTGGTCCCCACCTGGAGAGCTCCTCATCTCTGTGGGAGACTTGTGGTACTGCCGAGACACAAGCTACAGTCATGAATGGCGTAGCCGGCATGCTCCCAGCTACACCAGAGAAGAGGTCCAGAGTGCTACTCCGGCTGGACAGCCTCTTTGAAGCATTTTGGCTGAAATTGCATAATAGGTACTTTCTGCCAGCCACACATGTCCCTCCCTCAAAATTACCCACACAGGCACACCGAAAAACCCATGAACGTCACACTGCTACTGGCTCTATGGAGGCCTGCCTCAGGTGGCATAGACAGCATCAGCAGCGCTGGACAAAAGTGGCACATAGACAAAGGCTGTGGAGGGGCATATCCAAGCCCAGTCAGGGGTCTCCCGAATGGGCTGACCTGCGAAGCGGACAGCACATTACCATGCATTGTTTGACTTACCAACAAAATGCAATCTTGCCCGCTTTCACAATGCCTGCCTGGTTGACCAGCACCACTAGATGGGACTGTGCCCTGCCGCCGATGGGCATAGGTTGAGAGACAGGAAGCCCTGATACATCCCCTCAATAATGCATACCATCTCTTAAGCTGTATATTGCATGTCTCCAACTACTCTAAATGATCTGAACTCCTACTACACAGAGCCCCTCAAGGTGGAACCACATCTCTCATAACAGGCACTAAGCATGTTTTTCCTTTGTCCTTAAGTTGGAGTTGTATTCTTGTGCCTAACCTGCTTTATGACTGTTTTATACCACCTTAAATATTGTGCCAAAAAATCAAATGTCACCTTTTGTATGAACCTGCATTCCTGAATACCTTGGTAATGCTGTTGTGGCGTTCTGAGGCTGTTTTTTATTTGAGCATAAGAAAAATAAAGAATATAAAAAATGTAAAAATAATAAAAACAACTTTAAAAAAAAATTGTCTATACAGGCAAAACCTTAGACTTTTTTTTTTTTAATATCCTAGATGAGAATTTCTTTCTTTTTCACAGTGACTTTTACCTTTAACTAAAGGGGACAATGTGGCACCCACATACGCCAGTGTAGCTAACTTGAAAGAAGAAGTAATTTATCAAAGCATTTATTCCAATAGTATGTAAAACTTTGGATATATATTGATGACATAATGGTGTGGGGTAACACCTTGGAATCCCTTGAGTATTTTGTTTTCAATTTCTTAATTGAATTACTGTTCTAAACCTATTAGCTTTACTAAAGGATATAGTTTTCTGAAAGTAAATTTTTGGGATATTATGGTAGAAAAGGATGGAAATCTGATTCGTATGAAATTGTATCGTAAACCAGATGATGATAAGACCACTGCTTTGAATTATGATTTTCATCCTCCATCAAGAGTAAAAATTCTTCTTAGAAGTCAGATGTTGAGAGTGAGGAGGATTATATCTCATCCATATGAGCTTACTTCACAGTTAATTGACATTAAAGAAAGATTCCAAAGAAGGGTTTATCCCATGGCTCTTTTAGAACAAGAATTGTCCAATGTGTTAAAAGTTGAAAGAAATATATAAGTGAAACCTGCAATGCAGTTACAAAGATACAGCCCTGATAGGCTTTAGGTTGGCATTGGACAGGTGCACGGCCAACTTTGTAGCAAACTTCAAAGCACTGTGTGTTATGACACCTTTCTGTCATGGCCAGCATTACTTTTTTAAGCAATTTGAGCTACAGTAGCTCTTATTCTGTGTGATCGGACTAGAATAGCTTTTATTCCCCATGTGCATCAATCAGCCTTGGGTGCCCATGACCCTATCACCATTTTACCTGTTGTCCTTTCACTACTTTTGGTCGGTACTAACCATTGCTTACTAGGTACACCCTACAAGACTTGACATTTTGTAGATGCTCTGACCCAGCCATCTAGTTATCACTATTTGGTGCTTGCCAAAGTCACTCAGGTCTCTTCACTCGCCCATTTTTCTTGATTCCAACTCATGAAATTCAAGAACTGACTGTTCACTTGCTGCCTAAAATATCCCACCTCTTGACAGGTTTGTAATGTAATGATTGGTGGTTCTAATGTTATAGCTGATCATTGTATGTTGCATCGTGTCCTTTACTAGTGTAACAATGCATTTATAGTATATACTATACACTATAAAACAATCAAATAAAATGCACCTCAATCATTGGTTGATAAATGTATTGTACTATAAACATGTGTTACCTACACTTTATATCTTTATTCTTATAGTTTCTCTTGCTTCTCACTTATAATATTTTGTTGTTGGGAGCATTTACTTTTGGTGTTGCCTTTTGTCTCTGGTAACCTGTCTTTATAGCAAACCTTCTGTAGTAATATGGCCTAAAAAAGCACTTAATCTTTTTAATAAAATCAGTCGCTTAGTTCTGACTTTTTTTGATCCTTGCAATAGTTTACTGTAAACTTTAAATATTTATTAGGCCATATTATGACTATTTTATACATGTGATTCCCCTCTAAGGAAGGGCTCTCTTATTTATTTCTGAATTTTGTGATAACATTTATCTATTGAATAGAATCTTGTTGTAACAATTATTCACTTATTAGAAGGAGGAGTATGACAGTAGTCACCATCGCTGGTGTAGGTCCCCTGATGACTCTTATGTTTAAGTCACCTTCGCTGCAGCAATTATGTGCACTACCTGAATTGCAAGCCTAGTTAATTTGCGTATTCAGGTAGATTTGCGTAATAAGGTTTATGCACACAGGGGACATTTTTCTTTTTTAGTCTTTGTCTTCCCCACCCCTTTATAAATATTGTATTGTATTATTATGAGTGCCTGTATGATTCCCTGTATAAGTGTGTTATATGTCTTGGACTGTGTGTCACCATAAGTCTAATGTAATGAAAATAAATGCTAGTCCTGGTTGAAAAATAAAAGCAATGTGTATTAGTTCCATTAGGAACTGTGAGTCTTGTCTGTTTTGTTTTGAGATTCCAATAACAAAGTTTTCTGACTTATTGGCTGGCTGCACTGGTCCCTGACGACCTTTTCTGAAGTGCTCTAGAGTGCCCTTGCAGCAGTGATAGTGCTGACCTGGTGGAGGTACTCAGTAAGAGTACAAGATCTCCATCACAGTTGCAGGCATTTAATAAATTACATTATAATAAAAACACACCTATAAACTTAAGTCATCCGGTACCTACAAGAAGTGTCAGTCTTATGCTCCAAGTGATGGTTTCTACCGTCACAAGGCGTTATACCTCAAATAAGATGATGTAACACTAGGACCTGATACCATGGCAACAACTGTGAGATATTGTTATTGTTGTAGTTATTGTATTTATTTTTTAATAAAAAAAATAGTTATTTTATGAATTTGTATATGTATACCTTGCATTGCAATTTTATAATCGGTTTATTGTTTTCATTTTGTGTGATGTAATCATTATGCATCCAATGCTTTGCACATGCTTTTCACAACTATTTATTTTGCACACAGCTCTTTTTTGAACATGGTACTTTAATTATGAGTGCCTACATTGCCTATTTAAAGGCATTCATTTTGTGTTTGTGTTATCTTGAGACAGGCTACTTTTGGAGTCAAAACTATTCCATGGACTATTCCAATAAACTTGCCTGAAACCACCTACATGTTTCCAGTTATTTTTGCTTCATTATTGCTGGGAGTTGTCTGTCCTGGTCTGGAGGCATTGTGGGTGAGAAATTGAAGTGTGCGCCCCTCAACACCATTTGAATCATGAGCAATAGCAAAAAAAGTCTCATAATCAAAGCAAACTTAACAAACTTAGTCCATAATTACTAGATAGAATTGTGGTTTCATAAACAGTAAAAAAAAAACTATTTCTAATGAAATCAGCCATTGGTTTTCACTAACTGTGTAATGTCAGTCTGGTTATATACTGTAGTCTGACTGACCACACATGGCATGCGTACCTTAACCCTTCAATGTCACAGATGAAAAAGATGCGCTTCATGTTTATAAGATGCTGTAAGAAAAATAAAAGCGTTCAAGTAAAAAAATAAAAAAAATATGACTGGGGTCTATGAAACCCTAACGTAACAAGAGATGTCCCTCCTGCTTCAAAATAACTCTTTACATAAAGTTTTTAGGAAGGCTGGGTAAGTCACATGCAGGGAAGGTGCCTAGCGCTGCATAAACAAAGTGATTTAACTTGTAAATAGCAGAGAATTGAGCAGTGAGACTGCAGGGGGATTATCTGTTCCCTAAAACTGCTTCATTATGCTAAAGTTGTTTTAGTGACTATGGTATCCATTTAAATAGGCTATCAAAACAAAGAAAAAAAAACATTATTCAATTTGTTTAAACCTGCACAAAGCAAATCAATTTGAGTGGCACATCTCTGGCACAAATACAAACTTTATTTTTTATAATTATAGGTATCAATATGAATCTATCTACTTGAGACAAGTTTGAGCATACAATGAGCATTCTGGCTCAATTCCTTGAATTGGTATGAGAAATTGCATTTTATTTAATTGTATTTATATAATATATATTTAATTAAATGTTTTTCATTTTTGTTAAATAGGAGAAAACCAAACATGTTAGATATGTCACATGCAGTGAATCTATTATTTTACTTTAAGTGACATTTAGGTAAGTAAACACAAGACCAAATACAAGTACATGAAATGGAACCCATACCAGACTGCAAATTTTAATTGCCTGCAATATATGTACATAAATGTGGCCTTTTTAGGCGAGGGAAGTCAGTGTGCAACATGATCTGTAAATGGAAGAAAATGAAATCTAAATAGGTGAATAGGTTTATGTGGCGAAACCTCGCCACTGGTTTTTGGAGGAGCATGTTTGCCAGCCTTCTACCCTGTGACTCTGGGCCCTGCAATAGACCTGGCTAAAACACTTTAAACAGGCTCTGTTCATGTATTGGGACTATATGGTTCGTTATGGTGCATATGCTACCGTTAAAGTGCAGAAATCAGTTATTCTGCAGATTATCTAGGTAATGTGCACATTAACTAGGGTGATCAGTTAAAGTGCCGAAAATTGTTTAATTTCTCAAATATTTCTCATGTAACCTAGGTAATCTGCAAATTACCTAGATAATCTGCACATTACCTAGTAGGCACTCGTTAAAGTGCAAAAATCAAGTTAATACAATCATGAATCCAGTTATTTATTTGTAGATATCTAAGAAGAAATGACAGTAATTTAATGGGGTGGATAGCTACCTGAGTTAATAGGATTAACAGCAAACTTGGCACAGGAAAGGGTTACTTACAATAAGGAGAATAAAAAATAAGGGAGGATTCGCTGCCTGAAGATGTCCTGATATAAAACAAATATAAATCTGGTCTTGAGTAGCTTCAAGTGACTGCATTATTATGGACATTGCAATGTCTAAAATTGGGAGAGATGGGAGCATTGCTCACATGGGCTGTAACACCCTCCATTGCTCTGTAGGGATAATTCTCTGGTGAATTGTGACATGGGGGGGGGGGGAGTGGAGATGGAGAAAGATAGAAGAACAGTTCTTGGACTGTCTCACCAGATGCATGAGCGTTGGCACGGAATCTGCTCCTTTGATAGTCAATTTGTCGTTTTGTTGCTGCATGAAACCTTTCTCTCATTTTAGTTTCGCCTGTTTCTCTCAGTTAAACCAAAAATGATGAGAAACAAACAACTTTTGCACTTTAACGATACGGAAGCCGTTAATGTGCACATTATCTAGGTAAAGTGCGGAAAACTCTTGATTCCGCACATTAACGGAGCAAATCAGTTAATCTGCAGATTAGCTAGGTAATGTGCACATTAACAGATTTCTCACTTTAGCGGTAACACATACACTGGAGCTTTCCAAGTGGGGGGTCTTTTCACACTGATGACTTATATTTAACTTCATTACTCCCCCCTCCTGGGGCTCCTTCTATATTGGATCTCTCTAAGAATTAGACGTATTTGGGAACGGAGGCATTTTTCACTAATTTGTACACCAACTTTTATTTGGGAACATGGAGGGGACATGTGCCGGTTGCAAAAAACGTAGGGATTAGAAATCTATATTTAACGAGACTAGGGATCAACCAGTGCACGCACCCTCACTGTTAATCCCATTTGGATATGCACAGATATTAGTCTACAAGTTTAACCATTTCTGCCTATATTACTATTACTCTGCGGCAAATATTTTAAACTTGTTGGTCTATCTGCAAGTTCAAACTCATTGGTCAGTCTGCTTGTTTAACCATTTCTGCCTATATTACTATTACTTTAAGGCAAATACTCTAAACTTGTTGGACACATTACTATTCACTTTCTGCATAGAGCTATGTGATATAAGTGTGTAAGTCGTATACTTGATACTTTATTATCCACGATCCTACCAGGAAATATCTGTGCCTAAATGTGTGCTTTTGACTCCTTTTGTATCCCATCTACTTAGAGAAATACTTAGATTTTTATCATCATTTTGCATTATTATTTTATTTATTTATTTTTTCACCCCCTTGTTCTACTTTATGTACTATTTCTTTCTATGTATTTATCTGCAGACTATAGCTCAATACCCCACTTTTTGGGGGATATTTTAACGTCAATCAATAAGTTATATTTTAAAGTGCTCACACTACACTAATTTATTTTGGTAATACAATTACAGAGTTCAAATCCCTTGACAAAGTGGTGAAGCAAAGTTTCTCGCTTGCTGTCAATTAGTGGTGGATGAAATAGATCTCTCTTTTCCTTAAAATCGGATACAGAAACTCCCAAATACCGGTGGATTTCCATCATCGCCTGCGTTCGATTCTATTTAACTTAGAAGGGCACTGTTCGGTGAGATCATTCGTCTGGATGAGGGGAACAAGCTCCAGGGTAAGACTTCAGGCTATAAGGGGATGTACCATTTGTGGGGATTTTATATGTTTTAAGGTTTTTTGGTTTTTTTAAATGTGTTTTTTGTGTTTGGAGATAATTAAGTTTAGTATAGTGCTTGACTCAATTATCTCCTAAGTAAAGGGGAAGGCTTATTGTATTGTATATGGGAGTGTTATGCATTGTAACCCTGTTGTTATTGGTTTATAATTTTGTATTGTAGTACCCAACAAGGTCCATGTGGGCGTACCCCTTGCATAGGGATTGTCATATAAGGCCAAATGTGGCTCACATTAAAGTGAGATTTGTTTATCCCTTCATGAAGTCTTGGCTCATGTTTGGGGGATTGGAGACCTACATTCACTCTGGTGATTTCTATATCACAATACATCCCTGAGTGTAATCACTAGTTCTTATAAGAGCAGTTCCTTCTACGCAGTCTGGACTAGGAGAGGTCTACCCACTGGAAGCTAGATCCTGGTTTTGGGACCAGGGTGGGTGGAGGACAGCGAGACCCCAACCAAACTGCGGCGGTTCGTGGGGTTAACAGTGGTTATGGTGTTCGCAAGTACTAGGAAGCAGCGATTGACGTAGGCACCCATCTGTTTACTTACTTAGACAGAGTAAATGTCGGGTCACATGATCTTATCACCTGCTACTTTCATACCTTTGTCCCTCAAATTATTAACATTTTCTTTTCAAATAGTTTTTATTAGGTATTTAATATAATCATAAATTATAATATTTCTGTATAATATTGATATGTCTATATTTATCGATGATAATAAAACAATTACAATATATCTATGAAAAAAAAGAAACATATTTGTACAACAAATAATTTACATTTTCAATAATAACGATTTTTAAACCTTGTTTTCCCACTCAAGCTAGAAATAGTAAACCTGATCCCATAACAAAGATGGCTGTCTAATAGCCATCTCATACGATTTGTTTTCTAATGCTAACTTTAGTACATCAACTATAGAGGGTATAGCAGGGGAGTTCCAATATCTAGGTAAGTAGGATATGGTGGATATATGAATATGTCCTATTATTAATCTGTTACTCTGTTCACTTTATTAACAGATTCTGGATTTTTTTTTAAGGAGCCTGAGTTCCGGTGTAAAGGTGGTAATATTTAGGTCAACAGTTTTAACAAGTTTATGAATATCACTTTAGAATCTAGCGAGTTTAGGGCATGGTACCCATCTCATCACAATCCCTCCAACATCTGTCTGAAACTTGAGGATTCATTTTGTGAAGGCGTGATGAAACCAGATACCAAAGGATAGAAAATTTTTAAATTATTCTCATGATGACTAGCACACTGCGTGAAACCTCTTAAGGCCAGAATAACATTTATACAATCCTCCAGTTCATATTGAACTCCCAAATCTCTTGCCCATGATTCCATACAGATCATTTAGATGTGGGCCTAGGAGAAATATGGGAATAGCAAAATGAGATTATGCCTTTACGATTTGTATTGAGGAAATAATTTTTTTCTAAATTTTACATTATTAATGATTTATCTCCCTTACCTAATTCCAATATTTCAAAATTTTCCTTCAATTTGTCTGTTGTTAGAGTATATTTTGGTAATATAGAAGCGTCCAAATCAAATTTTTCTTTAAATTGATCAAATGTTAAAAATTCATTCTCTGAATAGAAATTATCCAAATTATATATAGAATAGGAGTGCCAAAAGTTAGATCTAGAGGGGGTAAATAATAATTTTGAGTGGATAATGGCATTGCTCGTGATAAACTGTTAAAGGCAGCCATAACAGTTCTTTTTTTTATTCTTTTTCAATTTATGCTTTATTGAATTTTTTCACAGAAAACATAAACATAAAACAGGGATACAGAAAGAAAGAGGGGTGGGGAACCTTTGGGTTCATGAAACCGTGTACAATTCACATATTACTTAACATGTAATCTTACATAGTTATCTTAAACAGCCTGCGGTAGGGCAAGTTCGATTACTGGTATCTCGACCTCTTGTGTTCCTATCCACATGTTACATAGAAGCGGACTGAAACACTGTCAGCCATTCAAGGCCTTCTTAACGGTTTTTGTACCTCACCTCAGGGCCGTCTTTAACGCGGGGCAAACGGGGCAGCTGCCCCGGGCCCAGTTTATCTTGGGGGGCCCGAGGCACCTGCCCCGTGGGCCCCGCTGACCCCGGCAGGCGGGTGACCGATCGGGCAGGCGGGCGCGCGAGGGAGCACTCACTGCTTCCTCTTCAGCTCCCTCGCGCACCGCACTGATGCCGGAGCCGGAAGATGACGTCATCTTCCGGCGCCGGCATCCCTACGCGGCGCGCGAGGGAGCTGAAGAGGAAGCAGTGAGTGCTCCCTCGCGCGCCCGCCTTCCTGCCCGACAGGCCACCCGCCCAGGAGCCCAGCAGCACCACTGGACCCCAGGGAATAATCCCCCCCAGCACTCCAAAAGGTAAGGAGGCTGGGGGGATTACATTTTAAAAAAAAATGTGTGTTTGTGTGTGTTAGTGTTTGTGTGTTAGTGTGTGTGTTAGTGTGTGTGTTAGTGTGTGTGTTTGTGTGTGTTAGTGTATGTGTTTGTGAGTTAGTGTATGTGTGTGTTAGTGTATGTATGTGTGTGTTTATGTGTGTTAATGTGTGTGTTTGTGTGTTAGTGTATGTGTGTTAGTATGTGTGTTAGTGTGTGTGTATGTGTGTTAGTGTATGTGTGTTAGTGTGTGTGTGTTAGTGTGTGTGTGTTAGTGTGTGTTAGTGTATGTGTGTTAGTGTATGTGTGTGTTAGTGTATGTGTGTGTGTGTCAGCATGTCTGTGTGTGTGTCAGTATGTCTGTCTGTCTGTGTGTCAGTATATATGTGTGTGTATATCTGTGTGTGTCAGTATGTGTATGTGTCCGTATGTCTGTCAGTGCGTCAGTATGTCTGTTAGTGCATGTGTATGCATGTGTCAGTATATCTGTCTGTGTGCCAGTATGTCTGTGTGTGTGTGTGTCAGTATATCAGTCTGTGTGTGTCAGTGTATGTGCCTGTGTGTGTGTGTCAGTATTTCTCAGTGTATGTGGGTGTCAGTATATCTGTCAGTGTGTGGGTGTCAGTATTTCTGTCAGTGTATGTGTGTCAGTATGTTGATCAGTGTATGTGCCTGTGTGTGTATGTCAGTATTTCTCAGTGTATGTGGGTGTCAGTATATCTGCCAGTGTGTGGGTGTCAGTATTTCTGTCAGTGTATGTGTGTCAGTATGTTGATCAGTGTATGTGTCTGTGTGTGTGTGTCAGTATGTCGGTATATGTGTCTGTGTGTCAGTATGTCTGTATATGTGCCTGTGTCAGTATGTCTGTCAGTACGTCTACCAGTGTATGTGTCTGTGTGTGTGTCAATATATGTACCTGTGTCAGTGTGTCTGTCAGTGTATGTGCCTGTTTATCTGTATGTAGTCAGTGTATGTATCTGTGTATCTGCTTGTGCGTCAGAGTGAGTACCTGTGCATCTGAGCCGCAACTTTAAATACAAATACACCCCTCCATTCAAACTTCAACACTACATATAAAACACACTCCTGCATTGAAACGTCAACACTACATACAAGCACACTCCTACATTCAAAAACAAACACTACACATAAATGCACACTTGCATTCAAACTCCAGTACCACATACAAACACATTCACACAAACATACTCCATACAAACACATGCTTACATTCAAACATACTAACATGGCTCAGTGCTAAATACAACCCTGCAAGCATGGAAAATTGGTAGAGTCCCAGCTGTCAAAGCATTGTTGGAGTTGCACGACAGATGGGGTTCTACCTTTAGTCCAACCTTGCAATTGGGGGTCCCAATAAAATTCATTCTACTTTAGTACCGCCACTGCGTTGGGATGGATGCCGTGATTGCATACCAGGGAGTGAGGGGCGAGAGCGGCAGGGCACAGGGGGCCCAAGCAAACACTTGCCCAGGGTCCATTCATTATTAAAGACGGCCCTGCCTCACCTGTAACGTCGCTTGTTACTCTTTTGTATGTCCTTACTCGTAGGTATATATATATATGTTTGTTAATTGTTTAATTTATTGAGTTATGAAGATGCGGGCTCTGTTTGTTCCTTCTCTATCATAAACAGTTCCCAGTTGTGTTTGGCCTCTAGGACGTGGCCTGGGGATGTGTAGCTTGTTGTAAGCTTTGTTTTGTACAGTAAGTTCAAGGAGACCTGAGATAGGAGCTTGCTTTGTTCAGGGCAGGTGGATTGTGTGTTTGCAGCTATCAATATGTGAAACAAGAGTGTCTTTTGTGCTTTGTTGAGAGTGTCTGGCATCATGAAAAGCAACCCAGTCTCCGGCTGCAGTGCCATTTGTGTGTGTAAAGAACTTTTGATTCCCTCCGCCAACTCCCAGTATCTTTTTATCTTTGGGCATGTCCACCATATGTGGTACATACTGCCTTCATCTTCCCCGCATCTCCAGCAGAATTTCGATGTGTTTGGATAGATTTTCTCTAACCTGGTCGGTACCATATACCATCTGTATTGGATTTTCCTCATTAACTCTACGTGTGAGGAGCATCTTGACCTTCCTTTGTGTGCCATAAGTGCCTTCTGCCATTGAGTGTCTGTGAACCGTTTGTGTATGTCCTGTTGCCAATGTTCTTTAATTTTGTCTAGTGTATCGTTGGGTGGGCTATCATTTAGAGTTGCATAAAGTATGGATAGCAGTTTTTTTGGCGTGGTGCCTGTTTCGCATATTTTATACAGTAGATCTAGGGGTTGGGGGGAGGTTTTGTTTATGTTGTTCTCTAACATGGATTTCATTTGTAGGTAGGAGAACAGTGTGCTATTTGGTAGGTTGTATTTCTGTCGCAAGTCAGGGTATTGTTTTAATTTGCCCTCATTGAATAGTTGGTCTACTCTCGAGCATCCGCTTTGTGTCCACGGGCGAATGTTGGGTTCGCTAGTGATAGGCTCTGCATTGGTGTCTGCAGTGCCCATTGGTTGGTGTGTCCTAGTTGTTGTATCGTAGAGTCCCAGATGTCTAGCAGGAGTGCTGTAGTCGGGAGTATTTTTTGAGGTTTTGGCCTTAGTTTGTGTGGTACCCAAAACAGGTGTTTTATGCCTCTATGGCATCCTTCAGCAGATTCTATTTCTTCCCATTGTGGTCTTTCCCCTGTTGTTTGTGTTTTGTGTGTTTGTAAAGCTACCGACATGATGGCGGCTCTGTAGTACGTGTGTACATTTGGGAGTCCCAGCCCCGCCTGGTGCATTGGTTTGCACAGCAGTTTTGTGGCTACTCTGGTTTTCTTGTTTGCCCATACAAATCTTGTGATTATCTGTTGTAATTTATTAAGGTAGGTATTTGGGAGGAATATCTGTAGTGTGCGTAGTAAGTATTGGTACTTGGGTAGTAGCATCATCTTTATGGCCACTATTCTCCCTATCCAGGACAGGAATTTGTTCTCCCAGCTTTTCAATGTGTCCCCTAGCTCTCGTAATAACCTGCCATAGTTTAGTTCCAATAATTGCACAGGGTGTTTGGGGATCTTCAGTCCCAGGAATGTGAGGTAATCCTCTCTCCATTCAAACCGGAAACCGTTTTTTAATTGTGTCAGTGTTTTAGTGGGTATTCCCACCCCCATAGCTTGCGTTTTATTGAGGTTAAGTTTGTAGTAAGAGTGTTCCCCGTATGTGTTAATTTTGGTAAGGAGATTGGGCAGTGAGATAAGTGGTTGTGTGAGTGTCAGAATCACATCATCAGCAAACAGCCCTGCTTTGTATTCATTGTTCCCTATCTGTATGCCATGTATATTTGTGTTGGCTCTGATTTTCCTAGCTTAGGGTTCCAAGGCCAGGATGTAAAGCAGTGGTGCAAGGGGCAGCCCTGGCGTGTGCCGTTTGTTAGTTGGAAAGGTTCCGATAGGAAGCCTGAGTTTAGGACCTGTGCCGTAGGTGCGCTGTATAGTGTTTCGACCACTGCGACAAAATCATTTGGGATCCCAAATTTTGTTAATGTTGCCTTGAGAAAACCCCAGTGCAGCCTATCGAAGGCCTTCTCCGCGTCCAAGGACATGAAGAGGCCCCCCGGTCCGTGTGTCTGGAGTTTATGTAGTAGGTTTAATACTTTTCTTGTACTGTTGGATCCCTTTCTTCCCTTTACAAATCCCACCTGGTCATTGTGTATGATATGTGGTATGATTTGTCCCAATCATCTTGCATACAGTTTCGCATGATATGGGTCTGAAGTTTTGTGGAACTGTGGTGGGTTTATTTGGTTTCGGTAATGTGACTATGTGGGCTAGCAGCATTTCTTTTGGGAGCGATTTTATAGCTATTGCATGGTTGAAAGTCGTGGCTAGATATGGTGCTAGGGTCGAGCCGAATGTTTTGTAATACTGGTTTGTTAGGCTGTCCGGTCCAGGTGATTAGCTGGTAGGTAACATTTTAATGACGTCTATAATCTCTTGTGCGTCTATGGGTTTAACCAGGTCTGCTTTTTGTTGTGTCGTGAGTTCTGGTAAAGTGATCTGTGCTAGGTAGGCTTGGATACTCATTTCTGTGGGGTGGGCAGTGTTACTATCCTCTTTCAAGTTGTATAGGCTATGGTAATATTTGGCGAATACATCGCTTATGTCTTTGGGTTTAGTGATTTTCCTTCCCTTTCCGTCCGTTAGATGAGCTATTTTTTGGTTTCTTTTTGAGGTGGCTCGCTAGTAGTTTGCTTGCCTTATTGTCCTGCATGTAATGAGCTATTTTTAGTTTCGTCATGTATGCCTGTGTTTGTTCTAGGGCCTGTTGGTGTATCAGCCTGGATATGGTCACTATTCGTTAAGTTCTGCTGTTGGTTGAATTTGGTTTTGGGAGTTAAGGTCATATAATTCTTTTTTCCATTCTCTAGTTTGGGTGTGGGTGATTTTTTTGATGTATGCTGCTCTTCTAATCAGCAGACCCCTAATCACTGACTTATGTGCCTGCCATATTGTCGTTGGTGTTACCTCCTCATTGTAATTTGTCGCAAAGTAGGACTCTAGGTCTTTTTGTAAGTCTTTAGTAAAGGTTTTGTCCTGTATTAGTGAGTTATTCAATTTCCATGGGCTGCAGTGTTTAAAATCGTATGTATTTTTCATATCTAGTATTACTGGTGCGTGATCTGACCATGTGATTTGTTGTATATCGCATGCCTGTATTTGGTTCAGGTGTGAGCCTGATATGAGGAATCTATCTATTCTGGAGTAGGAGTTGTGAACCGCGGAGAAGTGTGTGTATGACTTGGTCTCCGCGTGTGTAATTCTCCACGTGTCGTAGAGATGGTGTTCGTGGAGGAGTTTTTGTATGCTTTTGCACTGTCTTGTTAGAGGGCGGTGCCTATGGCGGTGTTGTGGCAGTGTGGTGTCTAGTTTTTGGTCCAGTATGTGATTGAAATCCCCGCATATCACTGTTATGCCTTGTTGTAGTTTGTGAAGTTTGTTTAGTACGCTGTGTAGAAAATTCCTCTGGTTGGTGTTAGGTGCATATATGCTTACTATCGTGTATAACATGTCATCTATTGTTCCTGTTACTATGACATACCTGCCATTTTTATCTTTGTCATGGGTGTGTGGTATGAAATTAACGTGTTTGCTTATGAGTATAGAAGTTCCTTTGGATTTGTGTGGTGAGGTTGAGTGGTATTGGTGTGGAAAATTTGCCCCTTGAACCTGCGGGTGGTCATTGTGCCTAAAATGTGTCTCTTGTAGACACAATATATCTATGTCTAATGACTTGAGATCCCTGCCAAGTAAGTGCCTTTTTGTGGGGTTGTTAAGCCCCCTTACGTTATAAGTACAAATCTTCACGGTGGTTCTTTATAGTGTTTCGGTGTATAATATTCTGTTTGTACTATTCTAACGACGGTCATCACTTTCCCCCAGCCTTTCAAGTCAAGTGATGGTGTCTCTTGGGCTTGGAGCTTCGGTCTCCTATGTGCTTTGCATGCCAATATTATGTCTGTGTGAGCGTTCCAGTTATCTAGTGTGAGGAACCTCTGTGTTGGATGTCTTGGTGCGGTCCCTACTGCCTGATGGTCGCTGTTGTCACATACATAAAAAGCATTATTTAAATTAACCCAATAAGGAAATAACAAATAAAACTTAACAACTATAACATAAGTATATACATTTGTTAACATTGCCATAAGTATGGCTAGGCACTGCGTCTTCGTGCCTTGGGGTAGAAGCTAACCTTCACGTCCCGTACCGTCTCCTTCCCTTAACCTCATTTGATTTGCTGCGGTCGTGTAGTGTCTTATGTACGCCTTATGGTGTTTTGTCATTTATTATTTACCTGCGTTTGTGTTGTTATTTAGAGTGTCTCTGTGTGTTTAGTTTGCTAGGAGGGCCTAGGTTTATTTTTTTTATCTCGGGTGTTCTTCTGTTGGTCTCTCTGTATCTTGTACTGTAGTGAACTAGTCCTACAATATGGCTCTCAGTGATACCCCTTTTTTAATACAGTCTTAAACAGGCCTCTTCTCTTGCAGGTCTGAATACAATTGTCTCTTGTTTTAAGAGTGCCTGGTTGTTAGTCCTTTGTTTTTTTTACTTTACCCGCTCTTGGCCATCTCCTAGCTGTGACTTTTTCTTCCAGAGAGTTTCTCTATTTTGTGAGTGTCGAGCGGGTGATCATTTCTGGTGTTTCTTTGCTTTGTTCCAGTCCGGGGAGAGTCTGGTGACATTCCTCCTTTCAGGTGAACTGTCTGGCAGGGTGATGTCCCATGTTTTGAGGAGTCTGTAACCTTCCTCCGGTGATTTCACTATGGTCGTTTTCCCTCTCTTGGTTATGAGGAGCTTTGTCGGGTATCCCCAGCGGTATGGGAGATGGTTGTCTCTCAGTGATTGTGTGATGTCTTTATACTCTCTCCAGCGTTTCAGCGTGTAGGTAGAGATGTCCGCGTAGATCATTATGCCTTTGTATGGCTCTGGCATAGTTTTCTTTGTTCTGTTAGCGTTGAGTGCTGCATCTTTAGCATGAAAATTATGCATGCGGAGCAGCACATCCCGGGCGTTTCAGGCGGTAGGAATCTTGGTTTTACCGTGCGGTGTATCCTGTCAATCAGGAGCATCTCCTGGGGCCAGTCAGGTAAGAAGCATTTTAGGAGCCAAAATCGAACCATGGGATATTAAATGGGAGTGCTTAAGTTTTATGAGTATTGAGTTAGTAATATGAAATTCCCCCAAACTCTTTTAAGATAACATTAAAGACTGGGTTCTTTAGTGATAGTATGATGTAATTTGCAAATAGTCCTATCTTATGGGTTATATCACCAATATTAATGCCTTCAATTTCCGGTGTTTTCCTAATACTTTTTGCTAGGGGTTTAATGGGTTCAATAGCCAATACAAATAACAATAGGGATAATGTACATCTTTGCATTGTCCCATTTGTCAAAGGAAAGTTATCAAATAGGAAACAAGATGTAGAGACCTTTTCTGTGGGATGACCATACAAAGCAAACACAACCAAAATAAACAGTGTAGAGATATTCAATTTTTCCATAACATTTCTCAAATAGACCCAGTGCATCCTATCGAACACCTTTTCTGCATCCAAAAGAAAGGAGCAGAGAAGGCACACATGACTCTTCAATTTGATGTATTAAGTTGATGAATCGCCTGATTCCATATGGGGCTTAACATTTTCTATGGGGCTGAAACGGTTAAAATCTCCACCACTCTCCTATCTATCAACGCAGAAAAGGGCATATCTTTTTTCCACACTTGAAAGTTTGGGGATGGGAGCAGTTATGAGGTCCTGGATAAGTGCACTCTACACTAACTCATCAGCTAACATAAAGGTGTGTGGTAGTCTGTCATCCTTCATCCCAATCACTAATGGCACCAGGGGTGCACACTCTCCTCATTACTCTTTGTTCTTTGTAGCCTTTATTACAGGCAGAATTCCTTCATAAAAGGTTTCCAGTTCCAGGACGAGAGACCAAAGTCTCTCTTATTTTCTCTAACTGACCCCATGGCCTCTTAAGAAAAAATGATTAAGGAGTTAGATAACTTTAGAACATGGTCAAATTTTAAAAGTAATGTAAGTCAATTCAAGATATTGGAACTAGGGGTTACAACTGAAAGAGGCACTATAAAACACATAGTGCCACTGCTCAGCCATCAGACCCTGTTGGTAGGCTGTTATTCAATTTATTCAATAAATGTTTCAATCAACTCAAAATATTTCTCCATCACTGGCATTGCTGGGTTGACCTAGATTATTTAAAGAAGCACTCCAATAACAGCTCCTTTGAGTCCTCTTGTGTGGCTGTGGAGGCAGATGATAAGTCATTCTATGGAACAGTGGATCCAGAAGGCAGAAGTCACGAGAATCATGGAATAGATATATTGGGCAGTGTTGTGGAGGAAAGATAAATGCATGCAGATTTGTGACCTATGGGTTGAATTCTTCCAGGCTTGTCATGGGAATCAAACCTGAACAACAAGAACGAATGTCTTTACGATAGACAACTTATCATAAGAAGACAACTTAAAGGTGGGCATGGGAAGGGGATGGGCTAGGACCATTTTTTTCTTTTCTGTGTTTATTTCCTTTCCTCTGTTTCTCTTGTTCAATAATGAGTTTGAATTGTAGAGCAAGATGTTGCTGGATCTGCAATCCACGGAAATGTTATGTGACTACCTCTGGTACATGTGTATGGCTGAGAAACTGAAAAGCAGATATAATTGAAGCAATTATATATGCGGTGTGTTTGCCATCATACACTACATGCAGGTCTAAATCAACCTATATACACTTATATGCAACTTTTATATATATATATTTTTATATATATATATATGCAACTTAGCATCATCACCAAATCACTGAATGTACACTTGCTATTACATTGCTATTACACTTGCTATTACATATACATTGGAAATGTAGTCCATGATGTATTATGTAATGTACTGTATAATATGCCATAATTTACTGTGCTGCTATGCAAAATCAGCTACAATATTATCTGAGTTGCCAAAATTTGATTATTATGCAATATGGGTTTCGTCTCAAGCCCTGAATTTACAGTGCCTTGCAAAAGTATTCATCCCCCTTGGCATTTTTTGTGTTTTGCCTCAGAACCTGGAATTAACATGGATTGTTTGAGGATTTGCATCATTTAATTTACAGAACATGCTCACAACTTTGAAGATGTTTTTTTTTTTATTATTATTGTGAAGCAAATAACAAAGAGGACAAAATAACAGAAAAAGTCAATGTGCATAACTATTCACCCCCCTAAAGTCAATACTTTGTAGAGCCACCTTTTGCGGCAATGACAGCTCCAAGTCGCTTTGGATAAGTCTCTATGAGCTTGCCACATCTTAACATTGGGATTTTTGCCCATTCCTCCTTGCAAAACTGCTCCAGCTCCTTCAAGTTGTGAACAGCAATCTTTAAGTCTGACCACAGATTTTCTATTGGATTGAGGTCTGGGCTTTGACTAGGCCATTCCAGCACATTTAAATATTTCCCTTTAAACCACTCAAGTGTTGCTTTAGCAGTGTGTTTGGGGTCATTGTCCTGCTGGAAGGTGAACCTTCGTCCTAGCCTCAAATCACGCACAGAGTGGTACAGGTTTTGCACAAGAATATCCTGTATTTAGCACCATCCATCTTTCCCTCAACTCTGACCAGTTTCCAAGTCCCGGCTGCTGAAAAACATCCCCACATCATGATGCTGCCACCACCATTTTTCACTGTGGGGATGGTGTTCTTTGGGTGATGTGATGTGTTGGGTTTGCGCCAGACATAGCGTTTTCTTTGATGGCCGAAAAGTTACATTTTAGTCTCATCAGACCAGAGCACCTTCCTCCATACATTTTGTGAGTCTCCCCCATGCCTTTTTGCAAACTCAAAACATGCCATTTTGTTTTTTGCTAAAGTAATTGCTTGGGATCGCCTAGATGACACGGTCCCGCAAAGGGCGTGATGTCATGGCACCAGCTGTTATTATTAGGGGCTGCAGTTCAGCCCGCAAACCAGCAGAGGGTGCCATTCAAGGGACAGAAGGTGAGTACAATCCTATTCAGGCCACGCCACCACATGAAGTTTTCAGGCTGCACGACCTAAGGACTGCAGTAATATGGCCACACAGTGTGATCTGCTCTAGTGGCCCAAGGTGCTAGACACAGGTAAGTTTGTGACAGTGTGTGATATTATATAGATATTTGTGCACAGATATATACCATTTATAAACCATTTATGAATATAAAGCAGAGTTATGTAAAGTTGAAAACAATTATGTATTTATTACAGCACTGAAACTGATGTTACATAATAACGGTCAAACGCTCAAAGCAACCTGTCCAAAGAACAAACACAAAAGTATTTTTCCCTGGTTTGATGAGTACCTCAGAGCTTATTCCAAAAGACAATCTTTATTTGGAATGTTGTCAAGCAAATAATTCAGGCACAAAATTGTTTATCTAGCTTCCAGTGCCACACCTTTTCTTGAAGGCCACACCATTGGCATGGATCCATTTACAGTCTCAACAACTGTTATTGATGTCATATTCGAATCTTTCTCCTTATCATTATTTTCAATGGTATCTGCTTTTATGTAAGCGAGAATTCTTGGCTATACATCAGACCCACCCAACTATTACTTCTCTGAGATTCTGGCATCAAAATCCTCACTTATCCCAAATCAAAACACATAATGAAGCTCATTTGAATATGCGATCCTGTCCCAGCCTGATACACATTTAAAGAGTTGACATTATTTAAGCACAAGACTCAGAGACAGGCAGGTGAAAGGACATTAGAAAACAAATAAACTGCATTCACTGTTCCCAGGGAGTTTGGAGAACTGAAATTTTTATCAAACAACTATGGAAAGTGAACAGGACTCAAGCACATCCTTCAAAAAACAGAAAAAGATGGCAATTCCTAAAACCGTGGCCTCTAAAGACATATGGAAGAAAGGAGGACGAATGATCTCTTGGCTTTTAGGTTCTAATGTTCTCTTGTTCAGCTGCACCTTGGTGACCTGTGTGTTCAACCAGCATGTAGACATATGGCAAACAGACTTGCTTACATTTATATCTGTTATGTTGGTTCTCTGCATTCTGTGGATGCTCTTTCAGATGTTCTTCACCTGGAAGTACAAACATGCCATTTTGTACAAGGATTGCCATGCAGGACCCATATGGATGAGAGGTCAGTGTAATAACAATTGTATTTGTATGTGTGTATATATTACATCATGGTACCATCATGGTTTCGACCCCAACCAAGTATATATCAAGATCACACTTGATCATCTTGATATAGACCCAATGGAAGTTAAAACACGTCTTTCACCTTTAAAAGACCTGCAAGTGCATTATTTATCTGTCTATCTATCTATAGTAACACCAAAACAAAAATGTGTTTAGACTGACTAGAAAAACAGATTATAAAAACCTCAATTAATACACAAAAGGAAATAGTTCACAGTAAAATATTTCAATTTAATTTCAATACTTTGAGCAATTATTGCACTCATAAGATACTGATTCAAACTTCAAAGCACAGCAACTACTCTTGGATTTTACATTATTAATACAAAACTTCTCCTCGAGTCTCTTTTCATGGAATATATATAATGAATAGAGAAAAAAAAACAGCCCAAATAGTGTAGACTGATCATTTGAATTTCAAACAAATGTATATGTAATATAGAAATATGGTACCTATGGTAAATATATCTAAATTTCAGGCATTTTCTAACACACTAAGGTACGAGATACCCTCTCCCTTAATCAGACGAGGCAAGACCCCAGTAACCCCAAGTGGAAAGCTACAGATTAAAACAGTGTGAGATTACACACACTACACTATACTATAGCACTTGGAGAACCTCCTATTTCTAACCTAACCTCCCTTCTCTGTTTGCCCAGTTCCGTTACCCTTGCTTATTGTCTTGGTTCTACAATGCAAAACAGATGCATTTGTACTGATATGTCAGCTTGTATCCACTATGACTATGGGTCAATGTCACAACGTACTGCAAATATACTTTTATGTTATCTATAAGTGACTGGAGTTCGCATTCTAATTTCACCAGTGCTGCATTACAGTCTGACTTCTCTCCTATTGTACATCTGAAAAATAGTCAATAAAAAAATAAATTAAAAAAATAATTTAAAATTTTAGGCATTAAGAAATAATAACCTTCAGATGATCTCACTTTCCAAGACCAGATTGAGGTCCTTGGTGATACAGCTCCATAGATAAAAAAAAAACCCCAACAAGATAAATACAATAAAATCAATATAAGTTGAATGTACCTGTGTGTTTTATCTGTCTTGCACAAACTTTCTCATGGGATGCAATCACGAATACTGTAAATGTGATAATTGGCATATCCTATTGGTTTTATTTGTTTGTTATTTTTCTTTTAGTTTCTGTCTAACTTTTATATTTGTTAAAGAATAAACCCTTTTTGATTCATTCATTTTCTTCCTTACCTTGTCTTGTAAATATAAAATGACTTATGTTATTTAGTAATGATGTCTCCTTCCTTCAGGTGGAATGGTTCTTTTCGGCACTGGTACCTTAGTTATGGATTGCTTTAAGGTTATACATGCCGTGGGATTTCTGGGGTGTGAACCTCCTGTGAAAGTTATCCAACCAATCCTACAAGCAATATTTGTCATTGTGCAGGTAGGCGTATATTCCATATTGCTTTTGATTCTTATCTCTTCAGTGAAATATAAAAAACTATTTTCTTTGTATTATGAGCAGTGTTACAGCACTGATTCAATACATTGGATGAAGAATGCTGAGAGAAAAAGTAATGGATTTAGGAAACAATGTCACTCCTGGCTCTCCGGTCTGCAGCTCCGCCGGGTTTGAGCTGCAGACCATGTGATGGGGTTCTCGCGAACTCAGGTCAGAGTATTGCTGTGGTAACCTGCGGCAATGCTCTAGGAGCTTGTGAGCCCTCTATCACATGGCGGAGCTGCAGACCGGAGGCTTTCTTCTCCAGGGCAGACTGATGGTGAGGCCCGGCACCTGGCTGTCCTGTCCTCGGTCACTGACGGATCAGTCTGCCCCAAGGCGATTTAGGTGGCTGCCTAAATTACCCAATTAGAGAGCCACCATGCTGCATAAATATGCACCAGAGGCAGCCCTGGCTCCTGCTAAAGTGCAGCCTGGAGCCATGGAGTTTCTGAAATCAACCAGATGCTGCCCATAGGGGATACTTTGTCCCAAATTCAGTGTCCAACAACTTGTCAAGGAGAAAAAAACTGTTGATTGAAATGGGTCTTTGATGTAGGGTAGAATTAACTAACCATTAGGCATATATTCCCTGAGCTTAGAATTTACGTTGAACTGATTAGACTTTTTTAGTGTTTGTGTATATTGTGAAAGATTGTCATTTTTACTTCACCTAGTACTTTTTTGTTTCAGTGACACTCCAGATGCCTAAGGCACTTCAACTTCACAAAGTGCTGTATGTGTGAAGAGTATGTCTTTTTTTATTTCACAAAAAGTGCAGATTTTAAAAGAAATTGGCCGTTCCATAAATTACCATTGTTACACCCTCTTAGCTGTCAGTCAGATAACTGGCCCTGTTACTTCCTGGTAGTTTAACTCAGTCATTGAGCTGCATTGGGAAGTCTGCAATTGTACAGCCACAGAATGTGCAACAAAGTTCTGTTCCCCAGTACTTCTAATTCACGTGGATTTCACCACCCACTCCTCCCATAAATAACCAGACTGCTGATCTTTCTTTTTAGAAAATGTGGCTGCTTGTCAAAGCAGCTTCTAATTTAAAATTATAAAAACACTAGTAAACTCCTGCTCCCTGTGCCAACTGTATAGATTCGGGGCCGCATATTCTGAGATTTAGGTCACAGAGCCCCTCCCCAGCAAAGTCTCTGCTCATGAGACTATGAGATGCGATAGAATATGTAAAGAAACTAAATGGGTTTTAAAGGTCAAAGGAATTCAAGGCCAAAATAGCCAAAATGTAAATAGTTGCAAATTGTTTCATATTTTTCTATTTTGGTTTAACATGGGCAATTTCCAGGTAATTTCACCACACTTTAAAGTTGTATGAATAAACTGTTATCACTTTTTTATTTGCAGACATACTTCTTATGGATGTCCTGTAAACACTGTGTCCAGATCTACTTAAATTCTACAAGGTAAAGATATGACTCTTTCATACAAATCTCACAAAAAATCACTCCAGTAGGCAGGCTTCGTTCCTCATTAGATGAAGGAGGAATGTGGTTAATTTGGGAAGAAAAAAGGAAAATTGTCAGGGAAATATGGCAGTTGAAATTAGGGAGGGAGAGAATAAACTGGGATGGGGATGCAGGGTCTTGTGACTATAGAGATGGCAGTGGCAGGTTGGTACATTTTTGGAGAATTAGAGGTAAATTGTCTTTGTAGTAAGGGAGCCAAAAAAAATATTGTACCAGAGTCCTTTGTTCATTAGTTGCGCTACTGATCAGCACTTTTATAAAACTTCGCCTGAATGCCTCTCCCAGTTGTCAGTCAGTTAGTTTACAACTCAGCAAACGTGATGAACTAGTGTGCCCCAATCTTCCTCACTTCTAATGAGCTTTAGTACAGTTTATTGAGAAATGTAGAAAATACATGAATGTGTGCGCATGCAGACCGGCATCTCAATTAGAAACCTCTGATTGGTGTAATCACAGCACAGACTGAAATTCTATGTTGAGAAAGAGAGGAGGGCTTGCAAAGACTGCAGACAGCATGTCTGTAGCTTTTGAAAGCTGTTTTTTTTTTATATACCCTCTTAGCAAACAAGCAGAAAAACATACATGCATGTTTTCTTTGGGAGTATACCTACTAAATTATTACAAATATATATTTTAAACGGAGTGTTCCTTTAAAAGACACACAAGGGAACAAGACGGGTGCAGAGAGACTCAAAGTGTGTTGGAACAACACTTACATTTAATATTCTTCTTGGGGACTGGCAAAAAACAATTCTGCTGTGGGTTCCACCTAGATACCCATAGATACACGTCTGTTCATGTTGAATAAATTGTTACTTAAAGTTACTTAAAGATACATAATTCTTTTAAGAGTATTCTAATTTCCAATGATTTTTCATTTTATGTTGACTTTTCTGAATATTTTGCAAATATGTATTTGTGGATGTGAACAATAACCTTTTACGTAGAAATCTACATTGCTTCCACATTGGCATCCTGTCAATCATTGTTTTGAGCTCTGTATTTTTGCACCTGTCAGTATAGAAAAAGCATACAGAGAAAAAGAGAACACAACAATGCTTGTATTTTTACTCTACATTCGCATAGTGTACTGTGGCTGTACCTAGACTGAATTTGATTGTGATGTAATTTGCTAAATCGTTAAAATGTTTTAGCGCACTTTGGAGATCATGTTCAATGTTTAGTTCATTAGTGCAATTTCCAGAGACATGACAGTCCCTTTTTCCATGTACTGCAAATCAATTTTTATTTTTTTCAAGTGCCAGGGCAAATAGAGAAATCAGCAAACGTGTTAAAAAATTAAGGGGCCACGAGGCCATGAGTTTAGACTGGAAGAAAGAAGATTTTGTCTAAGGCAAAGGAAAGGTTTTTTTACTGTAAGAACAATCAGAATGTGGAATTCTCTGCCTGAGGAAGTGGTTTTATCAGAGTCCATACAGATGTTCAAACGGCTACTAGATGCATACTTGCAAGAACAGAATATTCAAGGATATAATCTTTCAATGTAGGGTAATAACTGCTTGATCCAAGGATAAATCTGACTGCCATTCTGGGGTCAAGAAGGAATTTTTTTCCTAGCTTGTTGCAAAATTGTGCTTCAAACTGGGTTTTTTTGCCTTCTTTTGGATCAACAGCAAAAAACAAATGTGAGGTAGGCTGAACTTGATGGACGCAAGTCTCTTTTCAGCTATGTAACTATGTAACTATGTAACTAGTGTAAAACAGAAAGGACCTGAAGGAACTGTAAATTGTAACCTAACTTATCCATTGCACTTAATTGTAACCTAACTTATCCATTGCACTTTTAGTGTCTCTAAAAGGGACTCTATAGGCACCCAGACCACTTCATATTTAAACCCTGCACCTGAAAACGTTGTTGTTTAGTATATGTGGCAATGTTTACATTGCAGGGTTAGCATACCTCTAGTGACTATCTGACTAAAGGTGCTTGTGCCCCAATAGCTCAGTTAAATTTGGCTATTAAATCAGATGGTTTCCTTATGGGGAAACATTGGATTGGCTGAAATCATCAATATTGATGATCTCAGCCAAAGAGGGGGAGCAACATTGTTGAGATTGGTGCAGCAATGACTGAACGATACGGAATACTCAACTTTCATTTTTGGAAATATCTTCACATTGGGTTTTTCATCTTTTACTGTCTAAACAGGATAATCACAATTGTATAAAATCTTGAATTTGATGGACTTGAGTCTGTTTCCAACCATTATTCTTTTAGATTATCTAAATTACCCATCTACAGATTAAAGATATCAGCTTGATCAGTACTGAGCCAGCACTGGGCTACCATACGGTCTCAAAGAAAACATAACCATTTGGCAAATTTCAATGAAAAAATGAAATGGGCTAGCCTTATATTTGACCCTGTAACTTTCAAAAACACTATAAAACCAGTACATGGGTGGTACTGTTATACTCGGGAGACTTCACTGAACACAAATATGAATGTTTCATGGAAGGTGCCATTTGTGTGTGAAAAATGCAAAAAAACGCCACTTTTACTGACAATATCATTGTTGTGATATGTTTTACTGTTTTGAAACACTAGTATTTGTGTTCCGTGAAGTCTCTTGAGTAAAACAGTAACCCCCATGTACAGGTATTAGGGTGTCTTGGAAAGTTAGGTTAAATATAGTGCTAGCAAATTAAATTCTCTGGACTTTCGGCCTGGGTTGTCAGACAGGTCCCTCAAATTGCAATCAATAAAATTACTTAATTATGTAAAAATATTACATAAATATACACATAGAATTTATATATGTATTAAGGCAATTTGCCTGCATTTGTGGGAGGTGCTGGTTTTCCACCCCTAGCCTACTTAAGGCACTCCCCTTGCCTGGCTCCTTACCGTTCGAGGTCAGCGTTGAATGAGGATCCACTTCCGGGTTCTCTCAGACGCCATCTTGGTTTCAGTATCCAGGAGGTTTCACCACGTTAAGCTGTGTCCAGGAATCCTGTTCAGGCCTTTCCGCCCGTCCAGCTTCTTCTGACTCCGTTCTCCGTCGTAGATCGCGTCCCAGGGACTCCTAAACCATAAGTCAGACCTTCCTGTCATGCCAGGACTGGTTCCCACGGCGTACGGTACAGCACGGGTCCTCGCTTTACGGCTTTTCCCTGGTTATGACACGAATGTTTTCAAGCCATTCGCGGGCTTTTCATTTCGTATGGTCATTCGGCTGAACATGTTTTAAATCGTTCAATAGTCATTTCGCATATCCTATTCATGTTATTTAAACGAATGTTCATTCGGTTGTTTTTGCCGTTCGGCAAATTTTACATACGCTCACACACGCTTTGGTTCGCATAAATCATACGGTTAAACTATTCTAACTTCTGTGTTCCCCTCACATTTGCTTTCGGCTGTTCTGTGTGTTCACGTATAATCCTTTCATGAATTATATTCACCATTTCATGTGTATATAACATTCGGTTAAAGTATTGCTTGCTTAAATAGATTATTGTTGATTACTTTTAACAAATTGTCAGTATTGTATTACGTCCACAATTCAAGTCCACTTCTCTGTGTATACCATGTGACTCCCACGCTTTCAGGGGTCTGCATTACTTATCCATTTATACGAATGGACTCTGTTAGAAGCCATGTTAGAAGCCTCATTTCTGGGTTATTAATACAACACATACAAGGATAGGTTCATTTAAGCAATAATTCTCGGGCTGATACGTCTTTGCTATACATACATATCATATAGATATACATCACTTTACATCATGTTAAATCATTTTGGGGTATCCCTGCCTTTGGTTATTCTGCTACATATCATACATAACGCTGTGTTAATTAGGCCATGACCTCATCCATGTCCCTTTCTATAAAACCAGTTACATTTCGGTACAGATCATTGAACTCCCACGCCAGGAGTTTTATAACTATCCATTTCATTTCAATTTACTCAGCCTACATTACAGGCCTCATTTCTCTGTCATGACGATGACACATAAGGCTTAAATCCTTTTGCATGCATACTCGGGTTGAATCACACGTACTGATCCAACCAATCATACGTCCCCTATACAGTCATATACATATGTATATAACCTACGTTTCATGTTTTCCTTTACACACCATTATCACGTAACACATAGATTGTTTGTACATAGGCCACGGCCTCCCTCAGATGTCTTATTCAAGCATGCAAACATTTCTGAGCCACTCATAGCTATTCCCATGGTATCAACATAATTTTATACATTGCTGCTACAGACTATAAGTCTGGTTCTTTTTACACCCCACACTCATCGTACTACTCTCTTTTACCCATTTTTAGGCTGTCGAGCTTATATAATTGCTCCACACGGTTTATTCCTGTGATTTATCATACTACCAGGTACGTACACCTGCTCATATGGTATTCTACCATACATTTCATTTCATCCCCCTAGTTTAGAGTACTGGCAATAGGGTCACAGGATTCCCAATAGATATTTACCCCATCTTGGCTGTCGCCATTAGTTAGTGGTCCCGCGAGGCCAACACCCCGCCTCAAACGTTTCGGAGGCAAACACCCATCGGGCCACACGTTAGCTAGCCGCCTCGCATGTTGCAAAGAGAGGGCCTCACCTGTCACTCCCTTCCCCTGTTTTCTGTCGTACAGTCACCGAGAGGCCTAAAACTCCTGCCACTACGTCAAGTGGCCTCAATAACCCCTCGCGGCAACGCATAGATAGAGCCTCTCAAGCCGCTTGGCAATTAGTAGGGCCTCACCTGTCAACAAACAAGCATAATACTTTCGCCATCCGGCCTAGCTAGCCTGCCAGTACAATTTGGTGGTTCTATATACTAATTATTGTTTTATTTATAGTATGTCTCAGGAAGGGGTAGAGGATTTCTCCCTGCCTAGCACCCCGGCTAGAGCTGTCACTCCCACACAAGGAGGAGAGCTAGCTAGTCCAGCATCAATTAGATCCTGGACAATCCCGCGCATAACCACGGAATTAAGGAGACGACAAATCCCCTACCCCGCTACAGCAAGGAAGGCAGAACTTTTCAAACTGCTACGCACATCAACCAATAACATGGAAGCCGGGGAAGGATCTAGCCAGTCCAACCCAGGGGACATACATGCCATGTTATCCTCACTCATGGCATCCATGGGCAAGGTCAACTCCAGGCTGGAGAAACTTGAGTCGGTCACCACGGCCCTCACTCTAGCAGGGCCACCCGCGGCTGCGGTACAAACACCAGCCTTGCCATTAGTCGCTCCAGCCAGCCCCCTGGATGACCAGGAAGTTAGCCCGGCCCACATGATACCTGAGCATATCAAAAGGGATATCCTGGAAGGTAAAGACGTCAACCTGGCTTCCCTGTTGATTGCCTCCCAGGACATTGTGGAACATAAGACGTATGCTTATGATGATGTTTCTGTTATTGTCAGATCTAGGGATGCCCGCCTGAACAGGAAACTGACTATCCCTGAATTTGTACTAGCGTTTGGTATTTACAGGGATGTCGTCTGTGCGGTTTATCCCAACAGAAGAGAGGAGTTTGATCTCTATATGCACAAGCTGGTAGACCTGGGCAACAAATATGGTGGTTCAGCATTCTATGACTACCATAGGTCTTTTTCTGCAAAAGTGGCTGGAGCCTTCTCCCAGTACGGTACACGATCCAACTGGGGAAGGATTGATACCGTCTTATTTTGCAGACACTTTGCAGGTCTAAGAACACCAGCTTGTGCATACTGCTCCTCCACAGCCCATACTACTAATTTTTGTCCCAACACGGCAGACGGACATGCCTCCACACAAGGAACTAGTTCCTCTGGGGATCCAGGGAAACTATCCAAAGACAAATTGGGACGCCCAATCAAGTTTCTGGGCAAGTCCCAGATATGTAATAATTTCAATGTTGGGTCTTGTAATTACAGTGGATGTAGACTATTGCATGTCTGTTCAAAATGTTTTAGGGCACATGCTAAGACCATGTGTCCAAATAAAATGTATTCTAAGCCTTACCTTACGTCCATTAATATGCCAGTATTCACAGCATTGATGTCTCAGCACCCATCTAGACACCTGGTAGATTTTCTTATTTCTGGTTTAACAGAAGGCTTCCACACAGGTATCCTACACATACCAGCTGGCACTCTGGAATGCCCAAACCTACAATCCGCCCAACACAACCCCACAGTGGTTGACACCCTCATAAACCAAGAAGTCGAGGAGGGCTTTGTATTGGGGCCTTTTAGAACTCCCCCATTCACAGAATGGCGCACCAACCCTATTGGTATTGTCACAGGGAAATCTTCCCAAAAACAGAGACTCATCATTGACTTATCGGCTCCCCACTCATCGGCCAACCCCAGTCTTAATTCCCTCATACCCTCTGAGGAATTCTCTCTGCAATACACCACCATAGATCACGCCATTACAGCTATCATACAAGCAGGGGTTGGAGCCTGGCTCAGTAAGACCGACATTACTAACGCCTTCAAATTACTCCCTATCCACCCCACACTGTGGCACCTGCATGGCATCAAGTGGTCCGAGAACTACTATTTTTCTCCCGGTTAACTTTTGGGTCCAAAAGTAGCCCAGCTATTTTCGACACATTTGCCGAAGCATTATGCTGGTTACTATTGAACATAGCCGGATGCCCTACAGTATTACATTACTTGGACGATTTCCTACTGGTCGAGGAGAATACTGCACCTCCCACTAGCCTCAAAGCTACCACTAAGCTGTTTGAGCAACTAGGTGTACCCATCTCCCCAAAGAAAACAGAAGGGCCAGACACGGTTATCACTTTTCTGGGTATCCAGTTAGACTCTGCCACAATGCAAGCAAGCCTACCTTACGAGAAGATAGACAATATTCTCACTTACATAAACAACTACCTACAGCTCGGCACTTGCAACCGCAAAGAACTACAGTCCCTGCTGGGGTCACTAAATTTTGCAATGCGCATCATACCTCAAGGCCGCTCCTTTATTTCACGACTATTGCATCTTTTCCCACTTTTTCTACATGACACGCACAGGTTGTCCTTAGATGCCCAAGCTACAGCAGATCTAAACATGTGGAAGAGGTTTTTAACCACTTGGAATGGTAAAAGTATGTTCCTCCCTCAATTGACTGAATCATCTCCTACCATTTGGTCAGATGCGGCATCTACCACTGGTTTTGCAGCAATTTTTGGGAACGAATGGCTTTGGGGCAGCTGGCCTTCAGCAGTTCTGGATTTGGAAGGTTTTTCCACTACCTCAGCTCTTTTTGAGATCTACCCCATAGTGGCGGCTGCCGTAGCGTGGGGTCATTTATGGGCTAATACGCCAGTGCGTTGTTACTCAGACAACCAGGCGAACCTGTCACATCATCAACAAAGGTCGTTCCAAATCTCTTACGATTATGAGATTTCTGAGGAAACTCACTTGGTTGGCAGCTTGTCATAATTTCTTCCTATGTTGTTTCCATGTGCCAGGTGTATACAACACAGCTGCTGACAGTTTGTCTCGCTTTAAATTTCAGGAGTTTCATCAAGCACTCCCGTCAGCAGCACCCACAGCCACCATCACTCCAACATTTCAACAACTCATACTGGACTAGACGTCATCATGCAGCATAGCAGGACATTGTCTCAGTTAGCACTTTCACACAATACAAACAAAACATACAACAGGGCTTTCACACTATTCAAACGATTCCTTCTGGAACATAACATCATACAACCGTTTGTTATGACATCTTTTTGGGGGTTTGCTTCCTTTTGCCACCTTAAACTCAAATTGTCATATAACACCATCAAACTCTATCTCACTGGCATTCAACACCACATGCTCATCTTACACCCAAATAACAACAGTTTCATGGCCTCTCACCAAATTAAGACCATACTCAGAGGTATTCAAAAATCAGAACCCACACATTTGGCCCAGAGGCTACCCATAGATAACCATATCTTCAAAGCTTTATCTAACCTACTCGACCTGAAACCATTTGACACTAATACGAATTCTATCATCAAAACAGCAATATACATTGCTTTCTATGGATTTCTACGACCCAGAGAATTCACTACGACCTCCACGACCCAAACCACTCCATTCCTCCTCTATTCCCACTTGACAAAACATATGGATCATTACATCCTGTCTTTACCTCACTCCAAAACCAGCCAGCACATACCTGTAAACATTTCGTACTATCCCACGCACAACAGATGGTGTCCCGTCAAGGTTCTTGATGCCTACATACAGCACCATCACTTACTGCCCTCGCAACCGTTATTACAACTGCAAGGTGCAGTACTCACCACTACAACCTTCATGACCTACGTCAGGTCCTTGCTCACACAACTGGGCCTCAACGCAAACAATTACTCAGGACACTCCTTTCGTATAGGAGCCGCGTCCACAGCCTCCAGTTTCAACGTCCCAACTCATGTTATCAAAACGCTGGGGCGCTGGAAGTCATCTGCTTACTCACGGTACATACCGAACCCAGTACAAGAGTTAAGAGATGCTTTCATAAACATGTCTGGTTGATAAATGTATATGTATTGGTTGTCTGTTAATAAATTGGATTACTTAATTTTTGCCCTCTTCTTTCTCAGGCCTACCTCGGCACACCACAACCGACTTGCTCCTTTTATCATCCTACGCTTATTCATGGTATTTCACACTGTACTATCTTAAGCACCTAACACAAGTATTAAGGCAATTTGCCTGGATTTGTGGGAGGTGCTGGTTTACTACCTAGCCTACTTAAGGCACTCCCCTTACCTTGCTCCTTACCGTTCGAGGTCAGCGTTGAATGACCCTCCCACCACACCACTTTTAACATTTATTTCCTTTCTATTTCTTTTCCTGGGTAGGCCCTCTTCTTTCTCAGGCCTACCTCATCGTCGGTTTCGGCACACCACAACCGACTTGCTCCTTTTATCATCCTACGCTTATTCATGGTATTTCACACTGTACTATCTTAAGCACCTAACACAAATATATATATATATACATATTTATAAATTTGAAGTCTACGTGTATATTTATGATATTGTGTAATTATGTATATGGATAAACATATACTTTGTATTATTTTTATATATTTATAATTTCATTCTAAGTGTATTTTGATATATGGGAAGGCAGAGCCTGGAGTTGTGGGAGGGGTTGCAACCGGCCTATATAAACTTTCAACTTACCTCCATACCTTGCTGACAGCGCTTGGTTACTTCCGGTTCCGGTTTCAATGACAGGAATTCTAATCAAAGTCAAGTCTAGCCAGGTTACCTGATTGCAATGCCAGCAATGTCCCCAACCGCAAACAGGCCTTCACAGCCAACCATCCTGCCGTAGCAAGTTAAGCGTTGGTAACCGCAAGCACAACAAGTTTCTCATGGCTCTACAGCTTCCGGGGCAGCGGACCACACTTCCGGGTCAGCAAGCTGGTAATCGTGAGTAAAATACATAAGAATGGCCAAACTCACGAACCAACGGAACACACAAACTAACATAAGGGGGGAGACTAAATGCACGAACAAACTAATTAGACTAACGGTATTAATATACGAACAACAAATCATAAGAACAACACGAGGGGTTAAAACAAACGAATGATGGCCATAATACACGAATGGCAAAACATGGGTTTAAAATCACACGAACCAAACGAGGTCAAACGAACGAAACACTTCATAAAACATGAAGACACGAATTGTTGAGAACATTTTTTTCCTTTTCATAGAAACACACGAGCAAAGCCAATACCGCCAACTATGGAGGCATTTAAATATGACACTCAGATGCATGAATAATATGCGTTTAGCATTATTGTAATAT